>OX393556.1:21391912-22591912 GCA_947650365.1 Chamaelirium japonicum
ACATGGTATCAGAGTTTCTTCCATGTCTGATCCACCGACCTCATCGCAAGCCCTCAGCCTACTAGCCTAATGAGAGATGGGGTTCCATTTTCTCACCAAAACCCTAGTCGTCACACGGCTCATTTCCCACCTAGAGGTTTTTTTTTTTTGTGACTCATCTATCTATGGTTAGATGATCATCCTCACAAAAAATCATCAAATTTGAAAACCAATAGAAGGATGTCTACATCGAATATTATATCTTTTTTATTTTGTTAGCAGCCCCCGTACATATTCCAAAACATATTTCCGGTTGTAATGAAGTACATATGAACTAACACAATTGCAGTATAGAATCCAATAAGATCAAATACATCAAATAATTTATCAGATGAGTCAACATAGCAACCTAGTACCCAAATTCTTGTGCAAATACCACCAACAACTTTGGAATGCTTCCAATATTAGAGATAGGAATGAATTTGTTGGGCAGGCATTTTTCCAAAAGATATATTGTGATGGAAACCTCATCTATACCATACTCTCCTACTTACTTCCCAATAGATTCTCTTTGCCTTTACATATTACATGGATTGTAAGAATCCTAAATAACAAAAGTGATGTTGCTATAGCTGCATCAGCAGTATACTCAGCTTCGATGACGAGACTCTTTGTTGATGAATAGTCCCACATCGGTGAGGGAGGCACCCATCACCCGCTTAATATACCCGCTGTGGACCTCCCCTTATGACCCGGGTTTTGGGGCGTGAGGGTATCTAATATGGTATCAGAGCTGGCCCGTCTCCTGCTCCTGCTCCTGCTCCCGCCCCGGGTGCTCCCCACCGATCGTGCCTTGCCACGTGTGCTCCGCGTGGGAAGATCCTTGCCACGCGTGCTCCGCTTGAGGGGGAGTGTTAACGGATAGTCCCACATCGGTGAGGCAGGCACCGATCACCCGCTTAATATACCCACTATGGACCTCCCCTTATGACCCGGGTTTTGGGGCGTGAGGGTATTTAACATGGTATCAGAGCTGGCCCGTCTCCTGCTCATGCTCCCGTTCCAGGTGCTCCCCACCGATCGTGCCTTGCCACGCATGCTCCGCGTGAGGGGGAGTGTTGACGAATAGTCCCACATCGGTGAGGGAGGCACCCATCACCCGCTTAATATACCCCCTGTGGACCTCCCCTTACGACCCGGGTTTTGGGGCGTGAGGGTATCTAACACTCTTAATTATCAGCGAGAAGTAATACCGGAGAGGCAGAGAGACTGTGATCTGTTGAAGAGCCGGTAGAGGCGAGGTATCGAAACAGTGTCTCGTCAAAGCGCTGGAGGCGGTCGAAGTAAAACCGAGACGGAGCAGGAGTGGTGGCAGGCGGTGCTGGAGTAGGGAGATCAGCGGCAGCAGCAGTCCCGCCATCATGGCGGAGGGGACCCTAACGACGTCCACAGTTGACTGATGTGGTGGAGGGGCGTGGCCCGAGAATACCATCAAAAGAGGAGACGGAGGGACTCGACAATCAGCTACTGTGTGCAGGCAGTATGGGAGCCGAGAGATGCTGTATGAAGCCATACCCCTGAAGTGCGGGGGCAAGCCGGCACAAGGGAGGTCCCGGGCAGTCCGGTATAGAGGAGACGGACCGGAGGAGGGCCAGGGGAGGAGCGGTGGGGCGATGGGGGGCGACAGGGGGTGCAAGAGGGGGGTGGTGTGGGCTGCAGTAGGTGTAGAAGGGGGGCGGCGGGGTGTCCGGGGGTACAGGAGGGGCGGCGGGTGCTTCAGGGGATGGCGGGGGGGTCGAAGGGGCTGCAGGGGGGGTTCTGTTGGAAAAGGAGGGGCGCGGGGTGTTGCAGGAGGTGCAGTAGGGGGGCGGCGGGGCTTTAGGAGGTGCAGGAGGTGGCGGCAGTGGTTGCAGGAGGTGTAGGAGGGGGGGGGGGCTTCCGGAGTGCTAGAGGGGCTGCCGGAGGGGGGAATCGGGTGTAGGAGGGTGCTGGAGGTGCAGGAGGGGGGAATCCGGAGTGCTAGAGGGCCTGCCGGAGGGGGCGGGGGGGGCTTCCGGAGTGCTAGAGGGGCTGCCGGAGGGGGGAATCGGGTGTAGGGGGCTGCAGGAGGTGCAGGAGAGGGCGACGGGGGCTTCCGGAGTGCTGGGGAGGCTGCCAGAGGGGGGAATCGGGTGCAGGAGGGTGCTGGAGGGGCTGCGGGAAGGGGGGATTGGGTGCAGGAAGGGACTGGAGGGGCTGCCAGAGAGGGGAATCGGGTGTAGGAGGGTGCTTGAGGGGCTGCCGGAGGAGTCGCCTTCATCGCGGAGAAACCCTAGAGCTCTGATACCATGTTAGGAGATGATGGCTAGGGTTTGGAGAAATGGAATGCATCTCATTGAGGAACTGAAGCCCAATATATATGTACATGTATACACACACAACCCAACCCGACTGTCCATATAACCCGACCCATCTCTATACATTAACAAGGTAACTGAAGATCTAGTTATTTGGAAGCCTAATAGCCATGGTAATGTTCAGTTTTAAAATCTGTTTGGCAGCTAAAACGACTGCCTATCTAGTAGAAGTATAACAGAGAGCTGACATAGCGTGGTACAATAAAAAAAAACCTTAAACACAGCTTTTGTCTATTTAAGGTTCTGAAATAAGGCTCTAAGGGATAGACCTCTAGCTAAGAACCAAATCATAGCTATGGCATTCCGTTTGATTCAACCTGTTTTTTGTGCTTAGCAAGGATCTTGAACATCAGTTTTTCAGATGTTCTTCACTACATATATAAGGAAAACCAGTAACTTAATTTGGGAATAAGACTAAATACGAGTCTAGCCTACTGTAGGAAATGAAGACGATCAGAAAAAAGTATAAATGAGAAAAAAAATTGTATATCTTCAAGTAGCTTTGGGTTGCAGCATATTTGCAGATAAAGAAATAACAGAGTATTTGAGAATAATAAGGTACATAAATTGTAGGTACTCAAAAGTTAACCGATACAGTCACCCGAAAGAGGTTGCATTCACCTTGTATTAATATACAGAGAATATAGATGTTGTGAAGAAATGGGGTACTGTCCTGAATGTCAAGAATCATACTATCAAAGAGCTGAAATGGGACCTGATTAAGGATGAGCCAAAACTAATTCTGATGATTACATTTCTGACTCATGCTTGATATGGGACTTATTAGGGATTAGGGAGATCTGATTCTTGGGCAAATCGGCATTAACACGTGCAAAGATTGAAACGGAAATTCATGATCATCACGTTAAGGTTTAGTTAGAGCTGGATCACAAACTGTGTATTGGGTGGATAAATAGGTTATACATACCTGACTGCAAGATAAAAGCTGTTTTATGTCACATAAAGACTTTTTTGGCTAAGCTTCAGGAGTTTAGAGTCGCTCACATTTGGAGCTTGCCAAAACTATTATCCCTAACCATCTTCCAGAGAAAAGTGAATTACACATTTACACATCATGATAACTTGGAGTTCTTTGACAAGTTCATGAACTCGACGTTCAAGATACTATTGTATAAAACGATGTGATATACTAAGCGACACCGAGTATCTTAAACAACAGTAATGTTGAATACATCCAGTTCCTAAAGCGTGCCCCCAAAGCATCATCCATTCACTAACTTGTTGATCCCGCATGGCATTTTGGAGATTAGACGAACAATTAGGTGCTGTCAGAAGTTGGTGTTTCGTGTATTTAACAATTGTATGGTCGTATGAAGTGTCCTTTTGAATTTCGACAACAAATTTATAGAGGAACCTGTTAGGAGATGACGGCTAGGGTTTTGGAGAGGAATAGAATGCATTCCATTGAGGGACTCAAGCCCAATATATGTACATGTATCACTATACAATCCGACCCGACTATACATTAAACCCGACCCATCTATATGTACATTAACACTCCCCCTCAAACTCACGGTGGATCATGAACCGAGAGTTTGCCTAGAAAATGCTGGAAGCGAGCAATCGTCAGGGGCTTCGTCAGAAAATCAGCAGTCTGCTCCGATGAGGAAATGAAAGGCAGGGAGATGGTGTGGTCGATAAACGCCTGGCGAACATAATGACAATCAACTTCAATATGCTTTGTTCGCTCATGGAAGACCGGGTTGCTAGCAATCTGAATAGCACTCCGGTTGTCACAGAAGAGAGGAGTGGGCTCGGATATCACCACTCCTAAGTCGAGCAGAAGACGGCGAAGCCAGACAATCTCGGCAGTGGTGGAAGCCATAGCCCTGTATTCGGCTTCGGTGCTGGAGCGAGCAACAGACTCCTGCTTTTTGCTGCGCCACGAAATCAGTGAATCACCCAGAAACACACAGTATCCTGTAGTCGAGCGACGAGTGGCTGCATCTCCTGCCCAATCTGCATCGGAGTAGGCACGCAGCACCAACGGAGAGGTGGAGGGAAACAGTAGTGAACGGGTGATGGTGCCCCGGAGGTAGCGGATAATCCGAAGAACAGCTGCATAGTGTACTGACCGTGGAGCCTGAACAAACTGACTGACAATGCCAACTGCATGGGCAATGTCTGGCCGGGTCATGGTGAGATAGACGAGCATCCCAACCAGCCTCTGGTAGCGGGAGACATCCTGGAGCGGCTCACCGTCTGTAGCGAGAAGCTTCAAATTGAGCTCCATGGGTGTATCAGCAGTGCGCGTGTCCGTAAGAGCAGCATCAGCAAGGATGTCGGAGATGTACTTCTGCTGGGAGACCAACAGACCACGAGCTGACCGGGCAATCTCAAGGCCCAAAAAGTAGCGAAGAGATCCCAGATCTTTCATCTCAAACTGACTCTGGAGGTGCCGCTGGAGAGAGGCGATGGTGGCACTGTCATCCCCAGTGATGATCATATCATCCACATAAAGGAGAAGAACTGCAATGCCCTGACTGGAGGAGCGAGTGAACAAGGCATAGTCGGAGTGACGCTCAACAAACCCGGCGGCCAGAACTGCACTGCGAAATCGCTCAAACCAGGCACGAGGGGCCTGCTTGAGCCCATAGATGGCTCGGCGCAACCGACACACGTGCCCTGGAGGAACTGAAGTGCCCGGAGGAGGAGCCATGTAGACTTCCTCGGAGAGATCACCGTGGAGAAACGCATTGGTGACGTCCATCTGATGGAGAGGCCACCCTCGAGCAGCTGCCACAGCTAAGAGGGTGCGCACAGTAGTCATCCGAGCAACTGGAGCAAACGTCTCCTCGTAGTCAATCCCATACTCCTGGGAGAAGCCGCGAGCAACGAGGCGAGCCTTGTGCCGCTCAATGGATCCGTCAGATCGAGTCTTGACCTTGAATATCCACTTGCAGCTAACAGGCACCACCCCGGAGGGACAAGGCACCAACTCCCAGGTCTTGGTCCGCTGAAAAGCCTCAAGCTCAACTGACATGGCCTGCCGCCATTCTGGATGTAACGCTGCCTCACGGTATGACTGGGGCTCCCGATGGGTGTGTATAGCAGTAAGAAAAGCCTGAAAGGATGGTGAATAGGAGACACTGGCAGAGTAGCCAGAAGAGTCAGGAGAGTCAGAAGGAAAAGCAGAGTAGCCAAACCTGTCAGGAGAGTAGTCATATCTGTCAGGAGGGTGATGTTCGCGCGCCGGGTAGCGCCGAACAGGAGCAGGATCCACGACCGGGGAGGAGGGGGCAGCAGCATCAGGCGAGGGAGTACCAGTGTGAACCGACTCTGGAGGAGGAGCTGCAGACCGACGTACATAGACACGAGTAACGGGTGGTGGTGGAGGTGGCGAGGGAGACTGAGGAGGTGGTGGTGGTGGTGGAGGTGGTGGTGGTGAGGGAGACTGAGGAGGTGGTGGTGGTGGCGGGGAAGATGGAGGTGGAGTAAGCGTGGGTGGGGCAACAGAAAACGGGGGTAGAACGGGGATGTGGAGAGGTGATGAAGGCGAGGAGGGTGACGCAGGAGGCTAGGAAATATCCCGAGACTCAGGGGAAAAGTACGGGACATCCTCAACAAAGGAAACGTGACAGGAGACACGGATCCGGCGAGCCAAGGGATCGTAACAACGATACCCCTTGTGCTCCCGACTGAGCCCCAAGTGAACACACCGAACAGATCTCGCAGAGAGTTTGGTGCGCTCATAGGGAGGAAGAAGAACGAAGCACGTGCAGCCAAACGTGCGAAGAAGGGAGTAGTCAGGTGGGCTGGAGTGAAGGCGCTCATATGGGGTGGCACCGGACAGAGCAGATGACGGAGTGATATTGATGAGGTGGACAGCCGTCATGACAGCTTCAGCCCAGTAAGAGTGAGGAACAGACGCAGAGAGGAGCAAGGCTCGTGCGGTCTCAAGGACATGACGATGCTTGCATTCGGCAACGCCGTTCTGCTCATGGGTGTGGGGACAGGACTGCTGGTGAAGAGTGCCGTGAGACTGAAGAATCTCACGCATCTCGGAGGAGAGGTACTCCTTGGCACAATCAGACCGAAAGGTCTTAATGCGCCGACCAAACTGAGTGTGTATCATAGTGGTGAATCTCCTAAAGATGTGAGGGACTTCAGACCGATGACGCATAAGATAAACCCAGGTGCACCTAGAGTAGTCATCGATGAAACACACATAGTACATGTAACCCGAAATGGATGCAACAGGTGCAGGACCCCAAATGTCCGAATGTACTAAATCAAATAACGCATCAGATTGGGAAGCACTAGCAGAGAATGGAAGAGCTAGATGCTTTGCTAGTCTACAACCCGTACAAACAGAGAGGGGAGAAGGACGCTCGACCCAAAGCGCCCGAACGGAATACGCTTTTGAGTCGATCACTCGATATGTGACCTAACCTTCTATGCCACAGGTCGGCATCAGAGGTAACAGACATGACAGACGCAATAGGAACGGAAGACACATGGAGATGGTCCAGCTGGTAAAGTCCTCCTGCTCTACGGCCCAGCCCAATCCTCTGACCCGTCCGCGAATCCTGCACAACACAAACAGAAGGGGTGAAGGTGACAGTCAGACCAGAGTCGCAAAGAGAACTGATAGAGATCAGATTAATGTTAAGACGGGGGGCATGATGGACATGGGATAGGGTCAGGCGACCAGAAGGGTCAGAGGTAGTAGTGACGGATCCACATTGCGGAATAGGGACGAGAGTCCCATCCGTAGTGCGAACCTCCTGGTGGGTGGTAGTGGGAGAACAGTTAGTGAGGACAGTGGAGTCAAAGGTGAGGTGACAGGAGGCACCCGAGTCGAATATCCAATTATCCATGGAGCAGTAGTACCCGGAGTGGCAGAGAGACTGTGAGCTGTCGAAGAGCTGGTGGAGGCGAGGTACCGAAGCAGTAATTCCTCAAAGCGCTGGAGGCGGTCGGAGTAAGACCGAGACTGAGCAGAAGTACCCGGAGTGGCAGAGAGACCGGGATCTGTCGAAGAGCTGGTGGAGGCGAGGTATCGCAACAGTAACTCCTCAAGGCGCTGGAGGCGGTCGGAGTAAGACCGAGACGGAGCAGGAGTGGTGGCAGGCGGTGCTGGAGTAGGGAGATCAGCAGCAGCAGCAGTCTCGCCATCATGGCGGAGGAGACCCTGACGACGTCCACAGTCAACTGATGTGGTGGAGGGACGTGGCCCGAGAATACCAGCAAAACGAGGAGACGGAGGGACCCGACGATCAGCGACGGTGTGCAGGCAATATGGGAGCCGAGAGATGCTGGAGGAAGCCATATCTCGGAAGTACGGGGGCGAACCGGCACAAGGAAGGTCTGAGGCAGTCCGTACAGAGGAGACGGGCAGTTCGGTACAGAGGAGAAGGTGGGGCGGTGGGGCAGCAGGGGGTGCAGGAGCTGGCGAGGTTGCAGGGGAGGGGGCGGGTGAGCTGTCGGGTGGGCGGAGGAGGGGGGGGCGGTGTGTGTAGAGGGTGGTCGGGGGCAGTAGGTGGGCGGAGGAGGGAGGCGGGGGCTGTAGGGGCTCGGGAGGGGGTCGGGGGTGCTGTAGGGGGTTCGGGAGGGGGGGGCGGGGGCTGTAAGGGGTCCGGGAGGGGGGCTGTAGGGGGTCCGGGAGGGGGGGGCGGTGGCTGTAGGGGGTTCGGGAGGGGGGGCGGTGGCTGTAGGGGGTCCGGAAGGGGGGGCGGTGGTGCTGTAGGGGGTCCGGGAGGGGGGGTCGGGGGGCTGTAGGGGGTTCGGGAGGGGGGGCGGTGGCTGTAGGGGGTCCGGGAGGGGGGGGTCGGGGGGCTGTAGGAGGTTCGGGAGGGGGGGCGGTGGCTGTAGGGGGTCCGGGAGGGGGGGGCGGGGGCTGTAGGGGGTTTGGGAGGGGGGGGCGGTGGCTGTAGGAGGTCCGGAAGGGGGGGCGGTGGTGCTGTAGGTGATCGGATAAGGGGGGCGGGGGCTGTAGGTGATCGGAGAAGGGGGCGGTGGGTCGGGAGGGGGTGCAGCCGGCGGGAAGGGGCAGCCGGAGGAGGTGCAGCCGGAGGAGGTGCAGCCGGAGAAGGAGGGAGGCCGGAGGAGGTGCAGCCGGAGGACCGTCGTCGTCGTCGGGAGAACCCTAGAGCTCTGATACCATGTTAGGAGATGACGGCTAGGGTTTTGGAGAGGAATAGAATGCATTCCATTGAGGGACTCAAGCCCAATATATGTACATGTATCACTATACAATCCAACCCGACTATACATTAAACCCGACCCATCTATATGTACATTAACCAAAAGCATAAGGTTCATTTATACTACTTATATATGTTATATAGCATAACTAAATCTTTAGCATTTGCACATATAATATGGAGATTTGATCATGCAAAGAGTGTGGCACAAGAGCAACAACAAGAAAATAATACACAAAATAAAAGACTTTGGAACTTAATAGAACATTATATCAAGAATTTACCTACTGAAGTGGTCGAGACAACTATGCCCTGCAATAGGCCTCTGAATTCATGAAACCTGAACTCGATATGCCGAACAGCCCTCGTAAAAAAAATTAATGCAGCTATATATATCCCGTGAATACATACAACTGGTATAACCCATTGACTCCGCATATGACACCGCTGATTTAGAGGTTTCTTTATATGAATAACTGCAAGATAAACAGTGGCAGGTCTTAGTCCAATAGTAGTTGTGTGGAATATACAGGGCAGTGGAATAAAAAAACTGCATCCAGATTGTTAGCAGTAATTAATTTCCATCAATCAGGCTTGTACAGTGAACAAAATCATTCCTCGAATGCCAAGAAATTAAAAAAGATGGGAAGAAGTATAATATGAATTACACCGTTAGTACTGTTAATATGCTGGTATCTCTGGATATATGAACATCATTTACCATAGCATGGCTGTGCACTTAAATTTGTTTTTTCAAGTTATGTTACCACCAAATGTTGACACTTTGAGACCAATGAAGTGCTTGATCAGGAAATTTACTAAAAGATATTGACCTCAAATATTCAAAATTCAAAGGAGTAATAAGTTTAGCCCTATTCGAACAGAACCTTACTCGAACTATAACCCAAAAATGTATGTTTTGAGTTTTGTCTTGAACCATCCAGATTGGCTTGGACGAGTAACCAACATTTATAATTTCCACTAGCCCAACTGCAACATTTCAGACAAACGTGTGCAAGTTAAACCCTCCTAGAAGGGTTGGGGTTATGCTGCTACCCCAAGCTATTATGAGAATAAAAAAAAACTATGAGTATATGCCCTACCTAAGAACATCATGTCAATCACCATAAAGTATAGCTTCTTCCTCCGAGATGAATCTGAAAGACCTTCCAACCAACAGTTGATACAGACGAGGACGAGATTCCAGACTTTTTTCTCCAAAGAATTTTTTTAGAAAATTGTTCTCTCTTTCTGTAAGCCCCAACAGATAGCAATCACTAGGATGGCCCTAAAAGATCTCCAATTAAAAGGAACTCAATTCATTCTCTAGATCATTAAAACAAAAGGCACACTCTCAGAACGACCTTCAATAACAGCTTATCCTTGTATCCATGCACTACCTCAAATGGACTTGTACCAGTTGTTCTATTAATGGAAGTTGGAACTATTATAAGCAAACTAAGTAGTTGGCAAGATTAGATCCCAATTGTCATGTTCTCACCAACTAGACACCCCAACAAATTTCCCAAGCTCCGGTTGACAACTTCTATCTAGCCATCCATTTGGGGATGATAAGTGGTAGAAAATTTCAAGTTTCTTCCCATTTTATACCAAAGTGTCCTCCAAAAGAAACTGACGAATTTCACATCACGATTAGACAATGATTTTCGGCATTCCAAGTAACATGACAACTTCCTTAAAAAATATCTGAGCAACATGACATGCATCAGACGTTTTCGCACAAGATATGTAATGTGCCAGTTTTGAAAATCTGTCAACTACCACGAAGACAGAATCATTCCTCCTTTGGGTCTTCGGACCCAACACAAAACCCATACTAATGTCCTCCCATGGACGATCAGGTATTGGTTAAGGAGTATATAGACTAGTGTTTTGTTTCCTTTGTTTTGTCAGTTGGCAAGTTTGACATTGCCCGACAATTTTGACGACGTCTCTTTTAAGACTTGGCCAAAAGAAATGATCCCCAACCACGGCAAGAGTCTTATTTCTCCCAAAATGTCCAGCCAATCACCCAACATGGAGTTCCCAAATGAGGAAATTTTTTTACGTAGAGACTTTCAGGGAATGCATAATCTGTTGGCTTTGAACAGAAACTCATTTGGTAAGAAAAAGTCATCAGCCTCGCGAACTCATCTTTCAGTGCATTGCACATTTCCCCAAAATTAGGACAAATAACATAGTGTTTGATCATCTTTTCGAATCTCGTGACTTGTATGCTCATGGCGTGTAACAATGAAACACGACAACTCAGTGTGTCAGCAGCTCGGTTCTCCACTTCAAACTTATGTTTGAGAACAAAGGTGTAATCTTGAAGGAATTCAAACCAATGACCATGACAAGAATTCAGCTTTTTCTTAATATTGAGATACCTCAGTGCTTCATGATCTGAATACAACACAAATTCTTGTGGTAAATGATAATGATGCCAATAGCGTAAAGCTTGAATGACCGCATAGAATTCCTTGTCATATGTGGAATATCTAAGGTCCTCAACTTGGCTTCATTGAATTTCTCACTAAAATACGCCACTGGGTGACCTTCTTGACTCAGAACTCTATATATTACAATTCCTGGTGCATCGCTCGCAATCTCAAAGACTTTCAAAAAATCAGGTAAACGCATGACAGATGCTTCCGTCGTCTTATCCTTTAACTCTTTAAATGCTTTGGTTGCTGCAAGCATCCACTCGAAATCACCTTTTCAAATGCAATCGGTGATCAGAGCCGTAATCGTACTAAAACACTTTATGAACCTTCAATAAAACATAGCTAAATCATAAAAGTTGAGTACAATATGAATGTTTCGTGCTTCCGATCAGCCAACTATAGCTTGGACCTTTTGAGGCCTGCCAAAACTCCTTCGGGTAGTGGATAAGATGTAGCTAAAGGTTGGAATGATAGGGGTGCAGATGCAAAAAATGGTCCACCCTCCTCCTTATTAGATCTGACAAGTGGGCACAAACTTAGCCGACCAATCTTTCTCCACCATGGCAGCCTACTCGACTGCTCTCTTCCGTAGCAACTGAACCAGAACAAAACTAAAAAAAAGGATGGAAACCCAACCCCTCTCTAACGTTAAAGTGCATAAGCTGCCTCCTCTACATGCCCTATTTAAGCGACAACCAATCTTACATGTAAGTGCATTCCTTAAGCATTCTCATTCACCGTGGATAATTGCTTCATCTACCTTTCTTATTCCACGACCCATCTCCACTAGTTCTGAAGAATGATAATGGTGTACTAATGGTTCTACTCCGTCCAATGTTGACCTGCCACAAAACCCGCATTCTTCGCCTCCACTAGCTTCGGTGACATGGAATGTGAGCCTTCCATCTCCTCCTCCCGTAATAGTGGCAATGATGTTTATTTAGCAAGAGGATGAGAAATGGAGGTAAGAGCAAAGAGGAAGAAAAGCGTTTCCTCCCTTTTTGAGGTGCAGGAAAGTGTTTTATCTTAGACGGTGAATACGGGTGTCAAGTCCTTCAAGGTGATCCACTTGATCCATTCTAGTGCTTCTACGGTACAGGTAAGCTTATGGATGCCATTCCTTTTGTTGTATTTAGTATTTACTATGATTCTACGACATCGACGGAAATTCAGCAATAGGATTTAACCTTGGAGAAACAGGGACATAGGAAACATTATAATTGTAAGATTTTTGTTTGGTCCTTTAAGAATTAAGATTCTTATAGAAGTATTGCATGATATCACGAGTATTAAGTGTCCAAAAGTTTTGACATAAAAATTTATTATAAAGTGAAGTGAAGTTTACAAGCAACACCCATACAATACCAGCAACCGTATGGCACTATCCTAGACTGCAGAACTGCTATAGCCTATATCCACAGAGTAAGCACATCTCTAGAATGTTGTTGCTCTAAACTGCATGTTTGGTCCACATTTTGGTCTAAATGCGGGACGGAGGTTGGGAGAATGGAAGTCAATAGAACATTGGATCACAATTAACAAAATAGCATTGTTATGAACAACAATATTCAGTTGCATATCTAATTCAATCACAAAAAGAACTTAGTATAAAAGATATGAAAAACATTGTATTGTTTCTTACATGCAGCCGCACCAATCCATGGTAAGACAATCAAGGGAAGTAAGACGTATGATTTGACTGGAGGTAAGTGCCGCCTATGACAGCCATGCAATCAAATACAATGTAAATTAATATCATAAATAAACACAAGCTGAAACCTCTTCCAAGAAGAAATGTATAGCAGTGTTTGCAAATTATAAAGCAGAAGTAAAAAGCCTCGTATTTTTGTCTAACCATAAAAGCTTACAACTTACTTGACAAACACATGATACAATTGGAAGGCCTGTACAATGCGACAGCTCATCAACAAACCAAATCCAAATGGACCTTCAGCCCATACTGGAAGTTGAGTTCAAATTAGAAATTTGAATACAATGATTTGTTTACAATGCCATAAGAATGACATAAGAAAGTGGAAGTTATCACCAAGGAAAATAAAAACCTGCCCATATGTAACAAGAACGCCACGGATGTCTTTTATTCAGCTTCAAATAATCAATTGACATCTGCATCCATTTCCGTGTCCTCAGTTCACAAGCATTTATAGGATCAAAACCATTGCCCCAAACCTCTAGATTGACATACCAATAATGATAATATAAGGTTGAAACTTCCAATGATTTGAATAATCACAAACCAGAATCCACTTGCTTTTGTACTGGGACCCTTTGAAAGCAGATAGGGGAAAAAGGCACGAGCAAAAAGCCTGGAGAAGAAGTAAATAATGTTACAAGTAAGAAAATTTATGCAGTTTCTTGAGATCAATGTGAGAACTTCAAGTGATTGCTTAAGGTCACAATATCAAGGCAATGAATGAAAACACACAATACCACAAAACAAAGAATGCTATGTGCCTCCCAAAGATCTCTTTAAACTCGGTATAGTGCCTTGCAAATAAATGCCTCCAAAACCTTCTTGTCTACTAGGTAAGTTTATAGAAACTAATTGCCAACTCAACGGCACTTACAACTTGTGAGTTTATAAATGAGTGCCATAGTATGGTGGAGGATAGCTCGTCAAAGCACTGGAAACAGTCTGAGTAAGACCGAGGCTGAGCAGGAGAGGTGACAGGCGGTGCCAGAGTAGTGAGATCAGCGGCAGCAGCAGTCCTGCCATAATGGTGGAAGGGAGCCTGACTATGTCCACGATCGACTAACGCGACTGAGGGACGTGGCCCGAGAATACCATCAAAACGAGGTGACGAAGGGACTCAACGATCAGCCCACTGTGTGCAGGCAGTATGGGAGCCTAGAGATGTTGTAGGAAGTCATACCCCTAAAGTACGGGGGCGAGCCGGCACAGGGGAGGTCCTGAGCAGTCCGGTACAAAGAAGACATGCCGGAGGGGGGGGCCTGCGGTGGAGGAAGAAGGCCGAGGGGGGTGAATTGTGGCGGGAGGAGGAGGCCGGGGGAAGAGCCGGCACAGGGGGCTGCGGTGGAGAGGAGGTCGGCAGGGGCCTGCGGTGGAGGAGGAGGCCGCAGGGGGGGGGGGTTACGGTCTGCAGGGGACGGCAGGTGCAGATGGAGACAAGAGGGGCGGCGAGTGAGGGTGGGAGGCCGGGGGTTGAGCGCGGGGCCGGAGGAGGGAGCGGGGATTCTGCGAGAGGCCGGAGGGAGCGGGGGGGGGAGGCCGAAAGGGGGGAAGGGGGTGCTGTGGGCTGCAGGGGAGGCCAGAAGGGGGAAGGGAGCACGGTAGGGTAGGCTGCAGGCTGCATGGGACGGCAGGAGGGGGGGCGGTGGGTGCAGATGGAGGCAAGAGGGACAGCGAGTGAGTGTGGGAGGCCGGAGGTTGAGTGCGGGGCCGAAGGAGGGAGCGGGGGTTTTGCGGGAGGCTGGAGGAAGCGGGGGGAGGCCGGAAGGGGGGAAGGGGGTGCTGCGGGAGGCCAGGTGGAATGCAGGAGGGAGAGGGGAGGCCGGTGGTGGTCGGGTGCGGTGCAAGAGGGGGGGAGGAGGCCGGTGGTCAGGTGAGTTGCCGGAGGAGAGATTGGTGTCGAAGGGGAAGGTCGGAGGAGGAGGATGCCGGTGCCGGAAGAGGAGGCCGGTGTCAGATGAGTCGCCTTCACCGTTGAGAAACCCTAGAGCTCTGATACCATGTTAGGAGATGACGGCTAGGGTTTGGAGCAGGGTTTTAAATCTCGGCCGATACCGGTACGTACCGGTTTTGGCCGGTTCGAGACCGGTACTGCATCCGATCCCGATACCTGGCCCGTATCGACCGGTACCGGTACGTACCGGTCCGTATCGGCCGGTTCAGGCCGGTACAGGTCGGTACCGACCGGTACGAACAGGTTTTTTTTTTTTTTGGATTTTTTGGGTTTTTTTCAGGTTTTTTTTCTCAACCGGTATCGGTCCGTACCGGCCGGTACCGGTACGTACCGGCCGGTACATATCGGTTCGGGGCCGACCGGTACCGCGACCGATACCGTGATTTTAAACCTTGGTTTGGAGAGAATGGAATACTTTCTATTGAGGGACTCAAGCCCAATATGTATGTACATGAATACACAAGCAACCCGCCCCGACTGTACATAGAACCCGACCCAGTATATACATTAACAACATCATTTTTGTTGAGAAAGAAAAAAACACATTCGTTGGTCGGATTTTTCTCGGCATGCTTACGCTAATAACTTTAAGCTCAAACAGCACTATAGTGGTAAGAAGGAAAATATATATATAAAGAATGTCTCATATACACAACCCATTGGCTGATCATAGGAATGAAATACCTCTCTTTTTCCTTTTTCTCCTCACCGTAAATCAAACAATAATCTCCTCTATTCCACTTTTATGTATTGCCATATTTTGACGGTGTCATCAACTGTCCTTTTTTGTTTATATGGGCAAACCACCCTACCTCCCTTGATTGACAATGTCACAATAAAATATATCATCGAGACTCCAAATTATGGATTCTTTATACAACTAAACCAAGTGAATTTGTCTATAACTATACTTTTAGCCCTTGGCTCATCACATTATTTACTACTACTAGAGGTTGTGCATACTGTATATGGACTTTGCCTTTCTTGTGTGGTATGTTCATCATGTTGGTGAGCATACTCATCTCCTTGTATATCTTGCGTTGCTTCCCTAATAAAATGAGATTCATTTGCTCCTACCATGTTACAGGGTATCAAAGCATTGAGTTGAGAGAGGTGCCCATCATCCATTTTCAGCTCCATCATCGGAGCTAGGGTTGATCCTCCATTTTTGTCTCTTTTTGAGCTTTGTAAAATCCAAGACCTCATTGGTGCTTCATTCTCATTATCGAAGCTCCATTGTTGTCAGCCGCTAGCCATCAATTTACTACCAGAGAACACTCTTGCACCTCTGTCGATGTTTACCATCACAAATTTGCTATCAGCATCATCTTCATATTCTCTATCAGATTTGTTTCACAAAGCTCTATTACCTTCGACACTAGTTCCTATGTAAGATCTGCTTCTCGGAGCTTTATCATCTTCAGCGTTGATTCCTCTAGCAAATATGCATCTTCTTCGACATTATTTTCTTCTCCATCACCTCTGGCATTGTTTATGTTAATGTATAGAGATGGGTCGGGTTATATGTACAGTCGGGTCGGGTTGTGTGTGTATACATGTACATATATATTGGGCTTCAATCCCTCAATGAGATGCATTCTATTCTCTCCAAACCCTAGCCGTCATCTCCTAACATGGTATCAGAGCTCTAGGTTTCTCGCGCGACGACGGCGACGACGGCAGCCCACCTCCGGTCTCTCCCTCCACCCGATAGCCCCCCCCCCGGCCCCCCTCCTCCGCCCGACAGGCCCCCCGACCCCTCTCCTCTGCCCGACAGACCCCCTCGGACCCTCCCCGCCGCCCGATAACCCCTCCCGACCCCTCCCCACCGTCCTATAGCCCCCCCGGCCCTCCCCTCCGCCCGATAGCCCCCGACCCCTACCCTCCGTCCGATAACCCCCCCGGCCCCTCCCCTCCGCCCGACAAACCCCACAGGCCCCCCCCTCCACCCCGCAAGCCACCCCCTGCCTCCTCTACACCCTGCAGGCCCCCCTCCAATCTCCTCTGCACCCCGCGCAATGCCCCCTTGCACTCCACGCCCACCCTCTGCTCCCCTGTGCACCCCGCGCCCCTCCTCTTCCAACAAAATCCCCCATGCAGCTCCTCTGACCACCCCGCCACCCTCTGAAGCACCCGCCGCCCCCTCCTATACCCCTGAAGCCCCACCGCCCCCCCTTCTCCTCTGTACCGAACTGCCCGTCTCCTCTGTACCGGACTGCCCTGGACCTCCCTTGTGCCGGCTCGCCCCCGTACTTCAGGGATATGGCTTCCTACAGCATCTCTCGGCTCCCATGCTGCCTGCACACAGTCGCTGATCGTCGAGTCCCTCCGTCTCCTCGTTTTGATGGTATTCTCGGGTCACGTCCCTCCACCACGTCAGTCGACTGTGGACGTCGTCAAGGTCCCCT
Organism: Chamaelirium japonicum; assembly: GCA_947650365.1. NCBI lineage: Eukaryota > Viridiplantae > Streptophyta > Magnoliopsida > Liliales > Melanthiaceae > Chamaelirium > Chamaelirium japonicum. The sequence goes on from OX393556.1 coordinate 21,408,975, forward strand.
CCGCCATGATGGCGGGACTGCTGTTGCCGCTGATCTTCCTACTCCAGCACCGCTTGCCACCACTCCTGCTCCGTCTCGGTTTTACTCCGATCGCCTCCAGCGCTTTGAGGAGTTACTGTTGCGATACCTCGCCTCTACCAGTTCTTCGACAGATCACAGTCTCTCTGCCACTCCGGGTACTTCTGCTCCGTCTCGGTCTTACTCTGACCGCCTCCAGCGCTTTGAGGAGTTCCTGTTTCGATACCTCGTCTCCACCAGCTCTTCGACAGCTCACAGTCTCTCTGCCACTCCGGGTACTACTGCTCCATGGATCTTCGACTCGGGTGCCTCCTGTCACCTTACCTCTGATCCTTCTGTACTCACGGATTGTAGCCCTGCTCCCACCAACCTGGGGATCCCACTGCTGACGGGACTCGTGTACCCATTTCGCAGTGTGGATCCATCACCCCTGCCTCCGATCCCACTAGTCGCCTAACCTTACCTCGTGTTCACCTTGCTCCCCGCTTAAACATTAACTTAATATCTGTTAGTTCTCTTTGTGACTCGGGCCTGATCGTTACATTTACTTCTTCTTGTTCTGTGCAGGATCCGCGGACGGGTCAGAGAGTTGGGCTGGGTCGTAGAGCAGGGGGACTCTATCAATTGGATCACCTTCAGGTTCCCACTTCCACTCCGTCAGCTCTGTCTGTTACCTCTGATGCCGATTTGTGACACAGAAGATTAGGTCACATATCCAGTGATCGACTCCAAAGCGTTTTTCGCTCTGGCGCTTTAGGTCGGGTGTCCTTCTCCCCTCTCTCTGTCTGCACTGGGTGTCGATTAGCAAAGCACCTTGCTCTTCCTTTTTCTACTAGTGTTTTCCGTTCCAGCGCCCCTTTTGATCTCGTGCACTCTGACGTGTGGGGTCCTGCTTCAGTTGCCTCTTTTACTGGTTTTTTATATTATGTGAGCTTCATAGATGATTACTCCCACTGCACCTGTGTCTATCTCATGCGTCGCCGCTCCGAGATTCCTCATATTTACAGGACCTTCACTACTATGCTTCACACCCAGTTTGGTCGGCGCATTAAGACTTTTCGGTCTGATTGTGCTTAGGAGTATCTCTCCTCTGAGATGCGTGAGATCCTTCAGACTCGCGGTACTCTTCACCAACAGTCGTGTCCCCACACCCATGAATAAAACGGAGTCACCGAGCGCAAACATCGCCATGTCCTCGAGACAGCACGAGCTCTACTTCTGTCTGCTTCTGTTCCACATTCCTACTGGGCTGAAGCTGTCCTGACCGCTGTTCACCTCATCAACATCACTCCGTCCTCATCCCTCTCTGGTGTTTTCCCGTACGAGCGGCTTTACTCCACATCTCCTGACTACTCTCTTCTTCGTACCTTTGGGTGCACGTGTTTCGTCCTCCTCTCTCCCTATGAGCGCACCAAACTCTCTGCTAGGTCTGTTAGGTATGTTCATTTAGGACTCAGTCGGGAGCACAAGGGTTATCGGTGCTACGATTCCTTGGTTCGCCGGATCCGTCTCTCGTCACGTCTCCTTTGTAAAGGATGTCCCGTACTTTTCCACTGAGTCCCGGGATCTTCCCTCACCACCTACGTCATCTTCTACGTCGTCATCCCCTCTCACCATCCCCTTCCTACCTCCATATCCTGCTCCCAAGCCCACCTTCCCGGTTGAGCCTCCTCTATCTTTCTCGCCTCCCCTGTCTCTACCACCTCCCCCGCCACCTCCCTCTCCCCCGTCACCTCCACCACTACTATCTATCATACGTGTCTACGTTCGTCGCTCCACAGTTCCTCCCACCGAGACTGTCTCCATTGGTACTACTTTGCCTGCAGCTGCTCCCACCTCTCCGGCCGCTGATCCTGGTCCTGTTCGGTGCTACCCTTCGCAAGAACATCACCCTCCTAACAGATATGACTACTCCCCTGACAGGTTTGGTTACTCTGTGTTTACTCATGTTTCTCCTGACACTTCTGGACACTCTGTTGTTGCCTCCTACTCTCCGTCCTACCAAGCCTTTCTTACAGCTCTTCACACCCACCGGGAGGTACCGTGAGGCAGTTGTACACCCAGAGTGACGACATGCCATGACAGTCGAACTTGAGACCTTTCAGCGAACTCAGACGTGGGATTTGATTCATTGTCCCACTAGCGTGGTTCATGTTAGCTGCAAATGGATCTTCAAGATCAAGACTCGACCTGATGGGTCCATTGAGCGGCATAACCGCATAAGGCGCGCGCCTTGTTGCTCGTGGTTTCTCCCAGGAGTATGGGATTGACTATAAGGAGACGTTTGCTCCAGTGGCTCGGTGACTACCGTTCGCACCCTCTTAGCTGTGGCAGCTGCTCAAGGGTGGCATCTACATCAGATGGATGTGACCAACGCATTTCTCCACGGTGATCTCTCAGAGGAGGTATACATGGCTCCTCCACCGAATGTCCCTGCTCCTTCAGGTCACATATGTCGTTTGCGCTGAGCCATCTATGGGCTCAAGCAGGCCCCTCGTGCTTGGTTTGAGCGATTCCGCAGTGCAGTCCTGGCCGCCGGGTTTGTTGAGCGCCACTCTGACTATGCCCTGTTCACTCGCTCCTCCAGTCAGGGTATTGTAGTTCTTCTTCTCTATGTGGATGATATGATCATCATCGAGGATGATAGTGCCACCATAGCGTCCCTTCAGCGCCACCTCCAGAGTCAGTTTGAGATAAAAGATCTGGGCCCTCTTCGCTACTTTTTGAGTCTCGAAATTGCCCGGTCAGCTCGTGGTCTGTTAGTCTCCCAGCAAAAGTACTTCTCCGATATCTTTGCTGATGCTGCTCTTACTGACTCTCCCACTGCTAACACACCTATGGAGCTCAATTTGAAGCTTCTTTCTACAGATGGTGAACCACTTCAGGATGTCTCCTGCTACCAGAGGCTGGTTGGGATGCTCGTCTACCTCATTATGACCCGGCCAGACATTGCCCATGCTATTGGCATTGTCAGTCAATTCGTTCAGGCTCCTCGCTCGGTTCACTATGCAGTAGTCCTTCGGATTATCCGCTACCTCCGAGGCACCATCACCCGCTCACTACTTTTTCCCTCTACCTCTCCGTTGGTGCTGCGTGACTACTCCGATGCAGATTGGGCAGGAGATGTAGCCACTCGCCGTTCTACTACCGGATACTGTGTGTTCCTTGGTGATTCTCTCATTTCTTGGAGAAGCAAGAAACAGGAGTCTGTTGCTCGCTCCAGCACCGAAGCCGAATACAGGGCTATGGCTTCCACCACCGCAGAGATTGTCTGGCTTCGCCGCCTTCTACTCGACCTAGGAGTTGTGATATCCAGGCCCACACCTCTCTTCTGTGACTACCGGAGTGCTATTCAGATTGCTAGCAACCCGGTCTTCCATGAGCGGACAAAACATATTGAGGTTGATTGTACTATATTCGGCAGGAGTTTCTCGACTACACCATCTCCTTGCCATTCATTTCATCATCGGAGCAGACTGATGATTTTCTGACGAAGTCCCTTACGATTGCTCGGTTCCGGCATTTTATCGGCAAACTCTCGGTCCATGATCCACTGTGAGTTTGAGGGGGAGTGTTAATATATAGAGATGTGTCGAGTTATATGTACAGTCGGGTCGGGTTGTGTGTGTATACATGTACATATATATTGGGATTCAGTCCCTCAATGAGATGCATTCTATTCTCTCCAAACTCTAGCCGTCATCTCCTAACAATTTAAATGCAAGTCTATCTCAGATCTGCAACTTCGTGCAGTGGATCAAGGGGGCAAGCGGCAGCAACTGGAGGTAGAAGAAAGGTCTGGCTATAACCAAAGTTCAGTGGAGAAGACAACCTTCGAGTGGCTCAGACATCCAGTAAATGTAATGGTTCCCTTCAAATCCTGGTGAGTAAGTGAAGATGGGTCTTCATGTTGGATTCAAATCAGGCCCGCTTCTTACATTTGAGGAGCTTCATTTCACTTATATTGAACCGTCGGTTATTTTGAACCAAACAATTTCACTTAAATTAAATCGCAACTCCATTTATTTTTGGTTTAGTGGTTCAACAGTATTGATGGTTTTATTACTTTTCAAACGCTAGTTCAGTAATATTGGTGGTTTAGTCAAATGATTTAGCGGCTTAATTTCCTTTCAACCATTGGTTCAGGTCTTCTTTAAAACACTTGCTGCAACTGCTATGCACTCTTGTTTTTCACAGCAACTGCAAATTCATTGATGCCATTGCACCTCCTTTGGCCTTTTTAATCCTTCCATTTGATTTCATCGCAACTCTATCTACCTCATGTTCTCTCGGTAGTTGCAAGCATTACTGCCAGTCCGCCACTATCGTCACTCAGCTCTAATACATGTGGTATTGACGATACTTGGTCTTTCGCATGGTGATTGTATGCTTGGGAACTGCGATGGTACGTGAGCCATTCCCCAAGATGGGCACCTAACTTTCTGGAGCTGAGAACTATATTGTGTGGACGGTTACCCTTCGGTCGAATTTTGAGGCACGGGACTGGTGGGGATACATTGATGGCATCATTCATCTGGTTGTCACTCCTACTTGCTTTGCCAATGTGTATACCCCCTCCAGAGCCTTTGGATCCTCTTTACCTGATAAGCCTTCTCATTAGAGCAGAGTTGTTCACTGAATCATCTTTGGTGCCTTCTATTTGTCTCCAGATTGATCATCTCACCACCTTTTGTGCCCTTTGTGATTATATGGCCAGGATAACCATGCAGACTGGTGACATATGCAAATATCAGTAGTTTCATGAGATGATTCACTCTCAGTAGAGAGAACGCTCAATTCAGAAGCACATTCACATGTCTTGCTATTAGGAGGAGTTTCAGTCCATGGAGTCCATACCGCTACCCGACTTTGCGGAGCAGTATAAGAAGCAACAAAGATCGTCAGTGTCTCTATCTCTTGGCTATGCCCCTGAGCTAATTCAGGGGTCAGCTTTTTTCATAGAGATCCTCTTCCCACTTTGAATGCCACTTTCTCAGTATCCTTGCTAAGAAGACTCGCAAGCACACCCTGGCATCTCGGCCCCTACTCTGAGATTGTTTTGGTTGCAACACTATTATTTTTCGGTCTGCTCCCTCATCGTTCTCTTCTTCTAGCTAGGCTCACCGTCCTATCTATGATTATTGCAAGATTAACTAACGCATGATTGATCAGTATTGGAAACTCAAGGAGAAAATTGGGCGACGTTCATGTCCATCTACAATTGTTGTTGACACCGAGTCACCAAGTGCCTTGTTTTGATACTTAATTTAGCTCCTGATTCTATAGCTCCCTCAGCAGCTTCAGCAACTCTTTCGGATTGTCGGCCTTTTGACTACCTATGCCTCTTCAGTTATATCGGCCAAACCTGATACTTCTTCCTCATGCATTGTGAACTTTGGGGCCTCCCTAGTCCCTCTACATGACCTCTGATCGTACCCTCCTTGTCAATTGCTCCCATGTTACCCCTCATTTTAATATTCACATTGCAGATGGTTCACCACTAACTGTTTCTTAGTGTTGATCCCCCACGCCTACTTTTGACCCCAGTGGGAGACTCACCTCACCCTTCCTATTATGCCTCACGTTCCTCACATCTCCATGAATTTAACTTTAGTAAGTCGCTTGTGCCTATGGGTTTACAATCAGTTATACATATCAGAGGTTGTACACTTAAAGTTCTGAGACATAAAGTTCTGATACAGAGTGAAGCATGCATTCAATTATAAAGTTGTTCGTCACATAAAGTGGTTAGACATGAATGATTGACTACATTATAATACATGGAAGGAAGTATCTGTCCGTAGGACACAACCGCTATGATTCATGTAATTGAAATCTCATGTTTAAGCTTAAGGATACCACATAACGATACAAGGGTACTGTTTTGCTTTCGTAAAAAGTATGCGCATACTAAAGTTTTGATTGCTTATTGGCTATTAAAGATATTGTGTCAAGTGGGAGAATGTTGGGCCCAATAAGATCCTCTCCTTCCTCCCGGATCAGTGCGTTGCAAGGAGTCGTGCGGGGATTCCCACCCAGGATCAAGGAAATCTCTTTCAGATCTACGACCCTAGCATCCATGGCCGGAGGTATGATCTTCTTCGGCCTCCGCATCGCCACAACCCAAACTAATCAACCAAGTGAAGTTTGTTTACCCCAAGTCGCCAAATTAGAAGAAGTAGTAGGAAAAATCATTTATCAATGACTAACTTCAACAATAAGACTACGAATTACGAGGTGGGGAGGGGATGGAATTACAGGACGAGGGAGAGGATGGAGATGGCGACGGCGATGTAGTCGGTCGGGCAGCCACCGGCGAGGGCGCAGCCCGACATTGGAGGGTCCCGTTGCCGTGTGCGAGCGGTCCACACGGGGGAAAGGGTGGCCGTGAAAGAGGAGGCGATGGAAATTGTTCATTCTTTTTTAATATCAACAGTCACGAGCTTCTTTCAGTCTACTTTCCCTCGCGAATTATTTTCCACTATTTATGGTGAAATGACCAAAAGCCCTTAGAGAGAGAGAGAGGGGGGGGGGGGGGGGGGGTTGATGAAACCTTTAAAGTGGGAAATTTTCAGCACATCCTGCGTACCAAATAACTGCTGGGTTGAATGCGATTGAAATAGGGCTGGCAATTCTGGACCCGACACGACACGATCCGACATGTAGTTAGAGGGTCTGGGTGACTGGGTCTGGGTCTGGGTCAGTGGCGGCGGACCCAGGATTTTTTCTCAGGGGAGGCTTAATTATTAAAAAATAACTATAATCATTGCCTCACAGTCGAAGGCTTCGGTAGGCGGTGTTACAATGTCCCTACCCTTCATTCGATCGCTAGCAAAAGGCCTATTAGGATTTTGCCTCGAGTGGAGGAGGATTTCGATAATCGGAGTCATTCGAAAATTTAGACCTATAACTGGCTGACTCAATCGGGATGCGTGGGTTGTGATTAATAAATCAGATCTTTTTTTTTTTTTTTGGTGGTGGTGGTGGTGGGTGTGTGTGTGTGTGTGTGTGTGTGTGTGGGGGGGGGGGGGGGGGGGGGGGGGGGGGGGGGTTATTTAATACATACCCCAAAAACCTGTAAATAGGCCCCGATTCCTACTCGATTCTTATTCACTAAAGGCCATGTGATGAACTCTACGGGGATGACACATGCATAGGTGGTGGCAGACGGTGATGGGTGTCGGCCGGCTAGTGGTGGGCATCAGTGGCCAACAATGGGTTGTGGCCGGCGGATGGCGGGACTGGCCATGGGTCGCAAATACGGGCGGTGGCAGATTCAACGGCAAGTTGACTATAATTGTTTTTTTGAGTAAATTATACTTTACTCCCCCCCCCCCGATGTTTAGCTAAAAAAACATATAACTCTCTTATGGTTAAAAAATAATATTTTGCCCCCCTTCAATTCAGCTTCGATCAGATAAAAAAGAGAAAAACAAGTAGTTGAAAAAAGGTGGTATTGTGTTAACATTTCAAACTTTAGGGAGTGATTTGGAACATAATAAACTATAGGAGGGTTAAGTGTTTTTGAGCTAAACTTCAAGGGACTACGTGTAACATTTTTTTGTTTTTTCCCCCAAATTGAGGGGGGGCTTGAGCCCCCCTGGGCCCAATGTAGGTCTACCCTTGGTCTAGGTTAAACGGTTTCGGGTCATAAACGGGTCGACACGGTAGACCTGTTTTATAAATTGGTCGTGTCCAGGTTTAGAGTCTGGGCACAGTTGATCCGGGAAGACCCGTTTAAAATTCAACGGGTCGGGGTCGGGTCGGGTCGGGTCTACCCACAATCTGATACTGTAGTATGTAGTACTAACGAGTCTTATCGGGTCAGGTCGGGTCAAGTCGTATTGGGTCAACATAATAGAGCCGTGTGGTAAACGGGTCTTATCTGGTCTACCCGTTTATAAGCATGTCGGGTACGGATTTAGAGTCTAAGACAAAATTAGTTAAACAGGTCAGGTCTGGATCTAGGGGTTTTGGACACGACCCAAAACTTGACACGACACGAACCCGACCCGACCCGACCCATTGCCACCCCTAGATTCATGAGAAATGGGGTAGCGGCCCCTGCACATGCGGCATGGGGGTAGTGGCCGGACCCTAGCACTCAGAGCATGCTAATAGACTCTCAGGAGCAATGGGCCTGTGGTTGTATGGTACGCAGGATGAACTAAAAATTTTATGTTGGAGCAAAACCGTTAGTCTCCCAATTAAAGAGTTCAGATCTCCTCCAGTCGATGGGCCCGGTGTGCATTACAGCCGCATGCGATAGTTGGAGTGCGATTCACTCTTGGGTCATCAGCCATCGTGCGGCTGTGATGAGCGCCAGACCCACCGACCAACCGTAGAAGATCTGAACTCCCAATTAAGAGAATTGCTATTCAGGCCGAATGTTTTTTCGATTTCGCTCGGTACGACTGACGTGGTAGTGTACAACCGGTGGTGTTAAAAGATTAAAATGACACTAGTGGAACTCAACCACCGGTTGTACGCTGCCACGTAGATCAGTAGTACCAAGTGGAATTGGAAAAACCTTCGAGCTGAATAGCATTTCTCCCTAATTAAATCACGAAAGGGACGTGGCTAGAGCTTGTGATTGAATGCCGTGGTCCCTCCTTCTCAAGGAAGAACGGTTTTGTTCATTCACATTCATGGCTCTCTCATTGGTCCATTTTAAGGGCATGAATGTCATTTCATGCTATTAATCATTGTGAAATGACCAAAAACTCTTGAAATGGACCGATGAGAGAGCCCTGAATGTTTTGTTGGAACAAAATCATTCTCAAGGCCGTTTTAATTTTCTACCCTGGCGTCTTGACCTATGGGCTGCGTGGAGCACCAAAATCTCGTTCATGACAACCGTGCTCTTTTGTGCTTCACTAGTAAGAAACCCGGGCAATGCCCCGATGAGCTTGATGCACAACCATTTGGCACATATGACATCATAACTGTTCGAAGAAGTACGAAATTTAAAATGAGTGTGATTCACTTGTTAGAGAGAGAGGGAGAGAGATTAACATCAAATGATAATTAAATGCCATTGAATGAGTGTTTTATTATCTTTATGGTAGGTTTTTAATAGGATTTTAAAACTGAGCCGTGTTCACACATGGAAGAATGATTATGGTTCTTTAAAAGACGTCCACGTGTCACAACATGGGAGAGAGGCTTCCGTTATAGTATATAGTATAGATGTTCCACCATACATGTAGGTAGAGGTGGCAATGGGTCGGGTCGGGTCGGGTTGAGAAATAGGTATAAGGGCAAAACACCCAGCCGGAACCTGACCCATTTAATAAACGGGTCAAAAACTTAAACCCAAATCCAACCCGTCTAATAAACGGGTTGACCCGACCCGTTAAACCCGTTTACTAAATAGGTCGGGTCGTGTCGGGTCAGGTTGGCTCGGGTTGGGTTGGATTGGGCCGGGTTGGTTCGGGTTGGCTCGGATCGGGTCAGGTTGATACGACCCATTTGGTAAACAGGTCAAGTCAGGTCAATCGGGTTATAAGTACAAACCCGAACCCGCCCATTAAATAAACGGGTCAATCGGGTCAACCTGTTTATGACCCGAACCCGTTTAGGCCAAACCCAAACCCACTAACTTCGGGTCGGGTTGACGGGTCGGGTCAAGGATTGCCACCCCTACATGTAGGTCCCACGAGGGGACACGTACATAAGGCGAGATGGACAGTATTCATAGAACGGTGAGGGGAGGACTCCAGTGTAAGTGATGGGAACTCACAATGAAGGACTAGGGTCCAAACTGCCCCGGGCCAAACCCCTCTCCAGGTAAAGGTGGGGCTAGGGCTGGCAATTTCGGACCCTAAGCGGCAGACCCGACACCAAGTTAGCGGGTCTGGGTCAGGGCTAAACGGGTCGACATGGTAGACCCGTTTAATAAATGGGTTGGGTCCGGGTTTAGGGTCTGGACATGGTAGACCTGGAAAGACCCGTTTAAAATTCAACGGGTCGGGTCGGGTCGGGTCTACCCGCAATCCGATACTGTAATATATAGTATCAACGGGTCTATCAGGTTAGGTCGGGTCGAATCGAATCGGATTGGATCGGGTCAACTGAATAAACCCGTGTGGTAAACGGTCTTATCAAGTCTACCCATTTATAAACGGGTCGGGTATGGGTTTAGGATCTAGGCACGATTAGTTAAACAGGTCGGGCCCGGGTCTAGGGGTTTTGGACATGACCCGAAACTAGACACGACACGAACCAACCCGACACAACAACCCTACCCAAAAGCGTATGAACGGGAAACCATAGGGCAACATGCAGAAGGGGTTCTAATCTTAGCTGGGTCTGTTAATGAGTCAGGTTCGGGTCAGGCCACCCCATGCCTAGGTCCGGACTAAACTTATGAGTGTGTGCCCATACCTGGCTCGGGTCCAAATAAATTTTTTTGGGTTTGGTCCAAATCCGGTCCAAAGATTTGTTACGAAGCCCAAACCCAAACCTAGCCCAAATTAAGCCTATATTTCTAACACGGTATATGCATAAATCCTTTTTCTTTTTCTTGATCACACAATAAAAATAGAAAATGGCATTGATTATACAATATACATTGAAAGGATATATGTGAAATAATACTCCTAAAGTCAGAGGCCTTAACATTTGCACTTTTAAAACTATGTATTCATTGTCAGGGACGGAATCAGGATTTTATATTGGGAGGGGCTAAGGCATAATAATTTCATCTAGGGGGGCCAAAGTATGAACCAAAGAAATATATATACTAAGTTTTAAAGCTTTTACTATATAAAATTTTAAAAAAAAAATTAAGGGAGGGGCACGGCTGTTGGAATTGGATCCGCTTATCAGAGTCGCAGCGGAAGCAAAAGAAAGATCCGAAGATCATACGGTGTATGTTTCATTACAATTAATTCTACAAAACAATCTACATGCAAATCTATGATCTTAGCATATGTGCGGACACCCTAGAGGCATACTACGATCTACGGAACACATGCATGCATCTAGTTAGGTATTTAGAATCATCATACCTTATGAATCTATGATCCGGAGATGACGGAACGATGAAGAACCGCACTTGAATCGCAAGGAAAACTGTCGGATAACACCTTGTCCTTTGCGAATTGAAGAATCCTCGAAATCCCGTCTCTGAGTGCAAGGATTACGAGCCGACGGAGGAATCCGTTGCGAAGACGATGACGAGCCGCTATGTTTCCTCCTTCTCTTTCTCTCTTCTTCCTTCTCCTTCCTTCCTCTTCCTTCTCCCTTCTTCCTCTCTTTTCCTTGGCCGAAACCACAAAGGAGGAGGACTAGAGGGGTTCGGATTTTCTGGAGGAGAGGAGACCATTGTGGCCGAACCTCCCTCTCCCTATTCCCTTATAGGGTCGGTCTCCCTTCTTCATCCTCTCTTTTTCTTGGCCGAAGCCACAAAGGAGGAGGACTAGGGGGGGCGGTTTTTAGGGATTTCCAGTGTCTATCGTGAAGCTTGGACGAAAACGTTATTCACGAAAAGTGAAAAACTGAAAGAGAGACTGAGTGAGGTGCGCTACTCGAAATCGAGTTCCGTCAGCGCCTGTGAGCACCTGGAATTATTCCGCTCAATCTAAGATCCATATTTAATATGTTCTTAGTCATTTTTCAGTATTTACCAAAATACCCCTACAGCCCGTAACACATGTGAATTAGGTTCTTAGGCTCCGGGCTTGCGCTCCATCGCACTACTTCACATCCAACGTATCCATCCAGGTCGGGGAATAATTCCTATACGCAATGACAAGGTGGAACCTTCAGGGTTCGGGATCTCTAGCTCCAACCGGATCCCTGATTAACTGTTCCGGTGACACACCGAAAGTTCCGTTAATCAGCCCTAATCCGATTAACCCGCGTAGCCACCCAGAGTGCGACGCGAGTTGAACTCTAGTGATTCTAAACTTATGTTATTCCCTCATAACCCTGTTCTCTACTATACTCCGATAATCCTCAGTCCCTACTATTACTGGTGCCATGATACGACTCGGGCGGTGGGGAGCACTGTCAGATCCCGATCGATCATCTGACTAGGGTTTGATGACTTGTCATTTATAACACCACACACCTTCTGGTGCTATGCCTAGCATCCGGAACATCGTCAGTCATACTGATAACCACCAGGGCCTGGGTTAACTGTGTGGACAGATTGACTCATCAAAACGCACCCATCCAACACTAGACGTCGGATAACCTGTAGGGATTACATGTCACTCAAGCGCAGCCGGATAACCCAACGTACCGTGGTATTGGACTATGGAAGGTCCGCACACGTTGGCACATCAAAGCACCACACAACTGGTTGGCCCAGTGTACATGGTCCCTCAGGGTTAAGGACAGATTATCTATAGCAGTAAGATGGTTTCTGCAACAGTGTCTGAATCACTGAACTGTGCACCATCTTGGTTCCTGTTCAACACGATCATCGTGCTTGATCAGGTGAATGAGAATCCCACGTTCCCATGGTGGAGACTTCACCACGTCCTCTACCTGCCAACAGCTTATTCTCGGTGAAGCGACCGGCATCACCTAAGCTGTGAACTAGTTCTAGGTCTACACAGAACTGGTCCACTGGGTCTCCCAAGCATGGATCCACCATGCGCCTTAGTGGCCTACTGTGTTCCCTAGGGTCCTTTTATTATATGAGTATTATCATACACCAGAGTAGTATTCTAATTAAAGCAATAACCAAAGCAATCTTTATTAATGTTAATACAGAAAATCCATGCTAAGGACACACGAGCTACAACAATGGCGCCCCTTGGCCCATACATAATTTCGTCCTTGTTCATTGTATGTGAAAAAATAAAATAAAATATTTCGGGCTTCGGGTTGGGTTAGTGGTTGTCCATACCCGGCCTATAACACAGTCAGCCAGAATGTTCAAGCTTAGCTCAGCCCAAAGCCCAAGCTAACTATCATTTATTTTGATCTAAAGATCGATACATGATTTTTTTTATTTTTTATTGTTTATTTTTTAAAAAAGATCGTCGGGTCTCCCAAAATGTTTAGGACAATGGCCCACTTCAAGCATTTCATCCAAGTAGAGCTAGCTAGAGGTGATGTGACCGTGAACTAAAAAATACTAGGACGAAGATGATAATGAAAAACAACATGGGAGGTGGAGAGGGATGGGGGTGGAGGAGCACCAGGAGGGGGTGGTGATGGGGCACAGCATCAGTGCGGACCATGGCAGAGGCGGATGTGTGTCCTTTATGTCGACAAGAGTGGGTGAGGATGACAAGAGAAAGGAGAAGAGTAAGATAACGAAGAAAACAAAGTCTTTGAAACCTCTGCCTATGTATTGTGGTTTTTATGGAAAGCCATAAATGATTTGATATTTAATCATATCCATTCCAACCCAGCTAGCATATGTGCCCAGGTTAAGGCTATTTCAAATAAGACGAATAATAAGGATGAAGAAAGGAGATCGAGGCAAGATATGATAACTATTTGTTTGTGGAGGCGTCCACCCACATGATTCATTAAATTGAACGTTGATGCTGTAGTGGGATCGGATCTAGCGTCTTGTGGTTTGGTAATTCGAGATGAAGATAGCAATATCCTAATCCATGCAGGCAAAACTTTCAGCTCTTGCTCCCCTTTGGAGGTCGAGGCTTTGGCGATGAAAAAAGGCATTCTTCTTCTTATCAAATTGAACGCTAACTTTGTAGTCCTAGAAGGGGATAACTTGATAGTGACTACACTTATATTGGAGGAGATTTCTACTCCTCCATGGGGTTCCATAATGATGTTATGGACTGCATGCAGGAGATATTTGAAGCTTTTTTCTAGTTGTCGAGTTCATCACGTATATCTTGAAGCAAACCAGGTAGCACATCATATCGCTGGGTTAACCCTGGATATGAAGCAAGACTTCCTCCCAACCTTGAGACCTGACTCTATCTCTGTGTTTAGCAGCTTTGGACGATAGACTTAGTGTATCTGACGAAGAGTCTTCCTAGGTTTCCCCAAATTAGGATGATCAGGCATGTATCGATATTTATTTTTGGATCTGGGGCACCATGAATAGATCCCCCCTTGGTTGCTCTCAAAAAAAAAGATAACAAAGAAGAAGAGGTGTTGCTTGGATTTTTGTGGCCTTATGAGTTGCCCTTGGTGGATATGCAGTGGCAAGTGCACTCCGCTTTGGGAAGAAGAGCTCCTACGTCGAGGGGTAGCGTTCGGGGGTTAGTGACTGTTTAATTTATAAAATCGTGCCATACCATTGTTTTGTGGAGTAATAATAATTTCACAAGTATCAATAATGTATTTTTCTCTCGATAAATATTCGTTGGGAGTGTTTGTTGCCACCGACTTAAAAAGGGGAAAAGATTATCATTTCCAATATAAAAAAATAATATAAAATAGCTAAATTCAAGAATTATTTGTAAAAATCTTGAGTAATTCACCAATAATTTGGAAGCTATTTGGGCAGTCTAAGGATATTCGTCAATACCCGAATTATTCGTCAATACCCGAATTATTCGTCATCCTTTGGAGGGAGAGACTGGTCTGTTAAGATCGCGGGTTACTGAGGGCTTCTTGAAGGCACCATGAAGCGTTTCTTCCAGCCAGTGGAGAAGGACGGCTCCTTCAAGAAGCCCTCCCTCTCCACCACCGCCTCCATACCCTCCCCCTCCCCTTGTCCTGCAGATGGAAGTAATGCCGAACCCCCCGCCGAGGCTGCCGCCGGAGGCGGCGGAGGACCCCTCAAGTTCGTGACATGGAACGCCAACAGCCTGCTCCTCCGCGTCAAGAACAACTGGCCCGAGTTCTCCAAGTTCGTCCAGACCCTAGACCCCGACGTCATCGCAGTACAGGTATATATACATATATTTCCTTCTTTTTGATCTTTAAGAGCTGATTTTCGCACACATTGTCTTCTGTTTTTCGCATACATTAAGCCTGCATTGCTATCTTTAGCATCAGAAATTTAGGAATTTGCAGATATCGAGAATACGTTTTGGCTGTCGGAATTCAGGAATTTGCAGATATTTTGATGCAAGACCTCAACAACATGACTACTTAAATAGGCATTAATCAACTCTGAAAAAAATAAGAATAAAAAGGAATGTTTGTCTGAATTGAAAAAGCAAATAAATAATAGGATTTTTTTTTTAATTTAGAAAAATTTAAAACTGTATTGTTATAATTGCCATGACTGAAACTTATTTTGAAAACTGGCCATCTGATAGCCATGTGGAGGTGGTGCCCGCTACATCTCCTGTCTGCTTTTGGTTTACTATTTCCAGTAAAGCTGGCAATCCAATTACCGGTTTTACTAAAACTCAGATTAATAAACACAAGTGTAAAACGACGAGTGGCGATTTTTTTTAAAAAAGCCAAGAACTGAACTTGGTATTCCAATTACCGTTTCCATAGAAACCTCGTTTATACATAAAACGGCGAGCGGTGTACGTGTTAAGACCTTTTCATGTTAAAAAATTTCAAAGAAGGGAACTCGGTATTCCAATTACAGAATTCAATAAAAACCCCATTTATGCATTGCAAGGAAGTAAAACTTGCCATTTGGAATGCTGTGTTCAATAAAAACTAAAAACTTGATTTCTATTGAACCAACATTCGAATGCCGGGTTTCACCTTTTACTTATTTTTTTTTGTGATGAGGATAGCTAGTCTTAATTAATTGTTAAGGTTAATTAGAAATTTGCAAACTTGGTAATTGGATTACCTGGTTCATTTGGATGCTAGAAAAAAATAGCAGGTTATAGTAGAGAAAAACCCACCATGATTGATATGGTTTATGGGTAGAGAAGAGCTGATCAATGATCTGGATATTAGCGAAATACCAACGTACAAGTCATACTAGATGGGCCGAATCTACATGACCGAGATCATAAGTGGTTCTCCCATCGGACTCCTTCGCCTTGCTCTCTCTGACTGTTCAATGTGCGATTACTCGAGGATAGTTAGATTGCCCTTGTAATCGTGATGTATAAATATTATTAAAAAACCCTTCCCTGAACTATCCACCTCATTTCATATTGGTCCCTCAATTTTTTTTTGAACAATTTGACCCCTGGACTATGCCCTGTTTGCATTTAGCCCTCTGTCAACTATTAGTCTGGAAATACTCTTGTCCTAGTAAACACAAGCTAAATATTTCACAAATTATTTGAGTATTATTGTAAATAGCTTTTATCCCGAAAATACTCATGTCCTAGTAAGCATAAGTTAACATTTCAAAAATTATTTGAGTATTATTAGAAATAATGAGGGTATTTTCAGAATAAAAGTTGACAGACGTGGCATAGTTCAGGGGTTAATTGTTCAAAAAAAAAAGTTGAGGGACAATATGAAATGAGGTGTATTGTTCAAGGGAGGTTTTTGTAATTTGCCCTAGTTTTTATTACCAATAAAAAAAGAAAATGAAATGATGGATGTAAAATGTGTTTACACAGGCATGTACGCATGTGGTGTGGGCTAGGATTGAGTTTGATTGATTGTTAAAATAAGTGATATGTAAATTCTAGCCTATCAAGCACAAATACATGGAAGACCTCTTGTGCGTCGGTATTGTATACTCAAATTCTCGGATACACATCGGATGCTCGGGGATACATATCCAATATGTTTTAGACGTATACGATACTCCTCGATACTCGAGGGTACATATTCGATATATTTTAGACGTATCCTAAATAAAAAAGAAAATGTATGCTCATGTGGGTTACAATATGGATACAACGGTATATAGTGGAATACGACTCTATTACGGGTTGTGTAAGTGTGGGTTACCGGTCGAGCATAGTTGTAGGTTGCGAGTCAAGCAAGGTTTCTTATAAACAACTCATATATACCTGAAATCTCCCTCCCTCACCGAGGTATTCTTCGTCTTGGAGATCAAGGGCTCGTTTTCCCCCTCCCAACCACCACCACACATATTCCTTCCGTCAACTCCCTCTCTCGACACTCGTTCGCTATGGCCCCGCGTTCTACGCACTTTCTCCCTGAATTCTCTTTGGATCGTCCGAGAGTTCGAGCTCATTGCCGCTGGCCCTGCCCCTCACCACACTTGAGGTTTGGGCTCTCCTCTCTATGGATTTAAGCTATTTATCTTGCATTTTAATTTATTTTAAGAAAGATTAATTATGGGTCTAAAATCTGATCCCAATGTAATAAAAAAATCCATCGTCAAAAGATCTCCAAAGTTTGCCCCAAAATCACATATTTTTTACAGCTTGGTCCACTATCGTCTACTATGTTACGGGGGAAGTGTGAAATAACAAAAATACCCCCCAAAAGGCCGCAGGGCATTTAATAGGACATAACACATAAACACAATCTCTTAAGTTTCCGTCACTGCCCGACGCCACACTATTATGTTCCAATTTTTCGCCATATCTCTGTCATTATATTGGTAAACCGATGGTAAAACCCATTTTTTACGGTACAACGCTTCACGCCTAAAGCTCCTACTTCTGCCGGTTTCTCCTTTCGTCATCCAAAGACTCCATCAACCCTCTTCGTCCTTCTGGCCATGTTTAGAAAGACCCCCGGTAATGAAATCACTCATCCATCTGTTTTATTATAGTCATATTCCTGTTACTTAAAGATAATTCCAGTACTTCATCAAGTTACGTTTGAATGGAGTCTGTGAAATATGACCCAATATGTTTTTGTTAAAATCCAAATGATAATTTCAAATCCTTGTCCAATAATAGAAACATATACACCTTTAACGATTAACAAACTTCTATATTCTTGTAACATATGTCTATTTATGACAAATACTTCTATAAATACATCTATATTCTTATGCTCGTACCTACTCCGTGCAATATTATAATTCTGTTTTGTTAGCCTTAGCTAATGTTATATACTAGTAGTTAAACTGATCATTCATTCTTGAATACTTCTAGACTAACAGTGGTACGATTTGTTATTATGGGCATATTATTAGTTTTATTGGTCGTATTGATTTGCTATTGCATCGTATACTCATTAGTTATTGGAGTTTATGTGTTGTATTTGTTGTTTAATCTGATTGATTCATCGTATGTACTTTGATTTTCATAATTGATAGTACTGATACGAGCCTTTAGTTTTTTACCTTAAAGGCGTACTTCTAGAATAACTAGTTGTACAATTTGTTATTACATGCGTATTATTAGTTTTAGTCGTCGCATCAAATGCTCTTACATTGTATATTCATTAGTTATTGGAGTTTATGTCGTTTGTTTATCATTTAATTTGACTGATTTGTCGTATCTACTTAGATCGACATAATGGATATTACTGGTTTGACCGAGGTAATTATGGTCATATGCATTTTTTAGTCCAAGGGCACGCTCTTTTCGTTGGGAGGAGTACGAGTATGGAATATATGCTGAGAGATATGTTGGAAAGCAGGTTCCAGAATCCATCACTTGTATCTATGTCATATGTTGTACTATCTGACAATATCATGGTCGCAATTAGATTTGATGGTGACATCACAACCATATATTAATTATTTAGAAGCATTTATGCTCTTATAGTCAAATTGACAGTGGAGTACAACCAACACTGTTTTATTAACTCATTCCCCTCACAAGCCGAAACTACATAAGATATAACTTTAGTTGGAAGTAACAATAGATTCACAAGCGAATCATCCCGGATGAAGAGGAGGGCATTTGAGCTATGGGAGAATTGCATAATTGCAGTAGGATAAGAGTTTGACTCTGTTGAACATTTTTGCCAATAGTTGTGTAATTTTGCAATTGCATTGGGTTTTGATTATCGCCTTTTGAAGAATGATAGAAGTAGAGTTAGTGTAATATGCGCCAAGCCGTCGTGTAACTGGTACCTACATGCCATTAGGGCTAGTGCACATGGAAGATTTATTGTCAAGAACTTTACAAAGGAATAATCTTGTGGCGGAGGAATTGCTACTGCCTCAAGAGCTTCCACAAAATGGGTTTGCAATATCATTGGCTCACTAAGCTTTTTTTGTATCTCCATAGTCACTTCTGTAGATCCCGCCACATTACCTTTTTTTATGTATTAGATGTTCTTCAATCCTATAGATTTCTCCCAAATTCCTCTTGTTGCATACCTTACACCAAATAAGGTTCAAGTTGTTGGGATCTCTACATTCTGCATATTCCTATGCTAGATCACATGAGTTCCTCTTCACCGTGTTTGTAGTACTTGAGGGGGTATTAGTGGAAACTTTGGAAGAAAACATTTGAACTTTAACATAGAAAAGAAGAATGGAATAAAAGCTAAAAATTTTAAATACTGAACAATTGAATAAGTAGTAATCCAACACTAAATCTACGAGATGCAAACTTAGCATTTACCAACCAAAACAATGAAAATAAGTTGGACACTTACATATTCAATCTTTTAGATTCAAGTTTTTAGTAGATTATTACTACTTAGTAGTTTCCTTTTGGCATAACAAGACTTTCCTTCAACAAAAAAAAGAAGAGCAAGACGACCTCACAAGTTTCCTTTTGGCATAACAAGACTTTCCTTCAAAAAAAAAAGAGACTGACTGACTGATTATAAAAGGGGACTGGGAGGCATGGTTCTCAGCAGCTTATTTACAAATTACATATAATAACATTTAAGTGAATGACTTAAGTTATATGTAAATAAGCAAATACCCCCCCATTTGATTTCAATAAAAATATCAAAAAATTCAAAAACCAATGTAATAAAAAAGTAAACTTTCAGTTTTAGTAGGAGAAAACAGTTTTCATGGTTTTTTTATAAAATTTACATGGTGAGAAAAATGATTAAATCAACTCCTTTTTAGCTCAAAAATTCCACAAGATGTAGAAGTACGAGTGCATCTAGAAAACCATGGTCCGTCTTAGGAAATTTTGAATGTATAAAAACTTTTCTATATAAAAACTTTTTTTTCCAGACTTAGTAAAAAAACAGTGTTTTACATTTTAGCATAATTTTTGCACAATTTCAAACTTGCATAACTTTCTTGTTTTAAGTCCGCTTTCAAAATCGTTTGAAACATTATTTTAACAATCAACTAATCTTTATTTTGAAAATATTTTTATCCAAAAAAAAGATTAAAAAACATTTAAGAAATATATATCAAAACCGAACCAAATAAGATAGCACAAGACTCACAGACTCAATACATTGTATACATATTATGTGCAGCTCTACACCCCTAGATAGGGTACAAATATTATTTGAGTTTTCCAAGTGTATCTATACTTGGTTTATGACTATCCAGAGTTTCACTAAAATTCCATCAAAAAATCAATATTTCCACCATTTCTACAAAATTGCAATATTTCCACACTGTCGAAATATTTCCATATCTAGAAGGTCAAAATTTCCACCGAAATGGAGATTTCGAACCTTATATATATATATATATATATATATATATATATATATATATATATATATATATATATATATATATATATATATATATAGGGGAGGGATACTCTTACTCATGGCCTCTTACTCATATAGTTACCTATGATCCGGGCCGTCCATTAGATCTCGACGTACGGTTCGGATTAGATGGGGAGTTAAAGCAATGGTGTCCGTATTAAATGCGGGCTTTTAATATGGGCATTTAATGCGGACACCATTACTTTAACTCCCCATCTAATCCGAACTGCACGTCGGGATCTAATGGACGGTCTGGATCATAGGTAACTATATGAGTAAGAGTATCCCTCCCCTATATATATATATATATATATATATATATATATATATATATATATATATATATATATATATAAATATAATAGAGCAATACCTATGTTTGATTTTGTTGGAGGCAAACAATTCTGGCAAACAATTCTTTAAATGTGGTAGAGTGAAGGCATTCCTTAGGAGGATATGTACCGGTTTGTGAGCAAGATTTTGTAGAATTTTTTATTAACATTTTGATTTGTGAATATTCTGGGGTAATCAATGATTTATAAATTGTGTAATTTTTAAAAGATTATTCTTGTAATTTCTCTAAATTCTGAAGTTGCTAAATTCTTCTTGTCAAAATCATGTTTTTTGGTTGGATAGTTATTGTTGCCGAATATATCACATATGGTTAAGAATGCACATTCCTTCTCTATTTACAACTGGTAAAAAAGAATTTTGCCCGACCAATTGTTCTAGTAATGATGCCAAATATATTGATAGTTGATTGCTTGGAATATTGAGCAATAACGAATGTTGGTACGTGGTAGGAAGTGCGAATGCCTGCTGCTGGGACCAAAGGTGCTCCTAAAAATCCCAGTGAATTGAAAGATGATACAAGCTCTTCACGCGAGGAGAAGCAGGTCAGCAATGGTTTTAGTGAATTAATTCTCATTTGTCTTTGTACCTACTAAGAATTAGAATTCACAAACTTGCCCCACTATTATATTGAAAATGCTAAGGATATTATATGGTAAATAACTCATATTTTATTTACTTGTTGCCTAAATTTTAAATCCATGTACCAACACAACACTACATGTTGTAGGGTGACAGATTTTGGACACATATGGTTGTATGTTTAGTGGCAGTTTGTTAGATACCATTTGTTGAGCCAAAGATGTCACTGAAAGTAATGAACAAAGTAAATTTATGGAAAGCTATACCATGTTCGATTAAAGTATTTATGCTGTTATATCGTACCTAAGTGGATTGAGTTAATTAATGGAACCATGTTGACATGTTGACTGAGATAAGACCTTCAATTTGGAAGAAGGTTATCAATTTACTTCATTGGACTATACATCATTGCCCAAATTTAATCTGCTAGTTCACTTCACTTGTACCATCATGACCAAAATGGAAGTTATTGGCATTCCATTTGTCTTAACTTTAAGAAGTACATACATTACCAATTAAAGAAGTTCACATTCTAATCGGATTTTCGTAAGGTTGATGTGTTCTCACTTCTCTCTCTCTCTCTCTCTCACACACACACACACACACACACACACATGCATAGGAATCTTCGATCAGAGTGCCACACCAACTCCAAAATATCGCTCCTACTCTTGCACCTGCTTCCTTATTGATGTTGGGGATCGATGCCTATTTGATGAAGTTATAACAAATTAACAATCAATGCCAAATTGATCGATCGATGAGAAGGATCAATCAACAAACCATAAAGGGTGGACAAGAAGAAAAGATGAAATTCCAGCCTTGTTGCTGAAACTGGAAATAGAAAAATATCGAGTAAAAGGCGTCTTTAGCTTTTGAACCCCTCTTCTATATGTATAGCATAACACACCATCAATTGCAAGTAGAATTAGATTCAAAAAATAAAAAATTAGGAATAAGTTGAAATGGAATAGCTTGGTGAGGTGGGGTCGCTTGGTGGTTATGCACCCATAACTCATTTGTGCATATGCAATCTATGCGATCACATAGTCTAAATGATGCATATATGATCGCCTTATATACAACGAGGGTTGTTGGGACTACATATGCATCCCATATGTGATCACATATGCCTATATTGAATATTAGAGAGGAAGAGTCCAATATGGACTTTTATGGATTGAAGGCCCTTTTGGGCATATAGAAGAGAATTATGGGAGTGAGGAAACCCTCCCTCCAAGGGAGAGGATCACAAGACTCCTCTCTCTAGGGGTGGACTCGTGGGTAAAAGGAGGTCCCAACATCCTTTTTGATGGAGATAGTAGTCTGACCTGCCCAAGACACCTTCTAAAAACTGTTCTAATTGATTTTATTGCCTATTTTTCTTCAGCTAGCCTTCTCATTTTATCTTTTTACACAACAATCCAACGTAACTTTTTTGCAAATAACACCCACACTTACTTCCCGAGAATTAAAAAATCCCTCCTAAAGGCAAAAACTAATGAAAATATTACCAATACTAACTAACTAAAACTGATCTCATAAGTACTCAAAGTGGGCTGACGACGACTTGAAGCCTATAACTTCACTCGATCTCCCGAGATTAGGAATGGCAACGGGTTGGGTTTGGGATAGGTCAGCCCTATCTCGAACCCACCCCATTTAGTTTTATCTCGCTCCATACCCGTTCCAAACTTGCGTCGAGTTTTGGGGGCAATTTCCAAACCCGTCCCAAATAGTGCTGGGAAGACCTGTGCCCGCCCCGCCCCATTTATACTTTGCGGGTCGTGTCGGGTACTGGGTGGGATAAAATAAGCCTTTATGAATTGTGAGTCTAGATTCTCTTGCTATGTTAAAAATGCTACGTGGATTTCCACAAAAAAAGAAGCATCTGTGTTCTAAGACCCAATATGAGTAAACTGTATTGGATATCAATATAACTCCAGCCGATGGGTTACATGAAGAAATTGTAGACTGTTAGGGGCCGTTTGGTTCCTATGTTTTTAGCCTGTGATTCTGAAAACACTTGTGCAAACAGTTTATGGTTGTTTGGTTAATGGGACGTGATGTGTGTAAATAGATGCACCCTTGCCTAATTTGTACAGCTTTTGCACATAAAACTTTCCAAATAAAATTTCACCTAAACACATAAAATTTTAATTGCACATGTCATATGTGCAAGCAGATGTACGCACATCATTTACACGACCAGTGTTGTCAAGGCGATAAGGCGCACTTGAGGCGCAAGATGCATCTGGAGCCTGAGGCGCAAGGCGCAAATAAGGCGCGCGCTTTAGTGTGTAAGGCGCAAAAATATATATTTTTCTTTAAAAAATTAATAATAATTGTAAAAAAAATCTAAAATTTATAAAAAAATTATATTTCATGAAAAAAGAGAAATATGACCACTATTCAATTAAATCAACACAATAAAGGCATACAATACTTGTAACTCATAACTAGTGGCCATCAAATGAACAATTTTAGTGAAAATAATAATTCACAAGTTATCATGCAACATGCCAACATCATATTCATAAGTTAAATACATACAATACTCATAAATAATAAATGATAAATGAGAACTCATAAACAATGTTGAGTAACAAAACGAAAGAGTCTGACTCTAAGGAGAGTTGCGCTCTTTTATTCAATACGAAAAGAATCGAAAGAAAAAAACCAAAACCCAAAAAAAAACCAAAAAACTAAAAACAAATCGAAAAAACCCCGAAATAAACCAAAATCACAAAAAAAAAACAAAAAACTTGAAGACCAAAACCCAAAATGCATCAAGGCGCGTGCCTCGGTCGCCCTGCGCCTTGTGCCAAAGGCGCCTAAGGCGCGCGCCTTGCTGCGTGCGCCTCGCCAGCATGCGCCTGAGGCGCATACCTGCGCCTCGCCTCGAGGCGCGCCTTAGGCGCGCGCCTTACTGCGCCTTGACAACACTGTACACGACAACCAAACGACCCCTTAGTATTACTAACATTAACATATATACATATAACCGGGTTGGTTCTGGGTGGGTTGGAGTTAAACCCGAACCCGACCCGAATCCGATCGGGTTTCAAATATAAATCCCAAACCTGTCCCATACCTCTTTTTGAGCCCCCCAAACCCGTCCCAATAGGGTCGGGTCGGTTAATCAGGTTAATTGCCACCCCTAATCAGGATTTGAGAGATGTTGAACTACGTCGAGAAGCATGGACGATACTTTTCATAGACATCTTGATTAATCTTCATAAGCTATTCTCCCTTGATCCTTGTGCTTTCTAATGTTGGTCTTCCTAGTCATGCGCTAAAAAATAGATGATAGATATGTCTTCATCTGATAACCTTCTCAAGGACATCTTACACTTGATCAATCAACTTTTCTTTGTTGCATGAAACTTCATCATATTGGCGTAATCGGAAGATCTTGGTTCACCTCTAGGATTGATATCAATACTAGATTGGTGTAAGACTCATCAGCTCTTCGAAGAATTCGGTAAATGAAATGTGTTCTTGCTGCCATCCTACAGAAATAAATGCAACAAACCTTGTGGAAGTAGGAAACTTTCTTCTGGATTATCTGGATAAATGTTGAACACGGGTCCAATATCAAGCAACTCTGCCTCTAATGGGTTTTCCTTATGCAGATGCTGGAATACTGAAAGTATTGGAAGATTTGGCATTCAATGAAATAGAAGTCGTATTGTCACACACACACAGATGTTTTTATGTTGAATAGCCACCCAAGAACGAGGGGGGAAAGACCACTATGCTGAGCCTGGCGGAGGGATCCATTAGAATCATATGGGTTACAAGTTCATCATCAATAGAATGCAGTCGTTCTAAGAAAAAGGAGAGAGTCAACAAGATGGATCTCTTGTGTCCGGTTGCCAACCCCATACTCTATGCCCTCCCCCTTTTTATAAAGGAAGTTAGAGGAGTGAGATTGGTTAAAGTGACAACTAGACATCCATGTGGCACTCGTTGTGTGGTTGTGGGACTACCGACCGTACGTGGCAACATCTCAATGTTGCAATAACCATGCTGCACTGGACTATCAAGACATGGCCACAAGAGGGTTGGTGGCCGTATGTGGTGAATTCATCGCTATGTGATAAGAACGCCCCACAGGTTGTCCCTTCTATCAGACTGCGGTGTGTTAGGCGGTGAGGTGCGCGTGCGCTGTTCGATGTGACTCCTCGACATTAAATGCCGATGCAGGGAGCGCGTGAATTGTTTGCAGTCTTGTCCGAGTGTGTTGCCGAGTTCATCAATTATGGAAAGTCTACCGGGTCGCTCATCTTGTGTCACAGAGATCGCTGAAGACGAGGTCGCCCGACTTGCAGAGTTTGCCTGGGCATCCTCGTTGTGGCTCTCAAGGAGACCATCGGGGATGTAGGGGCCCCTTTTCCAAGAGCCTACTCGTGAAGATTACTAGAGGAGAAACCACCTATCTTGATGGGGCTTCATGGTTGAAGGCTGCTATGACCTGGGAGTTGTTCCTTCGACCGAGTCCCACAAGAATGTTGAGGGCCCCATGGAGGTGACACCATTGAAGATAATCTTCCAAGTGGGCGACAAGAGGATGGATATGTTGTGCACCCACAAATAGCATTAAAATCTGATATCTTTATCTTAATTAGTTAGCTAAACTAAACTTCGATTTTATAAACGTGTAAGGACATGTTCAATGGTTTGCCATCCTTATGATGGGTATATGAACTACTGTTACAGGTTATTGGGTATTTAGGTGAACTGAACAGGGAGTATGCTATGCTCATTGAAAGACTCAATGGACATTCTAGATAATAATTTTCATTTGGATCTTTTGTCAATTTGTAACTGGAGAAGCAAATGAATTGGCAGATGCTTTGGTGGTGTTATTGTCTGGCTTTGGCGGGTTGATATTTTTGGGTTCATAGTTTTTAGGTTGGTATGAAATGTTACCCATCTGCATCTCAAAACCCATGACTTCATGGTCAGATAGCAGCAAGCTCTACTGGTTGATTCAATTCTGCCAGGATGAGTCATAAGTCTCTTTATGTATTTGTTCCTTACCTTGTCATTTATTTTGTAACAATTACTTATAATAGTAACTCTTGGAGAAGATTAATGCGTATAGTCCGAAATGTTTGCCTAATTATAGGGCTATTATAGTGTTCTACGTGGATATTTTATTTGTATTCCGATGTAGATGGTTAGTTTCTTAGCTTACCATAGTCAACCAAAATTAGAATCAACTGGTGATTATGTTTCCAAATCTATGCAGGTTCTGTTGCGGGCATTATCAAGTCCTCCATTTGGAAATTATCTTGTCTGGTGGTCACTTTCGGATTCCAAGTATGGGGGAACTGCATTATTTGTTAAAAAGCAATGTCTGCCTACAAAGGTCTCCTTCTCCCTGGACCGAACGGGTAAATGGCTAATACAACAATGTTTTGTTTCCTTCATTCTAGAAACAAATTAAAATAATACCCTCCCCTCACTTTTAAAGTAAAATATATCCTCTTTAGATTTTTCTTAACTTTCATATTTGTATACTATGGTTGTACCCTTTTATCTTAGCTCCTCAAGATTATGCATTTAGCATCATCACAGATAGCGTGAAGACTCAAGTCATGGAAATAGTGATTAATTAGTCTATCTATGAACATATTAACCTGCTTTTCTGCTTTTCAATAGCTTATATTATGTTGTGTTTTGTGTTTCACATAGCCATTAGCCTCATATAAGCTTAGGATTATATCTTATATATTTTCTAGGTTGAAAGCGCATGTTGATTTTTTGCTATATTGTACCTCTTACCATGGGAGGAAGACCAAAGGGCACACCATGGAGAGAAAGCCTCAAGGGTAATGCCCAAATGTGTCAAGGCACCATAGCAAACTATATAAAGGTATACAAATGAGTGTGGTCACCTTCGGGTGAGAATATCACACAACGGTGAAAAGGAAATACATGCAAGGAAAATGACAAAAGAAGAAATTATAACAGATATCTAAACACCCCCCTAAAGGTGGCACCCACAGAGTTTGTAGGGCAGTAGCAAAAGTGCTAGGTCGACCTGCAAGTAGACCAACTTGGAAACCCTTCTGACGTGCAAGCTGACCAACCGAGGACCCAGCCAGCCTAGGAGCAGAACAACTAGAGAACAGGCTGACTTGCAAGCAGGTTGACCTGAATACGGGTCACCACACTCATAGTTACCAAGTCGGAAAACGGGAAAAAAACGGCAAAGGAAAAAATCGGAAAGATACGATGAAAACGGGAAAAACGGGAAAAAACGTGAAAACATCGAAAAAAACAAAAAAAAATTTAAAAATTATACCAAGTATGTATATATGTCATTTTCCAACATTAAGTAATCTAAAGTTCAAAACATATAGCATATGCGTTTGTTAAGCACGAATAAAATAAAACCCGAACCCAATTTAAATCTGGACCAAACCCGATGTGTTTTATATGTGTTTTATACGCGTTTTTTCCGTTTTAAACGCGTATAAAACGCGTACGGAAGTTTTTTTTCAAAAAAATGAGTTTTTTTCCTGTTTACTACGTCTTCGGATCGATACGCGTTCTATACGCGTTTTTTTGAAAAAAACGCCCGATTTGGTAACTATGACCACACTGATGTCTTGAATACCCTCTGGTTTGGAGAAAGACGAAATAATAGATCCGTTGACAGGAAAGGAGGAGTGCCGAGAGACATTATAATAACTCAGTTTGAAGTGAGTCAGAGAGCTGGTGTCCTAAGAGCAGAATCCACCAAATGAGCTAAAGGATACATGGCCACGATCCAACTAGGGTAAGAATCGTCAATAGACAATGGTGATGGCTGAGAAAACCACGAACAACGGTCTCTGTAATGGTAGACTG
Organism: Chamaelirium japonicum; assembly: GCA_947650365.1. Lineage (NCBI taxonomy): Eukaryota > Viridiplantae > Streptophyta > Magnoliopsida > Liliales > Melanthiaceae > Chamaelirium > Chamaelirium japonicum. The sequence goes on from OX393556.1 coordinate 21,437,181, forward strand.
TAGGCTAAAGTGGCTCTTTGGCAACAAATTAGATACTCCACCATGCTTCCGCTGACACCGACTATGACCTTTTGGAGGCTATGGTGCAGGGAAGAAAGTAGAAACTTGGAACTGGAAAACCGGTAGACAACCTCTCTCACACCCTAGATCTGAAATAGAAAGGAGCTCAAAAAACAACGGTGACAGAACCTCTCTAAACCCTACCTCTGAAGTAGAAAGTGTCTGAAAACTGAAGAAGGTAAATCCTCTCTCATACCTAAGCTCCGGAGTAGAAAGGAGCCAAGAAATATACCCTATCTCGGAAATAGAAAGGAGCCGGAAAACCTGAGGTAGTAGAGTCTCTCTCACACCCTAGCTTTGAAGTGGAAATCTCTGATGCCGACAGTGAAGGGAAGTGATGGAGCCGGAAAACAGACCTTAGCTCATTCGCTGATGCGGTGAAGCAGATAAAAGAGAAACCCTAGCTCCGAGATGGTTATGAACACCAAGGATCCAAAAGCAGAGGAAGGGATACCTCTTAAAATCCTAGCTCCGGAAGATAAGGTTGCATCTCACTAAGGACATCCTGGGTAGTAGTCCCCCACTCCACGTTAAAGAAGGCGATGAAGCAAGTGGCGCATTTGGGTTAGGAAACTAGTGTGGATACTTGCTTTAAGTGGAAATTCCTTGCCAAACCACGGAAGAGCCTCTTCGTGAAGATGAGGTGATGCTAGACCTCGATGTAGTTCCGATGTGGAGTCCTGAGGAGGTGGAAGAAGAGATGGGAGGGACCGACTGGATCAATGGTGGAGAAGAGGTGTTGTGGAGCACTCAAGTAAACAATGCACACGAACAAAGATATATAGTGGCTCTGCTCATAGCAGTGTCTTAAGGGATGAGGCGGTGGTGGCGGCCATTAGTGTAGAGTCGAAGGAAGAAGCCCTAATCTGGAAGTGGAAGTGCACGAGCACCTTCCGATCGGACAAGGGATTTATTAGAAGCTCCCAACATATCTAATGTTGGTGCCGACAATAATACGTATACCACAAGGGTTCAAAATCTGAAAAATGAATCCATGCAGTCTCGATTTCTGCTTTAGTTGAATTACTATCATGAACTAAGTTGCACCATAAGGTTTTAATGATGATCTACTTAAGCCTCACCATCTGCTGCAAGTTCCACATCAAAATCACTAACATTCCTTCGTCAAATCTTCCAAAATTTGATGCAGAAATTTCTGGGAAGCAACCAGATTGGTTGGACCCTACACTTATTAGGGTCAATTGTTCATCCAGTACTCGTTGCCCATTGAAAAAATAAAATTCAAATTGTTGTGTATATTACTTGATATCTGCTTATGATATTTATTGAAATAAAAATTATCACATAGTCGAAGGTGGTTTTGCTCTAGCATGGCTTAGTGATTTTATTTTGAAGCAAAACCAATATCCTTGATTTAGGTGGTGATTTTTAGTTAGGTGATTCCTTCTGTTGAGGTTATATCCTTGGCATTGACACATTTATTATTGGAATATGAACATTTGTATCTTGTCAGTATAATTTTTTTTTCTGCCAAACTTAATATTATGTGCACAGAGTGATAAAAGTAAATCATTTTTTCTTCCTTCAATTAGGTAAATCTGATTCGATGCTGGATGATAAATGTAAAATTCTTTTCAACTGTTGGAATCTTGTTCTACTGCTTTTGCATTTTCGGATTCTTTTTCTATTATGCTAGTATAATATTACATATGTTTTCTTTATGTTCGCAGCTTCAAAGCATGAAGCAGATGGCCGAGTGATTTTGGCTGAATTTGAGTCATTTCACCTGTTGAATACATATGTTCCAAACAATGGTTGGAAAGACGATGAAAATTCATTTAAAAGAAGGAGAAAATGGGATAAAAGACTTCTTGACTTTGTTCTGCAGATTGACAAGCCTTTGATTTGGTGTGGGGACCTGAATGTTAGGTAATTTGCTACTAATTATGAGCTAACTACTTCTTCCGCCAATGTTATTTTTCTTCTAATCCCCCCACTATATTTTCGCCTTTAGGTTTGAGGTTCTATATTTTTTTATACAACCTTATTAGTTTAATTCAATATAATTCTGTAAATGAATTAAATTTATTCACTCAGAATTTAGCTTCTGTTTGTTGGTTTCATAGACTGTACTGATAGTCACTAATGTTTTTATATTTGAATTCGTCTCTATCATTTTCTATTGTGGACTTTTGTTATATCAAATTCCTCGGCTGTTTTTCATAAGCGTTGATTTTATACACTGGCAGCGTCTAAGTCGACTCATTATGTGCCTTTTTGTATCTGTTTATGGTACAACCATGACTGTAATCATCACCTCACATACCATTTATTTGGGGTGGGATGCATGTATTCTTGTTTACCATGTTTTTAGCGAGGGCTTAATCCTGAATTATTGCAAGCAAGGGATGCAAAACTGTGGTCTGTTCACTTCTGATTGGAGTTCTTGAAGTTAAAAACTGATAAATCTGACCTTTCCACCCTCTACTCTCTTCTATCGTTTCATTTGATTCCACCGGCTTTAGACAACCTGTTGAGATTGGCACCTAGTGATTGATTGGAAGAGATTAAACCTTCCTTGAAAAACAAACCTCTAAGTAACTACGTATGACTTAATCCCTCTCCAAAGGGAATGTATGCAGCCTGGGATGTTACTTCAGGTCCAGTCTGAACAAATAAAAAAACTCCAAAATATGTTATTATAAAAAGGGAGATTTCATTACTCAAGCCGAAGAAAAGATAGTTTTATTTTCACTAAAGAAAAGAATACATGTCAATGCTACATCTAGTACTCTTTGATGTCCAACAAAAAAAAAACGAAACAGAAAAAGGGTGCAATCTAATAAAGATGCTCTAGATCCTGTAGTCGTTTCATCAAATCCTCCCTCGTTTGGCTCACCTCGTGAGAAATTGAAGCGTTAGCCTCCTCCAACCTGCTAGAGTCGTGCTCTTTTCTCCTGCTTCTCAGACAAGCTAGTCTTCAAAGCATCGACCGCATGATGCCTCATAGTCTCATAGAAATAACTCCAGAATAAGTAACAAGCTGTGCCTCAGCTAGCCGCAAAGCCTCACGCGCAATCTCCACTCTCTCACTCACAGCTCGATCCTCTGCCTTTGCTATTGCTAACTCATCAGCTCGTGAGGTATACAACTAGGAAAGGGATTTTATTTCCTCGCTCAGGTGAACAAGCTGCTCCCCACTCTCCCGAGGGACGCCCTTTGCCAAGGAAGAATGCCACGTGTAGTACAAGTCGCTATCTGTGAGACGTGCTTTCATTTGAGTAACAAACATTGTCACATCCAAGGTTTAAAATCACGGTATCGGTCGCGTATCGATCGTCCCCGAACCGGTATGTACTGGCCGGTACGTACCGGTACCGACCGATACCGGTTGAGGAAAAAACCCCTTTTTTTTAAAAAAAAATTTAATATGTTGGTACCGGCCTGAACCGGCCGATATGGACCGATACGGGCCAGGTATCGTGATCAAATGCAGTACCGGTCTTGAACAGGCCAAAACCGGTACGTACCGGTATCGACCGAGATTTAAAACCCTGGCCACATCTACACCAAATTTGCGAAGTCCTCGCAGAAGACACCACTCATCAAAGACTAGGGGTGCAACTTGGGTCGGGTAAAACCTAGAACCGACCCAACCCGATCTAAATGGGTCGGGTTGGTTCTGGTATTTTGATTAAATGAGTTGGTTCGGTTCTAAGTTTTGTGGACCAAACTAAATACGGGTCGGTTCCGGGTTGAGGCTCGGGTAGACCCGACCCAACCCGAGAACCGAACTCATATATATTAGTCCCCGTATATATGTCACGGGTTTGGACTTTTGGGCTCTATCACACTAGCATCCAAGTAAATGTTATTTGTTTGCTAACGTTGAACCAACTACCAAGAGAATTCAATGGGTGGCTAAAGCCTAAAGCCTAACATGGACCTTTAGTTTGCTAGTAATTAGCCGATAACCATTGTTTTTTTGGACCAACTCCCAACCCGAGGATCGACCCGAACCAACCCAACCTTAGTGTGGGTTGGGCTGGTGATGGGGACATCGAGCCTCGGCCCTGGCGGGTGTACCAGCGCAGGAGGCGACACCTAAGCATGTGGTTCTGAGTCTAGCCATGTTGGCTATTTTATTTTATGTTGAGTCAAGCCCGCACTATTAGTGGGCTGTTATTTTGCTTATGGTACTTTTAGTCCCACCTCGAGTAGTGGGCTCATTTGTCTGTCATTGTAAGCCTATTTATAGGCCTGTTGTCCTTTGATTCGATATGCAATGAATACAATTTTATTTCCCTCCACATTTGTGTTGAGAGAGCCAAGGTGAGGTGTGTGAAACCCAAACCTAAACCTAGGTGTGTGAAACCCTAGGCCCAATCTAGGTGTGTGAAACCCTAGTGGGACCCCTCCCCCCTCCTTTTTTCCCGTTTTCCCCCCTTCTCCCCTTTTCTCCCAAACCCGACCCCGACCCCTCCCTCCGATCCCCTGCTGCATCCTAGACTCGGGCCCTGCCCGATCCCCTCCTCCTTCCTCTCCCGTGAGCCCTAAACCCCGACCCCCTTCTCTCCACCTCCCTCCGTCGCGCCCAGGCCCGAACCCTGGCCCGGCCGCCCCTTCCTTGCAACGCCACGCCACCACCCCGCCCCCCCCCCCCCGCTCTGCCCTGTGGCGACCCGCGCGCAGCTAGCCCAACTCCCCTCCCCCCCCCCCCCCGCCGCCCGCAACCGCCCCTCCTCCCCTTCCCTCCCTCTTCCCGGTGGCCCGATTCCAGCCCCACGCCTCCCGGCCCCTTACCCTCCCTTTGCAGCCGACCCTAACCCCAGCCCCACACCCCCCCATTCCCTTTCCCCTCTTCCTCCTCCCACCGACCACCAACCCCTCCTCCCCTCCTGTTGCTGATAGCTAACCCGACCCGACCCTCTGCCCTTTTCTCTCATCCCGATCCCTTCCTTTTAATTCCCCTCCCCCTCATCCCAACAGCCCGCACCCAACCTCCACTCCGCCTCTTCCTCGGCATGTCGGCATGACCGACCCAGACGTCGACCATGGCTTGATAGACGACGAAGACGGGTTTCTCGATATCCGTTTCCCATTCCTCGACTTTCAGTTCAGCGCCGGCGAGAACGTGAAGGAGTACGTGGAGCGCATCACCTACCTCGTCACCAAAGACGCAGAAGCTCGGCTGGGAATCACTGAGGACCATCAACGGTGGCATCCCGGCGCACTCGTGCACCCGAACATCTTTGTACTACAGGCCCTCGCCTTGGCCCCGCCACCACCAGAGATCTCTACACTAGTCCCACCGCCACCAGAGGTTGCTGAGGATAACCTTGCTCCTCAGTAGGTGAGTTTTCTTTCCCTGGTAAATATTCGAGGGTAGCATCGGTAATCAACTCTCCTAAATTTTATCTATGCAAATTGCTGTCCACCATAAACTGTGAGCTGTGTGATTCTGCTTAACCATGTTCGTTATTAGCCCTGATATTGTCTGTGGAACCCTGCTGATATAACCAAGTACCTGTTGTTCAATTAATTAGGATTGGAATAACGGCGTGCGTGCTTGATTTTTTGCTTAAGCTCGTGGCAAATTGGTGAACCCTGTCCTTGCTCAACGAATCCTGAATTCCCTGTTAACACACACTGTTTCATATCATTTTGGTATCAGAGCATGGTCGTAGTTAGATCATTCGCATTCTGCACCTGGTCCCGCATCTTGCATTCATTTTAACTCTTGTACATTTAGGTAAAAAAAAATATTTATTAGCATCATTTTGTGGATTATCATTGCATGCCAACCCGTAGGGGTAGGCCATACCTGTTAGGGGAGTTTAGCGATTCGGACAATTGCAATATGGATCCAGAGGCTTTGACTAGAGCACTTGCTGAGTTGACCCAAGGTATAACCGCCATGAACCAAAACCTCGTCGCGTATCAACAAGAGACCAACGCCCGGTTAGACCGGATGGAACAAGTGCGGACCAATCCGCATGTTGAGTTTCCTGATCCCCCTCAAGGGCCTCCGGCCAACTGGCAAAACAATCAGGACCCCGATGATCAGTACCTTCGGAGTATCAGGTTAGAGGTACCCTCTTTTGATGGTAGGCATGATCCCCAGTTTTTCTTGGACTGGCTCCAGTCCATGGATCGTTATTTCATGTGGTACCTATTAACTGAGGTTAGGAAGGTCCGCTTTGCAGCCATGAAGCTCAGCGGACCCGCGAGCCAATATTGGATCAACGTGGAAGCTTTGAGAGTTGCGCAAACCCAGGACCCTATCGATACTTGGGTCGCCATGAAGAACGAGCTGATGGGTAAGTATGTGCCCCCGTCGTACCAATCACGACTGTTAGACCAATGGCACCAATTTACCTAAGGTAGCAAATCAGCTAAAGACTATGTTGCCAAATTTGATGAGTTCCTCACTCGTTGCAATGTCCTTGGGACCGAGACGTCTGTCCAAGTCCTTTCCTGTTTCCGGTCTGGTCTAAGAGAAGATCTGAGGAATGAGCTCCTTGCCAGAGATGTCACGGAATTGGAAAGAGCATACGCTTTAGTACAAGACCTCGACGCCTCTAGGTTTAGTCACTCCTACAAGCATTATGATTCTAGGAGCTACCCCACCAGGCCCTCCCCTAGCAATTCCAATCGAACCTACCCCAACTCATCCCAGCCAAAGCCCAGCATTCCCAATAAGAATTTTGAGAGAGACGCCCGAGGAAAGAGTGTCGAGCGAGACTTCTCTAAAGTCAGCCCTCTTACAAAGTGTTACAAGTGTCAAGGGTGTGACCACGTAGCTGCCAACAGCCCCAGCCCTATCCGAGTCAATATTGTTGATGGCAATCCTATTGAAGCGGTCAATCCCGGAGAAACATAATTCATCTTCCAAGCGGAGGCAGAAGATGGAGACTTTGATGACGATGAGGACGATGCCATTCTGAGTTGCCTTAGGCAGTTGTCGTCTCCCACCATGTCAGTTGTTAGGTGTGCCCTATCCTAACCCAAGGATCAAGATGACTGGAGGCGCACCGCTATTTTCCACACGTTCACTAAGATTGGGCATAAGAACTGTAAGGTCATCATCGACAGTGGTAGTTGCATCAATGCCGTGTCATCCGCTGTAATCTCCAAGACTGGCCTCGAGGTCGTCCCCCACCCTCGTCCCTATCAAGTGTCCTGGATCAACTCCACTGCCATGGAGGTCAAGCAAAGATGTCTAGTGCCCATCAATTTCAACATCTACCAGGACAAGATCTGGTGTGATGTCCTGACCATGGATGTGGGCCAAGTCATCTTGGGAAGACCTTGGCTTTTCGATAACCATGTTCTCATTTATGGGAGCTCGAACATGTGTCTGTTTGAACATGAGGGTAAGAAAGTCAAGTTGATCCCCTCCCCACCCAAGAGTGCTCAAGCGGAGCAAAAGACTGCCCCCACTGAGAAAGTCAAGAGCGTCAGTTTCGTCAGTGCCAAAGAGCTGAGTCATGAAGTAGAAAAGGGGACCCCTGTCATCATTCTGGTAGCGAGAGAGACCCCTAAGGACTCCAACCAGTCGATCCCTTCCGAGGTCACCCCTGTGCTTAGGGAGTTTGCTGATGTCTTTCCAGAAGATCTCCCTGACCAACTGCCCTAATGCGCGACATACAGCATGCCATTGATTTGGTCCCTGGGGCAAGTCTTCCCAACCTGCCACATTATCGAATGAACCCTACTGAACACGCGAAATTGAAGAGGCAGGTTGACGAACTCCTACAAAAGGGTTTCATCAAGGAGAGTATGAGCCTTTGTGCGGTCCCCGCCTTACTGACGCCTAAGAAAGATGGATCATGGCGTATGCGTGTAGACAGTCGCGCCATCAACAAAATAACAGTCAAGTACCGTTTTCCTATTTCGCGACTGGACGACATGCTAGATATGATGTCCGGAGCTACCATCTTCTCCAAGATTGACCTGAAGAGTGGTTATCACCAAATTTGTATTCGTCCTGGCGACGAGTGGAAGACTGCGTTCAAAACTAAGGATGGACTATACGAGTGGATGGTTATGCCCTTTGGGCTGACCAACGCCCCGAGTACCTTTATGAGAGTTATGACGCAAGTACTCCGACCATTTTTGGGTAAATTCCTTATGGTGTACTTCGACGACATACTTATCTACAGTCAATCTCGGGCGCAACATTTAGACCACCTGCGTCAAGTCTGTACTGTGCTGAGAAAAGAAGAGTTGTATGCGAATCCGAAGAAGTACACGTTCCTCACAACCCAAGTCCAATTCTTAGGATTTGTTGTCTCTACTGAGGGAGTCTCTGCAGACCCCGAAAAAGTCAGAGCTATCGAAGAGTGGCCCGAACCCAAGAGTATTCGTGATGTCAGAAGTTTTCATGGGTTCGCCACCTTTTACCGTCGATTCATTAAAGGGTTTAGCACCATCATGGCCCCAGTGACTGACTGTTTGAAGAAGGGTGAATTCACTTGGTCAAGTGCCGCCACTAGAGCATTCATGGAAATTAAGAAAAGGATGGTTGAGGCCCCGGTCATGCGTCTCCCTGATTTTTCTAAGGTTTTCGAAGTGGCTTGTGACGCGTCTGGGCTCGGGATAGGTGGAGTCCTGTCCCAGGAAGGCCACCCGGTTGGCTATTTTAACGAGAAGCTAAATAACACTCGACAAAGATACTCCACCTATGATAAGGAGTTCTATGCGGTGATCCAATCACTTCGCCATTGGCGACATTATCTTTTGCCGCAAGAATTCGTCATTTTTTCTGACCATGAGGCCCTCCGATATATTTACTCCCAGAAGAGATTGAATGCGCGACATGGTCGATGGGTGGAATTCCTCCAGGATTACACCTTTAGTCTGCGCCATAAGGCGGGAGTTGAAAATAAAGCTGCTGACGCGCTCAGCCGCCGTGTGTTTGTCCTCTCCAAATTAACTGTGACAGTTGATGGATTCGTGAAGCTAAAAGCTGAGTACGAGTCCTGTCCCGATTTTGGTGAGACCTATTCTTTATTGAAAGATGGGACCCTTCCGGAAGTTGATGGCTATCTCATGCACGATGGATATCTGTTCCGGAGACGACGTCTGTGCATCCCACGAACATCCTTGCGAGAGTTTCTCGTATGGGAGTTGCACGCTGGAGGTCTTACCGGACACTTTGGAAATGAGAAGACCATCGAAGCTGTGGAATGCCGGTTCTATTGGCCAAGTTTGAAGCGCGATGTTGCTAGGCACGTTGGTCGGTGTCATACTTGTCAGCTAGCCAAACAACAGAAACAAAACACTGGCCTGTACACCCCGTTACCAGTCCCAAACTGTCCATGGCAAGATATCAGCATGGATTTCGTACTGGGTCTTCCGAAGACTTTGAGGAAGCACGATTCGGTTCTAGTCGTCGTGGATCGTTTCTCCAAAATGGCTCATTTCTTACCTTGCTCCAAAACGTCCGACACCTCAAGAGTCGCTAAGATTTTTTTTGACGGTGTCATCAGATTGCACGGTCTGCCTAAAACTATTGTTTCTAACAGGGATGTGAGGATGTCAAGTTTACCAGTTTTTTCTAGGAAACCTCTGTGGCACAAATTGGGCACTAAACTCCAGTTCTCTACTGCTTTACACCCACAAACCGATGGTCAAACTGAGGTAGTTAATCGAAGTCTGGGTAACCTTTTGCGCACCCTGGTAGGTGAACATGTTGGGACTTGGGATCTGAAATTGTCCATTGCTGAATTTGCATACAATACATCTGTCAATAGGACCACTGGTTTGAGTCCCCACGAGATTGTGCATGGTTTTAAGCCTAGACAGCCTATAGATCTCATCCCTATGGCTGACTATAATCGAGTCTCTGAGTCAGCATCTGCATTTGCATCGCATGTCCAAGAACTACATAGGAAAATAAAAAATAAGATTGAGCAAAGTAATGCTAACTATAAGCTACAAGCTGATCTCAGGAAAATGTTTAAAACATTTAATGTTGGCGATTATGTAATGGTCCGGATCCGTCCTGAACGGTTTCCCTCGGGAACTGTTAAAAGGCTGCATGCACACAGTGCGGGCCCTTTCCAAATCTTAAAGAAATTGAATGACAATCCCTATATTATAGATCTCCCTGAAGATTTCGGTATCAGTTCCACCTTCAATATTGAGGACCTAGTGGCCTAAAAGGGTCTTGATTTTAACCTTAGCAATCCTCTCATAGGTGAGCCTTCTCATGACCCAGTTTCTGAGAGCCCCTCCCTACCCCCACGTCCAGAAGTTCCACCAAATTATACAGCAGATAAAATAGATAAAATTGTGGATGATGAGATTGTCTCCAGTAAGGACGGTGGCACTCGACAGTATCTGATCCGTTGGAAGGGAAGACCCACAGCTGATGACACCTGGCTTGACCGCAGCGATCTTCAGCAGTTGGATCCTGACACCTTGGAGCAGTACGAGAGCTTTGCAGATTCTCACTCGACATGGTCGAGCTATCTCCCACCTGGGGAGAATGATGGGGACATCGAGCCTCGGCCCTGGCGGGTGTACCAGCGCAAGAGGCGACACCTCAGCATGTGGTTCTGAGTCTAGCCATGTTGGCTATTTTATTTTATAGTGGGTCAAGCCCGCACTATTAGTGGCCTGTTATTTTGCTTATGGTACTTTTAGTCCCACCTCGAGTAGTGGGCTCATTTGTCTGTCATTGTAAGCCTATTTATAGGCCTGTTGTCCTTTGATTCGATATGCAATGAATAAAATTTTATTTCCCTCCACATTTGTGTTGAGAGATCCAAGGTGAGGTGTGTGAAACCCTAGGCCCAATCTAGGTGTGTGAAACTCTAGTGGGACCTCTCCCCCCCCCCCCCTTTTCCCCGTTTCCCCCCTTTCTCCCCTTTTCTCCCGACCCTGACCCCAACCCCTCCCTCCGATCCCCTGCTGCGTTCCAGACCTGGGCCCGGCCCGATCCCCTCCTCCTTCCTATCCCGTGAGCCCCAAACCCCGACCCCCTTCTCTCCACCTCCCTCTGCCGTGCCCAGGCCCGGCCGCCCCTTCCTTACGACGCCAGGCCGCCACCCCCCCCCCCCCCTCTCTGCCCTGTGGCGACCCGCGCGCAGCCAGCCCGACTCCCCTCCCCCTCGCCGCCTGCAACCGCCCCTCCCCTTCCCAAGGTACAAAATCTCGACATATTTCGCGAAATATCGCGAAATATTTCGGTTTTCTCAAACCTCGGCACGAAATTCGTATTGTGATATCGAACGAAATAGGAATCACGATAATATCGCGATATATCGCGATATTTCGTGCGATATATTTGTTGCCACGAAATATCGCGATATTTCGTGGATATTTCGGGACATTTCGGAAAATTTCGAGACATTTCGGGAAATTTCGGGATTTTAACACCGAAATGTTGGGACTGACTGGTTATGAAAGGGGACTGGGGGTTTCGGTTTCAGCAGCTTATTTACATATAATAACATTTAAGTAAATGTCGTCTTACTTAATATGTAAATAAGCAAATACCCCCCCATTTGATTTCAATAAAAATATCAAAAAAATCAAAAACCAAGTGAATCAAAAAGTAGGTTTTCAGTTTTAGTAGGAGAAAACTGTTTTTTCGGTTTTTCATAAAATTTGTATGTTGAGAAAAGTGGTTAAATCAACTCATTTTTAGCTCAAAAAATTCCACAAGATGTAGAACTACAAGTACATCTAGAAAACCATGGTCCGTCAAAGAAAATTTTGAATGTATAAAAACTTTTCTTTATAAAAACTCATTTTTTCAGACTTAGTAAAAAAACAGTGTTTTGCATTTCAGCATAATTTTTGCACGATTTCAAACTTGCACAACTTTCTTGTTTTAAGTTCATTTTCAAAATCGTTTGAAGCATTAATTTAACAATCAACTAATCTTTATTTTGGAAATATTTTTCTCCACAAAAAAGATTAAAAAGCATTTTAAAAACATTGATCAAAACAGGACCAAACAAGACTGCACAAGACTCACAGACTCAAATACTAAATACATGCTTTGTGATGCTCTACACCCGTAGATAGGGTATAAATATTATCTGAGTGTTCTAAAACGTGTATCTATACTTAGTTTATGACTATCCAGAGTTTCATTCAAAAATTCCATTAAAAAATCAATATTTCCACCATTTCCATCAAATCACAATATTTCCACACTGTCGAAATATTTCCACGAAATATTTCCATTTTCCAGGAGGTCTAAATATTGACCGAAATGGAAATTTCGAACCTTGCCCCTTCCCTCCCTCTTCCCGGTGGCCCGATCCCAGCCCCACCCCTCCCGACGCCTTACCCTCCCTCTGCAGCCCAACCCTAACCCCGGCCCCACACCCCCCCCCCCCCATTCCCTTTCCCCTCTTCCTCCCACCGACCACCAACCCCTCCTCCCCTCCCGTTGTTGACAGCCAACGCGACCCGACCCTCTGCCTTTTCCCTCATCCCGATCCCTTCCTCTTAATTCCCCTCCCCCTCATCCCAACAGCTCGCACCCAACCTCCACTCCGCCTCTTCCTCGGCATGTCGTCATGGCCGACCCAGACGTCGACCACGGCTTGATTGACGACGAAGACGGGTTTCTCGATATCCGTTCCCCATTCCTCGACTTCCAGTTCAGCGCCGGCGAGAACGTGAAGGAGTACGTGGAGCGCATCACCTACCTCGTCGTCAAGGACGCAGAAGCTCGACTGGGAATCACTGAGGACCATCAACGGTGGCATCCCGGCGCACCCGTGCACCCGAACATCTTGGTACTACAGGCCCTCGCCTTGGCCCCGCCCCCACCAGAGATCTCTGCACCAGTCCCACCGCCATCAGAGGTTGCTGAGGACAGCCCTGCTCCTCAGTAGGCGAGTTTTCTTTCCCCGGTCAATATTCGAGGGTAGCACCGGTAATCAACTCTCCTAGATTTTATCTATGCAAACTGTTGTCCACCATAAACTGTGAGCTGTGTGATTCTGCTTAACCCTGTTCGTTATTAGCCCTGATATTGTCTGTGGAACCCTGCTGATATAACCAAGTACCTGTTCAATTAATTAGGATTGGAATAACTGCCTGCGTGCTTGTACGGCTTTTGTTAAACCCATTAGTCACAATATCTGTTTAAATTAATTTCCTGCTTAAGCTCGTGGCAAATTGGTGAACCCTTTCCCTGCTCAACGAATCCTGAATTCCCTGTTAACACAACTGTTCCACATCAGCTTGTTCGGGTCTAAATCCAAGTCGGGTTGGTTCGGGTTTCAATACAAACTAGTTCGGTTCGGTTTCGGATTGGCTCAAACCCGAACCAACCCGACCTGAGTTGGACCCCTATCAAAGACCAACATGTTTTTAGCGCACTAAACCCAGCTGTTTGAAAAGGGGCAATTTCCGTGGCAAAGAACTACTGACAAGGTCCTAGAAGAAGTGATGCTGAGAAGCATCGCATGCCATCGGTTGTCTGAGGAATAAATCCAATAATCTGAGAAACCACTGGTACAACTCTACTCGAGGATGTTGTGGCTCTAACACGGTGGCTCTCTGAAGGGAAGACAGTCCGTATCACCTTCTGTACTAGCGGACCTGATGTCTTTGCCTATCCATGGAACTCCAAAAGGAACACTAGGGCCTGCATCGTCTGCTAACATTGGCCACCGCAAAATGTTGGTCACCTCAGCTCCCTGAAGTCCCAAGTCACCCAAAGTGTCCAAGTGAGTTGGAACTTTCCGACAGGGGTGATATCCGTCCAACAAAGTCAATATCACGCAAGTCGTTTGTGGGAGCACTGGGGCCAGATCTAGGAGAGTTCTCCAGTGACTGTCAAAATGAATATGCATATCAAGTTATATACTATACAGAAAATAAAAGCTAAATATTGGCCAAGAGAAAGTCACATTACCAAGTCCTACGTCCCTAAGTGTCTACCTGCAGTGCTGAGAAGTAGAAGACTCTGCGACAAGAGTGGTTGAAGCTACGAGCAAACAACTATAAGCTAATAAGCAATAACAAAATACATATGTAAATGCAAAATGATGTTAAGTATGTTACCAACCACGTCAGCAGAAGAAACTCTGGCGCGAAACTTGGCAATAGGATGAGCATCTGCAGTTGGACGAACTATCTTCTGAGTAGGGTCAAGCACGTCCACTGGTCTCTGTGTGGAAGTCTATCCTTCTCGAAACATCGAGGGATCTCCTGAAGTTCCATGTCGTGGCATTTATGGGTCTTGACAAGTCATCTTCCTCCTCTTGGGAATATTAGCACTAACTTTTGTATTTCCAACACGACGGATTGGCAAAGTCTCCTCCCTAATTACTGCTGCATTAGAACCCAAGTCCTACTCTGCAGATAAAGGGCGTGAAGCTGGAACACGAGAAGACCTGAGTCTATTAGACTTGCTGGCCTTAGCCAGGCTCTGACGATCTTTGACACCGCCGACCTTGTCAATCTTAAATGTAACCTTCTCATTCTCTGCCAACATCCTAATATCCAGCCTTTCTATCTTTTGCAATACATGCTCACTATCACTAAACCAGTGACAGTACTTAGGAATAAGAGCACCTCTCATCTCGGACCGTGGTCTCGGGGGAAGAAAGCGGCTCATAAGACCTCTTCTGACTAAGGCCAACCAAATATGGTAACCGGCTGTGGATTGAGTGGGCCAAGTAAAGGGAGTGGAGTGTCAGGAATGTCTAACCCATGCTATCATACGAATCTGTGTGGGTTGTACTGCTCGACCTCTATTACATTATCGCACTTGAAGACTAAATAACCTGGTTGGTAGCTAACAAAACAATCAAAAGAAAGTTGTGCTTTCTGGTGATCGTCAACATTGCACAGTACGCTTCGTCCAAGGTCGAGGCCTTTCATATATGTAACATAAAAGAAGTCTGAAGTCCTCTGGAGCCATATGTCTGAGTAGTCTCTGAGCGTTTGCCGCGGGTGACTCCCATTCCAGATAAGCATTCAAAATCCCAGAAACTAAAGGGAGGAATGAGAAGAGGCTAGAATCACACGCATTATATACCCCTCGAGGAAAGTGTAAGCCTATCCACCCATATACATCGTGGAGAGGACAAAGTGAACATGTTAAACCAACTTCTCCACGAGCTGTTGGTGAAGAAGACAAACTCGTGTAAGTACGAGTCGAACCTTTGTGCAAGGAATAAAGAAAAACCGGTCCTAGATTGTAACGTTCTCCGTACACCATCTGAGCTGCAACTGTAAGAGTATCTGGATAGATCACATCTCCACTCAAGGGTAAAGCAAACATGCACAAAAACAAAATCACACATATTGCCCGGTACGTCCTTCTCTACTGTCCTTTGACACCCCTAAGAACTTGAAAGGATATTCGTTTCCTTTCTGATAGCAAATTTCCTTCGTGAAAGGTGTATGAGCCTTCATATGTCATTATGCCCCGTCTTCAACTTCCTTACAAAGTTCGACTTAAGCGAGTTGGAAACCTGAGCCTCCTCACGATACCAAAAGTCAATTCAGTTTGAATTTCGGATCCTATCTGAATGGCAACGAGTATCCTATAAACCCAAAATAGAAGTAAACCTAAGGCAGGATTACATGTGGGATCTTGAAGCCCCTCCAACGTCGAAACCTCCTCATGATAATAAATGTCAGTCTGCGGACTCCCAAAAATTCAAGTGAACGTTTTCCAGAGAAATTTCTATTTCTCCAATACTAGTGACAAAGGTGTTAGTTTCGGGATACCACGCTTCAAAAGAGCTCGATGCATCCCGTCAGGATGATAGTACTTGAATATAGCTAGTTGCAAGAATCAGCTCAAAGCCTCTGTACTTAGATTCACAAGAAGAGCATTATGTACTTCTCCGACCCATTCAGAAAACCCACTCAGGTATTGAGTTTCTCCACACACTCGTATCTCAGTCCCCCAATGAATCAGCCTATTACGGATCTTTGAGGCGATCAATGGGACATGGATATTCTCCTACCGAGAATAATGGAAAGGGAATGACAAAACATGTATGTCATGAGAAGACGGAGACGCCTTGCTTGATGCCCGCGTCTCACTAATATTCGGTATGTCACTATCTGGGAGTGTATCATCTTTTTGAACGCATTTGTGGATGGTCAGCCACAAACTAGATGGAGTTGAAAGGCCACTCTTTGTCGACAAAGCATGATGTTTTACCTTCACCTGAGGAAAGACCAAGTAGGAACATACTTGGTCTTTCCCCTCTCTAATTCACCCATAAGAAGGAAGGCATGAACATTCAGAAGTGTCCACGATGAGTCTGTGAACAAACGAAGGAAAGTTAGGAAATTATTGGGAGATGAAATACAGGAGAATGAGTTATCACTTGGATAAATTTTTTCAAGTGACAAACTCTACCACGGATCAGGGTCAAACGAACCCCGGACCTGGGCTGACCAGGGCTTCCTAGGGCAAGGCCGATCAGGCTTTACACTAGGGCCGGTCAAGCCCTTTGCCAGAGCTGACCAAGCCTTGAGGTGGTTAAGAATGGATAAACATCCAAAACTGCTTTAAAAAGGATGTTTATTTGAATGGTTTTAAAGAAAAGAACTATATGACATACCTTTTTCTTCTTTTTTTACCTTTTACATCATCTTTTGTTTTGCGTTAAAGAAGGTTGTTCTTGGTACTTCCAGTTTTGGTGGCAGGCGCGACGATAATCTCGGTATATGTTCATCTTTTCCTCTCAGGCTTTTATTTGCTGGCCCTGCCTTGAGGCCTAGTCGGCCTGCCTCAGGGTTTGGCCGGCCCTGCCCTGAGGCATGGCCTGCTTTACCTCAAGGCTTGGCCTGCTCTAACAAAGGGCTTGTCCGACCCTGGTGTAGAGCCTGGTCAGCCCTACCACCGGCATGACCTGGTCAACCCTGGTCCGGGGTTTGTTTGTCCCTCATTCTCCTGTATTTCATCTCCCAATAGTTTTCAAACTTTTTTTTCGTTTGGTCAGAGACTCATGGCGGACACTTCTGAGTGTTCATGTCTTCTTGTGGCTGGATTAGGGAGGAGGAAGACCAAGGTCGTTCCTACTTGGTCTTTCCTCAGGTGAAGGATACACCGTCATGCTTTGTCGACGAAGACTGGTCCAAGTCTCTCTATTTTGCGGCTGACCAACCACGAAGACATTCAAGAAGATTTTATCTTCTCAGATTGTAGCATACTGATGCTGAATATTAGTGAGATGTTGGCATCGGGTGAGGCGTCTCCGTTTTCTTATGATATGCATGTTTTGTTTTTCTCTTTCCATCATTCTCAGGAGGAGAATGTCCCTGTCCCATTGATTGCTTCAAAGATCTTTGATAGACTGACAAGTTGGGGGACTGTGCTACGAGCACGTGGTGAAATTCACTACCTGAGTTGGTTCTCTGAATGGGTTGGGGAAGTATATACTACATATTGCTCTTCTTCTTAAGCCGAGGACTGAGGATTTGATCTGGCTCTTGCATCCAACTATGTTCAAGTACTATCGTACTGACCGGATGTATCGTGACTAGTATTGGAGTTTTTTATTTTGGAGGCATACACTTAATTTCTGGAGTTCGTAGACTGACGTTTATTATCGAGAAGAGGTTTCGACGTTGGAGGAGCTTCATGATAACACATGTATTTCCATCTCAGGTTTACTTCTATTTTGGGCTTACACAATACTTGTTGCCACTCTTCATTCAGATTGAATCCGATATTCAGACTGGATTGATTTTTTGTATCTTGGGGAGACTCAGGTTCCCAACTCACTTAAGTTGAACTTCGTGAGGAAATTGAAAACGGGACATAATGACATCATGATATCCATACACCATTTTAGGAAAGTAATATGCTCCCAGAGTGGAAATGAAGATCCTTTCAAGCTCTTAGGGGTGTCAAAGGACAATAGAAAAGGAAGCATGACATACTGGGCAGAATGTGTGGTTTTGTTCCGGTGCAGGTTTGCTTTACTCTGGAGTGAGGATGTGATCCATCCATGTACTTTTGCAGTCGCAGCCCGAATGTTGCACAAATAACGTTACAATATTGGACCATATATTATTTCTTCCTTGCATAAAGGTTTGACTCGTACTTACACGAGTTTGTTCTATTCACCAACAGCTCGTGAAGAAGTTGGTCTAGCTGTTCACTTTGTCATCTCCACTATTTATATTGGTGGATATGTTTACACTTTTCTCGAGGGGTATATGCTGTGCGTGATTCTTTTTACTGCTTCTTCCAAAATGCCTAGGCACCGCTTTGACTACAATGATTAAAACAACTGCAAGAGTATAAATTATTTCTGTTTAGTTGTCGGTCATCATTAATCATAAAAATTCTGATGAAATTTTTCACTGGTTTCTATAACTTTATTTAGTATGTCTACAATATTCGATTCTTGAATTTTTGGGGATTCATCCCATAGTTTCTCACTTTATGTTTGTATTGCCAACTGTTTGTAGCCACCACGATATTGATGTGAGCCATCCTGATTTCTTCAGTAGTGCAAAGCTTAATGGCTACGTTCCTCCAAATAAAGAGGTAACTTTATATATCGTATAGACAAGCATGTCTGATTACATTCGGTCTTGGAATATATGTGCATTCTCGCTGGATTAGTACCTTCAGAAGCATTGTATTGCTAGTATGCTAAAAAATCACAAAATTGAGATGGCATAGTATATAAGAATCTCCAAACATTATTCATTTAAAATATTTTATAATCGTGTTGCTATCCATTTTAGGTATAGTTACGAAGATCTCATTATATGTTCTTTTATTTTTTCTTTGAGGAATTTCTATCCATGGGGGAGAGGATGGGGTTAAGCCATACCCCATGCTATATTATTAGATAAAATAAAAAAGAAGGCTACAAGAATTGTTAAGAAAGTTTATGAAGGATGGGGTTTATCTTCACAGAAATCTTAACAGAGAACCCAAAAAAAAACTCTTAGTGAGAGAAAGGATGGATCGGCTGTTGCTTCCTTCCTCTTGAAGATCCTTGCATTCTTTTCTCACCAAATGCCCCAGCACGCACATATAACAAGGAAGTCCCAAGCGCGCCTCAATGGGTTGCTAATTTTGAGGGATCTCCATTTATTCCAAAGGGTGCAATGGTTCCTAGGTGGCTTCTGTTAGCAAGACAGTCCTTCAGCTATTTCCAAATACCCTTAGAGTATGGGCAATGGAGGAACAAATGGTTAACGTCTTCCTTACTAGAGCCTTACATGACACACGATAGATCTAAAACGTCTTGGTTCATCCTTCATCGGAGGTTAACCCTGATAAGTAGACGTTCCTTGATAGCTAGCCACATGAAAATCCACGTATTGAGTGGGACCTGGAGACTTTCAAAGATACACCGTGATTTTTTTTTGAGGAATTCCTCTCCAAGAAGGAGAGGATGGGGTTCAGCCATACCCCAAGCTATTTTATTAAAAATGGAAAGAGAGCTACATATTACATAAGAAGGGGAGAATCTCTCTAGACTGCTTAGGGGAGAAAGCTATGGACCAGCTAAGAATCATTCTCTTATACTTCTCCCAGACCTTCTCTATAGGAAGTTCCGATATGGAGAAAACTCGAGCATTCCTCTCTCTCCACACACACCAACAAAACCCAATAACTAGAAGGTCCCAAGCTTTTCTGAGGGTACGGTTGATCCGTTTCGTTCGCCAAATAGTCCACAAAGAACGAATAGATCCTGGATGACCCTTAATAAGGAACCTGTGCTTCAGCATTCTCCACAGCTTCCTAGAGTAGGAACAACGTAGAAATAAATGGTCGACGTCCTCCCGATGCGAATGGCAGAGGGTGCAGGTGATATCCGGGATATTAGGATTATTTCGCTGCCGAAGATTGACTCGGGTGAGAAGTCTCTCTCTAATCGCCAACCACATGAAAATCCTAGTCTTGAGAGGAGCCGGGGTTTCCCAAAGGTGATTAGCAATCGGGCAAATAATCCCTCCTGCGTTGAAGAAGCGGTAAAACGATCTTATCGAAAAGACTCCGAAGGCTTCCCACTTCCACGACGAGGAATCTCTATCAGGACTAAGAGTGAAAGAGGAAAGGATCTGGTAGAGATCAACAAGCTGGTTCTGCAAAGTGAGGTTAATGTTCCGCCTGAATTTAACTGACCAAGAGAAGTCTCCCTGAGCTCTAGAAACCTGGGAATGGACCGAAGCGTTCTGGTCCCACTCTAAGTTATAAAGGTCGGCAAAAAGAGTCGCTATTTGACGTCTCCGACCCATTGATTTGTCCAGAATTTGATGTTCCTCCCATCACCTAAGATCAGCTTCGTTCCACAATTAAAGGCAGTCCCGACTTTGCAAATACCCTTCCAGAAGGGAGAGATTTTACCTGATCTACGGCTCCTCGCTTGAAGAGGGGAAAACCGCCTAAAGTACCGATCTCTGATGATGTTCGACCAGTGATCGCCATGGTCGTTCTGGAGTCTCTACCACCACTTTTCCAGCAGAGCTTTGTTGAAGTCCTATAAATCGAGAATCCCTAGCCCACCTTGTGATTTGAATTTACAAGCTAAACCCCACTTGATAAGATGATACGACCCTGAAGAGCCATCCGCTCCTTTCCAAAGGAAATTGCTGCGGATGCTGTCGATCTTCCTAATCACCCAAGAAGGGACGAAGTAAAATGCCAAATAATAGGACGGGATCGAGGAGAGGACGGAGTTAATCAGACAGAGGCGACCTCCGAGTGAAAGATGCCTACTCTTCCAGCTAGAGAGACGCAAGTCCACTTTCTCAATTACTTTTGGCCAATGCGCCCGAGAAAGGGATTTGTTGCTGATAGGAAGGCCAAGGTACTTCATAGGTAGCGAGTCCAGTCTGCAATTCAGGAGCAAGGAAGCCCTAGTGCCAATATCATCTGAGGAACCCACATAGAAAATAGAGCTTTTGTTGAAGTTAATTCGAAGGCCCGAGCAATACTCCAACGCATATAAAATAATCTTCAACACTGCTACCTGCTCAAGCTTCGCTTCACAGAAGAGAATAGTGTCGTCAGCAAAATGAAGGTTCGACAAGCACCAAGAGTTACCTCGGATTCCATGGATAAGGTTTCTAGCATTGGCCCTCATGAGGATAGCATCAAAAGCGTCAACTGCTAGGATAAAAAGAAACGGAGAGATGGGACATCCCTGCTTCAGCCCTTTCTTCACTAGGAATTGGCTACCCAATTCCCCACTAATGGAAATGAGAGTTTGGAGGAAGAGAGGCAGTCTAGGATCCAACGTAACCACTTCGCTGGGAATCCTTTCGCTCGTAGAGTAGCAAGAATGAAGTCCCAATGCAGTCTATCGAAGGCCTTCCCGAAATCCAGCTTCAAAATGAGCCCTTCCTCACGTCGCTCCTTAAGATGGAAGATGACCTCTTGGACTGAAGCCACACTGTCAAGGATAAGGCAACCTTTTATAAAAGCGGATTGGGATTTACTGATAATGGAGTCCATGATAGGTGACAGCCTATTCGCCAGGATCTTAGTGATGATCTTGTAGATACAGTTCGAGAGACTGATCGGACGAAAATCTGTGACGGCTTCCGCCCCAGGACGCTTCGGGATGAGAACGAGGATAGAGTAGTTAAGGCTGTGGAGTGGAACTGCGCCAGAAAAGAAGTCCTCTACAAATCGGATCACATCCGGGGAGATGCAATCCCAGAAAGCTTGGAAGAAGAACATAGGAAACCCATCTGGACCCGGAGCACCATCTCCTTTCATGTCAAAAACGGCTTTACGGATCTCGTCTGCCAAAAAATTCCTGTCTATGTCTGCTCCATCGGGAAACGGCCCATCGGAAGATTCTCCCAGTCTAGAGAAGTCGAGGAAGACGGTAGCGATCTGAAATAGTTCTTGAAATGGTTATTGACTCCTTGTAAGATTGATTCTGTTTCTGGAAGCCGCTGCCCCCCAACTTCAAGGGTACCCATGAAGTTCTGTTTCCTCCTCTGGTTGGCTATCTTATGAAAAATGAAAATAAGAAGTGTTCCGGTCTCCCAGCAGCACCCATTTGTCTCTCGATCGTTGCTTCTAGAGAATCTCCTCTTTCTTCAATATATCAAGAAGGTCCTGACGAGATTTGAGCAAGACACTCGACTCCTCATCAGAAAGGCTGGCGTTTTCCTTCTTCACTTCCAGAAACCCAATAGCATCTAGAAGAGCTTTCGTGCTGTTCATAATATGTCCGAATTCAGCCCGTTCCCAGCTACGAATTTTCTGCCGCAATATTCTAAACTTCCGAACTAGGTTCCGAGCTGAGTTAAAATCTACTGGCATCTGGGTCCACCACTTACGAATCAGGTCATCAAAAGCCGGGTTCTCTCTCCAAACTTTTTAAAAACGGAATCTTCTCTGTGACTTGCCGAGGGATGGGCAAGTGTCCAACAACAGTGGAACATGATCCGAAACAATAGACTGGAGAGAAGACTGAATAGAGTTAGGGAAAAGGGAATCCCACCCCCTCGAGGTGAGAAATCTGTCCAGTCTCGTGAACGAGGGAGTATCTCTCTTGTTGGACCAGGTGAAAAGGCGCCCATGAAGAGGGAGGTTATTCAAGTCGAAGAGACGGATAAAATTGAAAAAGTCCTCCATAGCTCCTCTGTGTCCCGGCCCCCATGTCTCTCGTGGCTAAAGCGAGTTACATTAAAGTCCCCTCCTATCACCCAGGGACCTGGGTTCGACGCTCGAAACAAGGAGAGCTCATCCCAGAAGTCAGTACGAAGGGTCACATCATTGGGTTCATAGACCGAGGAGAACACGCAAACAGAATTATCTCGCTTAGAGAGGAGTGAAACAGAAAGAGAGAAAACTCCCACGTTAGAACTGACCAGATCCAAAAAATCTTCCCTCTAGCCAATAAGGATTCCACCAGAGGCTCCAACCGCATCCAAGAGTGCCCATTGGGTGATCCTGGGCCTTGCTAGATTCTTCAAGAAGGTGGTATCAGGGTTGGAAGTCTTAGTCTCCTGAAGACACACTACGTCAACACTGTGGAGTACACAAAAGAGGGAAACAACTCTACGCTTCTCAATATCTCCCAACCCCTTAATGTTCCAAGACAATATTTTCATTAAATATTACAGGCCATTGACCAAAACCCTATCATTCTCCAGGGACTGAGAAGAAAACATAAACTCCGTCGCAGCTTCCACATCACCTCTAAAAGAGAATCCATAGGCAGTCGCGATCTGCACAATGGAATCTTGATCAAGCAGGTTCAGCAGGAGTCCAAAATCTTCAACCGCCCTCGAAGCAAGGAAGCTTCTCAGGTCCTGCATCAGGCTTCCTGGTCTCTGGTTCCTTTTGAGTACGTCCGAAGACTCGGTGCCCCTGCCACCACGGATGAAGCGATCAGATCATCGCCAACCAGGCTAGGGCATTCTAGCTCAAGGTTCGACTCCATCTCAGCGGGAAGAACTTGGTGGGGAACCACTAACTCCGTTGAATCCTCTAAATCTCGGCGTGGAGGATCCTCTCCCGCGGGAGAATCAAACACGAGATGCGGATTCAAAATTCGAAAGCCAGACGGGCCAGCATCGAATGCCTGGCCCGATACCTGTGGGGGAGGAGAGACGTTACCAGATACGGAGCCTACCGGCCTGGGTGACGTCGGGGTTGACTCCGAACCGGGGACCCGAACCGGCGCCTGGATCGGGTTCTGCACCTGAGAGATTGCTCCGACGTCAGGTTGGCTGTCGATGTCGCCGGGATCTGGGGGAGAACTGGAGGATGGAGAATCCGAGGACGAGAACTCTGCCACTCGGATGGCCAAATCGAAGAAATAGCCACCAAAACGGGTCACTATCGAAGGGGGGATGAGCGATAGGTTGACCGTTCGGAAGGAGATCACCATCTCTTGAAGATCGTTTGTAGCTACATACTCATTGTTCACCTCGACCACTTTACCAAATTTTGCTAAGACTGATTGCAAGGATGGGCGGTTCCAGCAAGGAATCGGTAGGCTTGTGATGAAGAGGTTGACTAGCGAGGTGGAGCAGACACCGGTTGATCGTTGGGAGGGGGTCCATGCAGAAGCATGCAAGTGGAGAGGACCAATGTCTAGAGAAACTCTACTGACAATGGAGTGTCTGACATAAGGAGAGGGAAACTCAACAAGAAATTATGATAGACCAAGGTTCCAGGTGGGAAAGGACCATTCGGATTGCCAGAACGTACTAAATGTTGAGGAAATATCTGATGGGGTATGGGGGCCACCAGAGGTTTTGATCACAGCACAAGAGTCAAGCTTAGTGACAATGGCGTTGGACTCGAAGGATTCCGGGATGGTAACGAAGGCGACAGGAAAGGATCTGGGCGGGGAGAGTGGGTGAAAGGCCGGTTGGTTATGAACAGATGGGGCAAGGATGACCCTCATCGGACAGACGTTGGAGGAGTGGCCAATCCCTCTCCAAATCCAACAGACCATGGCGTTACGGCAGGCGGATCGCAGGTGGTCCTTCCCTCCACAGCGGAAACAGCTACCTCGAGGGAAAGGAGGATGGATCTTCTCAGATTGAAGACCCTCTGTCGAAGGGGGACGAGCAGGGAGATGAGGCGGAGGGGGCGGAGTGGGAAGGGACGACGACCAACGGGGGGGTAGAGGGAGGAGCGGAGGAAGGCTGGAAGGGGGGAGATGAGGTGGTGGAGGAGGGATGGGATGTCCAAAAAGATGGGAAGCCCAAGAGGTCGTACGTGACCTCTCGGCCCCAAGGAGTGGCTAACACCACCATTATGGCCAGGTCTGCTCGGAAAAGACCCGCCGCCATCTCGGTCGTGGAGAGATCTGGGGGGACCCATTGCCTTCACG
This sequence comes from Chamaelirium japonicum, assembly GCA_947650365.1. NCBI lineage: Eukaryota > Viridiplantae > Streptophyta > Magnoliopsida > Liliales > Melanthiaceae > Chamaelirium > Chamaelirium japonicum. Next base: position 21,461,984 of record OX393556.1, read on the forward strand.
CTCCTGGGACCCCAACCCTTATCTCTCCATCGTCCGTTCTGGATCAACGGATTAAAGACTGGATGCCGATCCAACCCAGTGGGCCCGGCTGTCAACGATCGCCGCCAGTAACCATTGAGGACCTTCGGGTTAGGCGCTGGGTCCTGGTGGCGACGCTGCGTCCGAGGGTTATAGAGAGATGGACGGGAATTGCTCACCGAATCCTCTCATCGCTCTCTCATCCTAAGCACAAAATTATTTTTTCATCAAGATACACCGTGATTGAGCATACAATTCCACCAGCATTGAAGAACCTATAGAAGGATTTAACAAAGAGGATCTTAGAGAAGTTCCATTTCTAGTTAGAAGAGTCCTGTGAATGGCTTATTGTGAAGTTATCCCAGAACGAATAAAGGTCAAAGAGTTGCAATTGAAGGGTGCATGACGATTGCTGGGAATGAACCGAGGCATTGATCCCAAGCTAGATTAAAAAGGTCAACGAAAGGGGTAGCCAGACTGATGTCATCAACCCAATGATCCTACCAAAATTTGATATTGCATCCATCCCCCAGAATTAGGCGAGTTTTGCATATGAAGGGAGCTGCTACTAGGGGTGCAACTCGGGTCGAGTTGGTTCAGGTTTGAGCCAATTCGGAACCGAACCGAACTAGTTCGGTTCTACCATATTAAAACCCAAACCAACCCGACTTGGGCATAGACCCGAACTGACCCAACCCACACTAAGGTTGGGTTGGTTTGGGTCGGTTCTTAGGTTGGTAGTTGGTTTAAAAAAGTAGTGGTCATTGGTTATTTACGCTTTAGCTACTAGCAAGCTGGAGGTCCATGTTGGGCTTTAGACTTTAGCTACTTGTTGAGTTCAATTGGTAGTTGGTTCAACGTTAACAAACAAGCAATGTTTACTTGGGTGCTAGTGTGATGTAGCCCAAAAGTCCAAACCCGTGGCATATATATGAGTTCGGTTCTCAGGTTGGGTCGGGTCTACTCGAGCCCCAACCCGGAACCGACCCGTATTTAGTTGGGTCCACAAAACATAGAACCGAACCAACCCATTTAGTCAAAATACCCGAACCAACACGACCCATTTAGGTCGGGTTGGGTTGGTTCTCAGTTTTACCCGACCCAAGTTGCACCCCTAGCTGCCACCTTGCAGATGCCTTTCCAGCAGGGAAATGTTTTACCCATGATCTTGTTTCTAGCTTGAAGAGGGGAGAAACGACGAAAGTAGCAATCTTTAATAATTTGGGACCAATGTTCTCCTTGCTCATTTTGGATTCTCCACCACCATTTGTCCAAGAGTCTTATTGGATCCTTACATTGATGACTCCCAATTTTCCTTGGTCCTTCGATTTGCAAGCTAGCCCCCAACTCGCAAGATGATAGGACCCTGAGATCCCCTCCGCCCCTTTCTAGAGAAAGAGGTCCTTAATCCATTTATCCACTTGATGACCCAGCCCGAGACAAAAGAGAAAGCTAGATGCTTCCCTTTATAACCCGCTAATTTGAGTTCCACCTTCTCAACGATCTTAATGCTAATCTGCCTTCGAGAGCCTCTTCTCATTAATGGGTAGCCCTAGATATTTCATTAGTAGCATCTCCAACTTGCAATTAAGGATATCGGCTACTTGCCGTCATAAGGTCCCATTACTCTCGACGTAGTAGATGGAACTCTTAGAAAAATTTTTACACAGACCCGAGCAAAATTCAAGCGTGTAAAAGATAATCTTAAGGATATCTACCTGCTTGAGTTTTGCTTCACAGAATAGATTGGTGTCATCAGCAAAATGATGGTTTGAAATGCACCAGGAGTTACCTCTGATACCATTGATGAGATTGTGGAATCCAACTTTACGTAGAATAGCATCAAAGGAGTTGACAACCATAATGAAGAGAAATAGGGGGAGGGCGCATCCTTGCTTCAAGCCCTTCTTCATAAGGAATTGACTTCTTGAATCACCGTTAACAACATAAGAAAGCTTGGAGGAGGAAAGACATGAGTAAAACCAGCTTAGCCACCTAGCGAAAACCTTTCATGCTCAAGGTATCCAATAGAAAATCCAATGTAGATGGTCAAAAGCTTTCTCAAAATCTAACTTGAGAACCACCTCCTGCTCCTCCTTCATGTAAAAAATAATATCCTGTACTAAGTGCCATGTGTCACGAAATGACTGTCATAGGGTAGCCCCTCCGACAGGCTAAGAAGCACAGACACGGACGCGGGACACGGACACGACACGACACAGACACGCTGACACGATATTTTTCAAAAAACCAAGATACGGACACGTTAGGGGACACACTGAAATATATATATATATATATATATATATATATATATATATATATATATATATAGAGAGAGAGAGAGAGAGAGAGAGAGAGATGCTATAATGCGGCACCTTACCGCAGTCGTCTGATGCATCGCTGCGTGCATGCGATGCACGCAATGGGTGCATCAGACGGCTACGATAAGGTGTCACACTTACCACATGCCGCATTATAGCATTTCTCTCTTTCTCTCTCTCTCTCTATATATATATATATAGGAAAATGCTAATGTGGAGCGGATTAACGTGAGGCTAACGTGCGGCCAAGTGAATGGCCGCACGTGTAGATTTTTTTAAAATTTTTTTTTTTCGATGGTGATCACCTACCCCTTGATGAGCCACATGTCAAAAATCAACTCATTCGAAGACCTATAGGTGCTTCAAATGTGCCCGGCTTTTTTTGACCGCGTAGGTGATCACCCTCGAAAAAAAAAAATTTGTACACATGGCCACCATGGAGGTGGCCGCACGTTAGCCGCATGATAATCCGCCGCACCATAGCATGACTCTCTCTCTCTCTCTATATATATATATATATATATATATATATATATATGTATAAAACAAGTCTTATATTATGATTTACAATCAAACATAATGCTAATAGTTAATTAAAAAAGTCTCCAACAAACATCATAAATGATTCAGTGCATAGTTTCAAATTTTCAAAACACAAAAAAACAAATAGAACATGCATAAAATCATCATCCATCAAGGCCAACGTCAAGTGTTACCACATCATCACCATCGACGTGAAGACCACGGCCTCCATATCCGGCTCATTGATGGAAAGATTCGCAATCTCAAGAACCCCAACATCTTCAAATAAGAAAAAAACCTCTCCGGTAATATCCGACACGCTCCAACACACACCTGACACGCTCCGACACGTGTCGGACAATCTTTCTTCATAGAAGACACGTTTTTTGGTGTGTCCGACACGTGTCGGAGAGTGTCGGACGAGTGTCGGTGTCCGACACGTGTTGGACACGGGCACGTTGAGGTCCCCAGAGTGTCGATGCTTCATAGCCGACAGGTCATAGGAGCCTATATTCTGCAACGTTTGCGGAGAGCATCAGCAAAGAAGGCCTCAATGTATGCTCCCCTATTAACATACATAGAGATTTTCAAATTTGCTAATTGTTTGTGGATGTGCTATCTCTATTAAGGTGATCATCCTCACAAAAATCAGCAAGTTCTGAAACCTTTAAGCATTTCAAATAAGCTCTTCAAATTAACGTTTGAAATGGACAACTAATAAAGCTTCTAACATTTTGATGGACCTAGATGTTTCATAATTTGTTGATTTTTTGTGGATATACTATCTATAACAATATGATCACCCTCACTAAAAAACAGCTTATGAAACCTCTGTGTATTAAAATGATAGAAGTTGTATTGTCTGTCCATTTTAACCGTTAATTTGATGAGCTTATTTGATATGCTTAGAGGTTTCAGAACTTGTTGATTTTTGGTGAGGACAATCACCTTAATATAGATAGTACATCCACAGAAAAATTAGCAAATTCGAAAACCTCTATGTATGTTAATAGAGGATCCATTGAGTCCTTCTTTGCATGGGCATACAAAGTCATGATCCTCTCTATATATACAAAATCAGAATATGCTAAGTGCCATGTGTCGCTAAATGATTGTAGTAGGGTAGTCTCTACGACATGTCATAGAAACCCATTTTCACGTCGGAGGGGCTACCCTAGGGGTGGCAATGGGTCGCGTCGGGTTCGTGTCTAGTGTCTTGTCGTGTCCAAAACCCCTAGATCCGGACCCGACCTGTTTAACTAATCGTGTCTAGACCCTAAACCCGCACCCGACCTGCTAATAAACGGGTAGACCCGATAAGACCCGTTTACCACCCGGGTCTATTCAGTTGACCCGATCCGACCCAATCCGACTCGACCCGACCTGACCCGAAAGACCCGCTGGTATTATATATTATAGTATCAGATTGCGGGTAGACTTGACCCGACATGACCCGTTGAATACTAAACGGGTCTTCCCGGGTCTACCGTGTCCAGACCCTAAACCCGGACCCGACCCGTTTATTAAACGGGTCTATCGTGTCGACCCGTTTACGACCCGAACCCGTTTAGCCCTGACCCAGACCCGCTAACTTCGTGTCGGGTCTGCCGTGTCGGGTCTGAAATTGTCAGCCCTAGGCTACCCTATGACAGTCATTTCGTGACACATTACACTTAGAATGTGTTGATTGTTTTATGAAGATAATCACCTTACCTTAGATAGAATATCCAAAAAATCGAAACATTCTAAAACTTCTAGGGGCATTAAATAAGCCTTTCAAATTAATGGTTAAAATGGATGACCGATAAGCCTTCAAACATTTGATTCCCCTAGAAGTTTTAGAATGTATTGATTGTTTGTGCACGTTCTATTGAAAGTAAGGTGACCATCCTTATAAAAAATCAGCATATTCTAAAACGTCTAGTGTCGCATATTCTAGTGTCATAGGATAGTGCATAAGACATTGTCATAGAACCCTAACCCTCATATATATATATTTACTGTAACATGGGAAGGATGGGGGATAGTTTGGGGAGATAATTGGCTGTCCATATTTATCATGGGGGAGAAAGTGATGGAATGCAGGTGCTTAAAATAAACTCAAGTGCTGAATTTAAAACATTTAAAGATAGAATTCTGCACGTTTGATTCAAATTTCAGCAAAGCCCAAGAACCCTAATCATCATCCAATCATGCCCAAACAGATTTAATTTAACAAAGTAATAAAACTGACATGATAAAGATTAATTTCAGATTTAAATAAACAATGTCCAGCAATAAAGGCTAACACAATCTCAAATAATAAAGCCAAAGTCTCAAAGAACAAGCATAGATCTAAGCGATAAAACCTAATGGATGAGATTCTCCAGAAACCAAATATTTTGGAACCCTAACTGAAAATCAGCAATAGGCCGGATTGAAAATGAAGATTTATCATATGAAAGTATCGAAGGACGATTCAAACCGTTCTTTGGTCAATGCCGGCTGCTATCAGATGCTCTGTTGTTGCAGATGAATGGGCGGAAGAGGAGGCGTGGTCCGGAAGAAAAGGATGAAGAAGCCGAGACGATCTGATCTTTGGAGGATGGATGATCTCCGCGTCGATCTCCCGCGAAGTCGTAGACAAAGGCGTGGTGACGAGGTAGAAGCTTGCGGAGGGAAGAAGAAGACTGGAAGCAGGATGATTCTTCGAAAGATACGTCGAACAAGCGATCCCGCTTCTCCGTTCTAGGGTTTCAATTCAATATTCATCGTCCCCCTTCAATTAGGGTTTGCATGGTTTTATAGCGGATGAAACACAAAAGAAAAAAAGGTAAAAAGGAGAGAGAGGCGTCCGCGCGGAATAGAGAGAGAGTACGCGGACACGCTTCCCAAGGCGTGCCCGCGCGGGTATTTCCGCGGGAAGGGAAGGCCGGCCGGGTGAGGGGGTTCGGTTGGGATTTTGGCTCCCTTGGAATCTCATCCATTGAGATTTAAGTCGCCCTAAGATCCTACGGCTAAAAACTAAACATAGAAACGAGTCAGTTCGGCATCTGTGGTTCGAACCGGATGCGAACATGACTCGTACCTACCCAAACCAGAAATAAAAAGATAAATAACTCAAGATCCGTCAGTCGGATCAACAGAAAATAAAAACCAAAGTCATAGATAATCGAACGAGCTTTCCACTGATGCAGACGGATTGACGATCGGCTTCCTGGATCTCCGTAGGGAATGAAAATACGCCATCAGCTGTAAAAATCTGCACGTAGGGCTCGTCTTCATCAGAAAGTGACGGCCATGATCTAATGCTTGGGTTAAGGTGAGTGCAAACACATTTGAAGAAGGGAAGAAATAACAGATCCTAGGAGGGGGTATTTTGTAAGAACGGAAGGGGATTTTGAAAAAACAGGTTAAAAAATGGTTTTTTGTTAAAAGGGGGAACAACCGCATGTGGGAGGGCCCACATACAATCTCCATCTCTCTAGTCGTACCTTCTCTCCTCCATCTCTCTCTCCAGCCCCCCTTTCTCAAACCACCTCAGCCCTCCCCTCCCCACCTCTCTCTCTCTCTCCATTCTACCCACTCGACCCCTTTCCTCACTCTCTTTCTCTCTCTTCTATATCTCTTCCAGCTCAATCCTCGCCTCCCCACCTCTTTTTCTCTCTATCTTCCACCTCACCACCCGCTCTCTCTCTTCTCTCTTTCTCCAGCCCACTACCCCCCCTCTCTCTCTTTCTCTCTCTTCCACCTCACTCCTCTCTCTCTCTCTCTCTCTCTTCAGCCTACATGCCTCCTCTCCTCACTCTCTCCTCTCTCTTCCACCTCCCCCCTCCCCTCCTGACCTCTCTCTCTCTCTCTCTAGCTCACTTGCCCCCTCTCCTCACTCTCTATTCTCTCTCTTTTCTACCTCACCCCTCCCCTCCACCCTCCACTCTCCATCCAGGCCCACCCGCCCCTCTCCAACATGTCCCACCTGATCCTTCTCTCCTTTTCCTGTGTATAGCCAGGGCCCACCCATCCCACCCGCCTCTCTCTCCCCCTCCCCCTCCCCCTCACTCCCCTTTGTACTCAGTGGTCGTTCGAGTGCCAATATGCACGGGCATGACTAGTATATAAATATGGGGTGGGATACAATTACTTTGTTATAGCTACTCATATAATTACTTATGATCTTTCATCTACATAGGAGTTTTAGAATTTGCTGATATTTTGCGGATGTGCTATCTATGGCAAAGTGATTATCCTCACCAAAAATCTTTGAATATTTGATGGCCATAGAAATTTTAGAATGTGTTGATTTTTAGTGGATGTGCTACCTATGGTTTTGTGATCATCTTCACCAAAAATCAGCAAATTCTGAAACTTTCTATGTAGGTGAAAGGTCATAAGTAATTATATGAGCAACTGTAACACAATTAACTATATCCTTCCCCATATATATATATATATATATATATATATATATATATATATATATATATATATATATATATATATATATATATATATATATATATATATATATATATATATATATGATAAACAAGGTGCTACCTTAGAAAGCAGCGTTCTTCGCTGCTTTGACAGGTCGCCGATGGCTATCAAATCCATGAACAACGACAAAGGTCGTCTGAACTCACAATGGGAGGCGCTGGAAGGTGCCGGAGGTGGTCGCCGACTGCAAATGACGTTGGAGGTCACTGGATGAGGTGGGTGATGAATGGACGACTCACAATGGAAGTAGTCATCGGAGTCCTCTGTCAGTAGTCACTGACAGGTGGTGTCAGTGGAGATCACCGGTGGATGCGATCGAAGGTTGTTGATGTTGATTCCAGTCGGAGATCACATGTGGCGCGGCCATGGTGGATTGCCAAAGTAGCAAAAACGCTGCTTTGAGAGGTAGCGTCCCGGCCCTCTCTCTCTCTCTCTATATATATATATATATATATATATATATATATATATATATATATATATATATATATATATATATATATATATATATATATATATATATATATATATATATATATATATATATATATATAGGGCTGTTACGTTGAGCTGTAAGCTGTGGTAGGAGAAAATGAGCTGCAGGTATTTTGATCCCCCTAGAAGTTTTGGAATTTGATGAAATTTGGTGAGGATGGTCAAATGGTCGATGTAAAATCTGTAGATTTTAACGGTGGCTGCGGACAACAGATTTTGCTTCGACCATTTGACTCCCCTAAAAGTTTTGGAATTTGATGAAAATTGGTGAGGATGATCATCTTACCCTAGACAACACCCTCACCAAATTTCATCAAATTCCAAAACTCCTAGGGGGGTCAAAATACCTGCAGCTCACTTTCTAAACCGGTAGCTCACTGTAACATTCCTCTCTCTCTCTCTCTCTCTCTATATATATATATATATATATATATATATATATATATATATATATATATATGAGGAATGGGATGCTGCCTATCAAAGCAGCATTTTTTGCTGCTTTGAGACATTGTTTGACCATCCTAGAAGTTTTGGAATTTGATGAAATTTGGTGAGGGTGTTGTCTAGGGTAAGATGATCATCCTCACAAATTTTCATCAAATTCCAAAACCTCTAGGGGGTTCAAATGATCGAAGCAAAATCAGTCGTCTGCAGTCGCCGTTAAAATCTGCAGTATTTTGTTTCGACCATTTGACCCTCTTAGAAGTTTTGGAATTTGATGAAAATTTGTGAGGATGATCATCTTACCCTAGACAACACCCTCACCAAATTTCATCAAATTCCAAAACTTCTAGGATGGTCAAACAATGTCTCAAAGCAGCAAAAACGCTGCTTTGATAGGCAGCATCCCATTCCTCTATATATATATATATATATATATATATATATATATATATATATATATATATATATATATATATATATATATATATATTGTGCGGCCGCTTAACGTGCAGCACCCCCTTTGCCGGTTTTTTTTTGAATTTTTTTTTTTTGGGATTGATCACCTCCCCTTTGATAGCACACAAAAAATTTCAAGTCATTCCAAGACCTGTAGGCCATTCAAATGTGTTCATCAAATTGACGGTAAAAATGAACGACTGATAAAAGCCGAGCACATTTGAATGGCTTATAGGTCTTGGAATGAGCTGAAATTTTTTGTGTGTGCTATCAAGGGGTAGGTGATCAACCTTCAAAAAAAACCCCGAAGGGGGGTGGCCACACGTTAAGCTGCAAGTTAAGCGGCCCCAGGCTTTAGAATGTGTTGTTTTTTATGAATGTGCTATCTAAGACAGTGATGCTCACAAAAAATCAACAACTTCTAAAACCTCTATCTAATGATTTGAAAATAGGTGTACAAATTTGAGTGCAAAAACAATGTCATATATATATATATAGCGTGTGTGTGAGAGAGAGAAGAGAGGGACTAGGTTGATGGTCATTTTGCATGTTATTATCTTTCTCACGGGATCGGTGAACTGTGTTGCTTGTTGATCTAACTATCTGGACTTCTATGGTTATGGTAACTAGGTTAAAGGGTGTTTGATAGATAAAAAGATGGGTTCTTTCCTCCTCATTTACTAGTTAACATTGAAGATGTGTATTCAACATTATTTGTTCGTTTTATGTTTTTTTACCGGTGAAGAAGGATTCATAAAGCAAATCCTGAATGGATGGGAAAAGGCATTATGGTTATGATTATTTATTCATTTTACTTTACTCATACTTTTCTACATGGCAGGACATTTATCCATGAGTGCTTTGCACTAAACCTCTTGTCTTTGGTGCAGGATTGTGGACAACCAGGATTTACTTTGGCAGAGAGGAAGCGTTTAACTAATATATTATCCCAGTGGGTGGATATGATGAAACTCTTTTATTTTTTATTTTTCATTTTCTGTCAATTGATAATTGGCAATTCTTAACTCAATTCGTATGTTATTTATTAACTCACCTTACTCATGCTTAGCTTGTCATTTATATAACTAGGTTGATGATATGATGATGTTAGGTTTAAATTTTTGTAGATTGGATGACGGATGTTTCTTTAGTAATTGTTCAAAGAAATATACATCACCACAAATTTGTTTTGATTTATCATCTCTTTTCCTCTTTAATGTTGAGCAATTGTGGTCCTGCATAGCAGATCTCTCTCTCTCTCTGTCTCTCTCTCTCTCTCTCATCGTGGGGTTTACAGGGATTTGGGATTGCTGCCCCAAATCGAAATGGTTACAGTACTATAAGAAATCTGAATTTGCGGAAAGAAATTATTTGGGCTTTTGGAAGCTGTACTGTTTAGAACATGTAGTTAGGTTCCATGGAGTTGATGTGGCCTAAGAGGGTATTGCAGGGAAATTTTGATTTCAGATTGGTTAGAAAATAAGAAATAAAGTGGAAGGAATGTAAACGAACAACGGGGAGAGGTTTAGCTTGATGTCTCCTCATGGAAAAAACATGAGGTATCCACCACAAACTTTTTTTTTTCAAATTTGATAACTATTGTTTAGATCCTCAGAGTGAGTTTTCAAATAGACTTGAATAATCTCTTCACTTCTCTTTCTTCCAATCTGAAGACTATTTAACGTCTTGAAGAAAGGTTGCGGACATCTCTTTAATTAGAGTTTGCCCATGACCCTAAATCTAACAAAATTATGACCTCGCAAGATATTGCATCAATTGGAACAAAGATAAATGTAGGTCCAATGGTGGATGCCTACTTCATCAACCAGTTTAGAACCACTATGATCATCATTTAGAGTCTTAGGCCATTTAAAACCCATCTATACCACTCTTCTAGTTGGAAAACCCATATATAAATGAAGTCAAAATGCATGCTATAGTAAATTTTCCATTTTATCGATGCTTGACATAGGCTAAATTAACCCATAATGTATTTTAGATGGTTTAGATCACGATAATTACCATGGATTATGATTTAAGTGTCTCACCTTTCTTTGTGAAACCAATGTGGTTTAACCCAGTGATGAGGACATCAGAGCACTTAGAGCGTTCAATCTGCAGGTTTACCAGCAATGACAGAGGAGGTTGTGTACCACGTATCACTTTGGCTTGGAGACCATATTTTAACTTGACGACCCATCTCAGTTGGGACCCATTATCATTATTAGATTAAATTTTGGTTATTTATTTTGTTTTTTTGTCACTTTTGTTAGGTTTATTTTCAGCTTTTAGTCTTGTTTTGGTTGTTTCTAGTCGCATATTGCATGGGGTGCTTTTATGTATGAAACCTGCAGTGTATTTAAAGACCTAGGGTCCTGTTATTTTATATAGATGAAAGAAACTAAAAAATTCTATATATTTCTTGTTCTCTAATAAAGGAGATGATGGTGAGAAGCCTAGAACCCGGTGAGAAGTCAGGTGTTATCCATCTCTCTCTCTCTCTCTTTGTGATTACTCTTGACAAATATCCCTCCCTCCCTTTCCAATCATCATCTTCATTATCATCACCTGCGTCCGAGGCTGACCTGCCCAACTGCGCCCTCACTAATCCGCTTGCCTGCTCTAGATCACTCCTCCCAACCAGTTTCCCAGCCTCATGTCACTAATGCTGACATCCACGGTAAATCCGGTATTTTTAGACTTTTCGTATCAAACCCTGGCTAGTTCTATTTTGGCTTATATTATTTTATGTTGGTTTAATTAGGAATTTGACATTACATGAGCGCAAGACTTTGAATTTAAACACAACTGAGCATGTGATTAATATTTGAAACCCTCTAAAATAATTTAGGCTTCCGTTAAATATCGCCATCCCTAGGCTAATGGAAGTCCTCATTTCCAAATGATTACTTGAATCGAGCTAGATAAATTTGCAGTGCTTGGTTGCGATTAGGCATCTAGTATTCTATATTCACTAATTTATTTTTTTGGATAACTGGAGTTGAATCAGCAAATATTTATATCTTTAGTTGAATCAGATTGTGAGAAACAAAATTACACAATTATTTGTAGTTGAACTTGATCCTTGGATTCCTTGGAGATGGTCACAGACCATAGTTTTAGAAAAAGAAGACGACAAACTTATGCTAATTTAGCTTAATGGTCAGAAGGCTTAAAATGGAGGTCATTTTCTTGCTCAAGATCCTATGGAATAATTTATAAAGAAGAAAAAAAATATACACTTTTATCAAGTAGGAGCAAGCATATGACAAAATATACATCAAATAAAATGGTGAAGGAATTGAAAATTATTAAGAACTCGTATCAATGAGTTGTGCAAGCATCATAAGTAATCACGGTGAGACAAATGAATTTCAAGTTTTGATAGGTCTAAACCCAGGGTTGGCCCTCGGCTCACATATCCCTTCACAATTGCCTTTGGTGACTTTCCTTATAATGGTGCATACTATTTATAGATAATACATTGTTTTGATTGAAATATTAGGTACTTAAAATCAATAAAATTAACTAAATTATATCGAATGCAACGTTGGAGATATATGTGAAATGAGGCCCTAGTTAAAGCTGGTTGCAACTTGCAAATGACATGATCGTGCATTTAACTTTGATGTACTATAAGGAAGAGTGTAGAGATAGATGGAAAACAATATAATAGATTCTTAACCACGTGGATAAATTCCAAGGCAACTTCTAAGGGGGTATTTGATCAAAATAGGGCTATAGTTTTCTGTGGTGTAGAATGTTCACAACAGCATTATGACCCCACTAGACGAATGTGGCAGATATGAGAATCCTGAGTTAGACTCTTATAAAACTAAGAGGAATAGGTTGAGGAACGAGTACATTAAAGGAAATGTAAGAATTGAACTGATTGACGTTTAGTGTAGGAGTATCATCTTTGATGGTATGAGCATGGGTACAAGGATATGAGGTGTCCTAGTAAGGAAAGTGGCTCTAAGTATATTTATATATACGTGTTAATTTGGAATTACATGTTAATTTGGAATTTTTGAGAAAAAATAAAGCTGGTGGTGAAAATGGAATATATATATGGGGGCTGAAGTTTGATGAATCTATTGAGTGGCCATAGCAGTTCAATGCTTTCCCTTGGCATGAAATCTTGTAAAATAGAAGTTAATCCCAATCGAAAGTGGAGAACTTCAGTTCAAAGAGTGCTTGCTTCTGGAGAGGGTTTTAACAAACAGTGTATGTCTGCATTGTGTGTGTGTGTGTGTGAGAGAGAGAGAGAGAGAGAGAGAGAGAGAGAGAGAGAGAGAGAGAGAGAGAGAGAGAGAGAGAGAGAGAGAGAGATAACCTCATCCATAGAAGGGGATATGATAATCCGTCTTCTGCAAATTGTGATTTATGGTGTCTCAAATATCCAGGGGTTATGCGATCTTCTCTGAGTACGATTTTTATGATCTCTTCCATCTTTATGGTGCCCTTCTCATGTAGCCTGGGATGCTACACCTCATAAGAGGCTTAAGAGCATCTCTGCATCACATCAAATACACTTGTGTTTACAAGCGAAGACAATCTCTTATTGGCTGTCCAATCTTTTTCTTTGATTTTGTTGTTGCATTGGCCCTACTTGATGTACTTTGTCCGATGAATAGCATTACCTAGTCATTTGTTGTGGATTTAACTTTTATGGTCTAAACTATGCTTTTTGCTTCAATTATATGGCCTTACAGGGGAGAATTGATAGATGCTTATAGATTTCTGCACAAAGAACAAGACATGGAATGTGGCTTTTCCTGGTCCGGAAATCCGATTGGCAAGTAAGATGTTTTACCCCTTTGTATATCTCTACATGTTTATTGATCCTGTTTATAATTATGCACGCTCTACAACATGTATTTTCATATTTTTGGTGCTGAGGATGGGTTATAGGGCTTTGCGTCTATCATGGTTAAATTCAGATTGAGAATCTTTGGGCTTTGAGCAAGCATTGGAGAATTTTTCTTGACGTTACTGATTTCTACTTGAGAAAACAGGGGAGTTTTGGACCATTTCCTTGGAGCACAGTTATTTCGTGGTTTCAATAAAATTATATTAAAGTATTATAATAAATATTTGACTGTCCCCCTAAATATTCTCTTTTATCAAGTGAAACAGATCCCTGTCGCGGAAAATCATGATTTTATTAATTCAGAATAAGTTTCATCTCATCACTCTATATATCTTATTCTCAGAATACAAATTGCTCAAAGCCGTTTGGACTAGATTGATAAATATCAAGTGGATGCATTTTTTTACTATATCAATTTTGGATTCTTAGGAACCTTAATATATACCTGTGGAAATATTTTCCTTTCATGTTTTTTACCTTTAAGGACTTTTTAAAGTATTTTTGGGTTCTTGCTGCTATTTCTCCATGCGTTATTCTCCATTATTGTTGTTTTGTTCTTAAACCACTCTACCCTCCACATTTTGCCCTTGGTAAGGCACAAAGGATTGCCATTTAAGTCTGTATTCAATCAAGTGCATCTTTCAATCAACTGATAAATGATTACTTGTTTGCAGGTACCGAGGAAAGAGAATGAGGATAGACTATTTTGTAGTATCAGAACAGCTTAAGGATAGGATTGCTGCATGTGAGATGCATGGGCACGGAATTGAACTACAAGGTAAAATAATAGCTCTCACAGAGGACGTGTTGGGTATTTATCTTGGTAACAGCATTCAACATCACCTAAAGCTTGCTTCCTGTAGATCTTGCTGTCATTAATACTAGTACCTGGCGTGTGCCATGCACGTGCGTGTATAGAGAAGTTTATAGCTTTCTAAATGCAGTACTCTTTCATTAGTAACTGTGGGCATCGAAATTAGCCCACGGGTCGAACCCGACTCGCACACATAAGATGGGCCCGCATGCGAAACCCGGCCCACACAAAATGGGCCTGCACGCGAAACTTGGCCCGCACACAACGGCCCGCATGTGAAACTTGGCCCGCACACAACGACCCGCATGCGAAACCCGGCCCATACAAAATGGGCCCGCACGGGAAACTTGGCCCACACACAACGGCCCGCATGCGAACTCGGCCCGCGTGCGAACTCAATTCGCATGCCATGGCCCGACTCAAAAGCAAACGGGTCCCACCGGACCCGCTACCCGAACACAAAAAAAGGGGGGGGGGCCCACCGGCCCCCCTTCATGGAAAACCGTGCCCCCCTCCCCATGGGGAGGTGGGGCCGGCCATACAAAAAAAAAAAGAAAAAAGAAAAGAAAAAAAAAACCTCAACCGCCTCGATGCGGGGGGAGGTGGCGTGGACGTCTACACAACCGTAGATCCGCGACGATCCCTCGATCCGACGGACAAGATGACGTCGTGTCGCCATGCGATCCGGAAGTTGCAAAGATGACGACGTATCTTCAAAGATCAAGTCACATCTAGCCCGTAACCACCCCAACTAAAAAGGAGGGGATCGAGTTTGTTTCCCCAAATAAGGGGACAATATCTTGATGGTTATGAGGAGAGATATTGGATGAAACAAAAAGATTTCAGCCATATCTCTCCCAACCGCCCCCCTTTGCCTATAAATAGAAGGGGTGGGGGAAGGCACACCAGGTCCGAAGGCTGAAGACGAAAGGGCTCTGCAAGAGAAGCTCCAACGCTCGAAGACCGAAGGCTTCACGAGGCACGGCAAGCACGTCCTACGGGAATCCTTGGCCCTTCAAGTCCTCATCAACGTGAAGACCTTGCACTCGAAGATCAAAGCTTCAACTCCTCGCACGAAGAAGAAAGCTTGGAGAAGAAGACCCGGAGTCGTCATCACCCCGACTGCTCCAACGATCTTCATCAGCTCCGAAGACGCCAGAAGCAAAGGCCGGAGAAGAAGATCGAAGCCGACAACACCTGTCTTCAACAAAGGAGTCGACTCCTTGCACGAAGAAGAAAGCTCGGAGAAGAAGGCCTGAAGCCGGTGCTATCCCTGCCGTCTTCGTCAACAAAAGCCGACGCTACAACCGTCGTACTGAAACCGGTGCTACCCTCGCCGTTTTCATCAACAAAAGCCGATGCTACAACCGTCGCACGGAGATCGGTGCAACTCCCGCCGTCTTCACCAACAAAGTCGACGCTACAACCGTCGTGCGGAGATCGGTGCTACCCCCGCCGTCTTCATCAACAAAAGCCGACGCTACAACCGTCGCACGGAGATCGGTGCTACCCCCGCCGTCTTCATCAACAAAAGCCGACGCTACAACCGTCGCACGAAGATCGGTGCTACCCCCGCCGAAAAGCCAAGCCGACGCCACAACCGTCGAGGAAGCCGGAAGAATAAAGAAGTCCTGAAGAAGTAGCCATCGCCGTTTGAGAAGAAGATCGAGTTAAAGCTAAAGCCAAAGCCAACGCAAGAAGCCAAAGCAAACGCACCGGTAAAGCTCGCGCCAAAGCAACTCACGTGCCAAAGCCAAGCAACTACGACGGTCACGAGCAAAACACCGCATGTTCTAGCCGATACGACGCAAAGTCCGGAAGAACTAAAGCATCGCAAACCTCTACCCGCCTACGTTCAAGCGCAAGCACCAAAGCAAAGCAAAAGCCAGAGCCACGCCAAAGCAACGCCAAAGCCAAAAGCCAAAAGCCAAAGCCAAAGCCGACGCCAAAAGCACGATCGACGCCGCGAACCGACGATCAAGGACGCCGAGGTCGATCAAGGATCGAGGAAGACACGAAGACCGAGGAACGAAGCCCAAAACCTCCCTAGCCGAGAAAGCGCGAAGCACGGACGGGACAAAATCAACGGCCGACATTCCTTAGCCTCTCAAAAAACCCTCACCCTGTAAAGACCTCTGTCCTGGGCAACCCCTTCAGAGCTCTCGCACGAATACCACGTGGAGACGCGGATCAAAGGGACCCTCCAGAGGATCTCTCCCACAATCTCCTGATCAAATATTCACCGCAACCGGACTCGCCACACCCGAGCCCCCGGGTCCCGGCCACTCTGTAATCTCGTGTGATTCGCAATAAAGACGACCCGTATCTTTTTCCGCTCCCACAGATTTCTGGCACGCCCGGTGGGACCTCCTCTCCTTTCATCCGTACGTTTGAATGAGTTGCTTCAAGTTCGCCATGGCCGAGACGAACGACGATACGTTTGCTCCAACAAGCCTTTCGCCTATCGCCGAGTCTCCACTACTCCAACATGGCGATCCAGAAAACCCGGAGGATGTCGTTCCCCCGATAGTACGCGTCTACACTCGGCGTACTCAAACTCTTGCGGACTTCTTCACGCCAGAAACTGCTACCGAAGATGCTTGCCAAATCGCCAATGAGGCCTTGGTGCATGAAGAAACAAGCCTCGATCCTGGAATTCAAGTCCAGAAATTTGGGGAGGTCCAGCCCCAACCCAGAGCCCATTCGGGTTCTCCAGCGGACTTTGCACCTCCTTTGCAGGGGGCAAACGCTCGTCACCAAGCAGAAGCAAGTCGGCATAACTACGTCTCCGACGATGACGGCAACGATCCAGGCATGCAACATCAAGACGTCCTGCGTCATCATCCTTCGTCTGCTCTCCAGCTCCAAGTCATGCAAATGGGTGAACATATGGCGCAAATCACCCGACTAATGGAGGAGAAGGATCGTCACATCAACACCTTACTTCAAAGGCTAAGTGCGAGGGATGCTACAACATTCAGTCAACCTCCTACTTCTCTAGTAGCCGCTCCAGCTCCGTCTCCAACTCCCGCTCCTGCAGAAGTTGGCCCGGCAATGCTAGCAACTACTCCTGCGCTTTCCTCGGCTCCCATGCCAGTCTCGGTGGCCGTACAACCTTCGGTGGTAGCAACGATGAATGCCCAGCAAATACAAGCATTGGTGGCCGACATGATGCGTTCCTACGACGGTAGTCTACCTCCGATCACGGCGGCATACTCAAAGCCTTACACCTCAAGGATCCAACAGCTGCGCTTCCCTACCGGGTTCCAGCCACCAAAGTTCCAGCACTTCGACGGGAAGGGGAATCCAAGGCAACACATTGCCCACTTCGTCGAAACTTGCAACAACGCCGGCACATACGGCGATGAGATGGTGAAGCAGTTCGTTCGTACCCTCAAAGGTAACGCTTTTGACTGGTATGTTGATCTTCCTCCAGGATCCATTGACAGCTGGGATCAGATGGAGAGGGAATTCCTCAACCGCTTCTATAGCACTCGACGCATCGTTAGTATGACCGAGCTTACTGCCGTCAAGCAAAGGAAGGACGAATCGGTAATCGACTACATCGATCGATGGAGGAATCTCGCTCTAAATTCACGAGACCGTTTGTCTGAAGACTCGGCTATCGAGATGTGTACTCAAGGCATGCACTGGGGCCTACTCTACATCCTCAAGGGGATCAAGCCTCAATCCTTCGAAGAACTCGCAACTCGAGCTCACGACATGGAGCTCAGCTTAGCAAATCGCGGGGACTCAAAGGCCAAAGACTTCCTGAAGGTGGAAAAGAAAGACAAACCACCAGCACCCAAATCAAAGCAAGTTAACGTCGCCGACATCGCCTCGGCCTCCAAGCCACTCAAAATCAGTGGTAAGTCGGATCAAGAAAAAGGAGCTGCCATACCACCACCTCTACCCCAAAGGCAGTCGAGGATGACTCTTGAAGAGCTTGAGGCCAAAGAGTATCCCTTTCCAGACTCGGAAGTCTCCTCCATGTTCGATCAACTGCTACAAGAGAAAATGATTGAGCTCCCTCCTTCAAAAAGACCCGAACAGATGCATCGTGTCAACGATCCACTCTTCTGCAAATACCATCGAGTGGTTAGCCATCCTATCGAGAAATGCTTCGTCTTCAAAGAAAAGATCATGACGCTCGCAAAGTAAGGGAAAATCGAGATTGACTCCGGTGACGTTGCAACAGCAAACATGACATCCATCACCTTCGGTTCATTTCAACCAATACTCATTGCTGCACACCAGAAAAGGCCCAAGTTGCGCATCAATCGCCAGAGACCAATTACGAAGCCAGCTCCACGACGGAAAGTCTCAAGGCGACGACGGCACGCTCCTACGTTCGCTGAGGAAGAAACGCCACTACCCTGGGGGCAACCGTCGCCTATATCGGTATCTCGCTCGAACAAAGCCATGACCCAACAAATTCTCCAAACAAGGTACGAGCAAGGAGACCCGGAGGTCGGTCTGTTAGGCCAGCCCTTAGGTAAATTCGACTACTATGTCCTCTACTCCAAACCTTTGCCTGTCTCAATGGAAGAAATCAAACCCACCGGCTGGGGGTCAGAAGACGAGCCAGCAGAGTCCCCAGAGGAGCAAGTCTCCCCGACCCATGAAGAATTTGTAGTTGCCACTCCAAACCTTCACCCCGGTGAGGGAGAATCCACTGATGAAGACGCATGGGTCATGCTGCCTCGCAGGCGAAGGCCATGGACGGCTAGGAATCGCAAGCTGGATCGTGTGACAAGAAAGCTTCCTGAACGAAGAACTTACAAAAAGAAAAGTAAGGCTCCAGAAAGGAAGACATTCAAAGTACCGCCAGCAGATCCAGATGATCTCCTCCTGCAAAACCCTCCAGAACCGGCAACGTTACAAGAATTCTTCCCTGATTACTTCCTTCCTGCTCAACAACAGCACAAAGCTTCTTGTTGCATGGTTGAAATCCACATGACACCGGAAGAAGGAGACAAGATCGAGTCTCCTAAAGAGAGCAACACCGACGACGAGGAGGATGATTCCGATGAAGACAGTGCTGCTGCCCACGATGAGGCAATCTTACACTTGCCACTCATAGAAGCACTACACCTCCCAAAGAAGGCTCGCCTAGCAATGGCCGAGGCTTTGGCAGATCCAGATAGCTACAAAAAAAAGCAAAAAGACACCAAGAAAGCCGGAACTATTGTCTCCTGCAACGCAGCGATAACTTTCTCTGACGAAGATTTGCAGCTCGGAACACGACTGCACAATCGACCTGTCTATGTCTCGGGATACATCAACGAGAAGCCGGTAAATCGAATCCTGTTGAATTGCGGCTCCGTCGTTAACATCATGCCCATCCAAACAATGCGGCAACTCGGCATTACCACCGACCAGCTCTCACAAAGCCAGCTAATCATTCAAGGGTTCAACCAAGGTGGACAGTCCACTGTAGGAATCATCCGTCTATAACTCTCCATCAGCCAGCTTGACACGACAGTTCTCTTTCACATTATTGACTGTCAAACGTCATATCGCCTCTTGCTAGGAAGACCGTGGCTACATGAAAACGGTGTCGTAGTGTCCACCTGACACCAATGCCTCAAATACTACGAGGAAGGTCTAGAGAAGTGCATCATTGCAGACGACAAGCCATTCAATGAGGCCGAAGCGCACCTCGCTGATGCCAAATTTTACCAAGCAAAAGACCTTGTTGCAGAAGTCCTTTCAGCTAAAGCTCCTCGAACTCAGAAAGTTAAAAGGATGGAGCAGGATGGAACTCCGCCAACTCCAAATCCAGTGCCACCATCCAAGGCAATACACGAAGGCAAGGAAGTGCTACTGCCAAAACGAAGGATGCGCATCAGCTCCAAGTCAAGATCCACGCAACATACTCCGTTGCCCGTCCAAGCTACGACAGTCTTGTGCCTCACGCCTCAGTGGCTTCGAAAACATGAACGACCATCTTCGGCGTCGCCAAAAGAGATGGTCCAGCCGCTATCAGAGGCTAATGTCATCACTCTGTAAGAGATGACACTGCCACTACCCAGTCTCATTCAAGCTTCAAGTCCGCCAAAACCTGTTGGTTCCTTCAAATCCAGTCAACTCACATTCAAACCAAAAGGAAGTTGGGGGCAAAATGCCGCCAAGCTGCTATTCAAAGCCGGTTACAACGATGACAGTGCCGCACAAATGAGTACGCTCCCGCCAATTCCAATACCACACGGGATGACCAAGACTCAAGCCCGCCTCCTTCAAAGCGGCGAACAGATCCCACCAAATCGGCAAGGCATCGGTTCCTGTCAAACCCCGATGGTCATCAAGATCACGGGAGAGAAGACCTTCACCTCTAACTACATTGAGGTGAAGTTGGTAGATGAAGCAAAAGAGGGATCGTCAGCCACCGACGCACGCTCCACCAATGTCGCTCATCCCAACACCAAGTTCGCCAAAAGAAGGCGATATCGAGCTCGACGTTGGACCATACCCCAGAAGCAAAAGAAGAGCATCAAAAACCAGTTAAGTCAAAATCCTATATCAATATTCAAAAGACTTGGGCCAATCAGACGAGTAAAGCGAAGGTCAGTATTCGACCGTTTGGGAAAGCCGCCTACTGAGGTGAGAAATAACGTTCCCACCCTCCCACCCATATCATTCTTCAATACTGACGACTACACCGATATCATTCTGGTATCCGTTAATCACATCACAATTACCGACACTTCTACTTCGGACGACGAGTTGCTAGACGCTCCGCCTGTCCTCGAAGAAGGGGGGCAATCTACCGTTGACGATCTGAAGGAAATCAACTTAGGGACACAGGAGGATCCTCGGCCTACATTCGTAAGTGCACTCCTGACTCCCGAAGAAGAGGCTGCATATATCAAACTACTCCAAGAATACAGAGATGTCTTCGCATGGTCCTACAAGGAAATGCCGGGACTTGACCCCAAGATCGCAGTACACCAGCTCGCTGTCAGACATGGAGTTAGCGCCATCAAGCAAGGACAAAGACGCAACCGGCCAGAATTAATACCGCAAATAGAAAGCGAAATCAACAAGCTCATTGAAGCCGGTTTCATCCGAGAAGTCAAATATCCAACGTGGATCTCCAGCGTCGTCCCAGTCAAGAAGAAGAACGGTCAAATCAGAGTATGTGTGGACTTCAGGGATTTAAATGATGCATGTCCCAAAGATGACTTCCCATTACCAATCACAGAGTTGATGGTAGATGCGACAACTGGCCATGAAGCACTAACCTTCATGAATGGATCTTCAGGCTACAACCATATTCGTATGGCCCCCAAAGATGAAGAACTTACGACATTCCGTACGCCAAGAGGGATCTACTGCTACAAAGTCATGCCTTTCGGCTTGAAAAATGCAGGAGCTACCTACCAACGAGCCATGCAAAAAATTTTCGACGATATCCTTCATCAGAATGTGGAATGCTACGTCGACGACCTCATGGTAAAATCAAGACAAAAGTCAGCGCATCTTCAAGACCTCGAGCTAATCTTCAAACGGCTTCGAAGGTACCAGCTCCGTATGAACCCACTTAAATGCGCATTTGGAGTCTCCTCGGGTAAGTTTCTCGGCTTTGTCGTACGACATCGAGGCATCGAGATAGATCAATCCAAAATAGATGCTATTCTCAATATGCCAATCCCAAAAACAGTGCGAGACCTCAGAGGTCTCCAGGGCCATCTAGCATATATCAGGAGGTTTATCGCCAACTTAGCTGGAAAATGTAAGCCCTTCAGTCGCCTCATGAAGAAAGGAGCACCATTCAAGTGGGATGAAGCTTGTCAGGAAGCTCTCCAAAACATCAGGAATTACTTACTCAAGCCTCCAGTTCTGACAGCACCAGTTCAAAGAAAGCCATTGGTCCTTTACATCAGCGCCCAAGAGCAGTCCTTGGGGGCACTCCTGGCTCAAGACAACAAGCTAGGCAAGGAAACAACATGTTACTATTTGAGCCGCACTCTCATCGACGCGGAGCTAAACTACTCCCCGATTGAGAAGGTCTGTCTGGCGCTCATCTTCGCTACAAAGAAGCTGCGACATTACATGTTAGCCCACGCCATCAGACTCATCTCAAAAGCCGACCCACTCAAATACATCATGTCAAGACCAGTGCTCTCCGGACGTTTGGCCAAGTGAGCTTTACTCCTCCTTGAGTTTTACATCACCTTCGTCCCTCGTAAGGCGATCAAAGGTCAAGCTCTCAAGGACTTCCTGGCAGAATACCCCCTTCCAGCGGAATGGGAACTATCAGAAGATCTCCCAGACGAAGGAGTATTCTCCATCGATATCGCCCCTCCTTGGAAAATGTTCTTCGACGGCGCGACAAGGCAAGACGTGGCAGGAGCAGGAGTTATCTTCGTCACGCCAAACGACGAAGTACTCCCCTTCTCATTTCTACTATCAGAACCATGCTCCAACAACAGGGCGGAATATCAAGCCTTGATTATTGGCCTCGAACTCGCCAATGATATGAAACTTCAAGGGCTCGAAATTTTCGGCGACTCTCAACTCGTCATTCAGCAAATATTGGGAGCATACGAAGTCAACAAAGAAGATCTCGTGCCATTACATCTGCGAGCTCTGAAACTCCTTGGTACGCTCAAAAATGCTTCGATCCAGCATGTTCCCAGAAACCTTAATCAGCAGGCTGATGCGCTCGCAAATTTAGCGGCTACACTTCCGTTCCCAGAAAGAAGCCAACTCATCATCCCTATCTGTAAGAGGATGGTGATCACCGAGGAGGACCTCCCTATGCGAATCCCGGACCAAGTCAATGCAGTACACGTTCTCGTGACCGACGAGCTAGATTGGAGACAACCATTCATAGACTTCCTTGTCCACGGGAAGCTCCCTGAAGATCCAAAGCGTAAGGTCGACATTCGCCGGCGGTCTCTGAAATTCTTCCACTTCAACAACGAGTTGTACCGTCGAAGATACGATTGTACGCTCCTGAGGTGTCTTGCGAAAGAAGAAGCAGAAACAGCACTAGAAGAAGTCCATGCCGGGATTTGCGGCTCACAGTAGTCCGGTCCAAATCTTCACTTCCGCATCAGGCGGATGGGATATTACTGGCCCACTATGATCAAAGACTCCCTCGAGTTTGCAAAAAGATGCCACGCTTGCCAGTTGCATGGCGACTACATCCGTCAGTCTCCGGAACCTTTGCATCCAACCATCGCGTCATGGCCCTTCGATGGATGGGGACTCGACATTGTCGGTCCGCTACCCAAGTCATCCAAGCAGCATCTTTACATCCTGGCGGCAACAGATTACTTCTCCAAGTGGGCTGAGGCAGTACCATTACGAGAAGTTACCAGACACTCTGTCATCAACTTTATCCAGAACGATATCATCTTCCGGTACGGCATCCCTCGCTATATCGTCACGGACAACGGGAAGCAATTCAAGAATGCCGCTGTCAGCCAGTTTTGTACCAAGTTCGACATCAAGTAAAGGTGTTCAACCATGTACAACGCGTCGGCCAACGGTCTAGCAGAAGCTTTCAACAAGACTCTCTGCAAGCTTTTGGAGAAAGTCGTCTCAAAGTCAAAGAAAGACTAGCCCGAACGCATGGGCGAAGCATTATGGGCATATCGCACCTCTTTTCGCACACCAACACAAGCAACTCCGTACTCACTGGTATATGGAGTAGAAGCTGTCCTCCCGCTTGAGCTCCAGATCCCGTCACTCAGGATAGCCATCCAAGAAGGCCTCGTCAACGGCGACAACGCTCAACTTCGCCTAGCAGAATTGGAAGCACTGGATGAAAAGCGCCTCGATGCCCAGGAACGCTTGGAATGCTATCAAGCCAGGCTAATACGAGCCTTCAACAAAAGAATTCGCCCTCGATCCTTCCAAATAGGAGAATTGGTACTGGCAGTTAAACGCCCTATCATTCTTTCGCATCGAGGAGGAAAGAAGTTCGACGCCAAGTGGGATGGACCGCACGCTGTCAAAGAGATCTACTCCAACGGTGCATATCTTCTCACCACGCCAGAAGGACTTACACTCGGCCCTATCAATGGCAAGTACCTCAAAAGGTACTACGCCTAAAAGCAGGGCTACACCCCTTGCAAAAAAAAAAAAAAAAAGAATTACGTGTGACTTGATCCCTCTCAGTAGGGTACGTAGGCAGCTTGAAAAGGTTCAGTCCAAACAAAAAAAAAACACAACCAGACTGCCATTCCAGAAGATAAGTCCAGAAAATAGATGCATGATATTTAGTTATCATCAAACGGAAGAAAGCAAAACTACAAGTCTATCCAGCAGAAATGACAAGAAAGAAAAAGGAAATGCAACACTGCTAGTAAAGCGAGTTAAACTCTTTAAGACGTTGGAGCAGCTCGCCGCCAGTAACCTCCATGCGCTGCAGCTCCGTAGACCGAGAAGCTATCCGCTCCCGATGCGTCGCCACCTCAATACGTTGCTTTGCGAGATCTGCTCTAAAAGATTTCTCGATTGTCTCAGCTTTCTCAAAAGATGCGTGAGCAGCCTCTAGCTTCTTCCGCGCCCGAACAAGGCTCGCAGTGGCAAGTGCATGCTGTTCTCCCAGACGACGCTCCTCGTCCTCGGCCTTTGCTAGTACCAGGGGAAGGTCATCTTCCATCGAAGCCCATTTCAAACGATGAGCTTCACTGTCCGCCAAGAAAGCACGCATGCGCTCCGCAAACAAAGAACTGTCTACTTGAAAAGCCGCCAGACTCTCGCAGAACTCGGGTCCCTCGAGGACCCACCAGCCATTCAAAGCATCAAGACCATCCTCCTCAAAAGGTGCGAGCGTCGCCTGGATATACTTCCGACAGCTCTCCAAAAGAAGCACAGAAAGAAGGCCCCGCGAGCTACACTTTCGCTTGTCGGCCCCCGAGTGCACGGACGAGGCAGGCCCCTGTCCCAAAGACTCAAGTGTGGGAACCGCTTCCTGAACCATAGCTGTGCTCACAGTCAGTGGCGCCACCGGAACCGAAGGAGAAGCTACCGGCAAAACACCCGAAGCTACCGGCAACACACCCGAAGCTATCGGCGAAATACCCGAAGCTACCGGCGAAACACCCGACGAAACGACTGTAGGAGTAGTCTCTGCCAGACTACCAGGCCTAACTAGAAGAGTCCGTTCTCTCCCTACACTGGAGACCTCATCCTCCTCCCCAAAGCCCAACTGCTCCATGTCAATATCATCCAGGTTGACAGCACCGCCGGCAAAATCTGCTCCACACGCTCCCAGAAGCTCCAAGTTATCCCAGGGTACATCCAGCCCGCCACTCTTGATCAACGTCGCTCTAATGGGAGAGCATTCTTGCCTAACCCCGTTGGGGGCAGACTCGCAATCCAATCCAGCAGAACCTACCAAAATGAGAGTTAAACAACTCATCCAACGAAATGAGAATACAAGCAAATAAATCCATGAGCAACTAGAAATGAAGTATACCTGCGGCATCCGATGAAGCTACCCCAGAAAGAGGGATTACCTCATCGGCAAAAAGCCCTGGCTCTCCCTCTCGAGCTGCCTCTGCTTCACTAGTGCCGTCCAAAGCTGCCTTACACAAGAAATCCAACTTCCTCCTCTTGGGAGAAACACGTCCACTCCAAGAAGTCAGAGTCTCAGGAAGACTCTGAACCTTGGTAGACGAAGCCACCTCGACTTCTTGCACAGAAGGAGAAGTCCGGGAAGTACTCTCTCGACAGCTGCAAGATCTTTCTGATCGTCGCTCCTCAGACCAAAGACGGCGATCCTCTGACCCCGCCGAAGGGTCAAAAGAAAAGTTAACCCGCTCGCTACTAGCAAGGATTTCCAGGGGAAAGCTAGCCAGTAAGGGAAGCACTGACTCATTGACCCAGCGGCGATACTCAGGAGTTGCAGCATCCTTTCCGCCTGGCTTAATCCCCGGCGAGAAAATACACCCAGTAAATCGGTCATAAAGTGCTCCCCAGAGGCGGTACGCTTCCTGGGGAGTATAACGTGACTGCATTCGCAAAGGGGTCCCCGACAATTCTTGACGAAAACCCTGCTGTCGAGCAAACTGGTGAGGAGAATACCGTGCCACCTCCACTGCATCCCCACGACGCCAAACAAGATACCCGGGCTTGCAACTCACCATGCTCCAGTACAAATGATCGGGCATGTCCGGCCCATCACATACCGAGGATCTTGCGAAAGGCACGAGCGCATTCTCCGATACAAAGTCAAAATCTAAAGGGCTTATGCATCTCAACCACTCTCGAGCACTGGGCTTCGGACGCTCCCATGCATAATAGGCATTCATCAAACCTCCTACACAAGGAAGGAAGGGCACTAAGGTCGAAGGTCCACGCGCTGCGAAGATCCCCTTCGGAAAGTGGAGCCCAATCCAGCCATAAAGGTAATGCAGGGGGCAAAAGGAACTGGCTCCGCCTACTTCCCCTCTTGCATTATCCGCGCTCGATAGACTCCAGTACATTCCGCTAAGTCCTTGGTACAACGAGCAGAGGATCGTCGACGCCAGGTTAAGAAATTCTTCGTTCACCATCCGAGCAGCTGCAAGGAAGGTCCCAGGGCGTATCACATCCCCATTCCAGGGCAGGGTAAAGCGGCAAAGAAAAAACACCAGCCCTGCCGACCAATAGACAGCCCGCCAAGCATCGCTGCATTCCTCTAGTCCCAAAACCTCCTAGGGACGTTGCGCCCCCGCCATAGAGCACCATTCTTTCCTCAGAGATTCAATCGGCCGTCGGAAAGTGCCAGGAGCCGGTTTCTTCGACGATGCATACCTCCACATCGGGTGACTCGAAGGGGGGGCGTGGCGATATTCTCCTCGAAACCAGAAGTCCACCCAAGCTGAGTGGAGTACTCGATCTGACTGCTCACGCGCTGCTATGATAGCGTATGCCTTAAAAAGCAAAAGACAGAAGCTAGGAGACTCGTCTGGATCCGTCAAGACCTCCAAAGAAGGGACCTCCTGATAATAGCTCCGAACTTCTGGACATCCAGAGATAATATGCACGTCACGAAGGGTGATCCCGATTTCACCAGCTCCGGTCAAAAAAGTATTGGTCTCAGGGCACCACTGCTCGCAAAGAGCCCGGTACATACCGTCCGGTCGGCTGTACTCCCAACAACCCGGCTCCACAAACCTCGCCAGGCACTCCATCCCTGGCTCTGCCTCTAACGCGCCAGACAGCTCTCTCATCCAGTCCCGGAAACCTCCCAGATATGTGACACCTCCACGCGGTTGAATCTCTACGCCCCATCGTGTACGACGGGAGCATATCTTCAAATCAACAATGGGGACCGGAACCGATTCCTCGCCAGTATGGTGGAACGGCAACCCCAAACTCGGTCGGACAATCTGCCGTAAAGATCCTTCGTCAGTGAGGATACGCTTGCCAAGCTTCAACACACGACAAGAGCCGTCGGCCACGCTATCTTCACGAACTCGTTCATGCGTCGAGAGCTGAAGTACTGACAGTCTGGCCTCCTGTCTCGGAACACGATGGTAGAAGACCTGCGCAAAAGGGAAGCGAAGATGCGTACTCCCGTGGGAGACCGCATCGACGACCCAGTCAGAACTCGGAAAACTCTCGTAACGCCGAGACCTGGAAAAAGAAGGAAGGCGAAACCCAAGTCAGATAACAAGGAAAGTACAAGACTAGAGAAAAAAAAAACCATATGCAGAGAAAGGAAAATAAGAGGGGGGCCACAGCAAAAACCGCAGCCCCCCCCCCCTCCTACAAAAACCCGTAGCCCCCAAAGGGGCTGCTGGCCTCGCCCACGACGGCCACCGCACCGGCCGCTAGCTCGCCGCGCCCGCCGCCTCCTGCGCCTGCCGCGCCCGCACCGGCCACCAGCCCGCCGCGCCCACCGCGCTGCCGCCGTCGCTCCCCGTGCGCGAGCCCGCCGCCTCCCTGCCGCGCCCGCACCGGCCGCCAGCCCGCCGCGCCCGCGCTGGCCACCGCTGCCGCTGCCGCGCCCTGCGCCCGGCCGCCACAGCCCCGGCCCGCGCACCTCCTGCGCCTGCCACCGCGCCGGCCACCGCGCTGCCACTGCCGCTCCGTCCAGAACCAGAAGAAGAAGGAGGAGGAGGACCACCTCGCCTGCGACCCTCCGCCCTCCGCAATTCGGCGATCTCCTCTCCTTCTCGAGCTCCATGGCGTGACCATCTTCACCCTCCGCGTCATCGTCGCGAAGCAAGAAACCCTAGCAAGTGCCTTCGTCTCCAAGCCGTCGGGAATCGTCAACAATGAAGAGAAACGAAGAAACGGGGGTCCTTATAAAGACCTAATCCCACACGAATACGCGGCTCAAGTCCAAGCGCTACGCGTCTCCCACGGGCGCACTCGAACTTAAGGGGGCATTTGTGGGCATCGAAATTAGCCCACGGGTCGAACCCGACTTGCACACGTAAGACGGGCTCGCACTCAACGGCCTTCGGGTCGAACCTGACTCGCACACATAAGATGGGCCCGCATGCGAAACCCGGCCCACACAAAATGGGCCCGCACGCGAAACTTGGCCCGCACACAACAGCCCGCATGTGAAACTTGGCCCTCACACAACGGCCCGCATGCGAAACCCGGCCCATACAAAATGGGCCCGCACGGGAAACTTGGCCCACACACAACGGCCCGCATGCGAACTCGGCCCGCGTGCGAACTCAATTCGCATGCCATGGCCCGACTCAAAAGCAAACGGGTCCCACCGGACCCGCTACCCGAACACAAAAAAAGGGGGGGGGTTCACCGGCCCCCCTTCATGGAAAACCGTGCCCCCCTCCCCATGGGGAGGTGGGGCCGGCCATACAAAAAAAAAGAAAAAAGAAAAGAAAAAAAAACCTCAACCGCCTCGATGCGGGGGGAGGTGGCGTGGACGTCTACACAACTGTAGATCCGCGACGATCCCTCGATCCGACGGACAAGATGACGTCGTGTCGCCATGCGATCCGGAAGTTGCAAAGATGACGACGTATCTTCAAAGATCAAGTCACATCTAGCCCGTAACCACCCCAACTAAAAAGGAGGGGATCGAGTTTGTTTCCCCAAATAAGAGGACAATATCTTGATGGTTATGGGTACAGATATTGGATGAAACAAAAAGATTTCAGCCATATCTCTCCCAACCGTCCCCCTTTGCCTATAAATAGAAGGGGTGGGGGAAGGCACACCAGGTCCGAAGGCTGAAGACGAAAGGGCTCTGCAAGAGAAGCTCAAACGCTCGAAGACCGAAGGCTTCACGAGACACGGCAAGCACGTCCTACGGGAATCCTTGGCCCTTCAAGTCCTCATCAACGTGAAGACCTTGCACTCGAAGATCAAAGCTTCGACTCCTCGCACGAAGAAGAAAGCTTGGAGAAGAAGACCCGGAGTCGTCATCACCCCGACTGCTCCAACGATCTTCATCAGCTCCGAAGACGCCAGAAGCAAAGGCCGGAGAAGAAGATCGAAGCCGACAACACATGTCGTCTTCAACAAAGGAGTCGACTCCTTGCACGAAGAAGAAAGCTCGGAGAAGAAGGCCTGAAGCCGGTGCTATCCCTTCCGTCTTCGTCAACAAAAGCCGACGCTACAACCGTCGCACGGAGATCGGTGCTACCCCCGCCGTCTTCACCAACAAAGCCGACGCTACAACCGCCGTGCGGAGATCGGTGCTACCCCCGCCGTCTTCATCAACAAAAGTCGACGCTACAACCGTCGCACGGAGATCGGTGCTACCCCAGCCGTCTTCATCAACAAAAGCCGACGCTACAACCGTCGCACGAAGATCGGTGCTAGCCCCGCCGAAAAGCCAAGCCGACGCCACAACCGTCGAGGAAGCCGGAAGAATAAAGAAGTCCTGAAGAAGTAGTCATCGCCATTCGAGAAGAAGATCGAGTTAAAGCTAAAGCCAAAGCCAACGCAAGAAGCCAAAGCAAACGCACCGGTAAAGCTCGCGCCAAAGCAACGCACGTGCCAAAGCCAAGCAACTACGACGGTCACGAGCAAAGCACCGCACGTTCTAGCCGATACGACGCGAAGTCCGGAAGAACTAAAGCATCGCAAGCCTCTACCCGCCTACGTTCAAGCGCAAGCGCCAAAGCAAAGCAAAAGCCAGAGCCACGCCAAAGCAACGCCAAAGCCAAAAGCCAAAGCCAAAGCCGAGGCCAAAAGCACGATCGACGCCGCGAACCGACGATCAAGGACGCCGAGGTCGACCAAGGATCGAGGAAGACACGAAGACCGAGGAACGAAGCCCAAAACCTCCCTAGCCGAGAAAGCGCGAAGCATGGACGGGACAAAATCAACGGCCGACATTCCTTAGCCTCTCAAAAAACCCTCACCCTGTAAAGACCTCTGTCCTGGGCAACCCCTTCAGAGCTCTCGCACGAATACCACGTGGAGACGCGGATCAAAGGGACCCTCCAGAGAATCTCTCCCACAATCTCTTGATCAAATATTCGCCGCACCCGGACTCGCCACACCCGAGCCCCCGGGTCCCGGCCACTCTGTAATCTCGTGTGATTCGCAATAAAGACGACCCGTATCTTTTTCCGCGCCCACAGTAACACTCTTAACCACTTGACAATTAGGAATGCATGGAAAAATGTCGAGTGACACAGCGTCAGTCTTGATGATGACAATAACTATGGTTCGGTTACTAGGCAACTGCATTGCAATCCGGTACTTTCGACTGCCAAGGGTATGTGTATTAGACCCAACTCACAGCACACGTTCAGCAAACAATAGGCATGCCGGGAGAATTTTAGTTATAATATAGTAGATATCTGTAATCAACAACCCAAATATTTGGGGTCAGCATTGCTTCTATTAAACATTAGACCCCTGGTTGATGCCAACTTTCTCAATCTGTATTCAAAATCATCATCCATGTATTGGTAAATTTTCCCTTCCTATGGTATGACCCATGGATACAAGTGTGGCTGTTTTCTCTATTAGGGCCTCATTTCTATGTTGAAAATGTCTTTACCACCGGTCAGTTTTCCATGCCAATTACACATGGTCTTTCACTTACATAAAGGTTTCAGAATTTGCTGATTTTTTGTGGGCATTATATTTATGGCAAATTGATCATCCGCTTTGGACATTCTATCATCCTAGTTGTCTTAATTTCTTATCCTTTGCAGACTTTTTTCAATCTTAACTTTTCTAGATTTTGAGGTTTTCAATGTCATTGTTTTATTAACACTAGTTGGTGGGTATGCACGTTGCGCATGCTCGTTGGGCGAAGATTCAAGTATACATCGTGCAAATAATTTTTGAACATCTATACAAACACTAATTTTCAAAAGACTCGCTGATAACATTTTCTCGCTCTACTACGTACTTCCTCAAACATTTTCTCTATATAATTCTCTACGAAATCTCCTTTACAATGTTTCTCTCCAGAACATATTCTTCCTACATCCTCTCTCTACAACTTTTCTCTCTACGTCTTTTTTGTTCGTAGTTTGTAGTTCATCACCGGTTATTCGTAGTTTGTAGTTTGTCACCAGTTATTCGTTGTTTATTCGTAGTTTGTAGTTTGTCACCGGTTATTTGTCTTTTTTGCTCTCCGCTCTCATCTCTACAACATTCTCTCAATGTAATTCTCTCTACATTATTTAGTTGCTACAACATTTTCTCTCTACATCATTTTCTGTCTATATATTCTCTATCACATTTTCTCTACAATATTTTTTCTCTATAATATTCTCTCTACAATATATGTTATGTTTCCATAACATCTCTCTACAATATTTTTTCTACAAGATATATTCTCTCTATAACATGCAAATACTTTTATCTACTACATTCTTTTTCTCCCACATTTTCTCTCTCCACAATATTCTCTCTATAATGTTCACTCTTGACAACATTTTATCTCCATAACCTATATTGTAAATTTTGTCTGCATCATTCTCTGCAATATTTTCGCACTTATAACATTTTCTCTTTACATTATGCTCTTTACAATACATATCTTTCTATAGCATTCTCTCTCTACCATATTCTCTTTATGAATTGTTCTCTATGATATTTCTCCTAGGAAGCATGGATACTTCAAAACAGGACGTTTCCGTGTCGGATACATATCGGATATGGATACGGCCCGAATATGGGTGGATATGTATCGGATACGGTTGAGGAGTATCCATTTTTTTTAAAATAAATAAATTGGATACGCCGGAGATACGGTTTGGACACGGCGGGGATACGGGTGGTCATTTTTTTGTTTATTTTTGGTCGGAGCCACATAAAAATAGGTCGAGCCGACGGATTCAGAAGTCATAATTGAACCTAGTTTCACTTATAACTCATGAGGCCTCAACCAAGGGTTTGATCCTCCCAATCCTCTTATACCTCCATCCTCTATTCCTTTGACACACTAACCGCCTGACCCCCCTCTCCGACGATGACGATGCTTGAGCTATCCGACAATGAAGTTAGGACTCTTCGCCTACTCCAACGCCTTTGGTACCCCTTGACACGAACTTATTATCATATGTGAAGGACATCTAGCCTAGGGGTATAAATTTTCTAGTATTCTAATCATATATGCATACAAAATTTTATATATATATATATATATATATATATATATATATATATATATATATAATTGCCGTATCTTTGCCGTATCTGTGTCCTACTTTTTTCAGGATTTGTCGTGTCCCGTATCCGTATCCGTGTCCATGCTTCATAGTATTTCTTCCTCTACAGTATTTTCTCTTTATAACATTCTCTCTAAAGCATTTTTAATCTCTTATTCCAATGTTTTCTCTTTATAACATTCTCTCTATAACATTTTATCTTTATAATATTCACTATGTAATATCATTCGTCTTCGATATTCTCCATCGGTCGTCCCTTGTTCACCATCCATAGTCCATCGGTCGTCGTCTGTTGTTCACCCTTCGCCATCCATCGGTCGTTGTTCGCCGTCCCTTCTCTTTATTGACATCATTTTCTCTCTACAACATATATTCTCTCTACAACATTCTCTCTATAATATATAACATTTTCTTGCGATAACATTCTCTCTAACTGTCGGTCACTTCTACCGCCTCCGACCACTGGCTCATCCATGTCGTCGCCTGCTGCCACCCACCACCACCACCACCACCACCGGCCTATCGATGTTGTCGCCTGCTATCACCCAC
The DNA here is from genome assembly GCA_947650365.1 of Chamaelirium japonicum. Taxonomy (NCBI): domain Eukaryota; kingdom Viridiplantae; phylum Streptophyta; class Magnoliopsida; order Liliales; family Melanthiaceae; genus Chamaelirium; species Chamaelirium japonicum. Next base: position 21,495,527 of record OX393556.1, read on the forward strand.
CACCATCAGCTCATTGATGTTGCCGCCGTATCTCATTGTCGGTCGCCATCTGCTGTCTACCGCTTGCCTATCTCTGCTATTTGCCATCGTCATCCACCACCATTGCCCACGCAGTTCTTCGTTCACTGACTGTAGCCTCCCACCATCGCCGCCTCTTGTCGCCACCGATCCGTGAATGTTGCTCATTCGTCGTAGGCCCCTCGCCCATCTCCGCTATCCATCGTCAGCGGCGGTGGTCGACCACCGTCGTCCCCCATCAGGCAGTCAAATGTCATCGGACAACTGAGTGCGACTCTTCACAACAACTTGGCGGACATTAGGCTTGATTGCATGCATTGGATAACCAAGTGTGGCTACTTGCATCGGACTGTTGAATACAATTCACCGCATCAAACAGCTGGGTGCAATAGTAGATAATGTGTATTATCTTATGTGAATACACTTATCACACCGGACGGATGTGTGCGATAATAGGTAATATATCTATTATCCTATCTTAGTGCGGTCACTTTCAAGAAACAACGGTTTTATAGAGGACAATAGGGATAATTGAAGCTTCCGTCTTTGTGTACTCTGATCTCTCTCTTATAGGTGCCAAGTTACCGCCTATGATAAATTCTCCCTCCCATAAAATTTTCTCTAATCCATCCTAATCCTAATATTTGTTTCTTAATTCTCTCCAATGCTAATTATGTGTTGTAGGCTCTACTAATCTGATATTTAAGCAATACATGTGCATTTTAAGAGGTTTGTTGTGGGCTGTAGTCGATCTTGCTATTCTGATATGACGTCTGAGTGTCGGCAACTCAGCTAGCTTTGTTGATTTGGTTCCCCTCTTTTTGGCTGCAGGTTTTCATGGAAGCGATCATTGTCCCGTATCACTCACGCTATCACCAGAAACTTGAGAATCCATGCTTTGTGGATACTTCCGGGCGGAACATGGATCTTGAGATGGGTGCTGATGTTGTCACCAATACCATGAACACTGAACCCTTTTGAAGCATATGGATACAGTGGAGTAAGCATGGAACATAAGGCTCTCTAGGCATGCTTTTTTTGTTATGACCTTAATGTAGTATTAGCTCTCTTTTTTCTCTCTCTAGACTTGCTCTCTCTTTGTTGGACTTGTTTGAAAGTTAGACCTCATTGGTACTGCTTATGCTGTACTAATATTTTCTTTTACTTGCTTTAATCTTCAGAAGATTGTGCATTGTTAATATCTGGTGCAGAGATTTGCTCACTTTTTTGTTGCATTTGTCGTTTGTTTCGACTTTTTTTAGTGTTCATAGTTTTTCTTTTCATTGATTTATTTTGACTGCTAGATTTGGGGTCCGACTCTGCTCCGGTAACGCAGGCGGCCGGTGTGAGGCCGGTAGCGACCGTGCGCGTGAAATCAACAGCGTGCCAATGCGTTCTCCGAAAATTCACCCCTCTACATCGCAGAAATTGATTTCGGATTGTTCGCATGTTGTTGCTACCGGCCTCGCAACGGCATGAGCTGTGTGTGTTTTGGCCAAACCCCACTGTTTGGTTGCTATGATCGGCAACCTGTGTGCAACTCCCTACAGGTTCTATGGAGTTCCAACTACAAGATTTCTATTATGGAACCTGTGTTGCAACTCCCTACAGGTTCTATGGAGTTCTCACCACCCTCTGTTGGGTCCAGCTCATGAGTTGGGCCTGACACAGGGTCGCACGATGCGGAGGCACAGAGCAGGTGGTGCGAGGCACCGATGGCCGAGTGCAAGGTTCATGGCATAGGCATTAGGGCTGCAACCTGGGTTGAGCACCAAGCGGCCCGAAATTCACCCTTAAGTGATGATTACTGGTAAATCATCACTACTTGTGATATTGCGACAATTTTCTTAATTACGACAATTGATTACTTAGTGATACCAATTAAAATTGTGGGGAGTTATCTTTTTGTGTTATATATATTGGGCTAATTTTGTAATCCATGTCTCCAACCGATAGCTCAGTTAGTAGTACATATGCAACCCCCATGGCCTAGGTCAAGGGTTCGAATAAGTGGAACTTCATATTTCCTCCTGCTCTGTTGTGGCGGGTCTTCCTCTCGTCTTAGTGGTGAGCTTTCCTACTTGTGGGTTATTAAAAATCCGGGCATTTCTCCCACTGTTATGGCGAGTGTCGATCCTCTTATCTTGTGTCAGCGCACTAACAAGTGATGTACTGACCACTACAGTGGTCCCTTAAATTTTTTTTTTTTACAGCATTGAACTAAGCACATGGACTACAAAATTGTTGTTACTACTTTAGATAATTGAAGGCATAGGTATTTTGTTAAACCATCAATGACTGAACCCATTTTCTTTTTTGGAATTTTTTAAAAATGTATCATGTATGTCATTTATCTCCTACATAGATGATTTATATTATAAATACAATAAAAAACTACATGGCTATATTTTTTTTCTTTTCTTGAGATTGGTGTCCCCGAAACCTTCGGGCAAGGGACCCATATCTGGCTCTGACTACATGGCTAGATTTGTGTCATCAAATGGTTGTCTTGTTGTTGACGACGATGAGAGAGAGAGAGAGAGAGAGAGAGAGAGAGAGAGAGAGATGAGATGAGATGAGGGACTTAGTGAGAGGTCCCTGACAAGAGATCGGTTTAATGGGAAGGACAGCCACAAGAAGATATTGCACCGGACCCCTCTTGAAAAGGATGTGGCTAAAGCAAGTCCCACATGTGACTATTATCATTTTTTAATAACCAAATTGCCCCTTAGTGCATGTCCCTCCATCATTGTCGTTACATGACTCAACCCACGGATTTGCTATAGTGGTTTCACTGTAGTCAATTATTTTTTTAGGGACACGATTTCATGAAAAAATAAATTGCTATAGTAATTTCATTGTAGCAAAAGAGTGACAATCTGTGCAAATTGTTACTCTACAAAGATTTTTACTCAATTTGCAAAGATTGTTAATCTTTTGCGACAATGAATTCATTGTAGCAAAAAATAAATAAAATTCCCCAACAAGATTTTTCAAACAAAAAATAAAATTACTACAGTGATATCACTGTAGTAAATTTTTTTTGGCACGATTTCATACAAATAAATTTGCTACAATGATTTCACAGTAGCACGATAGTGGCAATTTTTAACAAATTGTTACTCTTTTGCTACAGTGCTTGGCTCGGACTGGGGGCCACATGTACAACTACACGTCAAGGTCTTGCTCACCCAGACCCCTAGCCGATGTGGGACTAACCCAACTCCTACAACCCTATAATCACAATTTATTTGCCACCAACACCTCAACACTGAACTCTATATGAAGGCAATAACACCAGTCCCAGTCATGCACATCATACTTTACAATCAGTTGAAAATATTTTTCTATTTACAAAGTCTTTGCCAATTTACCAAACAACTTAAACATAATAAGATATCATTACCAAACAACTTTAACCTATTTGTACATCTAAACAACCTCTAAATGGGTTTATGGAGGATAATCAGATTTTGTATTGGGAATGATGACTTCCCTCTCCTATTGCCCCCATCTGGAGTACCACCAAGTGGTTTCATCAAACCAGATCGAGAACGTTCAAAATCGTGGTAACTAGGGGTGGCAATCCTTGACCCGACTAGTAGTTAGCGGTTTGGGCTTGGCCTAAATGGGTTCGGGTCATAAACATAAACGGGTTGATCTGATTGACCTGTTTATTCAATGGGTTAGGATCATAACCATATTAGGTAATCTATTATTTTTTAAAACATTTCACATCCATATATAATAAAAAAAATTTAAAATTACTCATCTAAATAACAACCTATATCATCATCACTCTTATATGAATCATCAATATGTGCCTTTTTTACATTTTTCCTCTTCAAACCCTGAAAACATTGGCACAATAGAATTTTTTTTTTTCCATTAATGATAGTATGGTGTTGGCCAACTATAAAGCAACATGGATCATATAAAACCAAACGGGAGCCCATAAAACTCAATTTGAACTCAACTTATTTAAAAAAACAAAAAAATACCCTCGATCTTTGCTTTGTAGGAGCCACCTAATGCTTAGAGCATCTTGGCTCGCCAGTTTTCCTCCTTAGCTAAAACGGGAAGCAACTATGAGACACAAGCTCCAACGGTCTCCTTAGCTGCTCGCTAAAATAGCTACGCTATAAATCTGCTCCCCATTTGTGGAGGGAGAGCTAACAACATCTTGCTATCCTTGGGCCCCACTAAACCTAAGAAATACAAATGGAAAGACATTGCTACCCCTGATTCCCTATAATAATAACAAGGCCTTATAATAAGCCCTTTGGTCATTTATCAAGTCATTTTAAATATAACTCACTATAATTGGGAGTCCCTTGGATCGGGTTCTAAATAGTGGCTCCCTATTTTGTAGAAAACCCATATGATTACCTAGAATAGGGAGTGGCTCCAGGAGTCCCTTGGAGGTGCAGGCTCTTCTTCAAGGGGAGTAGAAAGGTGCAACCACAGGATGGTGATGAGTGGGCAGTGTCTTTGCGGCTTTGCCACCACAGCCACGTTGAGAGAGATTCGTAACCGAGATCTGCACCACAGTTTTTTCTCACCTTTATTAGAACGTACCGAGCTGAGCCGGGCCTGGCCGAACCAAGCTGAGCCGAACAGAACCGAACCAAGCCGAGCCGAAGCAAGCCAAACCAAGCAAACCGAACCGAGCCGAGCCGAACCGAACCAAGCCAAACGAGCTGAACCGAGCCGAGCCGAACCGAACCGAACCAAGCCGTGCTGAACCAAACCAAACCGAGCCGAACTGAACCAAACCAAGCCGAACCAAACCAAACCGAACTAAGCAGAACCGAAGCGAACTGAGCCGAGCCAAGCCAAGCTGAACCGAACCAAGCTAAGTCGAGCCGAGCCGAGCCGAGCCGAACTCAATTGAACCGAGCTGAGCCGAACCGAACCAAGCCAAGCCGAGCCGAACTGAATTGAGCCAAGCCGAATTGACCCAACCTGAGCCGAACTGAACCAAGCCAAGCCGAGCCGAACTGAATTGAGCCAAGCCGAACTGACCCAAGCTGAGCCAAACCGAACCAAACCGAGCCCAGTCGAGCCGAACCGAACTGAACCAAACCAAACCAAGCCTAGTCAAGCCGAACCGAGCCAAGCCGAGACAAACTGAATTGAGTCGAGCCGAACTGAACTGAACCGAACCAAGCCGAGTCGAGCTGAGTTGAGCCGAGCCGAGCAAAGCTGAACAGAGCCATGTCGAGCCGATCCGAGCCAAGCCGAACTGAGCCAAGCAGAGCCAAACTGAGCCGAGCCGAGCCGAGCCGAACCGAACCGAGCCGAGCATAACCAAGCCGATCCAAACTGAACAGAACCAAACCAAAGCGAGCCAACACAAGTTGAGTGTAGCATGTCACGTATAGGCCTCCGAATCTTATTTCTAGAAATGTATGGATCCTATTCCAAACCTGATCGTGGAGGTAAAATACACATTATTGGTAAGGACTGAGGATAAAATAAATTTACTTGATATTTTATTATTTAAAATTCAAAACTTTGGGAATGCAATAAAATAAGCGTACGTTATGTGGACCCACACAACTCAACTTGACCCACCAACTTAGGCTAACCCGAGTTTAATCCGAGCTTGAAATTTTTTTCTCTGATTAGGCTTGGGTTGGGCAACGCGATTTGAAGGTTGGGTTGCGTTACGGGTTTGAGGGTTTCTACAACTCAGGTTGGGCTTGGGCTAATCTCTAACCAGACCCAACGCGCCCGAGTTGCAACCCTAACAATTTGTTTGGTTCCATGTACTTGGCACTACACATCTTTAGCAAACGAGTACGAAATTTGATTCCATTTTTAGCATCGGATTCGGGGTAGAAAGACAAACAATGTGGAACTATTGTTTACCCCTCATAGGGCATGTGAGGCATATTTTTGCTTCTTGAACCTCAAATTAAGGTAATGGACAATTTTAGGTATAAAAAAAATAATAAAAATTGAGATGGTGTAGAGCTTAAAGTGGTGGGTGCAGATAGAATGCACCAACTTTAGTTGGAAGCTCGTACCACACTTTTTTCTCTGGTAGAAGGCCTTACCCAAAAGGGTTTTTTACAAATCCATCTCTTCAAACTAGTCTAATTGCATATTAACCTCTGAAATCTTATATTTGCATATCGACCCTCCAAAACATATAAAATTATGAATATTCACCCCTCTGGTTAACTACCGTCTCAAAATGATGAATATACCTTATAATATTCTCATGTTGGCTGTTAGGTGTAAACGACGAGGACTGCCAAATCTATCGGATGAGCGTGGAGGGCCCTCAAACAAGTGTAGATAGTTAGACGAGCATCAAGGGTAGACCAAAGTAGAGTTAGGATTAGGGTACTCATACTAAAAACAATTGAAATTAGCTGATGCAGGTGGTAAGTCACTTTTTAGCATATTTGAAATAGATATTTGGACCTCAGGTCAGAAGCTCACCGTGCTTAAGTCGGTTTCTGTTGACGGACAGTAATGGAGGGGTAAATATGCACAACTCTATATGTTTTGGAGGGCCGATATACAAATATAATTTTACAGTGGTTAATAAGCAATTAGACTAGTATAGAGGGTCGATTTGCAAAAAAATCCTACCAAAAAAAGTGGCCCATTATATCAAAGTTTCTATCCTTTTGGCAACATGTGCAAGATTCAAAGTGTAGTGGCCTTGAGCCCACAACTGTTCCAGCCGGCCCAATGCCAGATTCTTGTTGCAGGCAGTACCATGTTACCACAAGATACGCTTTCTCTCACATCTCTCTTCACCCAATAATGATACTCCAATAATGTAACGGTACGGTTTTGACTCCTCTCCACCAAAGATCATCTCCCCTTTCGGTTGCTGACGATTTGGGAAGCACCACTAGGGATATCAATAGTGCGGTCTCGGAATAAACCAAAATCATACTGCAATACCGAATCGTCACACCGAAACCGTATCACACTGCGACGATGTTCCATTATGTAAAATCAAAACACCACGGCTTACCATTATAATGCACTGAACGGTGCGGACCAAAACCGCACCACACCGCGACAGTCTTATATTTTGGCAAGCCAAAACCGCAACATGCGGTGCAGTTTACCGTGGTTTTCGGTTTTAAACTGCACTGGTGCCATCCTTAAGCACCACGTGGCGATCCCAATTTCTACGACAGCGATATATAAGCTATGGGAGAGAACGGAGCCATGATTTTAAATTGGAGGGGATCAAAGCATAATAATTTCATCTTGGGGGACAAAATATAAAAAAAAAAATTATATACAAAAATTCAAACCATTTACTATACAAAATTTTAATGAATAATAATAATTGAGGGGAGTCCATAGCCCTCCCTTGGCCTATGTATAGTTCTGTCTACGCATGGGATGAATCCTAGTGAGATGCCACCACCACCACCACCACCACCACCACCATCATCATCGGCCGTCGTCCGCTCAGGGAGGGGGGGGGGGGACCGGTGGTGGCCGTACCATCCTCCTACTATTCATCCCATGGTCGATAGATCATAGCCGTTGAAATTGGAATCACCACGTGTTACTTCCCGGGGGTAGTAATGATATTTAACCCAAACTCATAAAACTCATTCCCCCCCTTGCACCCAAAAAAAAAAAAACCTCACTTCATCCTCCCACTCCCTTCACATGCCCCTGTTTCTCTCTCCTCTCTCACTCCACCATATTCCCCCTTCCAAAGGGTGAAGTGAAGAGGAGAGGGAGAGAGAAGCCATTAAGTTAAAGGGAAAAGGACGGACAGAAAAAGATGGAGTCCCTTTCTCCCCCCTCCACCCCTTCCACCTCTGCCTCGCCCCCTCCAGGCTCTCTCCAGATTCTGATGAGAAACACCCAATGAAACCCTCAATCCCCTTCTCCCCCATCAATGGCGCCAGGCCCACCTCACGCCGAGGTCTTCCCATGGCTAAAGACCCTACCTTTGGCCCCGGAGTACCACCCAACCCTTGCAGAGTTCCAGGACCCCATCGCCTACATCCTCAAGATCGAGAAGGAGGCCTCCCTGTTCGGTATCTGCAAGATCGTCCCGCCGCTCCCCGCCGCGCCGAAGAAGACCGCCGTCGCCAACCTCAACCGCTCCTTCGCCGCCCGTAGCCCCACCAAGACCCCCACCTTCACCACACGCCAGCAGCAGATCGGTTTCTGCCCCCGCCGCCCCCGCCCCGTTCAGAAACCCGTGTGGCAGAGCGGCGAGCGGTACACCCTGCCGCAGTTCGAGGCCAAGGCGAGGCAATTCGAGAGGACCCATTTGAGGAAAACCGGGAAGAACAGCCTTTCGCCGCTCGGGATCGAGACCCTCTTCTGGAAGGCCTGTGCGGACAAGCCATTCTCGGTGGAGTACGCGAACGACATGCCGGGCTCTGGGTTTGCCCCTCTTGAGGCCGGAAAGAGGCGGCCGGGGGAGGAGACAGGCAATGTGGCGGAGTCGGCGTGGAACATGCGGGGGGTGTCGAGGGGGAAGGCGTCACTGCTGAGATTCATGAAGGAGGAGATCCCGGGGGTCACTTCGCCGATGGTGTATGTGGCGATGATGTTCAGCTGGTTTGCGTGGCATGTCGAGGATCACGACCTCCATAGCATGAATTACTTGCATACGGGGGATGGGAAGACGTGGTATGGTGTTCCAAGGGATGCAGCGTTAGCGTTCGAGGAGGTGGTCCGAGTGCATGGCTACAATGGGGAGGTGAATCCTTTGGGTGAGTGAGAGTAGCTGCATTTCGCTGGTTTTCTCTGTTTTTGCTATGGAGGTGTTAATGGATGCTCTAGTAATATTTGCTTCAAATCTCTCGCTGTGATTTGCCCGTCTTTGGCTTTTCAATTGCTCCTTAGTTTTGCTGTTTGTTGATTTCTCTCTTAGAGTCTTATGGTATCTGTATGGTCAGATTAGTCTGTGCTTCCAGTTGGGATAAAAGAATCGATGAAGAGTATTTTGTTTTAGATTTGCTTCCTTTATATGAGTGAATAAAGTGCTCGTACATTTTCTTTCTTTTTCTGCAAGTGTTCATAGCATTTTGTTGTTGCATTTAGAATGGCCGTTGCTTTCGGTTACCTTTTTCTGTCAGCATGCATAACTTTAAGTTTCCACCTCTCTTTGAAGTGACTACCATATTCCTTTCTTAGTTGCACTTATTGTGTGAATTTTTATGTTTTTCTTTCTGGTTTTGATGTTGTCTTTCAAGTGGCCGTTGCGACCTTCCTATCAACTTGATAGTACTTGTGATCATGGAATCAAATGTCGACAAAATTACTAATTTTTATCCAAATGACTAAGTGGTTTTTCCCATCTCTCATGGACGTACCGTGAGCCCAACTTGCTTTCTTGGTCTTTAATGCCCAGGACTTGGCTATCTATTCTCTCACCTCACACACATCCAACCTTTTAACTCCCATCCTAAGGTCAATGTTGCACGAAGGGTTCACCTTCCAAGTGCCCCTGAGGGTCTAATTGTATAAGTTCAACTCTTCATTTGGTACATGATGGAATGTTGGATTTGGGTGAAGAGCTACAACCAAGTGGGAGTACGAGCAGGATAACTACAACCTGAAGGAACAATGGCTTGACACAATGGGGACTAACTAGACAAACCAACAACAAGTTAAGCTTGATGGGGTCTCTCTTAGCATGCTGGCAAGCTCAAGACATCAAGAATAATTAGAAAAGAATACAAGCTATTAGAATAATCTAAACTCAACTATTGATGTTCAAGGTGGTAACATGCCACAAGGCCCACAACAATAATGCAACTAAGCAAGCTATGAAACTGAGTGAAGTAAGCGACCCTATCTATAAACATGTGCGATGATATATTAGATACAAATCATGCAATATAACTATGAATATGAGGGGGGCAAGCTACATGATCTGTAAGCATATATGTCGCTAAGCTAAATGCACAAAAGCTAAGAAGGAAGCAAACTATAAACATTATATGCAGTACAAGATAATATAATAACAATTTGCAAAAGTCTATGGTAGTAATACTAGGTTCTAGCGTGGGATTGGTAGGGACTGACCTGGCCTTGTGAGGGTCGTGAGATGATGATCACAGCTAACCAAGTCGATGGGGAAAGCTACAGAGAAAGATAGCAATATAAGTAGATAGCTAGGTGAGGTTTCAACAAGTCCAAGATGGTGGTGGGGATCTAAGTTGTGTACTTGTGTGCAACTAAACCTAATGGGGATGGGTAGCTAGAGGGTGGGGGTAGCTAGCTAGTGGATGGGGAAATAGCAAGCACATGCATAGCATGGAAGAGAGTGGAGGAGGTACCTGACAAATGTGGAATGGGGGTAAGTACTAAGTAGCAAGCTAATAGGGAAATGCTTCTAGTGAAGTCCCAAGCGAGAGCGAATGAGCGATTGATCTAGAGAGTGAAAGGGAGGATCTAGATAGAAGATTCTAGAGAGAGAGAGAGAGAGAGAGAGATCTAGAGAGAAGGTGATCTAAAGAGAGGATTTAAAGAGAGATCTTGATAGAGGGTTATCGAAAGAGATGAGATCTAGAAAGTGTGAGATCTAGATTGAGAGTGAGAACTAGAGAGAGGGAGATCTAAACAATATAGTCAAGGCATCAAGGCGATGCTTAGGCGATAAAAATTAAAGATATTAAATAAATATAAGTAATATTTATACATAAGTAATTTGTGGTTTTATGTATAGTAAAATTTAATATCTAGAGATAGATATGGTCAAAATAATAATATTTGATAATGGGTATGATCCAGAGCGTGTGGTAAGTTGGAAGACCATTATTATTACAGCAAATAGGAATCACACGTCAACCACAGTGATTATATATAACAATAAATATGAATCACATATCAGTCAGAGAAACATAACCCTATCATACCATAAATTCAAGCAAATATCATAAGCATAAACATAACCATATTAGGTAATTTATTATTTTTTTGGAACATTTCACATCCACTCGTCCAAAAAAAACAATTAAAATTACTCATCTAGATAACAATCTACATCATCGTCACTCTTATATGAATCATCGATATATGACTCTTTCACATTTTTCCTCTTCAAACACTGAGAACATGGACACGATAGATTTTTTTTCCATTAATGATGGCATGGTGTTGGCCATCTTTAAAGCAACATGGATCATATAAAACCAAATAGGAGCCCATAAAACTCAATTTGAACTCAACTAATTTAAAAAAATAAAAAACCCAATTATTAAAGTAGACCTAGGCGCCCAGGCGGTCACCTAGGCGGCCGCCCAGACTCCACCTTCAATCCCAACCCAAGCCCGAGAAAAGTCGATTTGGGCTCGGGTTGGGTTCGAGTTGGCCCACTCAGGTTGCAGCCCTAGTTGGCAAGTTTGACTGGGAAGGCCTTGGGCATTTAATAATGTCGTACTTCCTAACGGGCGAACCACCATTTATTCGTTCATAAAATACGATGAGGAGATTGTTCTAGAATCTGAGAGAGAAGCCCTGACATCCTTGCCTATCTTTAATTGATATATCTAGGACCTTTATTGTAGAATAAACCAGAGGATTGACAACGAGAACATGATTGACATGGGTAGCTCGAAAGAAATACTAGTATTCACACCACATCTTCACCATTTGCACCAGATGATCAGTGATGATATTTCATTAATTAATGTAAGTTATAAAATTAGTATTGTTGTTTATTGATTTTAGGAGGGTAATTGATGCAGCATGATCAGCATCATCAGATTATCGCCGCATCTTCGGTTCATCGTCAAAGACCATTATTTACAGTCGTTTTATTTTATACTTGGAGGACATTACCCATATGGGATTTGTTCGTCCTTTATTTCAGTTTTTTGGCCATTTTTCTATGTTTTTGGCATGATTTCAGCACTTAGTACTATTTGTGTTTTTGCCCAACTCATGGGGGATGCCCATGATCTCATCCGAGGGCTTTTCGGATTGAATCCGGGTCTTCTCGGGCGAGTTTCTACATGATATTAATAAAATTCTGGGTGTGTGTGTTTGCGGGGTACCGACGGACGAGATTAGATCTCGAAACCGACGGTTAGATAACAAAATAGCTCCATTTAGATGACGTGGCAAGTTATGGGCTTCAGTAGAGATTAAATGGGCTTATCTTAAGCCCAATATGGCTTCTATTGAGTGCCGCTCCCCTTTCTTTTCCTTTTCCCGTGAACAAGCCACCCGGCCTTCCTCTTGTCCGCGCGGAAGAAGCCACCCGGCCTTCCTCTTCCGTCCCCTCTCTTCTCTCTCTCTTCTTCCCTTGTTTCTCTCTCTTTTCCTTGCCTTTCTTAGCCATTGCATCCACACCATCCACCTTTGATTCCTTTTAATCTTGGCCATCCAAAAGAAAACCCTAGCCTACAAAAAGATGAAAGAAAAAAAGAATTCAGTTTTGATCATTGCTGAAAATTGGTGCCTCTTCGTGAGTGCTTCCGGGCGAGACGCGTGTCCCCGATCCTCGCCGCATCCGCAACTTCGCCTCGCGAAGGCTTTGGTGTTGATTTTCCGAAGGTTCCGGTTTCTCCCGACGACCGGCCTTGCTCCGTGTGCAGGATCATCGGCGCATTCTCGCAATCGACCCACGGCGGAAAACCCCAGGCAGTATCTATCTTTTACTTTGTTTTCCCCTCGCATCCGCATCGTTTTTCATTTGTTTCCATTGCCTCCGCTCCGCATCGCAGCCGTCATCGTCCTTTTTCATCGCTAGTTGAAGCCCTAACGTATGCCTATTCATTAGTTTTGCTATCTATAGTCTGCCGGTAACCCTAGCAAACATATTTAACCTATTTTTAGTGAAAATTCTGATGCAAGCCTCTCTTTGAATTTCAATATCTATTGCTGCGATTTAACCTTTTATTTGCTGAAATTAGTTTGTGATAATATTGCATCTTTATTTGTTTAAGTCTTAAATCTGCTATATGTTGATTGCATGGACCTTTTAGAACTGCGTAAGATAATCTAAGTTGCTGTCCTTTTGAGTTATATGTCGCTATATTGATCACTAAACCTTAGCTATTGACCAGAGAGAACCCTAACGGGTTTAGGATTGTAGTATGCCTTATCGGTGCCCGCATCAAGTTGGTATCAGAGCTCGAAAGAACCTGTTCGGGTTTCTTTTGAGTGCTGAAATTCAGCAAACCCTCATCTTCTTCGTTGCTGAATTTTGCATAGGGCATAATCTTGCGTGCTTGAAATCGCATCTAGCGTTAGGATTGCATTGTGTGAAACATTTGCATATCTCATAACCCATGACTGATCGTACCCATCTGCACCGGGATGCCCGGAATCGGGGACGTTTTCCCTGAGGACCACAACCTTGTGGTGCCTGGCAAGAAGCGACCCAAAATACTTTGGACCGACATGCAACCTTGTTGCAAGAGATCACGGATAGTCTAGGATTGCTGTTACAAGATAGAGGCGTCAACCCTCATACCCGACCGATCGAAGAGGATCCGGGAGGGGCAGAAGCCAATCCACATGCCGAGGGTCATAGGGTCGAAGAGCAAGATCGAAACCAGGGCGTAAATCGAAATCCGATCCCAAACCCGCCTCAGAACCAGAACCAAGCCTTACCTTAAAATCCCAACCGATATCAACCGCAAAAGCGAAATCGAGCTAACTATCTTGATTCACCCCCTGAGTATGAAGCTGAGTTGGACGAGTCCGACGTAGACTTCGAACGAGAGTACGTTCAGTTCGGTCGTCCCAGAAACCCTAGAGAGCAGCATGCGCGTGATCATCACGGCATGGAAGAGCGCCTTGTGCGAGCCCTTGAGAGATCCCAAGGTTATGGAGTCCGAGTTGACATCGATGACTTTAGGGGAAGCCATGATGCTGACGCATTCCTTGACGGGATAAAAAGCGTCGAGCACTTCTTTGAATGGAAAGATCTCCCTGACGATCGAAAAGTCAAACTCGTGGCGACTAAACTGAAAGGAGCCGCTTTGGTTTGGTGGCGAGAGTTGCAAACAAGTCGCCTTAGGAAAGGGAAACAAAAGGTCGCAACGTGGGCTAAAATGCGTGACAAGATGCGACTGAAGTACCTTCCTCCTGACTACCGTACCTCTCTGTACCAGAGGTTGCTTAGCCTGAAACAAGGTAATCGAAGCGTACAGGAGTACACTGAAGAGTTTGACACCCTGACCATTCGTAATGCCATCCCGGAAGACGATGAACAGAAAGCTGCACGCTACGTCTCGGGGTTGCGCTACCAAATTCAGGACGCGCTAGCAATGCAGACCATCCTCACTGTGACGGAAGCATCTAGGCAAGCTCTTAAGGCTGAGAAGATTCAACAACGAGCCTTTAGGAGAGAAGTTGCCCCTAGAGTACCCCCAGGTGCCCCTTCAGCAGGAAGAGGAGTATCTCCTCCTAGAGTCACCCCACCTGTGCCCACTCCGACTACCACTCCATCAAGAACCAATCAACCCCCTGGTCGGGTTGAACCATCAAGTCGTGAGCGAGGTGCGACTGGAAGTCGACCACCCGGAGCAACTTACATATGCTTCGAGTGTGGGGAAGTAGGACACCTCATCGCCCAATGCCCAAAAAGGAGACCTCAGACCCATCTGACTGAAAGTGGAGAGCCAACTGAGGAAACCCTGAACAACATGGCTGAAGAAGGGCATGATGATGATCCTAGAGATGCTGAATATCAGGAGGATGACGAAACACATGTTGTCGTCGCTGAAGCTGACGAGGCAACGCATACACTAGTCATGCACCGTGTTTTGTCGACACCGAAGGCTCCTGAACCAGATCGATGGCTTAGAAGGAACATCTTCCACACCACTTGTACCTCAAAGGGGAGGCATTGCGTCCTCATCATAGACAGTGGTAGTACCGAGAGTCGCCTAGATCATGGTTGACAAGTTAGGGCTCAAGACAGAAGCTGGTCAAGCCATACACCTTGTCTTGGTTCAAGAAAGGATCAGATGTCGCTATTAAAGGGCGATGCCTAGTCGAATACACCATTGGCAAGATGTATAAGGAAGCTGTGTGGTGTGACATGGCTCCCTTCGGCATTTGTCACATTCTGTTGGGCCGCCTGTGGCAGTACGACAGAAAGACAACACATGATGGGGAGAAGAAGACGTACTCCTTCTGCAAAGACGACTATAACATCACTTTAGTGCCTCAGAGGGAGCCCCTGAAACCCATTTCTAGTGAGCCGACACCCCCACCCGCCACCCCGAAATTACCAAAAGAGAAGCTGAAGGCCCTACCAACATTGTTGACACAAGCTTGCTTCGAGGACGAGCTTCGAGAATCTCGCTCCATCTTTTTCCTCGTAGCAAAAGAAACCACAGAGGGCCCTAGCATTCCTCATGAGGTTCGAGTCCTACTTGAAGACTTCAATGATCTCATCCCAGAGGAACTACCTGAAAGACTTCCACCTCTTCGGGATATTCAACATTGCGTTGACCTAGTCCCAGGAGCGACGCTACCTCACCTTCCTCACTACCGAATGAGCCCATATGAATATGAGGAGATGCATCGACAAGTTACCGAGTTACTGCAAAAGGGACTAATCCAAGAGAGCATGAGTCCATGCGTAGTACCGGCACTCCTAACTCCCAAGAAGGATGGGACGTGGAGAATGTGCATAGATTGCCGTGCCATCAATCAAATAACTGTCAAGTATAGATTTCCGATTCCCCGATTAGATGATATGCTTGACATGCTACATGGCGCGAAAATCTTCTCAAAAATCGATCTTCGTAGCGGTTATCATCAAATCCGCACCCGGTAACAAATGGAAGACTGCATTTAAAATCCGGGAAGGACTGTATGAATGGCTAGTAATGCCATTTGGTCTATCGAATGCACCAAGTACCTTTATGAGATTTATGAATCAGGTGCTTAGACCATTCATAGGGAAGTTCGTTGTCGTATACTTTGATGACATCCT
This sequence comes from Chamaelirium japonicum, assembly GCA_947650365.1. Lineage (NCBI taxonomy): Eukaryota > Viridiplantae > Streptophyta > Magnoliopsida > Liliales > Melanthiaceae > Chamaelirium > Chamaelirium japonicum. The sequence goes on from OX393556.1 coordinate 21,511,458, forward strand.
TATCTATAGTACGACAGCTGAACAACATGTCGAGCACTTGCGAGAAGTCCTGAGAACGCTTAGGAAAGACAAGCTGTACATCCATCTGAAGAAGTGCACTTTCCTGACAGACAGCTTGACCTTTCTAGGCTACATCGTGTGCTCCGAAGGGATACGGGTCGATCCAGAGAAGGTCGAAGCCATCAAGTCATGGCCCGTTCCACAGAACGTTAGTGATGTGCGACGGTTCCATGGTCTAGCGTCCTTTTATCGCAGATTCATTAAGAACTTTAGTTCCGTCATTGCACCTCTCACGAATTGTATGAAGAAGGGTGGTTTCCTTTGGACCCCCGAAGTTAAAGCGAGTTTTGACCTCATCAAGACCAAGATGATGAGTGCTCCAGTTTTGGCACTCCCGAACTTTGAAAAGGTCTTTGAGATTGACTGTGATGCCTCTCACGTCGGGATAGGAACAGTCCTTAGTCAATAGGGACGTCCCGTCGCATTCTTCAGCGAGAAGCTGAACGCCGCGCGTTTGAATTACTCGACATACGACATTGAGTTTTACGTGGTTGTTCAAGCCCTCAAGCACTGGAGGCATTACTTAATCCAGCGAGAATTTGTGCTCAATTCTGACCACGAAGCGCTTCGCTATCTGAAGTCTCCATGTAGCTTGAACCAACGTCATGCTAAGTGGTCAAATTGCTTGCAAGAGTACATGTTCAACCTCAGATATAAGGCTGGAGTCCTGAATAGAGCTGCTGACGCTTTGAGTCGACGAGGCCTGATGCTAGTCACTTTACAGCCCGTCGTTGTTTCTTTTGATGCTCTGAAATCAATGTACGCGACTGATCCGTACTTTGGTTCCATCTGGGAATCCTGTCAGGAAACGGGCACTGATCCCACGGCATCCTATATCATCCAAGAGGGATTCTTGTTCCGTGGAACCCGCTTGTGCATCCCTGAGTGTTCCCTTCGCGAGAGTCTTGTTTAGAACACCCATGAAGGGATCGTCTCTGAGGAAAATCCGAACGAGTCTTTTAGAGATACGTTAATCCATGAATTGCATGGAAGTAATTTAGGTGGTCACTTTGGCCAAACCAAAACAATTGAGTCAGTGGAGCGACGCTACTTTTGGCCTCACTTAAGGAAAGATGTCGTCAAGTTTGTGCAACGATGTCGAATCTGTCAAATGTTCAAAGGCAGGAAGCAGAACACAGGTCTTTACATTCCTCTACCAATCCCTGCTCGTCCTTGGGAGGATATCACCATGGATTTCATTGTAGGTCTACCTCGAACACTTCGGCGTGTCGAACTGTCGATTCAATTTTTGTGGTTGTAGACCGATTTTCTAAGATGACACATTTCATACCATGTAGGAAAACGTCTGATGCATCTCATGTAGCTGAATTATTCTTTAGGGAAGTTGTTCGTCTGCATGGCATTCCAAGGTCATTCACATCTGATAGGGACACTAGATTTTTGAGCCACTTTTGGTGTACTCTTTGGTCAAAGCTAGGAACTAAACTTCAATACAGTAGCGCGTATCACCCTCAAACTGATAGACAAACGGAAGTTGTCAACCGTAGCCTAGGGGATATGCTTCGATGCCTAGCTGGTGAAAGACCAAAACAGTGGGATGTAGTTTTACCACAAGCTGAATTCGCATATAATAGTTCAATTAATCGCTCAGTAGGTAAAACCCCTTTTAAAATCGTCTATGGCCATGTTATTCCCCATTTCCTGGATAGAACTGCCTTACCGCCTACAGGTCCTGCGAGTGCTGATGCTGATGAATTCCTTGAACACATAAGATCGTCCAGCGGGAGTCGCTTGAGAAACTGAGGGAAAGCAATGCCAGGTATAAGGCAAGCACAGATTTACACAGGCGCGAGAGCACTTTTCAGCCAGGGGACTGGGTCCTCGTCTACTTTTGCAGAGAGCGGTTTCCCACAGGTTCTTATAATAAGCTGAGCCAGAGGAAGTTTGGGCCCTTCCGCGTTCTCCGAGCGTTGGGACCCAATACTTACCTGCTGGACTTACCAGATGATATGCCGACATCGCCGATCTTCAACATCGCAGAGTTATTTCCTTTCCACGGAGACCGGCCAGATACGCCTTCAGCGCCACAGATTCCTTTTTCAGATGCACAGCGAGACGAGACAGAGCAGATACAGGAGATCGTTGACGTCAGAGAGCTTGCTACCCGCCGCGGTGTCTTCCGACGGTTTCTTGTTCGGTGGGTAGGCAGGCCACTTTCAGACTGTACCTGGGTGGAGGAGCGACAGTTGCGAGCACAGCGGCCCGATCTCGTACAGCAGCTGGACGTCCACTCGACGGAGTCGAGTTCTTTCTAGTTCGGGGGAGTTGATGCAGCATGATCAGCATCATCAGATCGTCGCCGCATCTTCGGTTCATCGTCAGAGACCATTATTTACAGTCGTTTTATTTTATGCTTGGAGGACATTACCCATATGGGATTTGTTCGTCGTTTATTTCAGTTTTTTAGCCATTTTTCTATGTTTTTGGCCTGATTTCAGCACTTAGTACTATTTGTGTGTGGTCGCGGAAAAAGATTCGGGTCGTCTTTATTGCGGATCACACGAGATTACAAATTTTCTTTGATCAGGAGATTGTGGGAGAGATCCTCTGGAGGGTCCCTTTGATCCGCGTCTCCACGTGGTATTCGTGCGAGAGCTCTAAAGGGTTGCCCAGGACAGAGGTCTTTACAGGGTGAGGGTTTTTGAGAGGCTAAGGAGTTTCTGCCGTTGATTTTGTCCCGTCCGTGCTTCGCGCTTTCTCGGCTAGGGAGGCCTTGGGCTTCGTTCCTCGGTCTTCGTGTCTTCCTCGGTCCTTGCTTGACCTCGACGTCCTTGATCGTCGGTTCGCGGCGTCGATCGTGTTTTTGGCGTCAGCTTTGGCTTTAGCTTTCGGCTTTGGCGTAGCTTTGGCGTGGCTCTGGCGTTTGCTTTGCTTTAGCGCTTGCGCTTGAACGTAGGCGGGTAGAGGCTTGCGATGCTTTAGTTCTTCCGGACTTCGCGTCGTATCGGCTAGAACGTGCGGTGCTTTGCTCGTGACCGTCGTAGTTGCTTGGCTTTGGCACGTGCGTTGCTTTAGCGCGGGCTTTACCGGGGCGTTTGCTTTGGCTTCTTGCGTCGGCTTTGACTTTAGCTTTGACTTGATCTTCTTCTCGAACGACTGACGTTGCTTCTTCAAGGCTTCTTTCTTCTTCCGACTTCCTCGACGGTTGTGGCGTCGGCTTGGCTTTTCGGTGGGGGTAGCACCGATCTTCGTGCGACGGTTGTAGCGTCGACTTTTGTTGATGAAGACGGCGGGGGTAGCACCGGCTTCGGCACGACGGTTGTAGCGTCGGCTTTTGGTTGACGAAGGCGGCAGGGGTAGCACCGGCTTCAGGCTTTCTTCTCCCGGCTTTCTTCTACGTGCAAGGAGTTGATGCCTTTGTTGAAGACGACGGGTGTTGTCGGCTTCGATCTTCTTCTCCGGCCTTTGCTTATGGCGTCTTCGGAGCTGATGAAGATCGTTGGAGCAATCGGGTGATGACGGCTCCGGGTCTTCTTCTCCAAGCTTTCTTCTTCGTGCGAGGAGTCGAAGCTTTGATCTCCGAGTGCAAGGTCTTCACGTTGATGAGGACTTGAAGGGCCAAGGACTTCCGTAGGATATGCTTGCCGTGCCTCGTGAAGCCTTCGGTCTTCAAGCGTTGGAGCTTCTTCGTAGCGCTCTTTCGTCTTCAGCTTTTCGGACCCTTGATGCCTTCCCCGACCCCTTCTATTTATAGGCAAAGGGGGGCGGTTGGGGGAGATATTGCTGAAATCTTTTTGTTTCCTCCAATATCTCCCCTCATAACCATCGAGATATTGTTCCCTTATTTGGGGAAACAAACCCGATTTCCTCCTTTTTAGTTGGAGTGGTTATGGGCTAGATGTGACTCGATCTTTAGAGATCGAGTTGTTATTCTTGTTGCACTTTTGGATCGGATGGCGACGCAACGTCATCTTGTCCGTTGGATCGAGGGATCATCGCGGATCTACGGCTACGTAGACGTCCACGCCACCTCCCCCCGCATCGAGGCGGTTTTGATTTCTTTTTCCTTTCTTTTCTTTTTTTCTTTTCTTTTTCTTTTTCTTTTCTTTTTTCTTTTTCTTTTTCTTTTCTTTTAGGGCCGGCCCCACCTCTCCATGAAGAGGGGGGCACGGTTTTCTAGAAGGGGGGCCGGTGGGCCCCCCCCCCTTTGTGTCCGAGTTGCGGGTCCGGTGGGACCCGTTTGCTTTGGGTCGGGCCATGGCGCGCGAATTGAGTTTGCACGTGGGCCTAGTTCGCACGCGGGCCGTTGTGTGCGGGCCGAGTTTCGCATACGGGCCGTTGTGTGCGGGCCGAGTTTCGCATACGGGCCGTTGTGTGCGGTCCGAGTTTCGCATGCGGGCCGTTGTGTGCGGGCCGAGTTTCGCATGCGGGCCGTTGTGTGCGGGCCGAGTTTCGCATGTGCGAGTCGGGTTCGACCCGAAGGTCATCGAGTGCAAGCCCATTTTTTGTGTACAAATCGGGTTCGACCCGAAGGCCGTTGGGTGCGGGCCTATTTTTTTGTGTAAAAATCGGGTTCGACCCGTGGGCTAATTTCGATGCCCACAAGTGCCCCCTCAAGTTCGAGTGCGCCCGCGGGAAACGCGTAGCGGTTGGACTTGAGTCGCGTATTCGTGGGATTAGGTCTTTAAAAGGACCCCTGTTTTTCGTTTCTCTTCATTATCAGCGATTCCCGGCGGCTTGGAGTCGAGAGCTCTGCTAGGGTTTCTTGCTTCGCAACGATGCCGCGGAGGATGAAGATGGAGACGCCATGGGGTTCGCGGAGGAGGGAAGATCGCCGGCCCGTGGATGGCGGAGGGTCGCAAGCAAGGCGCGTCTTCCTCCTCCTCCTCCTTCTTTTTCTTCTTCTTCTTCTTCTTCTTCGCATGGTGCGGGAGGGCACGACGGGCGCGGCCGGGGGCTGCTGTGGCGGCCGGCGCGCGGGTTCGAGGCGCGGGAGGGTGCGAGTCGGAGGGTACGGCCGGGGGCTGCTGTGGCGGCCGGCGCACGGGCTGGAGGCGCGGGGGCCGGAGCCGCAGGGGCCGGAGGCGGGCAAGTGCAGCGCGCGGGCGGCGCGAGGGCGCGGTGGCGTGGGCGCAGCGGGCAGGTGCAGCGCGCGGGCGGCGCGAGGGCGCGGTGGCGTGGGCGTAGCGGGCAGGTGCAGCGGTGGGCTGTGCGGGCGGCGCGGGGGCCGGGCGCAGCGGCGGGCTGCGCGGGCGGCGCGGGGGCCGGTGCAGCGGCGGGCTGTGCGGGCGGCGCGGGGGCCGGGCGCAGCGGCGGGCTGTGCGGGCGGTGCGGGGGCCGGGCGCAGAGGGCGCGGAGGAGCCGGCCGGCGCGGGGGCCAGGCGCAGAGGGCGCGGAGGAGCCGGCCGGGGCAGCGGAGGCTGGCGGCGTAGGCGGGCGGGGCTGCGGGGGCCGGCGGGGTGCAGCGCGGGCTGGCGACGGTCGGGGACGACGCCCCCCCCCCCCCTGCATGGTGAAATAGAAGGGATAGAGAGAGATAGAGAGAGATAGAGAGAGGGGGTCGTGGTCTTTTGCCATGACCCCCCTTTCTCTTTCTTTATTTGCTGAAGGCCCCCTCCCTGCAGTTTAATAGGAGAGATAGGGGGGGGTCGTGGCTTTTTTGCCATGACCCCCCTCTGTCTTTCTTTATTTGCTGAAGGCCCCCTCCCTGCTAGTTTTAACAAGAGAGAGGAGAGAGAGTCATGGCTTTTTTTGCTGTGACCCCCCTCTGTCTTTCTTTATTTGCTGAAGGCCCCCCCTGCTAGTTTCAACAGGAGAAAGGAGGAGAGGGTCATGGCTTTTTGCCGTGACCCCCCTCTCTTCTTTTTTTTTTTTTTTTTTGCTGAAGGCCCCCCCCCCCCCCCCCCCCCCCCCCTTCAATAGGAGAGATAAGGGGGGGGGGGTCGTGGCTTTTTTGCCATTACCCCCCTCCGTCTTTCTTTATTTGCTGAAGGCCCCCCCTTTTGATTTCTTTGTTTCTGTACTCGGAATCCATCTGACTAGGGCTTTGTGTTATTTCTTTTTCAGGTCTCGTTGTTACGAGAGCTTTCCGAGTTCCGGCTGGATTGTTGACGCGGTCTCCCACGGGAGTACGTACCTTCGCTTCCCCTTCGCGCAAGTCTCCCATCACCGTGCTTCGAGACAGGAGACCGGGCTGTCAGTGCTTCAGCTTTTGACGCACGAGAGAGTTTGCGAGGATGGTGTGACCGACGGCTCTTGTCGAGTGTTAAAACTTGGCGAGCGCATCCTTACTGACGAAGGGTCTTCCCGGCAAATTGTCCGGCCGAGCTTGGGGTTATCGTTTCACCATACTGGAGATGATTCAGTTCCGGTCCCTGTTGTTGCTTTGAAGATATGTTCCCGCCGTACGCGATGGGGTGTGGGGATTCAATCGCGTGGAGATGTCACCTATCTGGGAGGTTTCCGGGACTGGATGAAAGAGCTATCCAGCGCGTTGGAGGCAGAGCCAGGGATGGAACGTTTGGCGAGGTTTGTGGAGCCAGCTTGTTGGGAGTACAGTCGACCGGACGGTATGTACCGGGCTCTGTGTGAGCAGTGGTGCCCCGAGACCAATACCTTTTTGACTGGAGCTGGTGAAATCGGGATCACCCTTCGTGATGTGCATGTCATCTCTGGGTGTCCAGAAGTTCGGAGCTATTATCAGGAGGAGGTTCCTTCCCTGGAGGTTTTGACGGACCCAGATGAGTCTCCTAGCTTCTGCCTTTTGCTTTTTAAGGCGTATGCTATTATAGCGGCGCGCGAGAGGTCAGACCGGGTACTTCACTCGGATTGGGTGGACTTCTGGTTTCGAGGAGAGTATCGTCACGCTCCTCCTTCGAGTCACCCGATGTGGAGATATGCCTCGTCAAAGAGGCCGGCGCCTGGCACCTTCCGGCGACCGATCGAATCTCTGAAGAAAGAGTGGTGCTCCATGGCCGGGGCGTAGCGTCCCTGGGAAGTCTTGGGACTTGAAGAGTGTAGTGATGACTGGCGTGCTGTTTACTGGTCAGCGGGGTTAGTACTCTTTCTCTGCCGCTTTGCTTTACCCTGGGAAGGGGATGTGGTACGCCCTGGGACCTTCCTTGCAGCTGCTCGGATGGTGACTGGAGAGTTCCTTAATCTGGCGCCGGCGATCCTCTGCTCATTGTATGGCGGGCTTAGCGGCACTTATTGGAGTCTATCGAGTGCGGGTAATGCAAGAGGGGAAGTAGGCAGAGCCAATTCCTTTTGCCCCCTGCATTACCTCTATGGTTGGATTGGGCTCCACTTTCCGAAGGGGATCTTCGCGGCGCGTGGACCTTCGACCTCGGTGCCCTTTCTTCCTTGTGTGGGAGGTGTAATGAACGCTTTTTATGCATGGGAGCGTCCGAAGCCTGGTGCCCGAGAGTGTTTACGGCGCATGGGCCCCTCTGACTTCGAATTTGTATCGGAAAATGCACTGGCGCCTTCTATGAAATCCCTGGTGTGCGATGGGGCGGAGATGTCCGATCCTTTGTACTGGAGCATGGTGAGTTGCAGGCCTGGGTATCTTGTTTGGCGCCGTGGGGATGTAGTGGAGGTGGCCCGGTACTCTCCCCACCGGTTTGCTCGTCAGCAGGGTTTTCGGCAGGAGTTGCCTGGGACTCCTTTGCGCCTGCGGTTACGTTACACTCCGCAGGAGGCGTACCGCCTCTGGGGAGCACTTTACGATCGTTTTACTGGGTGTACTTTCTCACCGGGGATTAAGTCGGGCGGCAAGGATGCCGCAACTCCTGAGTATCGTCGCTGGGTCAACGGGTCAGTGCTTCCCCTCTTGGCTGGCCTTCCGCTAGACGTCCTTGCTAGCAGCGAGCGGGCTGACTTTCCTTTTGACTCTTTGGCGGGGTCAGAGGATCGTCGTCTCTGGTCCGAGGAGCGATGGTCAGAGAAATCTTGTGGCCGTCTAGAGAGTACTTCCCAGGCTTCACTTTCTGTGCAAGAAGTTGAGATGGCTCCGTTCTCCAAGGTTCAGGGCCTTCCTGAGACTCGGGCTTCTTGGAGTGGGGGTGCTTCTCCCAAGAGGAGAAAGTTGGACCTCTTGTGTGAGGCAGCTTTGACTGGTGCTGGCGAGGCAGGGCCAGCTCGAGACGGAGAGCCAGGGCTTTTTGTCGATGGGGTCATCCCTCCTTCTGGGGTATCTTCATCGGACGCTGCAGGTATATCTTGTTTTTAGTTTCTCATAAATTTCTGTGCTTGTATTCTTACTTCGTTGGCTAAGTTATCCAGCTCTTATTTTGGCAGCGTCTGCTGGACCGGACTGCGAGTCTGCCCGGAAGGGGGTTGGGCAGGAGTGCTCTCCCATCAGAGCAACGTTGATTGAAGGTGGCGGGCTGGATGTTCCCTGGGATAACTTGGAGCTTTTGGGAGCGTGTGGAGCAGACTTTACCGGCAGTGCTGTCAACCTGGATGATATTGACGTGGAGCAGTTGGGCTTTGGGGAGGAAGATGAGGTCTCCAGTGTAGGGAGAGAACAGACTCCTCCAGCTAGGTCCGGTACTCCGGCAGAGGCTACTCCCGCAGTTGTTTTGTCGGAAGGTTTGCCTGTGCCTCCTCCTTCGGCTCCGGTGGTTCCGCTGACTGTTATCACGGCGATGGTCCAGGAGGCGGTTCCTTCACTTGAGCCTTCAGGGTCGGAGCCCACCTTGCCCGTGCACTCAGAGGCAGACAAGAGAAAGTACAGTTCGCGGGACCTTCTCTCTGTGCTTCTTTTGGAGAGCTGTCGGAAGTATATCCAGACGACGCTTGCACCCTTCCAGGAAGAGGGCTTTGCCGCTTTGAGCAGCTGGTGGGTCCTCGAGGGGCCTGAGTTTTGCAAGAGTCTGGCGGCCTTTCAGGTAGATGGCTCTTTGTTTGAGACACAGATGCGTGTTCTCTTGGCGGATAGTGAAGCTCATTGCTTGAAACGGGCTTCGATGGAAGATGACCTCCCCCTGATACTGGCAAAGGCCGAGGAAGAGGAGCGTCGACTGGAGGCGCAGCATGCACTTGCTGCTGCGAGCCTTGTTCGGGCGCAGAAGAAGCTAGAGGCTGCTCGCGCATCTTTCGAGAAAGCTGAGACGATTGAGAAGTCTTCTGGAGCAGACTTGGCAAAGCAGCGTATCGAGCTGGCGGCGCATCGGGAGCGGGTAGCTTCTCGGTCTTCAGAGTTGGAGTGCATGGAGGTTACTGACGGCGAGCTGCTCCAACGTCTCAAAGGATTTGATTCGCTTTACTAGCATGTCGCATTTCCTTTTCTTTCTTGTCATTTCTGTTGAACAGACTTGTAGTTCTGCTTTTCTTTATCTGGTGATAACTTAATATCATGCATCTATTTTTTTTGGACTTGTATTCTGGAATGGCAGAGCTTGGTTGTGTTTTTCTTTTGTTTGGACTGAACCTTTACAGGCTGCCTACGTACCCTACTGAGAGGGATCAAGTCACACGTAGTTCCTTTTTTTTTTTTTTTGCAAGGAGTGTCCCCTTGCTTTTAGGCATAGTACCTTTTGAGGTACTTGCCATTGATAGGGCCGAGTGTAAGCCCTTCTGGCGTGGTGAGAAGATATGCGCCGTTGGAGTAGACCTCTTTGACAACGTGCGGTCCATCCCACTTGGCGTCGAACTTCTTTCCTCCTCGATGTGAAAGGATGATGGGGCGTTTGACTGCGAGCACCAATTCTCCTTCTTGGAAGGATCGAGGGCGAATCCTTTTGTTGAAGGCTCGGGTTAGCCTGGCTTGGTAGCATTCCAGGCGTTGCTGGGCTTCGAGGCGCTTTTCATCTAGGGCTTCTAATTCCGCTAGGCGAAGTTGAGTGTTGTTGCCGTTGACGAGGCCTTCCTGGACGGCTATTTTGAGTGACGGGATCTGGAGTTCAAGCGGGAGGACAGCTTCTACTCCGTAGACCAGCGAGTACGGAGTCGCCTGTGTTGGCGTGCGAAAGGAGGTGCGATATGCCCACAGCGCTTCGCCCATGCGTTCATGCCAGTCTTTCTTCGACTTCGAGACGACTTTCTCCAAAAGTTTGCAGAGTGTTTTGTTGAAAGCTTCAGCTAGGCCGTTGGCAGAGGCGTTGTACTTGGTTGAACACCTTTGCTTGATATCGAACTTGGCGCAAAATTGGCTGACGGCGGCGTTCTTGAATTGCTTCCCGTTGTCCGTAACGATATAGCGGGGGATGCCGTACCGGAAGATGATGTCGTTCTGGATAAAGTTGATGACAGAGTGCCTGGTAACTTCTCGCAATGGTACTGCCTCAGCCCACTTGGAGAAGTAATCTGTTGCCGCCAGGATATAAAGATGCTGCTTGGATGACTTGGGTAGCGGACCGACAATATCGAGTCCCCATCCATCGAAGGGCCATGATGCGATGGTTGGATGCAAAGGTTCCGGAGGCTGACGGATGTAGTCGCCATGCAGCTGGCAAGTGTGGCATCTTTTTGCAAACTCGAGGGAGTCTTTGATCATAGTGGGCCAGTAGTACCCCATCCGCCTGATGCGGAAGTGCAGCTTTGGACCGGACTGATGTGAGCCACAGATCCCGGCATGGACTTCTTCTAGTGCTGTTTCTGCTTCTTCTTTTGCAAGACACCTCAGGAGCGCACCATCGTAGCTTCGACGGTACAACTCGTTGTTGAAGTGGAAGAATTTTAGAGACCGTCGGCGAATGTCGACCTTACGCTTCGGATCTTCAGGGAGCTTCCCGTGGACAAGAAAGTCTATGAATGGTTGTCTCCAGTCTAGCTCGTCGGTCACGAAAACGTGTACTGTATTGACTTGGCCCGGGATTCCCATAGGGAGGTCCTCTTCGGTGATCACCATTCTCTTACAGATAGGGATGATGAGTTGGCTTTTTTCTGGGAACGGAAGTGTAGCTGCCAAATTTGCAAGCGCATCAGCCTGCTGATTGAGGTTTCTGGGAACATGCTGGATTGAAGCATCTTTGAGTGTACCAAGGAGTTTCAGGGCTCGTAGGTGCAATGGCACGAGATCTTCTTTGTTGACCTCGTATGCCCCCAATATTTGCTGAATGACGAGTTGAGAGTCGCCGAAAACTGTGAGCCCTTGAAGTTTCATATCATTGGCGAGTTCGAGGCCAATGATCAGAGCTTGATATTCCGCCCTGTTGTTGGAGCATGGCTCTGATAGTAGAAACGAGAAGGGAAGTACTTCGTCGTTTGGTGTGACGAAGATGACTCCTGCCCCTGCTACGTCTTGCCTGGCCGCACCGTCGAAAAACATTTTCCAAGAAGGGGCGATATCGATGCAGAATACTTCTTCGTCTGGGAGATCTTCCGATAGTTCCCATTTTGCTGGAAGGGGGTATTCTGCTAGGAAGTCTGCGAGAGCTTGACCTTTGACCGCTTTACGAGGGACAAAGGTGATGTCAAACTCAAGGAGGAGCAAAGCCCACTTGGCCAGACGTCCGGAGAGCACTGGTCTCGACATGATATATTTGAGCGGGTCGGCTTTTGAGATGAGCCTGATGGCGTGAGCTAACATATAGTGTCGCAGCTTTTTTGTAGCGAAAATGAGCGCCAGACAGACCTTCTCAATCGGGGAGTAGTTTAGCTCCGCGCCGATGAGAGTGCGGCTCAAATAGTAGCATGCTGTTTCCTTGCCTAGCTCGTTGTCTTGAGCCAGGAGTGCCCCCAAGGACTGCTCCTGGGCGCTGATGTAAAGGACCAATGGCTTTCCTTGGACTGGTGCTGTCAGAACCGGGGGCTTGAGTAAGTAATCCCTGATGTTTTGGAGGGCTTCCTGACAAGTTTCATCCCACTGGAATGCTGCTCCTTTCTTCATGAGGCGACTGAAGGGCCTGCATTTTCCAGCTAAGTTGGCGATGAACCTTCTGATATATGCTAGATGGCCCTGGAGACCTCGGAGGTCTCGCACGGTTTTTGGGATTGGCATATTGAGGATAGCATCTATTTTGGATTGATCTATCTCGATGCCTCGATGGCGTACGACAAAGCCGAGAAACTTTCCCGAGGAGACCCCAAATGCGCATTTAAGCGGGTTCATGCGGAGCTGGTACCTTCGAAGTCGCTTGAAGATTAGCTCGAGGTCTTGAAGATGTGTTGACTTTTGTCTTGATTTTACCACGAGGTCGTCGACGTAGCATTCTATATTCTGATGAAGGATATCGTCGAAAATTTTTTGCATGGCTCGTTGGTAAGTGGCTCCTGCATTTTTCAGGCCGAAAGGCATGACTTTGTAGCAGTAGATCCCTTTTGGCGTGCGGAATGCCGTAAGCTCTTCGTCTTTGGGCGCCATCCGGATCTGGTTGTAGCCCGAGGACCCATCCATGAAGGTTAGTGCTTCATGGCCTGTTGTCGCATCCACCATTAGTTCTGTGATTGGCAGTGGGAAGTCATCTTTGGGGCATGCATTGTTTAAGTCCCTGAAGTCCACGCATACTCTGATCTGGCCGTTCTTCTTCTTGACTGGGACCACGCTGGAGATCCACGTTGGATACTTAACTTCTCGGATAAAGCCGGCTTCAATGAGCTTGTTGACTTCGCCCTCTATTTGCGGTACCAGCTCCGGCCGGTAGCGTCTTTGTGCTTGCTTGACGGCGCTAGCTCCATGCCTGACGGCAAGCTGATGTACTGCAATCTTGGGGTCAAGTCCGGGCATTTCCTTGTAGGACCATGCGAAGACATCTCTGTATTCTTGGAGTAGCCTGATGTATGCAGCTTCCTCTTCGGGAGTCAGGAGTGCACTTATGAATGTAGGCCGAGGATCCTCTTGCGTACCCAAGTTGATTTCCTTCAAATCGTCGACGGTAGATGGGTGGGTATGATTTTTCTCACCTCAGTGGGTGGCTTTCCCAAACGGTCGAATACTGACCTTTGCTTTGCTTGTCTAATTGGCCCAAGTCTTTTGAATACTGATATGGGATTTTGACTTGCCTGGTTTTTGATGCTCTTCTTTTGCTTTTGAGGTATGGTCCGACGCCGAGCTCGATATCGCCTTCTTTTGGCGCCCTTTGTACCGGGATGAATATTGGTAGAGCGTGCATCGGAAGCTGACGATCCCTCTTCCGCTTCATTCACCAACTTCACCTCAATGTAGTTAGAGGTGAAGGTCTTCTCTCCTGTTATCTTGATGACCACCGGGGTTTGACGAGAGCCGATGCCTCGCCGATTTGGTGGGATCTGCTCGCCACCCTGGAGTAAATGGGCTTGAGTCTTAGTCATCCCGTGTGGTATTGGAGCTGGCAGGAGCGTACTCATATGTGCAGCACTGCCTTCGTCGTAACCAGCTTTGAACAGCAGCTTGGCGGCATTTTGCCCCCAGCTTCCTTTTGGCTTGAATGTGAGTTGGCTGGATTCGAAGGGATTGATGGGTTTTGGTGAACTTGAAGCTTGCCCCAGGCTGGGTAGTGGCAGTGTCATCTCTTGCAGAGTGATGACATTAGCTTCCGATAGCGGCTGGACCATCCCTTTTGGCGAGGCAAAAGGTGGTGGTTCATCTTTGCGAAGCCACTGAGGTGTGAGGCGTAAGACTGTCGTAGCTTGGGCAGGTAATGGAGTGTGCTTCATGGATCTTGGCTTGGAGCTGATGCGCATTCTTCGTCTCGGCGCTAGCACTTCTTTGACTTCGTGTATCACCTTAGATGGTGGTACCGGTTTTGGAGTTGGCGGAGCTTCATCCTGCTCCATACTTTTAGCTTTCTGAGTTCGAGGAGTTTTAGCTGGAAGGACTTCTGCAACAAGGTCCTTTGCTTGGTAAAATTTGGCATCGGCGAGGTGCGCTTCAGCCTCATTGAATGGCTTGTTGTCTGCAACAATGCACTTTTCCAGACCTTCCTCGTAGTACTTGAGGCATTGGTGCCAGGTAGACACTATGACACCATTTTCGTGCAGCCACGGTCTTCCCAGCAAAAGGTGATATGATGTTTGACAGTCAATGACGTGGAAAAGAACCATCGTGTCAAGCTGACTGATAGAGAGTTTTAGACGAATGATCCCTATGGTGGACTGTCCTCCTTGGTTGAACCCTTGAATGACCAGCTGGCTTTGTGAGAGCTGGTCGGTGGTGATGCCGAGCTGGCGCATTGTTTGGATAGGCATGATGTTGACGGCGGAGCCGCAATCCAACAGGATTCGGTTTACCGGCTTCTCGTTGATGTATCCCGAGACGTAGACAGGTCGATTGTGCAGTCGTGTTCCGAGCTGCAGATCTTCGTCTGAGAAGGTTATTGCTGCGTTACATGAGACAATAGTTTCGTCCTTCTCGGCGTTTTTCCTCGTTCTTTTGTAGCTGTCTGGGTCTGTCAAAGCCTCGGCCATTGCTAGGCGAGCTTTCTCTGGGAGGTGTAGTGCTTCTATGAGTGGCAAGTGTAGAATTGCCTCATCGTAAGCGGCAGTGCTTTCTTTGTCGGAATCATCCTCATCGTTGATGGTGTTGCTTTCTTTGGAAGGCTTGATCCTATCTTCTTCTTCCGGCGCCACGTGAATCTCAACCATGCAACAGGAGGCTTCGTGCAGCTGATCAGCTGGGAGGAAGTAATCGGGGAAGAACTCTTGCAACGTTGCCGGTTCCGGGGGGTTTTGCAGGAGGAGATCATCAGGATCTGCTGGCGGTACTTTGAATCCCCTCCTTCCTGGAGCTTTGCTTTTCTTTTTGTAAGTTCTTCGTTCCGGAAGCTTTCTTGTTACCCGATCGAACTTGCGACTTCTTGGCATCCATGGCCTTCGTCTGCGAGGCAACACGACCCATGCATCTTCATCAGTGGATTCTTCGTTACCAAGGTGAAGCTCTGGAGTGGGAGTGGTAGGTCCTTCATGCGTCGGGGAGACCTGCTCCTCTGGGGACCTTGGTGGTTCGCCTTCTGACTCCCAGCCGGTGGGCTTGATTTCTTCTATTGAGACAGACGAAGGTTTGGAATAGAGGACGTAGTAGTCGAATTTACCTGAAGGCTGGCCTAACAGACCGACCTCCGGGTCTCCTTGCTCGTACCTTGTCTGGAGATTTGTGGGTTCTCCATGAGTCGGGGAGCCTTGCTCCTCTGGGGACCTTGGTGGTTCGCCTTCTGACTCCCAGCCGGTGGGCTCGATTTCTTCTATTGAGACAGGCGAAGGTCTGGAGTAGAGGACGTAGTAGTCGAATTTACCTGAAGGCTGGCCTAACAGACCGACCTCCGGGTCTCCTTGCTCGTACCTTGTCTGGAGATTCCGTTGGGACATAGCTTTGTTTGAGAGAGACGTCGATGTAGGCGACGGTTTCCCCCAGGGCAGTGACGTTTCTTTCTCAGCGAGCTTAGGAGCGTACTGCTGTCGTCTTGAGATCTTCCGTTGTGGAGCTAACTTCGCAATTGGCCTTTGGCGATTGATGCGCAACTTGGGCCTTCTCTGGTGGGTAGCAACGAGTACCGGTTGAAACGAACCGAAGGTGATGGATGTCATGTTTGCCGTTGCAACGTCGCTGGAGTCGATCTCGATTTTTCCTTGCTTTGCTAGTGCCATGATCTTCTCTTTGAAGACGAAACACTTCTCAATAGGATGGCTGACCAGCCGGTGGTATTTGCAGAAGAGCGGATCGTTGACCCGATGCATCTGTTCGGGCCTTTTTGAAGGAGGAAGCTCGATCATCTTTTCTTGTAGCAGTTGATCGAACATGGAGGAGACTTCCGAGTCTGGAAATGGATACTCTTTGGTCTCGAGTTCTTCTAGAGTCATCTTCGACTGTCTTTGGGGTGGAGGCGGTGGTATGGCAGCTCCCTTTTCTTGATCCGACTTACCGCTGATTTTGAGTGGCTTGGAGGCCGAGGCGATGTCGGCGACGTTAACTTGCTTTGATTTGGGTGCCGGCGGTTTGTCTTTCTTTTCCACCTTCAAGAAGTCTTTGGTCTTCGAGTCCCCGCGATTTGCTAAGCTGAGCTCCATGTCATGGGCTCGAGTTGCAAGTTCTTCGAAGGACCGAGGCTTGATCCCCTTGAGGATGTAGAGTAAGCCCCAGTGCATGCCTTGGGTGCACATCTCGATAGCCGAGTCTTCCGACAAACGGTCTCGTGAATTCAGGGCGAGATTCCTCCATCGATCGATGTAGTCGATTACTGATTCGTCCTTCCTTTGCTTGACGGCAGTAAGCTCGGTCATGCTAACGATGCGCCGAGTACTGTAGAAGCGGTTGAGGAATTCTCTTTCCATTTGATCCCAACTGTCAATGGATCCTGGAGGAAGATCAACATACCAGTCAAAAGCATTACCTTTGAGTGTGCGAACGAATTGCTTCACCATCTCGTCGCCGTATGTGCCGGCGTTATTGCAAGTTTCGACGAAGTGGGCAATGTGTTGCCTTGGGTTCCCCTTTCCGTCGAAGTGTTGGAACTTTGGTGGCTGGAACCCGGTAGGGAAGCGCAGCTGCTGGATCCTTGTAGTGTAAGGCTTCGAATATGCTGCCGTAATCGGAGGTAGGCTGCCGCCGTGGGAACGCATCATGTCAGCCACCAGTGCTTGTATTTGCTGGGCATTCATCGTTGCTGCCACTGAAGGTTGCGCGGCTATCGAGACCGGCATGGGAGCCGAGGAAAGTGCAGGAGTAATTGCTAGTGTTGCCGGGCCAACTTCTGCCAGAGCAGGAGTTGGAGACGGGGCTGGAGCAGCTACTGGAGAAGCAGGAGGTTGACCGAATGTTGCGACATCCCTGGCACCCAGCTTCTGAAGCAAGGTGTTGATGTGACGATCCTTCTCTTCCATTAGTCGGGTGAGCTGAGCCATGTGTTCACCCATTTGCATGACTTGGAGCTGGAGAGCGGACGGAGGATGATGTCGCAGGACGTCCCGATGTTGCATGCCCGCACCCTCGCCATCATCGTCGGAGACGTAGTTACGCTGACTTGTTTCTGCTTGATGACGGATGTTTGCCCCCGGCAAGGGAGGTGCAAAGTCCGCTGGAGAACCCGAACAGGTTCGGGGTTGGGGCTGGTCCTCCCCAAATTTCTGGACAGATGTTCCAGGATTGAGGCTCGTTTCTTCATGCACCGAGGCCTCATTGGCGCCTTGGCGGGCATCTTCGGCAGCAGTTTCTGGCGTAAAGAAGTCCGCAAGAGTTTGAGTACGCCGAGTGTAAACGCGTACTACCGGGGGAATGTCATCCGCCGGGTTTTCTGGATCGCCGTGTTGGAGTAGTGGAGACTCGGTGATAGGTGAGAGGCTTGTTAGAGCAAACGTATCGTCGTTCGTTCCGGCCATGGCGAACTTGAAGCAACTCCTTCAAACGTACGGATGAAAGGAGAGGAGGTCCCACCGGGCGTGCCAGAAATCTGTGGTCGCGGAAAAAGATTCGGGTCGTCTTTATTGCGGATCACACGAGATTACAAATTTTCTTTGATCAGGAGATTGTGGGAGAGATCCTCTGGAGGGTCCCTTTGATCCGCGTCTCCACGTAGTATTCGTGCGAGAGCTCTGAAGGGGTTGCCCAGGACAGAGGTCTTTACAGGGTGAGGGTTTTTGAGAGGCTAAGGAGTTTCTGCCGTTGATTTTGTCCCGTCCGTGCTTCGCGCTTTCTCGGCTAGGGAGGCCTTGGGCTTCGTTCCTCGGTCTTCGTGTCTTCCTCGGTCCTTGCTTGACCTCGACGTCCTTGATCGTCGGTTCGCGGCGTCGATCGTGTTTTTGGCGTCAGCTTTGGCTTTAGCTTTCGGCTTTGGCGTAGCTTTGGCGTGGCTCTGGCGTTTGCTTTGCTTTGGCGCTTGCGCTTGAACGTAGGCGGGTAGAGGCTTGCGATGCTTTAGTTCTTCCGGACTTCGCGTCGTATCGGCTAGAACGTGCGGTGCTTTGCTCGTGACCGTCGTAGTTGCTTGGCTTTGGCACGTGCGTTGCTTTAGCGCGGGCTTTACCGGGGCGTTTGCTTTGGCTTCTTGCGTCGGCTTTGACTTTAGCTTTGACTTGATCTTCTTCTCGAACGACTGGCGTTGCTTCTTCAAGGCTTCTTTCTTCTTCCGACTTCCTCGACGGTTGTGGCGTCGGCTTGGCTTTTCGGTGGGGGTAGCACCGATCTTCGTGCGACGGTTGTAGCGTCGACTTTTGTTGATGAAGACGGCGGGGGTAGCACCGGCTTCGGCACGACGGTTGTAGCGTCGGCTTTTGGTTGACGAAGGCGGCAGGGGTAGCACCGGCTTCAGGCTTTCTTCTCCCGGCTTTCTTCTACGTGCAAGGAGTTGATGCCTTTGTTGAAGACGACGGGTGTTGTCGGCTTCGATCTTCTTCTCCGGCCTTTGCTTATGGCGTCTTCGGAGCTGATGAAGATCGTTGGAGCAATCGGGTGATGACGGCTCCGGGTCTTCTTCTCCAAGCTTTCTTCTTCGTGCGAGGAGTCGAAGCTTTGATCTCCGAGTGCAAGGTCTTCACGTTGATGAGGACTTGAAGGGCCAAGGACTCCCGTAGGATATGCTTGCCGTGCCTCGTGAAGCCTTCGGTCTTCAAGCGTTGGAGCTTCTTCGTAGCACTCTTTCGTCTTCAGCTTTTCGGACCCTTGATGCCTTCCCCGACCCCTTCTATTTATAGGCAAAGGGGGGCGGTTGGGGGAGATATTGCTGAAATCTTTTTGTTTCCTCCAATATCTCCCCTCATAACCATCGAGATATTGTTCCCTTATTTGGGGAAACAAACCCGATTTCCTCCTTTTTAGTTGGAGTGGTTATGGGCTAGATGTGACTCGATCTTTAGAGATCGAGTTGTTATTCTTGTTGCACTTTTGGATCGGATGGCGACGCAACGTCATCTTGTCCGTTGGATCGAGGGATCGTCGCGGATCTACGGCTACGTAGACGTCCACGCCACCTCCCCCCGCATCGAGGCGGTTTTGATTTCTTTTTCCTTTCTTTTCTTTTTTTCTTTTCTTTTTCTTTTTCTTTTCTTTTTTCTTTTTCTTTTTCTTTTCTTTTAGGGCCGGCCCCACCTCTCCATGAAGAGGGGGGCACGGTTTTCTAGAAGGGGGGCCGGTGGGCCCCCCCCCCCCTTTGTGTCCGAGTTGCGGGTCCGGTGGGACCCGTTTGCTTTGGGTCGGGCCATGGCGCGCGAATTGAGTTCGCACGTGGGCCTAGTTCGCACGCGGGCCGTTGTGTGCGGGCCGAGTTTCGCATACGGGCCGTTGTGTGCGGGCCGAGTTTCGCATACGGGCCGTTGTGTGCGGGCCGAGTTTCGCATGCGGGCCGTTGTGTGCGGGCCGAGTTTCGCATGCGGGCTGTTGTGTGCGGGCCGAGTTTCGCATGTGCGAGTCGGGTTCGACCCGAAGGTCATCGAGTGCAAGCCCATTTTTTGTGTACAAATCGGGTTCGACCCGAAGGCCGTTGGGTGCGGGCCTATTTTTTTGTGTAAAAATCGGGTTTGACCCGAAGGCCGTTGGGTGCGGGCCTATTTTTTTGTGTAAAAATCGGGTTCGACCCGAAGGCCGTGGGCTAATTTCGATGCCCACATTGTGTTTTTGCCCAATTCATGGGGGATGTCCATGATCTCATCCGAGGGCTTTTCGGATTGAATCCGGGTCTTCTCGGGCGAGTTTCTACATGATATTAATAAAATTCTGGGTGTGTGTGTTTGCGGGGTACCGACGGACGAGATTAGATCTCGAAACCGACGGTTAGATAACAAAATAGCTCCATTTAGATGACGTGGCAAGTTATGGGCTTCAGTAGGGATTAAATGGGCTTATCTTAAGCCCAATAGGGCTTCTATTGAGTGCCGCTCCCCTTTCTTTTCCTTTTCCCGTGAACAAGCCACCCGGCCTTCCTCTTGTCCGTGCGGAAGAAGCCACCCGGCCTTCCTCTTTCGTCCCCTCTCTTCTCTCTCTCTTCTTCCCTTGTTTCTCTCTTTTCCTTGCCTTTCTTAGCCATTGCATCCACACCATCCACCTTTGATTCCTTTTAATCTTGACCATCCAAAAGAAAACCCTAGCCTACAAAAAGATGAAGAAAGAAAAAAGAATTCAGTTTTGATCATTGCTGAAAATTGGTGCCTCTTCGTGAGTGCTTCCGGGCGAGACGCGTGTCCCCGATCCTCGCCGCATCCGCGACTTCGCCTCGCGAAGGCTTTGGTGTTGATTTTCCGAAGGTTCCGGCTTCTCCCGACGACCGGCCTTGCTCCGTGTGCAGGATCATCGGCGCATCCTCGCAATCGACCCACGGCGGAAAACCCCAGGCAGTATCTATCTTTTACTTTGTTTTCCCCTCGCATCCGCATCGTTTTTCGTTTGTTTCCATTGTCTCCGCTCCGCACCGCAGCCGTCATCGTCCTTTTTCATCGCTAGTTGAAGCCCTAGCGTATGCCTATTCATTAGTTTTGCTATCTATAGTCTGCCGGTAACCCTAGCAAACATATTTAACCTATTTTTAGTGAAAATTCTGATGAAAGCCTCTCTTTGAATTTCAATATCTATTGCTGCGATTTAACCTTTTATTTGCTGAAATTAGTTTGTGATAATATTGCATCTTTATTTGTTTAAGTCTTAAATCTGCTATATGTTGATTGCATGGACCTTTTAGAACTGCGTAAGATAATCTAAGTTGCTGTCCTTTTGAGTTATATGTCGCTATATTGATCACTAAACCTTAGTTATTGACCAAAGAGAACCCTAACGGGTTTAGGATTGTAGTGTGCCTTATCGGTGCGTGCATCACTAATCATGTAATGATCAGACTATAAGGCCATAGCGGTTCCCTAGAGAACCATCAATAAACTACGGGCCTAATGTATTTATTATATGGTTCCCGTCTGCTCTTCTCAGTTGGTGTCCCATATTCGAATTAATAGCATGCTCATTCAGGATTTGGAAAAGGGTGTGCTTGAACTCGTATGTTGTTGTGCTTCGTCTGACTACGAGATTAGCCCAATAGTTAATGTGGAGCTCCTTGTTGAATTTAAAGGTCCAACAATCATTACTACAAACCTTTTGAGCTTAAGCTTGACCTAACATATACACTAGATGTCACCTTTTCTCCTTTGCCTCATGGACCTTCTTTGTAGGATTGAGAATCAATGCACAAAATATTGGACGATCAACCGATTTCCACACGTGGCAGTCGTTACAAGCACTACTTGGTGCGATGCTGTGGACAACTAGATACATATGCGACATGGATTTGTCGTGAGGAGGTATAGAGGTTGGACCCAGACTTGCGAGAGCTGTATCAAAGCTCTATCTTACCGAAGGGTCCGAAGCCGAGCTCCTTTGAGCCGAGTAGAGTTGGTGCGGATACTACTAACAAACACCCTATTTGCGGGTGTATCAGAGACGACGACGATGAACGTCACTATCTCTTTTGTAGTTAGGTGACTAGCCATCATTACTGAATCGACTCATGTTATATTAATTTTCAATTATTTATTTAGTTATTTTATTTCATAGAAGGATATGTTTTTAGTTCCACATGCTTAAAGGAAAACTTGTATTACCCATCGGTTTTATAGAATGACTTTGACTAATAAAAAATATTATTTCATCTTGAGACCGGATGCCCTACGAGTTGTGTTTCCTCAACTTGGTGGGACTCCATGTCTACTCCCTTTGTTTCTTTCTCTTTGCATGTTGGAGCCACCAGCCGCCGCCACTCCCCTCTTTGATTACGCGCCCCATCCGACTCCTTTGCGGTCTCTCGTGCCTCTTGGCTCCCCCACAACCACCCTATGCCGCTCGGCTCCCTCAGGGCCATCTGCGTACCGCTCTACTTCGTGCAGCTACTTGCGCGTCCCAAACCAGGTTAGCCATCCTGCGGCACCCCGACCATGTGCATTTACTGCCTCCTCCGGCTTTGTCGAGTCACCTGCAAGACCGCAACCTCTCTTATCCCCACCTGCCCATTGGTGCTCCTCCGCGGACCTGCCGGCTGCCTTGATGACTTCAGATCGCCATTATTTGTGCTCAGTGATTCTCCAATATGCGTCGATATTCGCTTGAAGTCCTAATTCGTCCTGATTATCGTCTACGATAATGGTGTAATCTTAACGTTGTTCTTTTGGCTTGCCCTAATTTTGCCTTAATTCAATTAGTGATATTTTTTCCATTAAGATTGTTGGTTTGGTAATAGAATCCATCAATATGTGAGCCCGATACCTTGAAAATCCACCTTTGAGCCTGATTAAAATACTTAAGACTCTTTAACTCAACAGAGGATTCTCCCATTAGGTCCGAAAATCCCTAATCTATTCGGGAGTTACTACTTTTTGAGCTGATCTCCCTTATTTTGATTACTTTGGGTCTCTTTGCGGACTTGTATGGTGGCTTGTTTGGTATTTAGTGATCACCCCTCTGAATTTGAGTAACTGAAAGCCACCAATAAATACTTTTATTTCCTATATTAATTGACATTCATGACTGATCTACCTTGTTTTCATAATCACCCTAGTAGTCCTGCATCAAAGGGTTGTTTGTCTGGAAAGAATATGATAGAAGGATAAGAGAGGGTTTGGTTTTTGTGTGTGTGTGTGTGGGTGGGTGGAGATTATCTGCATTCATATATCGTTGTCAGGTCGTTATTTTTGTTTGTGTAATCGACCTTAGGCCGTTGCTAGTTCAATTTTGTTGGATAGCCGATTTCATGAAGTTCAATGGTCTTATTTATTGGAAGGCTGATGGGTTAGATAGTTTCTTTCTTTCCCTTTAAAGTGTGATTGAAAATTTGGTGAGCATTGTGTGGTTCATCTATTCTGGGCCAGGTTTTATTTCCATCAATACTTTGTTCAAACTTCAAACTTGACTTGCTGTGATAATTTGTTATGATATATTGTCAGGGTTCGATTAATCTCTGACTCCTCCAAATTAAGTCTCAGAACTTTATCAAAGATCAACATCAATAAAGTAGCTTTAGAATTGTTTTAATTGTCCATGCCAAATAAGTGAGTTCAAGTTGAACCACCACATGAAAGCTTTCAAAAATTCTTTTCCCAAGTGATACAATTTTCTTCTTGGAATAGTAGTGACTAGTGAGTGCTTGCTGTTAGGGTACCTAAGACCTTTTTTTCCAATAGCAGTGTAAACATCTTGCAGATATTGGTTTTACTATTGAACTAAGATATTTTTGGTAGATCTTATGGAATTCTCCCCCAACTACTTTATTAAAATCTACATTGTTGGTTCATCACTATGATATATATGTATCTACATGAAAAAGATCATCTATTCGTTTCAAACTTGATAGTCATTCTCTTATACTTTCTTGGAATAATGATTTCAAGAAATTTCCGTTGCTGAAAGGGTGCTCTACTCATACGTCTTATCATTAGTTGTTGTTTGGTGAATAAAGCATATTCTTTATGTAGTTTAATGCAGCACGAATATTGTTGACTTCATGACAGTGACTTTTGCTATCCTAGGAGAGAAGACAACAGTCATGTCTCCTGAGGTACTTATCGGCGCAGGAATTCCTTGTTGCAGGTGATATTTGAATACATAAGCACCCATCTTTTATTATCCCTAGAAATGGTATTTGGAAATGATCTTCATGCTTTTGAGGATTGAGTTAATAAATCCTTGTATTCCCAAAGCAGATTAGTGCAAAATGCTGGAGAGTTTGTTGTCACTTTCCCAGGAGCTTATCATTTGGGGTTTAGTCATGGTAAGACATTTTACACGGATTACTCCTTGTTCACATTCCAATTTTTCTAGTAGTGTAGTTTGCCATATCCCAGTGATGAATTTTGTAAATTGGTCTTTTTAAATTCTTTTCCTTTATATCCCTTTCATTGCAACTATCTAAAGCGAGTGATCTTGTGTACTTTTAGTAATGCAAGTATTCGATTTACTACACAAACAATTTGTTATCTCTATATTGTTTTGGATATCTGTTGCATTTAAAATTATGTTTAAATTTTTTTTTTGAATATATAGGGGATGATTGCTTTGTATTCTTGATTATGATAGTTAGACAGTACCTCTAGGATGTTTATTTTTCCTTTTTTCTGCTCTGCTTTATAACCTGTGTTCTTGGCTTGTTATTTTTTGTTTGTTTTGTTTAGGGTTTTCCTTGATTCATTATGAGTTCAAAAATGAGTTTTCTAGATGAGGACTAACTTCTATGAGTGAACTGGTTTAGGCTGCCAAGCTTCAAGAATATTAAAAAAATTGGTTTTCCATGTGGGACATTGGTACCTTAGTAGGTAAGACTCAGTTTTAAGGAGGCAGTACAATGAGGCAATACGAGGGATTAAAGGTGAGATCAAAAGATAAGCAATCCTTTAAGTGGCTTAGATAACCACGGAAAAACTTGGATTTAAATTGAGGAAACTTCAATGGATGCTGAGGATGTGTGCTAAAAAATTAGCAGAGAAAAGGTGGCACGAGAAGAAAATGCTAGCTAGAAAGGGGAGGACACATAATCACAAGAAAGTTGCAGATGTGGATCCTCATAAAGGACACTACACGAAAGGAGTAATGAAACTCAATGGATGCCTTGGGCACAAAATTGTTGAGATAGAAGATAAAGGTCAGTCCAAACGATCAACAAAATGAAGGATTTTAACCAAGAATTCGATCGAGTAGAGGGAATTTGAAGGTCATCGATGCGTGTTACAACCTAAATCAAAATTTGAAAGTCTAATGTGTAGGAAAATCCAAGAAAGATACAAGAAAAATTAGGAAATGAAGTATAATGCAGCAACATTCGCGTTAACAGGGTAGTTGCTAGGAATCAAACTGGAGCCCAAGGGAATTAGGAGAAGGCAACTTGACTCAACTAGGATTGGATATGGTTGGACCTTTTGATCCTATGAATCTTCTTAACTAGGGGCAATAAAATTGGCTGCCATTCATTGAAAAAACTAGTACACATTTCAAAATCACTCCTGGAAGATGTGGACTGCTGAAATGAACCTTCAGTAAGTGGGTCCATTCCAAAGCCATGTTCAGAGGGCTTAAAAAATTGCTAGGCGTGCTATCTAACACCATTCACTTACTGGGAAAGGGAACAAATGAATAGCCCTCCATAGACATTTAACTTTCTATTGTGAGTTATATGACTTTTTCTTCGTCGCAAGTCATAATATTTTGGCATCCATCACACCAATCGCACTAACGAGCACATGCCAACAATCCTCATGGCATTGTGGTCATAACTAAATGTTCTGTCTTCATGTAGGTGGCCGGTTGTCATTCAGCAAGTCCAAAGGCCCCATGCATTGGTGAATGGTGATAGAGCTGAGCACTAATACCTTGAGACTTGAAGATGCTGTAAATACCAATCCATTTCATTAGGGCATGATGGTATATATATATATATATATATATATATATATATATATATATATATATATATATATATATATATATATATATATATATATATATATATATATATATATATAGAGAGAGAGAGAGAGAGAGAGAGAGGGTTGGGTTCCTATGACATGTCATAGGGAGTACCCTATGACATATGGTGAATTAATAATGCTAGAATGTTTAGAATGTGCTGAATTTTTTTAAGGGTGATCACCTTACCTTAGATAGAATGTCCACAAAAAAATCAAAGCATTCTAAAACTTGTTGGGGCATCAAATGCTAGAAGCTTTATCGGCCATCCATTTTAACTGCAAAATTGAAAATCATATTTGATGCCTCTAGAAGTTTTAGAATGAGCCGATTTTTTGCGGGAGTCCTATCTAAGATAGGGTGATCATCCTCATAAAAATTCAGAACATTCTAAATATTCTAAGGTTACTAACTCACCATATGTCATAGGGTACTCCCTATGACATGTCATAGGAACTCATTTCCCATATATATATATATATATATATATATATATATATATATATATATATATATATATATATATATATATATATATGAGGAATGGGATGCTGCCTATCAAAGCAGCGTTTTTTGCTGCTTTGATACATTGTTTGACCATCCTAGAAGTTTTGGAATTTGATGAAATTTGGTGAGGGTGTTGTCTAGGGTAAGATGATCATCCTCACAAATTTTCATCAAATTCCAAAACTTTTAAGAGGGTCAAATGGTCGAAGCAAAATCTGCAGATTTTAACGGTGACTGCAGATTTTGCAGATTTTGCTTCGACCATTTGACCCTCTTAAAAGTTTTGGAATTTGATGAAAATTTGTGAGGATGATCATCTTACCCTAGACAACACCCTCTCCAAATTTCATCAAATTCCAAAACTTCTAGGATGGTCAAACAATGTATCAAAGCAGCAAAAAACGCTGCTTTGATAGGCAGCATCCCATTCCTCTCTCTCTCTCTCTCTCTCTCTATATATATATATATATATATATATATATATATATATATATATATATATATATATATATATATATATATATATATATATATATATATATATATATATATATATATATATATATATATATATATATATATATGAGGGTCGGGACGCTACCTAACAATGTAACGTTTTGTTTTTGCTGCTTTGAGTCTTTGACAACCCACCACGCCCATGCCACATGTGATATTCGGCCATAATCAACATCAACAACCTCTAATCATCTACACCGGTGATCTCCGTTGACACCACCTGTCGGCGTCCACCAATAGATGACTCCGATGACTAGTTCCTTTGTGAGCCGTCTATTCATCACCTCACCTCATCTGGCGACATCCGACGATATCCGCAGCCGGCGACCACTTTCGGTGACTTCTACCACCTCCCGGCTCTCGATTGTGAGTTTGTATGACCTTTGTCGTCGTTCATGGCGTTGATAGCCACTGATGACCTGTCAAAGCAGCAAAGAATGCTGCTTTCAAAGGTAGCATCTTGTTTCTCTTTCTCTCTCTTTCTCTCTCTCTCTCTCTCTCTCTATATATATATATATATATATATATATATATATATATATATATATATATATATATATATATATATATATATAGAGGATACGGGGTATGAGCTGACAGCCTAATTTGAAATTAGGCTGTCAGCTCCTAACCGTTAGATTATAATGATCCGAGCCATCCGTTTAAATGTTTTTATTTTATCCAATCCCAAGCAGATCTCGCGATCCCCTTCTCCTTCTTGTTCGGCTCCAGTTCCCCTTTCCTCCCTTTCAGGTTCGGTCCCCCATTCTACTCCGGCAGCCACTCGACCGATGATGAATCACACTTAGTCCCCCTCCGGCCCCCTTCCACTCCATCAGGTCACCCAATGAATCACACTTGCCCCCTCCGGCAAGCACCCCCTACGGTGAGGTTGGGTGGCTGCCGGAGGGGCAAGTGCGCTTCACCAGTCAGGGTGGCCTGATGGAGGGGGAGGGGGGAGGGGAGAGGGGGAGATCTGGGACACGATTGCGATTCATCGTCGGTGAGATCTGAGAATCGCTGCTGGTGGTCGGGTATCGAACGAGATAGAGAAGGGGGGGCTGCGATTCACTTGTTGGCCTGATAGAGGGGAAAAGGATCAGCGCCGGAGAAGATGACCGTGATTCATCATCGAAACTTGGGGCTGCCGGAAAAGGGCGAGTGTGATTCACTGTGCGGGTGGCTTGACAGAGGGGAAGGGTGACCGGCACCGGAGGGGAGTGCAGTTCACTAGCCGGGTGGCCTGCCGGAGGGTTCTATCGGAGGGGGTGAGCCGGTGAGGGTGGGTCGAGGTTGCTGCACCTCAGAGAGATTAAGAGGGAGATTTGCATCGGTTGGTTTTAGGATCCTTTTGTATTTGCTTTTGTATTTGGGGTCCAGCTGTAATCTATTGCATTTGGGATCCAGCTGTAAAACACATTAGATTTGATCATATGAAATCAAAGGTCTTAAAACAGCCACGTGGGCTGGCAGCCCGAAGAGAAATTGGCTGCCAGCCCACCTCCCGTTTTCTCTCTCTCTCTCTCTCTCTCTCTATATATATATATATATATATATATATATATATATATATATATATATATATATATATATATATATATATATATATATATATATATATATATATAGAGTAGTGATACATTGCGGCCGGTAACGTGCGGCCTTAACATGCGGCACCTCCTTCGGGGGTATTTTCGGTATTTTTTTTTTGGGATTGATCACCCACCCTTGGATTGGACACGCAAAAAATTTCAGCCCGATCCAAGACCTGTAGGCCGTCCAAATGTGTTGATCAAAATGGCGATAAAAATGAACGACCGATAAAAGATCAACACATTTGGACGGCCTACAGGTCTTGGATCGGGTTGAAATTTTTTGTGTGTCCAATCCAAGGGTGGGTGATCAATCCCCCCCAAAAAAAAAATACCGAAAATACCCCCGACGGGGGTGGCCGCACGTTAAGGCCGCACGTTACCGGCCGCAATGTACCACTACTCTCTCTCTCTCTCTCTCTCTCTATATATATATATATATATATATATATATATATATATATATATATATATATATATATATATATATATATATGTAGAGAGAGCGTTGTTAGGGTGTGGCGTGTGGTGCGTGTGGTCTTGCACCGCAGCTGTCCGATGCACCAGCTACGTGCATCCGATGCAAGAGGAAAAAACAAAAGAAGAAAAAGAAAGAAAATAAATAGAAAAAGTATTGAAAAAAAAAGTGCCATGTCCATGGGAGGTTGTGCGGACGTCTACGCACCCGTGGATCCATATTGATCATACGATCCGACGGTCAAGATAAAAGATTGGGTTGCCATCGATCGATGTGCAAATTGGCTTGAATTTCAAAAGATAGAGTTCGAATCTAGCCCATAAGTATTTGATATAAAAAAGGAAAGAGATGAGGATTACATCCCCAAATAATGTAAGGGATAAATCAAGGGATTCAAAAAATCTAGCCATATCTCTCCTACCCCTCCCCTTCGCCTACAAATAAAGGGACAGGGGGGAAGGTTTTAGGGTCGGAAAAAGAAGTAAATGAATAGAGGCTCTGTAAAGAAGGAGACTGTCACGCTCGACGACCGAAAACTTCATAAGGCACATGCAAGCACATTCTACGGGAATAGCTTATTCCATAAAAAGTCATCATCAACGTGAAGCCTTGCATTTGAAGATTAAAGGTTCGACTCCATCCACGAAGAAGAAAGATCGGAAAAGAAGCTCCGAAGCCGGCGCTATACCCGTTGTCTTCAACATTAAAGAAAGCTCTGCTCCATCCATGATGAAGAAAGCTTGGAAAAGGAGACTCGAAGCCGGCGCTACACCCGTCGTCTTCAACATCAAAGAAAGCTTCAACTCCGTCCTCAAAGAAAAAACCTCAAAGAAGAAGGTCAGAGCCGACGCTACAACCGTCGCTATCAAAGCTCCGTCCCCAAAAGGAGGAAGCCAAAGGAATAAGATCCGGAGACGTCGCCATTGTCGCTCAAAGCCTGGGATATACTGATACTTCAAAACAGGTACCGTACCCGTATCGGATGCTCCGATACGGCTTGATACGGTGAGATAAGTATCTGATATGGCTAGGAAAGTATCGGGGTTTTCAAAAACAAAAAAAAAGATCCAATACGTCGAGGATACGGGGCTGATACGCCGAGGATATGGGACTGATACGTTGGGGATACGGGATCGATTCGCCGAGATATGTATGGATGATAATGTAGTCCAAAATCCAAAAATCCGACCCAAACCCGATTGAAACTCGATCAAAACGTTGGATATGGGTTTAAATTCTATACGTGACCATTTACTTAATGATATCATTTATATGTTTTGTTTTTTGAATGATGCATGTGACACTAACTTTGTATTTTGTAATGGATGATGAATGTTAGCGTTTTTTACTAGCATGACGATGAATGTGACACTTGCGTAATGTTAGCGTTACTTTTTTGTAATGGATGAATGTGACACTAGTTTTGTATTTTTTGGTTGTATTGGATGTAAATCATGTAATGATGAGTATGGTTATATTTAATTTTCAAACTATTCACTATCCATAATCTACCACAAAAATATTATATTTAATTATTACTAATATATATATATATATATATATATATATATAGATAAAATTACAAACGTATCCCTGTCGTATCGCGTATCCTAATTTTTCAAAAATCCACGTATCGCCATATCCGTATCCTCGTATCCGTATCGGTGCTTCCTAGCCCGAAGCAAAGGTCAAACAAAAGCTAAAAGCGTAAGTGCAAGCCAAAGCCGTAGCAAAGTAAATGCAAAGCCAATGCCAAAGCCGACGAATTACGAAGTACGACGAGCAGAACAATGCTCGTTGTCTCTAACACGACACAAAGCCCGGAAGAACTAATGCACCACAAGCCTCTCTCTGTCTATGTTCAAGTGCAAGCGCCAAAACAAAAGCTAATGCCAGAGCTACGCCAAAGCAAAGCCGAAGGAAAATCCAAAGTCAGACGCCATAAGCAAGATCGATGCTGAAGATCGACGATCGAAGACGCCGAGGTCTAGCAAGAGCCAAGTGAGACTCGGAGATCGAGGAACGACGCCAACGCTCCTATCCGACGAAAGCTCGAAGCACGAAAGGGACAAAAGCACGGTCAAAACTCTTTAAATCTCTCAAGAAACCTCGAAACCTTGTAAAAACTTCTGTCTTGGGCAACCCCTTCGAAGTCTTGCACAAAGATCCGTGAAGACGGGGATCAAAGGGATCCTCTATAAGATCTCTCCCACAATCTCCTGATAACATCTTCACCACCTGAACTCACCACCCCCGAGGCCCGGTAGCGGCTGTAATCGCATGAGAAGCAATATAGACGAACCATCTTTCTGCGACCACAGTAACATCAAGGACATGGACAGGGAAAGTTGGATCTTTTCTCCATTAACACATGAAGTGGACTAAAGAATGAATCAAAGCCTGCTTCCTCATGGAAGATTTGATTCTCACCAATGGGAGCCCTACACAAGATAATATTTTTAATCTTATAGCTGAATCAGACAAGGTCCCATCTCTTTCTCCTTTGTTTTGAAGTATTGGTGCATTAGATCCTCAAAAACTCGGCTGTACATCCATGATTTTGGAATGTATGAACTAAATCACAATGTTAATGCTAGATATCTCTATCATGTTCAAGAATGGTCCCTTTTAAATAAAAGGGTATTGGTTACAACCTTGAGTAATTAAGATTGCAATGATGGGCGTAATACGTAAGTTTAGACCTAATAACTATTTTTGATAAAAGAACCTCTGTAGTACAAGAAGTAAGACACTTTTGAGGCAATCAAGAGCCAAGAGGTCATGTCCAAGAAAACTGGGGAAAAAATCAAGATGTACTTAGAATATGACCCAAAGAGAAAGGGCAATACAAGGGGAAGCCTTGAAGTTACGACAATATCACGAGATGCTTTTATTGTTTTTACCAAAAACCATGGTCAAAGAAGTCACCACAAAAGAAGACCTTTACCCGCTCAAATTTATGTAGAAGAGTCAGTGATGTTAATCTCCGTATAGTTTTACTATTGAGTGTGCTGAAGTGGTGGGCTGCCGAGTCCCTAGGGAGTTACTTTAAGTGGTCATGACATCAACTGAAGGAAACCTTGATGGCGACACACAGGCTGCATACATCTTCATATCTGAGGAGCTGCGAATTATCAGGGAAGGGAGCCGAGTGAAGGCTGTCAAGAGGAAAACAAAATCGATGCTTGGTATGGCAGGAAGGGGAATATGTTAGGTGGTGGAAGGGCATTATGAAGTTATTGACATGTTTGGATGTTTTTGTGTAGTCCTTGGATTTTTAGTTCAGTCCGAGCTATGCCATTGCCACAACTCTGCATGATCTACATCATGGTGGAAGCATCACCCTCTATGTTTGTGGTCATGCTTGTGGAGATGATCAAAGTGAGGATCCTTTTTCATCTCTAAGTTGATCAAGGTTGTGGAGGGATTTTTTTATTGCTGCCTTGGTTCAAGCCAAAAACGGTGATGAAATTTCCACATATGATCGTAGTGGTCCTTTAAGGGATTTTTGAATATCCTGCTGCAGAGTTGCTAAAAAGGCCACCTCATTGATTTTCTGTAGGATCCATTCTAGAATTACTTCAACATTTAGGCATGGGTATCAAGTAACTCGAATTGTTGTTGCTGAGACTTGCACTTAATGCTTTCCTTTGGGTTCTAACTTCTAAATAATCAAACATTGGAAGTGTGAATTATAGATACATCTCTGCGTTATAGGTTGGTCCGTCAACTTGCTTTGGGATCCTACTCTTATAAAGAGGCTCAACAAATCAACCTTTGGAGCTTTATAGTGGACAACATCGTGTTTATAAGCTGGTATCTTAACTCTTGTGCATTATTCCCTTAATTGAGCTCAATATTTTGAAACATTAGGAACTCAAACAGTAACTTCTTCCCTTGAGGTCTGCCCTGGCTTTGTGCTTCTTTCCAAATGCATTCTAGTAGCTTTCAAAAGTAAAATCCTATATTTGAATCGGGATCCATTACATTTTAGGATTTTCTTGTTTGGAGCATGGAGTAAATTATCACATGTCATGCTTGTTTCATTTAGGCTCCAGCGCAATATGTATCATACCATAACTTTTTGACATACATTCATCAGCTTGGAAAGATAGCTGAAAGATACACAATATTTTTTTTTTTCTATATCTTTAGGAGGGAAATTTAGCAGGGAAAGTTTCAACCAAATAAGGCTGGCTAGATCTTTAGAAATGAAATAACACCATCCCCACTCATTTGAAAAGATTAGAATAGATTTGGGAAGAAGACGAAGTGTTTACTTAAGAAATGGTGTCTGGTAGAGTTGAACCTTTCTTTACTCTCTAGTGCAAGTGAGGTTGAGTGTCAGGAAATAAGCGAACTATGTTATACCTTTTCCTTCAGTAATGTTACATATGTGTGTGTGTGTGTGTGTGTGTGTGTGTGTGAGAGAGAGAGAGAGAGAGAGAGAGAGAGAGAGAGAGAGAGAGAGAGAGAGAGAGAGAGAGAGACCACTGAGCTATATATATAGAGTTGCATAACTTGCCTTATATGAGGCTTACAAACAGTATAACAATGTATACACACTTATCTATACAAATATGTCTTAACACTGGCCATCAAACTCACGATGGATCAAACACCGAGAGTTTGCAAGCAAGAAACTGGAACTGAGGGGTCGGGTGTGTCTTTGTGAAGAAGTCAGTAATCTGCTCTGCAGAGGAAACATGAAGAAGAGAAAGAGATTGGGCCAGATAATGCTATTGAACGAAGTGGTAGTCGATCTCGATTTGCTTCCTTCTCTCGTGGATAATCAGATTTTAACAATCTATATGACACTCACAGAGGGACAGGGGTCGGTTAATCGGGAAGCCGAATCGTAGAGGCAAACACGAGAGATCGGAGAGTCACCCGGAGAGGGGGTGCGAAGGAGAGGGCAGACGATCGATGAAGGCGCAAGCGAGGGAAAGAGACGTCATGTGAGAGGGCCAGCGACTTGCGAAGGCGCAGACGAAGGAGAGGTGCACCGCGCAAGAGAGGGTCGGTGATTGGTGAAGGTAGGACCTTCGGCGTGTGGAGTGCACTCATGAAAGACGACCAAAAACATCCTTAAGGACAAAGGGTAGAGGAGCTCGGCGAAAAGTCACATTGTCGGGCGAGGCTATCAAGTCTGCGTGCTCGATAGTAAGATTTGGAGAGAAGACGCGAGGTTGAAGAAGATGCGTCGGGGTGCCCTCAGTGAACTCGGGGGGTGCCCATAGTACCTCTAGATCTAGGCACCATGGTAGCTAGGCTAATCACTAGCTTAGGATATTGTTGCTGTGATCAATAGATCAGGCTGTGGCCGCCTGTTGCTATGGTTGGCTGCCAATCTCTCTTACTGCCGTATTGTTGTGGGTGCCACTAAAAGGCTATGGGTGCATAGCCTGAGGGAGCCAAATTTTGTTGAGGAGATGGGGGTACTGGTGCAGTTACGGTTATAAGGATGACTTTGGATTCAGCTGGATGCCTGATCTCCAGACCCCAACCCTTTTCTTCATTGGTACACTGGGTGCTCAGAGGGGTCCTCGGAGAGCTCGACGAAGCAATAAGATTTGGTTGGAGGAGGTGCAACAGTTGCGGGCGGTGCGAGATCAGGTCGCGGACGACAATTGAGCTTCCTTGAGTAAAGAGGAGAAAGTGCGGAGGAGGCACGACAATGGCGGGCAATGTGAGATCTGGTTGTGAACAGCGTGGCAGAGGAGATTTGGCGCGAGATTGATCGAGGGGAATTCGGCACGGTAGAGATAAGGTCGATCTGATTGAGGAGGTTGCAGTTCAGGCAGGTCGGAGGGGTCCGTATGAGAACATATTCTTTAGGAGGGGAGGGCAGCGATATCACTGCCAAGAGGTGCTGTTGAGGTCGGAGGTGCCAACGCCTCATCTAAATAGCGATGGAGCAACCGGTAGAGTGGAGAGGAGAAGGTTAGGGGTCAGATCAATTGCGCGGAGTAGGTAAGTCGGTAACCAGAGAGATCGAGGTCAAGGATGAACCCGCTCTGATACCATGTCACTTGTAAACCCTAGGAGAGAGAGAGAGAGAGAGAGAGAGAGAGAGAGAGAGAGAGAGAGAGAGAGAGAGAGAGAGAGAGAGAGAGGTGGTTAGGGTTTGGGGGAGAAGCGATAACCGGATAACCTCTCATAGGGCAATGACCCAATATATAGGTAAGTGGGTATAAGTCCCATACAATGGAATGATGTATATGCTAATACATACAAGTATCTCTAACATAACTGCTATATTGTTAGATTCTAAATCGAAGAATCTTGATGCTATACTGTTATGAGCATACCCAATGAGACCACATTTAGTAGTTTAAGTTTACCATTTAACCCGTGGGCGGAAAGTTTACCTACTAACCATATTCTAAATGGAGTTCCTTTTAAACAAACATATAAATCATCATATAAAATATAAAATAATAGGAAACCTAAGCTAAAGTACATTAAAGTGTGTGTGGGGGGGTGTATTGCTCATGTTAGGATTAATGATTCTAAAGCAAACTCAGACCATGCTGGTTATTCAGTCATTGCACATCATATGAACAACAAAATAATTTTTAGTTATAGAAGCACAAAAAAAAAACAGGATTAATCTTTTGAAAGTAAAACAAATAAATAATAAATGCTAGACTATGAAACGTATAACTAGTTAAAACTTCAAGGTTCCTTGAAAAAGAAAAAAATACAGCTGACATCAAGATTTTATGATTGTTGTAATTAAGAGACATAGCAAATAGGGAGACTGAATAATATTGGAATCAAGGTTTCAAATTTCGGTTTCGTGTTGGGTTTCGGTCCAAGCCAAAACCAAAATTTTGACCGAATTTGAAATTTATAGTTCCAGTTCTGAAACCGAAATTGGCCAAAATTTTGATCGCAATTATCGAATTTTGACTGAAATGGACTGGAATATATAGTTCCAGCTCCAGTTCCGAAAGTTGAAATTGAAATTAACCAAAATTTTGTTCGAAATTACCGAAATTGACTGAAATGGCCAGTCCCCCTGGTTTCGATCCTAATTTTGTTTTGGTCCTGGTCGAAACCGAAATATTTTGCCAAAATTTCATAATTTCAGCCGAAATTTGAAACCATGGTTGAAATATGGATTGGGTCTGGTGAATTGGAGCCAACATTATTTCTTGGAAGCAATGAACCCAAATGCAACTTTTCTTGTACAGTTACTGAATGCCACCACCATTGTTTTTTTTTTTTTTTTTTTGAGAAATTCCTCTCCGAGGAGGAGAGGATGGGGTTAAGCCGTACCCCAAGCTATTTTATTAAAATAAGAAATAGCAAGTTACAGATTACAAAGAAAAGGGGTCATATCTCCTGACTGCTTAGGAGAGAGGGCTGTGGACCAGGATAGAGTCATCCTCTTGAATTTCTCCCAGACCTCCGATATGGCAAGCTCAACTCTGGAGAAGACGCGATCCTTCCTCTCTCTCCAAATGCTCCAACAAAGGCCAATAACTAGAAGATCCCAAGTCGATCTGAGCTTGCTGTTGATCCTCTTAGCCCGCCAAACAGTCCAAATGCCACCACCATTGTTAGTGGCCATTAAATGTGGTTCTTTTGATCTTGCATCGTGTCTTGTATGGGAGGTGATTGAATGAATGCATTCCACTATTCTGCATCATTTTGTGAATCCTATCCCAAGAAATCACAATCGTGATGGATGTTATTTTTTTAATACTTTTTATTATCATTTCAGCAGCTTCATGTCTTCATTTATGGTATAGCTCATCTTGACATGGCTTTCAGTTCAATAGCTAGTGTATGCTTTGAGCAAGAGGCCTTAATAGTTTCCATTACAGCGATTCAATGTTAACTAGTTATGTGGATGTACCTTAATAGTTTCCAATTACTTATGTCTGCTGTGCTGTTTGTACAGTGATTCAATGTTTGCTAGTTATGTTGATGTACACATTTTTTTATTTATAATAAGGTCAACTATCCACATCTTGGTCACTCTCTGTTGAGTTGTGGCAATTTTTTTTCTTTTGTTACAAATTAATTTCCTAGAATGTGACTTTTAATTCTGATATGCATAAATTGTGTTATTGAGATAATCATGTTCACTTATTTTGTCCTTGGTAGGATTTAACTGTGCGGAGGCAGCTAATATCGCAACTCCTGAATGGTTGAAAGTGGCCAAAGAAGCTGCAGTTAGGAGGGCATCCACTAATTATCCTCCATTGTTATCTCATTTCCAGTTGCTTTATGCACTTGCACTATCATTTTGCTCCAGGTTTACTTTCTCACTAGCTAAAATTTATCCCCGCAAGCTTCTTAATATAGACCACACTATCATTTTCAGTTGCTTTTTCTCTACGTACAATTACTTTCATGTTGAGAAGAGATGCACCTTGCTTCAATGTTTTAGAGCATCCACCTTTTTGTCCTCCCTAACACCATTGATTTTAAAAATCAAAATGTAAGTCAACTCCCTAATTCAGGAAGGTATTCCCATAGCCTTTTAACTCGTTTATAACTTTGTTTTTTTCCTTTATATAACAGTCAAAATTCTCTGGTCATGCTCTTAGGGGGTGTTAGTCAATTGGACTCTTCAATGAGTTCAATGTACTTGAGAAACAATCGGGGGTTTGCATCTGCACCCAAGCGTCGGATGATATTGGTTGAGCAGTCCGTGATGGTAACTTCAAGAACACCCATTGGACAAAGTTCACAGCATGATGTTTTTGACAAGCATGTGTTAGACCAGAGTCTCCTCCCTTTGTGAGGAATCTTGAGGTTAGGGACGTCAAATCCCATGGTATGTATCGGTTTATCCAGCCCAAAGTTCCAATTCTAAGCTGGGACTTTGAAGTCCGTGGATAGCTCCTCACTGATACTGATCGATCTAGGCTTTCCAAGAACCCATTCTCCTCCCTTGTCGACTAGAGTTCATTGCTGGCAATCTGACACCCGATCGACCACCTTCAGGTAATAAAGACTCCTTTCTTCCCCTCTTGAAGGACTCATTTTATTCGTTTTCCCTCCGTCTTCTTAGATTTGCTAGGTTTGGGATATTGTTTCGGGTGTTCTAGAGAAAATCTCTATAGAAATATCTCTGTGCTAGGTTTTGCTCTGTGATACTGATAGGGTTACCTATTAGTTTTCCTCCCTCTTCTTCGTCTTCAATTTGATAGTGTTTTAACACATGGAGGGTATTTTTTGGGTTGTTCAAGAGAAAATTCCACGCTGTAAAAAAAAAAGAGAAAATTCTATGAAAATTCCTTTTTGTGCTAGGGTTTTGCTCTGTTATAGGGTTTCTTTTCGTTATTCCTCCATCTTCGTTGATTTGCTAGGGTTTTAGGCTGTAGAAAGGTGATGTTTTTGTTATTATCTGTTGATAATGGTGTGCTGTATTACTTGATAATGGAAGTACTCTTTGAAAGCATGATTTTTTTTTTTGGTAACGAGTTTGTTATGAATTTTGGCTGTGAAAATCTTGTCTGTGCTGCACGTGAATTGATTCACTTGTATGAAGGTTTTTTTTGTTCATATCACTAATATTATTTTGGTTTGCATAAATCATAATGATTCACCGATATGGTTGGAGTGATATGCCTAGTGACTCAATGAATTGATTTAGTGGCATCGAATTGTTTATCCGATATGATTGTTTTTGGTTTTTCATATTAGTAAATTTATTCACTTATTCACCAATATGACTTTACTGGTGATATGAAAATCCTTTCTCTATGCTGCACATATGAATTGGTTCATATCACTGACCTGATTTCGGTTCACACATCATTGATAGCGAATTGTCTCACTGAGTCACTCATATGATTTTAGTTCAGATTCGTCATATGAAAATCATATTTCTATGCTATCCATATGATTGATTCATCTCAGTGATTCAATATTTCACTTTAGTTCACTGATAATCGGACTCACTTTATTTCACTGATCCACACTTAGAATCACTGCTATCACTTGTAGCCTAAGAAACACCGACACTTCTAGGAGGACGTGCGCCGGTGTCGGACACAGCCACACCGCATACACGTCTCCGAACGTGTCAGACACATAGTGGGCATGTCCGGTTTTTTTTTAAAAAAAACTGGTCGGACACGGTCCGAACACATCCTCGACACGGCCGGTTTGGGTCTGGTCTGGTCCATTTAAATATTTTAAGAGGTTCACAACCATTTATTGAGAGAGAGAGAGAGAGAGAGAGAGAGAGAGAGACCGACTCCCTGTGACGACCAAGATCCAATAGGCCAATAGCCAAGAGCCAAGACTCCTGAGGCGGGAATGCCAAGATGGATGAGGTGAGGTGAGGTGAGGTGAGGTGTATACAAGGCCATGAGTTAGCCCCACATCGCCTGGAGAGAAGGAGATCCTGAGCTACTTATATAATTTCCCTTCTCAAACATAGAAGACGCGTTTTAAAGCCGTGCGCCGCTACGAAATTTGCAAGAACTCCGTAGTTAAGCGTGCTCGGGCGAGAGTAGTACCAGGATGGGTGACCTCCCTGGGAAGTTCTTGTGCGGGCACGGGCAAAGCGGACAAAATCTTGTGTGTTTGGGGCGGATGTTACAAAATGGTATCAGAGCCGGTTCTCCTCGCTATGGGGGGGTCTAACCCTACACGAGGACGTGTAGCCCTAAGGGGGGTGGATTGTGACGACCAAGATCCAATAGGCCAATAGCCAAGAGCCAAGACTCCTGAGGCGGGAATGCCAAGATGGATGAGGTGAGGTGAGGTGAGGTGAGGTGTACAAGGCCATGAGTTAGCCCCACATCGTCTGGAGAGAAGGAGATCCTGAGCTACTTATATAATTTCCCTTCTCAAACATAGAAGACGCGTTTTAAAGCCGTGCGCCGCTACGAAATTCGCAAGAACTCCGTAGTTAAGCGTGCTCGGGCGAGAGTAGTACCAGGATGGGTGACCTCCCTGGGAAGTTCTTGTGCGGGCACGGGCAAAGCGGACAAAATCTT
This sequence comes from Chamaelirium japonicum, assembly GCA_947650365.1. Taxonomy (NCBI): domain Eukaryota; kingdom Viridiplantae; phylum Streptophyta; class Magnoliopsida; order Liliales; family Melanthiaceae; genus Chamaelirium; species Chamaelirium japonicum. The sequence goes on from OX393556.1 coordinate 21,550,818, forward strand.
GTGTGTTTGGGGCGGATGTTACACTCCCCCCCTCACCCACCCACCCACACCCACATCGCAGAGAGAGATCTCCCTGATCCCATCCCTCTCCCTCCCTCAGGTTTTTTTTAGTGGTCTGACTTCACATCTCGGCGACGTTCAAGCATCGGAAGCGATTGGGCTGATGGTACCTCTCTCTCTCTCACAGTAATCCCCATTATTTTTAAGGGAAATCGATTTTAGGTCCAAAAAATAGATCGTATATAACATTTAGTCCCATTTTAAGGTCCTATTTATAGTAAGTCCATTGCTATGATTATTGTATAAAACCTGATCCTCTGTCCATAGTTTTGATTGCAAATGATCTGATCTTAACCGTTTTGGATAACGTGTTTTTTTTAAAATACCATAAATACCCATGGTATCCTCCCATATTAAATAACGGTAGATGATATGTGACACGTATTTTCTAACGGGAATAGTGGCACAGGTTGCTACAGTGATTTCACTATAGCTGCTACAGTGATTTCACTGTATCTGCTATAGTGAAATCAATGTAGTTGCTACAGTAAAATCACCGTAGCAACCCGTGATTTCACTATAGATGCTACAGGGATTTCACTGTAGCGTCCCATGATTTCACTATAGATGCTATAGTGATTTCACTGTATCTGCTACAGTGAAATCACTGTATTTGCTACTTGTACAGTAAAATTACTATGGCGAAGTACTCAATTTTTTACAAATAATACTCAGTTGAATTGAGTATTATTTTGTATATTTGAGTACTCTGCACGGGTTGCTACAGTGATTTCATTATAGTTGCTACTGTGAAATTCACTGTGCCCGTTAAAAAGACTTCCCTATAGTGAATCACTATAGCAAAGTACTCAATTTTATTCAAATAATATTCAGTTTAATTGAGTATTATTGCGACTAAAATTGAGTCGAGGCGGTGAAGATGGTATCAAGAGATTGCGGGAGAGATCCTCTGGAGGGTCTCTTTGTTCCTTGTCTCACGGATCTTCGTGCGAGTAATGGGGACAGGGCACAGCCTGCACGACTTCCAAAGCGAGTCAATAGACATGATTTCGAGACTTTATTAAAAATATTTTTCAGATTTAATAATTCCTAAAATGGTATTTTCGGAGTAAAATATTAAATTCGGAATAAAATAATTATTTTATTCCGTAATTATTATTTTAATCGAAAAAATATATTATTTTATAGGTTTTATTAAATATGGTAAATTTTAAAGATTTCATTTAGGTAAGATTTAGGATAGGTTTAGATTTTTTAATTTTAGAAATCATTATCTTTTATTTTTGTTATTTATCATATGGTTTCTTGGATACCAAGTAATGTAAGCCTATTTATAGGCTTTTCCTTTGATGAATGAGTTATGCTATGATGATGAAAAAAAAATGTTGCTTACTAGCTTCGATTAGGGTTTTTCTGGACTGGATTCCATCTGGGGTGGATTCCCGAATTCGTTGGACTCTGGATATTCCCCCTCCTCTTCTCCTCCCTCCTCTCGGTGAGTTTGTCCCGCAACGAGACTTTGGATGGGTTGCCCAAAACAGAGATCTTTATAGGGGTTTAGGGATTTTGAGAGATAGGGGAGTTTTAGTCGTGCTTTTGCTTCTTCCATGCTTTGAGTGTTCGTCGGATAGGGGGTGTTGGCATCGTTTCTCGATATTTGTGTCTTTCTTGGTTCTTGCTCGATCTCGGTGTCTTTGATCGTCGATCTTTGGCTTCGATCTTGCTTTAGGTTTTGGTTTTGCTCTGGCGTTTGCTTTCTCAAGGTTTGAAATTTCGGCTGATACCAGTACATATCGGATTTGCCTGGTTCGAGACCGACACTGCACCCGATCCCGATAGTTGGCCAATACCGGTACGTATCGGCCAGTACCGACGGGTTTAAGTTTTTTTTTTTTTTGGTTTTTTTCCTCAACCGGTATCGGTTCGTATCGGCCGGTACCGGTACATACCAACGTAGAAAAAGAGAGGCTTGTGTCGTATGTTACTTTGCTCTTCGTTCCTTATACCCTAGCCTCCATCTCTCTCTCTCTCTTCTGGGGTTAATTGTCACTCTCATTTAATTCTCTAACTATCTCAGTCCATCTTTGCCACTTCTAATTTTAAAAATGAGATGGACCTTTATTTTTATATGGTATTAATTTTGAATGTGAATATAGAAACTAAATTGTTCATCTTTTGTGAGCTGGATGAAGCTTTCCATGTATTACCTTTCTTCATGTTCTAAAAGTTTGCATACAAGATGCTCATTTTACAGGTCATGCTGTTATTGTCTAGGTCACACATCTAATTTTTCAGCCATTATGCTTTGGTGTATGAAATAATCTGTTTTTATTGATAACTCACGTTTTACATCTCTGCCTGTTTTTGGTTACATGCACCATGTTGGGAGCTGGATAATGCTTTCCAAATATTATTTTTCTACATGTTTTCTTGAAGTGTGCACACAATAAATGTTGTTTTGCAGGTCATGCAGTTAGTGTTCAGTTAACATAATAATTGATCATCTTTTACTCTGGTTTAAGAAGTTGTTCTTAGTTAATAGCACATTGATTTTTTGCTTTTTTTTGCCTATTTTTGCTTACCCGTAGCATGAAAGTACCCTTTTACCTGCTATTGGTTCTTTGTTTCCTTTATCTTTTTCTTTATCTTTTTTATTTTTTGATATATTTTCAGCCATGAATTCATAGTATTTGATTATTGGCTATTTAAGTAATAGCTTCTAAGTTTTGATATTCAGACTTTCTTTGTTATTTTGTAAGCATACAGCAAATCTAAGATTCCAATTAGGTTAGGAGCCTACCTGTTTTCAGTTTATTTTGTTATTTTCATGAATATGTGATGTCGATTTCTTTCTATAGGATGCCTAAGAGCAGCGGTACTGAGCCACGAAGTTCTAGATTAAAATACAAGATGAGAGGTGAAGGGGAAGTTATGGTCAAAGCCATATTTGTTGAAAATGTGATGCATAACAATGGCTTACTTAGTATTCTTCTTGACAAAGGATCTTGTTGTATAGTTCTTCCACAGTATACATCCGACAGCCCCTTGTATTCTGGTCTGCAGGCCAGGTCTCAAATAAAGGTAAAGCCGAGATTGTCACTTGGTTTATGTAGTCTCCAAGAAGCAGTGGAAGCAACAGAATTTTTTTCTTCTGGTGATGCCATGCAAGAAAGGAACATGGGAGGCAGACACTTGAGCGGTGTCTGTCCAACGAAAGGAGATTTCTTTGCTTCAGACTTGGAGAACGTGGATGGTGACAAAGAAACCACACTCCATGGTGGTGGACTGTTGGATCAAGGACTTCTGTCATGTGTCATGTGTGGAATACTAACCTTTGCATGTGTGGCTGTTATTCAACCAAGGGAAGCAGCAGCCAGATACCTCATGTCTGCTGATTGCAGTTTTTTTAATGATGAGACTGTTGATTCTACAGAAACTAGTGACCTTAGTACAGTCTCAAATTGGAAGACACACAATTCTTATTTGGTTTCTGGTTCAGGTAAGTTGCAGTTTCGCCATGTTACCTTCCCAAATTGTTTCCTTGCCTGGTTAGTTTTGATTAAGATCTGTTTCATTTGCTGACAATAATGTTTCTTGCACGGTTTCAACACTATGCACTATCGTCGGTGTTAATTATATCTGTCACCACTTTTCAACCACAAACACAGCAATGGATTCATTTGAACATATATTTTTTCCCGTTTCATTGTCGTTGTTTGGAATGTGTATTCGTAAGAGTTCTGTGTCTGCCATAGACTTAGAGTTTGTTTTCCTATGCACCCTTAAGTGTAAAAGGTTTTCTATGTAATAATTCTTAGGCAGGCATCAACTCCCACTTTACTATGTTTACAAAAAAGAAACAAGTGGAAATTGCAGATGTTCAATTGATGGATGGGATTATTGAGCATCAAGTTTATTGATGTCTCCCATTTGAGAAGTTTTGACTGTTTGACAAGAGAGTTCACTAAAATGCTTCCCTTGAGAAGTGGATAAATGGGTTCATATCGGGATTATCACCCTGTGATGTCTAAGATGGTATATAGTGTTAAGAGGGAAGGGGAATCAGGAGTGGGAATTAAATTGGCATATGAACGTGATGTTGCTAGGGTAAGTGTTTGTGAAGGCTTGTAGAGGAGTGAGTCGAGTTTGTGTACAGAAGTTATTACCGTAGGATTTGTAAGGGAGAGCATGAAGTGTCAATCAGTTAGGAGATGTCCTTAGTTTGGAAAGAGGTTCTGAAGGTGGAAAATGCTTTAACACATGACATAGCTTTATTGTAAGGAGGGTGACAAGAGGATGACATAGCTTTATTGTAAGGAGGGGGACAAGAGGCTAAAGAATCTGATTGTGTGGCTTTATTCCATTTGACTAATATTGGCAATCTTTGACACAACCCGCCGACACGACTTGTACCTGACTCGAAGTTAGCGGGTTTGGGTTTGATATTATCGGGTTTGAGTGATAAATGGGTTGACTTGGATTGCACGATTACATAAATAGGTGGGTCCAAGTTTATACTATATAACCTGATTGACAAGGCTTGACCCATTTGCTAAAGGAGTCGTGTCAACTTGGCAACCCACTCGTCCTGTTTAACCTGAATAACACGCAAACCGAGCCATATAATGATCCGCTGGTTCCTTTTGGAAACAGTTCTTTGTGAGTTAGATCTAAAAAAAAGTCGGGGGAAAAAAAGGGTTCAGATTTTAATCGGCGAGGGTAAAATTTAGAAAAAATCGACAAATTCGGAGCCTTCAGAAGTCAAGATTTTAGTCTACATTTAAGCAACTGAGACATTTCTAATGCGACTTGTATAAGGATGATAGGTCAACAACAACAAATCAACTATAAGTAACAAAGCAACAACTCGACAAAGTAACATACTAAGTTACTAACATCATGATAAGTTGATAACATCATCCCAAAACAAAATATTACAAAACTTAAGATGTCAATTGTCCAAAAGCCACTAATCAAAATAGAATAGAAAATAAAAATTAAACATCCATCATGTTGTTGAACTTGCATCATCCTCCCTTGCTACATTGTCCTCATCCTCCATGAATTGAATGTCATCGGACTCATCAACGGAAGAAAGTTGACATCCAATGTCATCGGACTCATCATCGATACATAGTCACAAAGTTCGGCAAAAAAAAAAGCTTAAAAAAAACGCTGAACTTAGTGACTAGTACATCAATCACATTGTAGCAATGATGAGCACCAATTATCTCATGACATGTAGTTCTTTTTTTTTTTGAGGTATAGTTGTATAAGAAGAAACTTGGATATCTGCTTAGCTACGCGGCTACGCCGTTACTGATAACTATATATTTGTTTTGATAATGACTCTTGATACATTGTAATTAATAAAACTGTTAATCTTGAATTAGTTTCTAAACAGTAGCGACAAGAATTTAGACCAAAATTGCTGAAACCAAACACTGAGGGTGAACCAAACTGATATTGGTAACTGAAATTAGAACCTCACATATTTGGTGGCTTATTTGTCACGAGTGAATTACACAGTTATTGGATTGCTAAAATGACAAACTAAGCCTAGAGTAACTAAACTAATGTTACTAGAGAAATGTGAAGAAGCAGGCAGTGATAGTGTGGGAGCGAAATTCATGAGTGCGTACATTATTCAAGTAGATGATTTCATCTACCAGTCTTTCACATGGTTTAGTGTTTGTAATTCGTTATGTTGGTGTTGGTTCGACTCACAAAACAACTTGCTTGTTTCTTCTGGAGAAACCTACATTTAGTTGATTGTACATTTAGTTTTGATTCACAGTTTAGTTGTTTATGTGTAGCATGTATGTAAGACTCTTAATCAAACATAAATATTTTTTATGTTATATGCCATCGAATGACTTATACTCTTAATCAACTATTTTTTCTGGAACATGTTATATACCATAATCTTGTTACGAAATCTTGCACTGTACTTCTGATTTGGTGAATAAAATTCATTGTCTTAATTGATTTTGATGGTATACTGCTTCTTTCAATTGTTTCTATTTGTTCTACTTCACCACCCTAGACTTTTCAGGACCCATAATGATTTCAATTTGTTTGTTTTTGCACAGGAAAAAGGTACAATAATGTCCATGATAGATTGGATCATAATTCTGCCCATTGTAGCACACAATCAGTTAAATCTTCAGATCAGCATGTTAATCCGGCTTCTGCAGCAACCCAGAAAGGCATTTCTGCTCTTGATCTTTTGGCTTCAGCTTATGGGGATTCATCAGAATCTGAAGAGGAAGCTTTCCATGAGATGTCTGCATGTACTGATGAGACTGATTTGAGAGAATTTTCATTACCTTCTTACCTCAATGAGAACTTACGGTTTGGACTGTCATCGCAGAATCTCTGTTCAAATAAAATTCCATTCGAGGAGACGGAATTGCACTTGGTTGGAACTGACTACCTAAGTGCAGCTACTGGAGTATCTATATATCCAAAAAATTTACTTTTCCGCAGTGCAATGCCTGCTGAAAAATCTTGTTTGTCTGATGTTGCTCCTTATCGGCGTGGGCTGACAATTGTTAATACTGAGGAGAAATGTCAATTGACAATGGAGTTCTTAGCTGGAAACCAGTCTGAGAATCCAGAAATTGTGGTGAACAATAATCTAGAATGTGATAGGAAAATGAGTAGGTCTAGTAGTTTAACAAATTCCATGGAGGTTAGACATTCCACTGATGGTAGTTGCATGGAATTAGACAGTAGATGTCACAATACTGAAATTGCTAACTTCAGTCATAATGATATAAAGATGGAAAACTCTGGGTCTGATTCTGCAAATTTTTATATTAGCCCTGATTCCTGCCGTGACACTGCACCAACTGGAAATGCTGCAATAAAGGTGCAGCAAAGCTGTTTTGATTCATCTACAAAGAACTCGAGCTTATCTGCTATTCAGAGATCTGACAAAGATTCTTCTAGAATGCACGTTTTTTGTCTAGAACATGCTGTGGAGGTAGAGAAACAACTTCGTCCAGTAGGTGGTGGGCATATTATGCTTCTGTGTCGTCCAGGTGAGCACTGGAGAGTTCTATGCATATTCTTCTAGTAGTTAGCCTTAGTCTGATGCTTTGTTTCCACTTTTTTTACCTGTATTGTGACTACGAGCACTGCTTTGCGTTACATACTGTGTTATTCTGTGCCTTTTGTTCTAGTGGCTTATTTATTTGATGATCTGATGTTGTAAGCCACATAGAAAACCTTATGATAGACTATGTTCCATATGATCTTGTTCCCACCATAGATCATACATTACAATGGCAACGAGATTTATGTTTATTACGGCTGTGATAGCCGGATAGGCAATTATGGGAGGAAGGAGAAGAGACACCAGCTAGCATCATATGTTTATTCTTTTGTTATAAATATCCACATATTTGTGAAGCATAATCAAGGAGTTTGAACACTATTATTATTCCCTTGTAGTGGCAGTGAGTGAAGCTTGATTTTTCTTTGGTATCACATTTCTTTAGCCATGTCCTTAATTTTAACTATCAAGTCTAAAAGTCATGTCCTCAAAGAAACAAAATGGAATACCTTAATCCACTTGCTGTAATATTATGCATTTAATATGCTTGTTTGTAAGCAAAACATACCAATATGAATAACCTTATGAAGCACGAAGATAAAGTGTTTCATAATACTATGCGGTTGGATAAAAGAAGTTTCTGCGGCGAACTATAATCTTAAAAGACATGATGTTTTGCCTGACTATTTGTGGCCAACTTTGTGATCATGTTCTGCATAAGCTTCTATGAGGAGCCATGATGCGGATCAAGATCACATGTATGCTTTTACTTATTTAATTATTTTTAAATCTATGTATTGATTAATTTTAAATTAGGAGATTGGATAAATTTGCCAGTTTCATCATCATCATTTTATGAGATATGATTGGATTAATCTCACATCGATCGCAATCAATCCTGAAACCCAACCGAACCTTTTCCCAGTAAAATGTTGGTTGTAGAAATTTCTGAAACATACACCTTGATTAGACCATAACTTAGCCGATACTAATCCGAACCCAATGAAACTAAATCCTTTAGAAAGCCTATCAGATAACCATTCTTTTAAACCTAAAAGATCCTATTTTAATCTTTGAATCAATCTCTGAGTTGATAGAAACTCAAGATTTGGAATTTCAATCCAGATCTGAAATTTCTTCATCTGGTTACCTTGAGATTTCCTTCTCATCTAAACCTAAAAGGCTAAACCTGACACCCCCTCTCATATCCTTACACTTAGACCTAAACTTGTTGCTTTCGTGCAAGCTTGTTCCGCACCATATTCTTGTTTGCAATCCAAATCATTTTAGGTTCCTAAGTTATGGCTCCACATAAACTGAGTCTGCAACTCATTAAGCAATTACCTAGGAAGCACCGATACGGATACGGGGATACAAATATGTAGATACGGATACGATGATACGTGAATTTTTGAAAAACTAGGATACACGGTACGGCAGGGATACGTTTGTAATTATATATATATATATATATATATATATATATATATATATATATATATATATATAATTAAATATAATATTTTTTTGTGCTAGAATATGAATAGTGAATAGTTTGAAAATTAAATATGATCATGTTCATCATTCATTACATGATTTACATCCAATACAACCCAAAAATTCAAAGCTAGTGTCACATTCATCCGTTTTCAAAAAGTAACGCTAACAACATTATGCAAGTGTCACATTCATTGTCCATTACAAAACGCTAGCAAAAAACACTAACATCCATTACAAAATACAAACTAAAAACTTAGTGTCACATGCATCATCCAAAAAACAAAACATATAAATGATATCATTAAGCAAATGTTTACGTATGGAATTTAGACCCATATCCGAACATAGCCATCAATACGTATCCCGGCGTATCGGTCCCGTATCCCTGACATATAGGTCCCGTATCCCCGACGTATTGGTCCCGTATCCCTAGCGTATTGGCCCTGTATCCCCAGCGTATCGGTTCTTTTTTTTTTTAAATCCCGACACTTCCTAGCCGTATCGGATACGTATCCCACCGTATCGGAGTATCGGAAAAATATCCGATATAGGTACGACACTTGTTTCGAAGTATCGGTGTATCTCAGGCAATCACATAGATCTGAAAATAAGTTTGAAGTAAAAGTGCTGGATTTAAAATGTGAACATGTATTGCAACCTTTCCCTACAATTAGCACGATTGTGATGAGGACCATGGTGCATTCGTGTCTTGAAGCATTGGCTTATCAATACCCAAAGACTTTGATGAATGTATCTTGCTATTATTATGCTTCTGCATGGATGACTTGCAATCTTTGATAACATTTGTGGTTCATCCTAGTTTTAATCGTTTAAATTAATAGTTGTCGTTTTAGCAGCATCATATTAAGCATCACATGGTAGTTGTGCATTGGCCTAGGGCTAGAATTTGATCATTCCTAGGGTCATTCCATAGTCCATAGTTCAGATACTTGGCATTTTTCACCAGCTGCAGTTAACTTTCAAGTGCATATCATCATCACTATTTCATCATATTCTATCCTAGAGTCTTCTGTAGGCTATCCTGTGTCATAATTGGTATCTGAGATCAGTGTCTTTATGTCCTATCAAGGTCCCCGACCCTCTATTACCTTGGCTCATGCGACACTCAAGCCATAAAGACTTCATTTTTCGCTTCAAATGCTGTCATGTTTTCCTCTTCGACGAAGTACTTGGGTAGAACTTTGTTATATCAAATTTATTAGACTGAGCCTATGACTTGGGTCTATTGGAGACTACGTTTATTGATTGGGTCTTTGCATAGGAGCCTACTATCATCATATCATGGAATCGAATACCGACAAATTTCCTACAAAATAACTAAACTATGACTTCTTTTTTAGGATCCGACCTAGAAATTATCGGAAATTTTGATAGTACCAAATTTTGGTAGAATATAACGAAATGTCAGCCAAAATGATTGACATTTGATTGAAATCCAATATTCCGCCTTTTTTGGATAATTTAATTGAAAATTTTCATTTCCTCTAGTTAAAAATTCCATCTTTATTAGTCAAGAATTTCATCATTTTTCTCAATTTAAATTTGGGGCAATGTGTGATAGGTCCCTCTAATAGATTGATTTTAGTGATAAAGACAACCAACATGGTTAATTAGCGTTAGGTTCGTCCTCCCGATGGAAAAATGCCCCTTTTACCCCTGCGGTCAGCTATACACGTGAGCAAGACCCCTACGTGCAGTTATACATGTGGGCACCGGTTCGAGCCTAACAAAAGCACTGTAGCAAAAAGAGAAACAATCTTCGAAAAATTTCTCTTTTGCTACAGTGAAATCAACTGTAGCAATTTTTTTTTGTTAAATCTTACCCTATGCTATCAAAGTCGGGACTAGTCGGCAACTAGTCCCCGAATAGTCCCTGGGCGGCATTTTGCCGACCGATTAATTTCGATTCCGTCTTTGCTGGGCGGAATCCCGCCTAGCCCGACTAGTCCCCGACTAACAACTGCCGACTAGTCCCCAGGCAGCATTCTGCAAGCAAAATTTTTTTTTGAAAGGAGTTTTTGCAAGCAATTTTGTTTGGATTTTTTTACATTGGCTCAAAGTCTTGAGTCGCAAGACTCACAACTATGGCTCTTCCCTGTAATCATCTATTGAGCACCTGAGAATCTCATATAAAAACATAAACAAATAATTAGTTTATTTGTTGATATCCATATAACCCTATAATCAAAATTGGGGTTGTTCACTAATTAAACATCATCAAACAAATATTGTGATGAATTCTTAGTTCTGAGTCTTTTGAAATGATGTGATCCGACTTGGGCCCAAGCCCGTTGGCCCACCCGAAGGCCCATCCTAGCCTGCCATGGATGAATAAGGCAGGATATCTCGTATGATATCTTTTAGAATCTTTTTTTTATTTGAGATCTTTATTTTAGGCAAGTTACTTATTGGCTTTTAAATTTGTTGCCATTTTTATCTTTCTTTTAGCCTATTTAAACGCCCCCATTGTAACCATTGGGGACAGATTATGATGAATGAAAATTGATGGCGGATGCCTTCGTTGGCTTATGGATTTGAGTCCCCACCTTGTACCCTGATGGATTTCAGGCTCTCTCTCATCTAAGCTTCTAGTCTTTTCTTCTCTGTCACGGTTCTTACCCCCTCCGCCACTTCCTCTCGGTGATTCCATATCACTAGTTATCCCGTTATAAAGAAAATACAAAAAAAGGATTACACCGCCTTCATCTATCGCCCTTCGACGACGCGCGCCTACATCAAGTTGGTATCAGAGCTCCGGGCTTCGTGGCGTTTCCGCACCACGAACGATTTTCACTTCGATCGTCGTCGTCCATCGTCATCGTCGCCGTTCCATCGTCACCATCCTCGCCGATTCGTCGTTATCTTCTTCGGGTACGTCGCCCTACAATCCCAACAAAAAAAAAAAGAGATCAGATCTTGAGGAAAAAAAAAAAAGAGAAGAGAGAGAGCATACCTCCATCCGCTATCCACCTCCTTTGCTCGCTCGTGCAACCACCGCAAGCCACCCGCGAACCTTCCTCCTTTGCCCGCCCGCTCGTCCACGGTAGGCCGACCCTTCCTCTCGCTCCACCCGCTAAACCGCCACCCCTATTCCGTGCTCCCGTGCACCCCGCAGCCAAAAGAAAAAAAAAAAAAACCAAATCTGCCATCAGATCTGTGATGGCAGCAGAAAAAGGAAAGAAAAGAAAAGAAGGAAAGAAAAAAAAGGGAAGAAAAGGAAAGAAAGAAGAAGGAAAGAAGAACAAAAAAAAAAAAGAGGAAAGAAAGAACCTACCTGCGGTGCAGCCACTGCTGTGCTGTTTGCTGCAGCTGCTGCCCCTTTTTCCCCTTTTCCTCTTCCCTACTTGCACACAAGAGCCCTCACAAAAGCCCTAATTGTTTTACCCTTTAGCCCTTTCCTTTTTCCCAATTCATTCCTCCACCACCACCCTTAGATCCCCATCCTACAGTCCTTAGATCCCCTACATTTATAGTTGCTACTGTGCACTTAAGTGCTGAACCCGAGTTAAATTCGGATCCGACCCGAATAGACCAAACAGATCCGCCAACTTTAATTGGGCATATCTCTTTCAATTCTAGTCCGTTTTTGACGTGCGACCTATCAAATCGAAGGGTTTTTCAAGCTCTGCACATCCATACCATTAGCAGAAATTTTCAGTGCAGCAGTAATTACAGATTTCCAGATTTACCCCTGGACCACACTTCCACCATTGTGCATGGATGCCAAGATGCAAGGTTTGATTCGTTGTCATCAAGGGAACAACTCCGTCTATGAGTACACTTCAGTATTCTATCGACGCATGATCCGCTATGGTTTTTCAGAGAAAGATTTCTTGGCAGTGGTACTGTACGTTAGAGGACTCCGCTCCGACATAAAGGGCCAGTTTTCATCTAGATCTTGGAGGGATCTGGACGAAGTCTATGAGATAGCTTGTGAGATTGAATGGGAGTTACAGCAAATGGCCTCACCTCTAGCGGCCTCCACGGATGAGTCTCCACCTCCAGCACTTCCAGTAGAGCCTCCACCACCGACCGAGCTTCCTCCAGTTGTATCTTTGGTGGATCCATCATCTCCAGTACTACCACCAGCAGACAAGCTTCCCCTTCCAGAGGATCTTCTGCCGCCCGCCATGCTACCACCTACTGCGGATTCTTTCGAGGATGTCTCTCTAGCCGAGCTTCAGCAGATTGATTTTCTTGGGCTAGACCGACTATTGGTGCCTACAGTGTTTGTTCCGCTCTAACTCCGTTCAGGCGAGCCGATGTTCGAGCTATCGCAGCGGTCTGATATTACGATCCGACTCTGTCGTCTACCCAAGCACTACTTTGACGTATGTTTTCCGATCGACAGCAGTGATACCTTCTCATGGGACCCCGGTGGTGACTTCGGTATAGTGAGACACCATTTATTGGGCCTCCACCATCAGCTCCTGACGATAGATACCACATCGGCGAAAACCTCGAGGATGATTGCGCTTTACCGTATGAACTCGATGGCGAGTTCTTCGCAGCGGAAGCGAATGATGTGATCCGACTTGGGCCCAAGCCCGTTGGCCCACCCGAAGGCCCATCCTAGCCTGCCATGGATGAATAAGGCAGGATATCTCGTATGATATCTTTTAGAATCTTTTTTTTATTTGAGATCTTTATTTTAGGCAAGTTACTTATTGGCTTTTAAATTTGTTGCCATTTTTATCTTTCTTTTAGCCTATTTAAAGGCCCCCATTGTAACCATTGGGGACAGATTATGATGAATGAAAATTGATGGCGGATGCCTTCGTTGACTCATGGATTTGAGTCCCCACCTTGTACCCTAATGGATTTCAGGCTCCCTCACATCTAAGCTTCTAGTCTTTTCTTCTCTGTCACGGTTCTTACCCCCTCCGCCACTTCCTCTCGGTGATTCTGTATCACTAGTTATCCCGTTATAAAGAAAATACAAAAAAAGGATTACACCGCCTTCATCTATCGCCCTTCGACGACGCGCGCCTACATCACATGGGCATGAAGCCAATACAACTGTGCTCTGTTAGACTGTTACTTATGTATTTATACCCATGCTGTGAAGAGTGAAGGTATGTATTGTTATTAACCGACTAATATCATATACTTATTGACATTTATGCTAGTTCATATATCATATATGTTTAGGGAGGGGGGAGGGGTTAGAATAAGTTTTGGCCGACTAGTCCCGAATTAGTCCCGACTAGGGCCGACTACCGTCTTTGACTGCATAGATCTTACCAATATATATTTTTTTGTTTGCTAAGTGAAATCACTGTAGCAAAAGAGTAACAATTTGTGCAGATTGAGTAGCAATCTATGTAAATTGTTACTCTTTTGCTACAATGAAATCATTGTAGCAAAATTTTATTTTTTGCGAAATCGTGTCGGGCAAATAAAAAAAATTTGCTATAGTGAAATCACTGTAGCAAAAGAGTAACAATCTTTGCAGATTGAGTAACAATCTTTGTAGAGCAACAATTTGCGCAGATTGTTGCTCTTGCTACAGTGAAATCACTGTAGTAATTTTTTATTTTTATTTTGTGAAATCACATTCCAAAAAAATGCTACAGTGAAATCACTGTAGCAAATATGTAGATCGAGTCCTGTAGCAACAAGGACAGAGGGGCAAACTCTAAGGGGCAGTTCGATCATTTAAAAGGGATAAAAGTGTGTGGGACTTGCTCTAGCTACATCCTTTTCGGGAGGGACTTGGTTGAACACCATCTTGTTGGCTGTGCTTCCCTTTAAACCAATCTCTTGTCAGGGATTGTTCACTAAGTCTCCCTTAAATTTTTTTCATATCAGATCAAAATTTAATGGAGCAGTGAAACTGAGTTTGAAGTATAGCAAAAATGTTGCGATACACTCGAGCCACTCGCCAAACATCTAAACAACGGTGCAGAAGATAGACCCATGTGTATCATGAGAAGTCGTCAATGAAGCAAAAATAGTAAGCAAAACACTCAGAGAAAGTAGAGGAGCAGGACCCAAATGTCAGAGTGTACTGGATCAGAAGGAGCCAAAGACTTTGTTTCATTAGATAAAAAGAAGAGGGCAAGTGCTTTGCTAATCTGTAGCCCGTACAAAGTGTCAAGGTGAAAAAGGACCCCTGACCCAGAACACTCGAATGAAATCATAGATTAAAAGCGGGATGAAGAAAAGTGATCTAACCTACGATGCCACAAGTCGGATGACGACAAGATGGTGGCACTGTACACAAAACCAAGTGAGGTAGAAGACAAAGTCATCGGAACATGAAGTTGCTCCAGCTGGTAAAGTCCGCCACCCTAATCCCAATTAAAATTCTCTAGCACACACAAAAGGAGGATGAGAATACAACAGTTGCCAGAAATAGTAAACTGACTGACATAAATTAGATTCATAGATAACTTGGGAACATGAAGAACACAAGGTAAGGTCAGTCAAGCAAAAGGGTCAGAGTGAGGGGTAACATATCTACAATGCGAGATAAGCAAGGGAGACCCATCAGCAGTGCAGATATGCAAGGAGTTCGAGAGATACTAGAGGAGGAATCAAACATGGCAGGAGTGTCACCTTAACCGATAGTGAGACACTGAAGAACCTGCTGCATATGTATTATTTGATCCACAACCTATGTGAATGATGGTGACTCAGTCGAAGATTGTTGGCGGATCTCTATAAAGGTAGCAGCTACAGAAAGGGGGAGTTGGACGAAAATACGGACTGAGGACAAGAAGCTGAAGACATTAGAATCATCTATGATCCAGAGACAGGAGTTGTACGTGGGTTGATTAGGGTGCACAAATGAGTCTCCTTAGCCACAAGCTCAGAGAAAGCAAACATCATGAGGTAGAGGGTCTCGATGGAGGAGCTGACCTTGGAGAGGCTCGAACTCAGGGTGCAAGCACATCAAAAATTGGTGAAGCTAGTGATGATCTTGGAGCTGTTGGTTCTCTATTGGAACTTAGGGAGGTAGGGTTGACTCCATGGCTTGAAGCTCATGCTAGTAGTCGGAGATCAAGAAATAGAACTCGTGAATGAAGCGTTCACCCTTTTGCGCATCGTGACAGTCTTGGAGGAATTGACACTAAAGAGTTCCACTAGACTGTACAACGAGGGCAGTGAGGTACTCCCTGATGTTGCGTGCCCTCAGAAAGATGACAACGTGCGGATGAAGTGCTGGCTCGACGGACATCATCAAGTAAGAGCAAAGCTCTCGCTGATACGGTGCCCACTTAGCCGAGTCGGCTGCTGACAATTCTGCAGCGGTGGTGATAGTGAAGTTAGAAGGCGAAGACTCTGGATTGTCGCTATCAATCAAGGAACAAAAAATCGATATATTTCGCGAAATATCGCGAAATATATCGGAAAAATGAAAACCCGATACGAAATACCACCTGCAATCTCGAGCATAACTGAAAATGTCAAAATATCGAGCGATTTCGCGAAATATCACGATATTTCCACGAAATATTTCCATATCCACGAAATATCGTGAGATTTTGTCGAAATTTTGCGAAAATTTCGAAAAATGTCATGAAATTTATCCAAAATTCTGTGACTGACTGGTTATAAAAGGGGACTATGGGGCCTGGTTCTCAGCAGCTTATTTACATATAATAACATATAAGTAAGTTATTATATGTAAATAAGCAAATACCCCCCCCCATTTGATTTCAATAAAAATATCAAAAGAATCAAAAAACAAAGGAATCAAAAAGTAAACTTTCAATTTTAGTAGGAGAAAACAGTTTTTATGGATTTTTATAAAATCTACATGGTGAGAAAAGTGATTAAATCAACTCCTTTTTAGCTCAAAAAATTCCACAAGATGAAGAAGTACGAGTACATCTAGAAAACCATGGTCCGTCTTAGGAAATTTTGAATGTATAAAAACTTTTATATATAAAAACTCTTTTTTTCAGACTTAGTAAAAAAACAGTGTTTCACATTTCAGCATAATTTTTACACAATTTCAAATTTACATAACTTTCTTGTTTTAAGTCCGCTTTTAAAATCGTTTGAAACATTATTTTAACAATCAACTAATCTTTATTTCAAAAATATTTTTATCCAAAGAAAAGATTAAAAAACATTGGAAAAATATATATCAAAACAGAACTAAATAAGATTGCACAAGACTCACAGACTCAATACATTGAATACATGTTATGTGAAGCTCTACACCCCTAGATAAGGTACACAAATTATTTGAGTGTTCCAAAGTGTGTATCTATACTTGGTTTATGACTATCCGGAGTTTCACTAAAAAATTCCATCAAAAAATCAATATTTCCACCATTTCTACAAAATTGCAATATTTCTACAATTTCTACAAAATTGCAATATTTCCACACTGTTGAAATATTTCCATGAAATATTTCCATATCCAGAAGGTCGAAATTTCCACCACCGAAATGGAGATTTCGAACCTTGCTATCAATGTATCCGCAAATATCATGACTGATCAGGAGAGTGCGCACAATGACTAACCAAACCACTTCCCCGCATTGGATAGTTTGATCTCCATGGCCAGAAGGAAGCCTCAAACGTAGGGTGTGCTAAAAAAGCTCAAACGGAGATGCCATGGCACGTGCAAGGTGTGATGGGATAGAAAGGTGACACGATTGTGAGGCAGGTGGTGGAACATTTTGGTTTGGAGAGTTTTGTTTCTTTTCCAACCTGTCATACCATTGCCCAGAGCTGAAATTTTAGACCATGGTTAGGATGGTTTTTGAGCATTAGATGAGGCTAATAGAGGAGAATTTTAAGGTACTGGTTTGCTGATTGTAACACAATTAATCAAGTTCGCATTATATTGGTTATATTGTTGATGTAATGACCAGATGTTCGCACTTAGTTGTCTATGCTATCAATCACATACAACTTATACATCAAAATACTGGTGCCCTTTCTAAGAATCTATATCCGAATATTCTTTGTTCAATAGTAGATTCTTAATTTTCCAATCAGTTTCATACAGTATTTCTGATTTGCAATAACGACGCCTGCAGATTATCCTAAAATAGAAGCAGAAGCAAGATTTTTGGCCGATGAGTTAGGATTTGATCATCTCTGGAAAGACATCCCCTATAGGGAGGCCACCGAAGAAGTCCGAGAGTGGATCCGATCAGCTTTGGAAGACGAGGAAGCTGCGACCACGAACAGCGACTGGGCTGTGAAAATGGGCATCAATCTGTACTACAGCGCGAACCTTAGCAAGTCTCCCCTCTACAGCAAGCAGATGCCGTACAACGCAGTCATATACAAGGCCTTCGGCTGCAACTCTCCTGTTAGCTCCCCAACCAAACCAAAGGGTTCCTGGAGGAGACCTGGAAGGCAGAAGAAAATATCCGTTGCTGGTAAGTGGTGCGGAAAGGTTTGGATGTCGAACCAGGTCCATCCACACTTAGCTCACAGACTACATGATGATAACAATCAAGAGCCTGTGGACGAGACTGATACCGAGCATGCTGACCAAGTAATGCCGCCAAAAAAGAACTCATCGTGCAATAACGTTGCAGCCACGAGAAAATCTAGAAAGAAGAGAAACATGCCGTTGCGGAGGTCGAGCACTAAGAGACCGAAGCTCGCTATAGGTGTAGCTGAAGATTCCTCAGTGCAAGGTTGGAGAGTTCATCACGACGGCCTCAGTAAGCATAGTGCAACACCTGGCTGTAATGGGATCTCCAACCGGCTTAAATTGAATCCAGAAGCTGAAGATGGAGGTGAAGGAGGGCCGAGCACGCGCCTCAGAAGGCGGAAATCAAAGTCCGAAGTGCAACCATCACTCGGGAGGCAAATTACGGACAAGGAAGCTCAAGATACAGATTACGTAGCTAGAGATGAGGAGCAAATTGGGAGTAAGAAATCAAAGAAGGCGGTTCCAGGTAGGAATTATATAGCAAGAGATGAGGAAGCAGAGTACCCATGTGATGTGGAGAGATGCACTATGAGCTTCGGCACCAAGCAAGATCTGGCATTACACAGGCGCAACATCTGCCCCTTCAAAGGCTGCGGGAAGAAGTTCTTCTCGCACAAATATTTGCTGCAGCACCGGAAGGTCCACTCGGACGAGCGGCCCATCAAGTGCCCGTGGAAGGGCTGCAAGATGACGTTTAAGTGGTCGTGGGCGCGAACGGAGCACGTAAGGGTGCACACTGGCGCCCGGCCCTATGTATGCCGGGAGGCGGGTTGTGGTAAGACCTTCAGGTTCGTGTCGGATTTCAGCCGTCACAAGCGGAAAACTGGCCACCCGACGAAGAAGGGCAGGAGATGACTACTAACCTTTATGCTGAACTTTACTGTACTGCAATTCAATCTTGGAGAAGGGGAAGAGGGGGGAGGTTGTATGTTTTGATCCAATTCAAATGAGGGGAGTAGGGTAGGTTGAGAGTTCTAACTCCCTCTTTTTCTTCCCTCCCCTCTTTCTTTGTTGAAGAGTAACATTATCTGATTAATGCCAGGCAGTCATTGGGCCCCTTCCAATTTACTCAATCTCATAGTAATTTGATTTGCTGACTGAGAATCTAAAATGACTCTCAATTTGCTGCCCGTCCAATTCCTCCAATAATATTGAGTTTTTTTGGGTTTTGTTAACAGATAGTCCTACATCGGTGAGGGAGTCACTCATCACCCGCTTAATATACCCGTTGTGGACCTCCCCTTACAACCTGGGTTTTGGGGTGTGAGGGTATCTAACATGGTATCAGAGCTGGCCTGTCTCCTGCTCCCGCTCCGGGTGCTTCCCACCGATTGTGCCTTGCCACACGTGCTTTGTGTGAGGGGAAGTGTTAACGAATAGTCCCACATCGGTGAGGAAGGCGTCCATCACCTGCTTAATATACTCACTGTGGATCTCTCCTTACGACCCGGGTTTTAGGGTGTGGAGGTATCTAACAGGTTCACTTTGAGGAAATTAAGGGCATGTTTGGATTTTATTCCGCATTGTCCAAATTCTTGCATAATCAGGAAACTGGAAGCTGCTCTCAGGTGCTTCTGTTGGAATCTGATTTTTCTATACAAAACTGATTTAAGCTTCTGCCTGAATCGGCTTTTGGCAATGCATCCAAACAAGCTTTTGCGGGAATCTATTTCTAGCAGAATTAGGAATCAGAAGCTGGGGGAGGAAAACCAAATCCAAACGGGTACTAATGTTACAAGGCTGACATTAATTATATATATATATATATATATATATATATATATATATATATATATATATATATATATATATATATATATATATATATATATATATATATATATATATATTAGCTAGCCAAAAGCAGAGAGAAATGACCATTTTTTTAAGAATAAATAGCCATACTTGGAACACAACTCAAGCAGACGATCTATTATAAATAGCCAAAAGTGAAAAGACCAAATTAATGCCCCTTCACATGTACCTTGTGACAAACCCTAGGAGAAAGAGGAGAGAGTGACTAGGGTTTGGGAAGAGAATAGAATGAATCCTCTTATTAGGCCAATAGTCAATATAAGGGCAAAATACATGTTAGTCCTCTATACACTGAGTATGTGTATATACATGAATACATTTTAACACCCCTCTCAAACTCAAGGTGGATCATGCACCAAGAGTTTGCCAATCAAAAACCGAAAGCATGGCATAGGATGTGACTTCGTGAAGAAGTTAGCTATCTATTCTACTGAGGGAACGCAGGGGAGTGAGATTGTCTTGGCCTCATATTCCTGTCGAACAAAGTGGTAGTCAATCTCGAGGTGCTTTGTCCTCTCATGAAAGACTGGATTGCTACAAATCTAAATAACACTCTAGTTATTATAGTGAAGTGAAGTAGGTATGGAGAAAGCAACACTGAGATCACTGAGAAGACGCTGAAGATGGACTATCTCCTTAGTCGTGGAGCCCATAGCCCTGTGCTCAGTTTTAGTGCTGAAAAGAGACACCACTTTTTAATTCTTGCTGCGCCAGAATATCAGTGAATCACCCAGAAATAAGCAGTAACCAATGGTGGAGCGGTGTGTAGTCTGATCTTCAGCCCAGTTTGTCTGCATCTAAGTAGGCTCGAAGACTGAGAGAGGAAGACAACAATATAAATAAGGAGCGATTAACTATCCCTCTAAGGTACTGAAGCATTCGAAGAAAAGCAAAGTAGTGAACTGAGCATGGAGTTGTAACAAACTGACTGGCAATACTGATGGCATGTGCAATGTCAGGCCGAGTGATGCATAGGTAGATGAGCTGTCCCATAATCTGCTTGTATCGAGTGGGATTTCAAAGAGGGACTCCATCTGTAGGACGTAGCTTTAAGTGAAGCTCAAGAGGGGTGTCAATTGTGTGGGTATATGAGAGGGCAGATGTAGACACACAAATTGTGTCTAACCCGGACCCGACTCGCATGCACCAATGCGGAGGTAAACCCGACACGCACTCGGACCCGGACCCGACTCGCATGCACCAATGCGAAGGCAAACCCGACACGCACTCAGACCCGGACCCGACTCGTATGCGCCGGCTCGGAGGCAAACCCGACACACACTCGGACTCGGACCTGAACTCGACTCGTATGCACTGACTCAAGGGGGGAAATCCGAACCCCTTAAGGGGTGGCCGGCCATGCAAGAAAGAAAAGAAAGGAAAGAAAAAAAAGGAAAGAAAAGAAGAAAAAGGAAAGAAAGACCACAATGCGCGGGGGGAGGTTGCGTATGACTTCTACATAAGCATGGATCTGCGCCGATCCCTCGATCCGACGGACAAGAAACGAAGCCGGGTCACCATCGACTTTATGTGCAAGAATCAAATAAATTCAAAAATGATTGAGCCATAACTACTCCGCCAGAAAAGGAAGGCAAATAAAGGCTTATTCCCCTCTTCAATGGAAGAATAAATCCTGGGTAGTTATGGGAGAGATATTAAAGGGATTCAAATAATTTTTCTCATATCTCTCCCCTCCCCCCTTCACCTATAAATAGAGGGGGAGGGGGAAGGCTCAAAAGGTCGAAGGAGTCAGAGTTGGAGCTGAAGACAAGGAGAAGGAGCTCTGCAGAAGAGGAGATGCGCTCTTCATCGACCCAAGGCTTCACAAGGCACAGGCAAGCCTATCCCTTCGGGATCGGCTTAGTCCATTGAAAGCCCTCATCAAAGTGAAGGCCCTTGCACAAGAAGATCAAGCCTTCGACTCCGTGCACGAAGAAGAAAGGTCGGAGAAGAAGAACCCTTCGACTCCAAAGACGCCAGAAGTAAAGGCCGGAGAAGAAGATCGGAGCGGCACTACCCCGTCGGCTCCAACAAGCCTTCAACTCCGATCAAGCCCAAAAGCCCGGAGAAGAAGACCGAAGCGTCATCACCCCATCGCCTTCGACAAACGCCCGCTCCATCCACGAAGAAGAAAGCTTGGAGAGGAACACCCAAGGTGTCGCTACACCCGTCGTCTTCAAAGCAAAGCCGACGCTACAACCATCGCATGGAGATCGGTGCTACCCCAGCCGTTTTCATAAGGAGCCTTCGACCCCGAGCACGCCATAGAAGCCCAGAGAAGAGAAGCAAAGTCGGCGCTACGCCCATCGTCTTCAAAGCAAAACATTCGACTCCGATCACGCCAAAGAAGCCCGAAGGAGAAGGGAAGTCAAGCCGACGCTCTAACCGTCGAGGAAGCAAGAAGCCTTGAAGAAGTAGCCACCGTCGTTCGAGAAGAAGGTCGAGTCAACACCGAAGCAAAAGCCAACGCAAGAAGCCAAAGCAAAAGCCCCGGTAAAGCCCGCGCCAAAGCAACGCAAGTGCCAAAGCCAAGCAACTACGTCGGTCACGAGCAAAGCACTGCACATTCTAGTCGATACGACGCGAAGTCTGGAAGAACAAAAGCATCGCAAGCCTCTACCCGTCTACGTTCAAGCGCAAGCACCAAAGCGAAGCAAAAGCCAGAGCCACGCCAAAGCAAAGCCGACGCCAAAAGCACAATTGACGCCGCGAACCGACGATCAAGGACGCCGAGGTCTAGCAAGGATCGAGGAAGACACAAAGACCGAGGAACAAAGCCGAAAACCCCTAGCCGAGAAAGCACGAAGCACGGAAGGGACAAAAGCAACGGTAGATACTCCTTAGCCTCTCAAAAAACCCTCACCCTGTAAAGACCTTTGTCCTGGGCAACCCTTCAGAGCTCTCGTATGAATACTGTTGAGCGGCCAATTTGTGCTAATTATCCTATTATTCTCAAGCATATATCATCAGTTTGCTACGTAAAACTTTCATACTACACGTAAACTGCATAATTATCTTTGCACCACTGCATAATAGACTTTCATACGAACCCAACGGCATATTGGTTCGCTCTTATATATTGCATGCATGAAAAATACGGAGCCCGATAGTCCAAATTATCCTTTTGTCAATAATCGCATTGGAACCTTATTGACGTCATTTCATGTTTGTTTTTCAGGGATTTGACCCGGTTCGCGATGCAGTCAGTTCAAGGGCATCATACTGAAGTGTTGGATATTCCCACGATGCTCCGATGGAGGTTGTACAGCTCGTTTGGAGGCCTATTATGAAGAACGATAAAGATAAGGATGTTTGGAAGAATCTAGCCGAGGGAGTACTTCAACAAGTCGCTGCAATGCCGGACTCGAACCAGAAGATGAATGCATGAATACGAAGGAGCGACGATGGATTTGATGATGAATTTGGATGATGGTGACCGAGCTTCCCACGTGACCCCATTGCGCTTGAACCCATTATCCAACCCAAGTCGCCCATAAACCCGTCATAGCCAAGACTTCGATCGAATCGCACAACCCGATTATCTCCCATGCCACCTAATTCCAGCCGCCCGTTCCACCTCTACATCACGTGCATCAACCCCGGCCTGACCCGTTAGCAAGCTTCGGACTCTCTCTACCGTCCCATACAGTTGTCCGATTGCCATCTTTCCATGCATGCAACAACAGTGTATGCATGTTTACCGATACACCCAGTGGCCCAGATCTCCCACTTAATTCCAGCCGTCCGCAGTCCCACCATCACAGCCGTCCGATCCACGTCCGATGGCATGCAACCCAGCACTCCACCTCCCATTGCACGTGACCCAGCGGCCAGCTCTCCCTCTCCTACCCGAGAAACCCATCACAGCCGTCCGTCCAAAACACATGCAGGACCAGCAGCAACCGTCCTTCTCTCCCCCTATCTTCTCTCAACTAAAACCCAGCTGTCCATTGCACCGAACCCACATATATGCATGCATGTGAACCAGCTGCATCAGATCACAGCCGCCCGTTACACACAGCCGTCCGATCGGCTTGCATGAACCACCCACTCTCTCTCTCTCTTTAAAACTGAAACCCGGCCCAGCTTTCTCGCTCTCCTCTCCAAAAATCCCAGCCGTCCGATGGCATGCACACAACCCAGCACACCGGATCCCATCAGAACGGGATCCTCTCTCTTCCGGATTTCTCTCTCCCGTTTCTCTCACCCACCATAAACCGAACCACCCAGCCATGCAGCCGTCCGATAAGCTCCAGCGCCCAGCCCTCGTGCTCCCTTCCACTTGATCACATCCGCCCGGTTTAATCGAGCCGTCCAGCTGTACCCGAGTACACCTCCACCGATTTTCTCTCTCTCCGCCTGGTTTTTCTCTCTCTCTCAGCAACCGCGCGTCTCTCTCTTTTCTCCTGGTTTTTCTCTCTCTCTAAAACCGATCTTCTCTCACCCGGGATTCTCTTTCTAACTCTCTCTCTTTCCTTAACCACCTGCACCCGAATCTCTTTCTCTCTCTACCGAACTTGCAGCCCTCTCTCCCGTTCTCTACGTCTTCTCTCTCTTCCTTACCCGATCAGAGCCCGATCTTCTCTCTCTATTCTTTCCTTTTTCTCTCTCTACCCGAAGCTCTCCCTCTCTCTAACCGTGCAAGCCTAGCGGGACTCTCTCTCTTTTTTCTCTCTCTCTATCCTATATAGGGGAGGGCTCGGGTAAACCAAAGGAGAGAGTTCGGACGACCAAAAACCAGACCACCGTCACTAACCCGGATCGCTCTCACCACCGTACACCTACCACCATCTCCATCTTCATCACCACCGGAGCTTTAGACGACCGAACCGAAGGCCATCTTCACCCTCTTCATCATCTCCGAGCCACGCAACCGTCTCCAAGCCAAGCCGAGCTCCATCCACGTCGCCATCATCGCCGGGTTCGTCATCTTCAAAGGAGCATCCGTCATCAACACACGCATGGCCATCCGAGGCTAACCACCCTGTTCTAAGTTCTGGATGAAGCCTTGTAGTCGTATCTAAACCATGCTCTTATTTGATTTTCATATTTTAGTGCGTTTAATGAAAATAAAGTGATCTTTGCTCATTCATGCTTGATTAAAATTTCCGTAATAAGTTAGCTTTATTCTCCGTTATTATCAGAGTTCTACAGAGGTTTATCGCATAGTTTTATTCTTCGTCATTACGAGTAGTTTTACGGAGAATCATTACATAGTGTTGGCTTCTGTTATTACTCCGAATTTTACGGAGAATTATTTCAGGCTTATTCCATTAAAGCGAGGAAGATCACTACATTCGTGATCATAATAGTGCTCCATTGAATATCATCCACGGAGATAGATTGACTTCGTATCTCCGTGAACATCTTGAAAATCATCTAAAAGTATAGTTTAGATCGCTACATGTGCGGATTCTAGAGCTTAGAATGTCTCTCCATATAGATTACAACCGTAACCTTAATTAGCTTTCAGTTTTGCGTTCCGTATTTCCCGTTATAAAACAATTTCACAAAAAAATCAACCTTTTTAAACTAAGATATAAAATTAATTAGCTTTAACTTTCCTTTAATTAGTTTTGATCCAAGTCTCTATGGGATCGACCCGTATTTGCCACTGTCTATCAGATAAACGCCGTGCACTTGCGGTATAACAATTTAAAAACGTGGAGAAGCGGATCAAAGGGACCCTCCAGAGGATCTCTCTCACAATCTCCTGATCAATATTCGCCGCACCCGGCTCGATCACCACCCCCGAGTCCCTGGGTCCCGGCCTCTGTAATTTTCGTGTGTTTGCAATAAAGACGACCCGAATATTTTTATGCGCATACAGCAGCACAAATAAGGATGTCTGAAAGGTACTTTTGTTGAGAGAGCAAAGCACTGTATGCAACCTCAAGACCGAGAAAGTAACGAATATTACCCAAGTCCTTTATCTGAAACTAGCTCCTCAAGTGCTGCTAAAGATAAGCAATCACAACAGAGTCATCCCCAGTGATGATCATGTCGTCCACATACAATAGTAGAATTGTCCGGTCCTGCAGGGATGACCTCACAAACAAAGAGAGGTCCTAACTGCACTCTGAGTAACCAAGCTCCCTAATATCACGACGGAATCGCTCAAACCAGGTGAGAAGCTTGATTGAGCCCATAAATGGCTTGACGAAGATGACACACGTACTGAGGAGGAACGTAGAGACCGGGAGGAGGATCCATATAAACGGTCTCAAACAGGTCACCGTGAAGAAAAGCATTCTTCACATCCATTTGAAGAAGGGGCTAGCAATGAACGGTTGCGACTTCCAGAAGAGCTTGAACGATGGTCATCTGAGCCACTGGAGCAAAGATTTCCTCGTAGTCAACACCGTACTCCTTAGTAAAGCCGCGAGCCACCACCCGAGACTTGTGTCTCTCAATTGATCCATTAAGTCGGTGTTAGACCTTATAGATCCACTTGTTGCTGATAGGCTCAACACCAGAGAGCAGTGGGACAACATTCCATATTTGAGTCTACTGAAAGACCAAGAACTCCTCATCCATGGCCTGATACCACTAAGGAAACTGAACTACCTCAGAGTAGGACCGAGGCATTCGATCTGCGTGCACAGCGGTAGGAAAAGCAGTAAACTGAGGTGAGTAGCTACAGACAGAGGCAAAGCCAAAGCGGTCAGGAGGCCCAGTGGCATGACTAAAGCAAGCAGGTGGGTAGTATTTGCGTTGAGGGTAGTGGGACGGACACGGATCCATACCCGATGACGACAGAGCAGGCATAGTAGGCAGAGTACCAGGAGCAAACTCAATAGTAGGAGATCCAACATCCTTTGAGAAGGAGGAAGGAAATGAAGACACATTGGTAGTCCGACGAGAAAAAACCTAAGAAAAGAGAGAGATAACCGGAGGAGAAGAGAGAGGCACATACATTGAGGAGGAAGCATCGGAGGAGTCTCCTGGAGAAGCTGGGGAAATAACCAGCAATGGATCCGGTGGTACCGGGGGAGTCGGTGGTGAGGAAGGAGCCGGTGGAGCCGGGGTGGTGGAGAAGACGACAGAGGAAGTGCATGTGTCAAGAATGGAGGAGAAGAAACCTCGAGGACGGTGAGATCCTAAGCCTCAAGAGAGTAGTAGGGCGTATCCTCGATAAATGAGACATGACGAGAGATACACAAGCGACAAGCAACAAAGTCATAACAGTGGTATCCCTTATGCTCAGTGCTGATCCCAAGAAGGATGCACTTAGCTGCTTGAGCAGACAGCTTCATGCACTCATGGGAAGGAAGAATGACAAAGCAGGTGCACCCAAACATCGAAGAGGGCTATAGTCGGGAGTGTTCGAAAGGAGGCACTCGTGAGGAAACAAGTCATCCGAAAGAACCGACAAATGAGTGATGTTAATGAGTTGGGTTGAGGTCAAAAGAGCCTCAGCGCAGAAGTACCAAGGGATAGAATTGGAAAGGAGGAGAGCACGAGTAGTTGCAAGAATATGGCGATGCTTACGCCCAGCAATGTCATTCTGCTCGTGGATGTGAAGACATGAGTGCTGAAAAATAGTCCCATGGGACTGAATAAGATTGCGCATAGTAGTAGATAGATACTCAAAGACACAATCAGATCGAAATATCTTGATGCGCTGACTAAACTGTGTGTGAATCATAGAGGTAAAGTTCTGATAGACTTGGAGGATATCCGAGTGACAAAAAAGAAGATAGACCCACGTGCAGCGACTATAACATCCACAAATGAGACATAATATAAATACTAATTTATAGAAGGGAAAGGAGAAGTTCCCCATATATCAGAGTGAACAAGATAAAAAGGAGCAGAGCTCTGAGAAGCACTAGATAAAAAGGAAGGGCTGCAGTTTTTGCGAGCTTACAGCCTGTACATATAGACAAAGTCAAAAAAGGACCATGACTTAGCTGCGGAATGAAGTAACCGCTTAAGTTGTGGTTCCGACACATAACCAAGTCTCCTATGCCATAGGTCGGAATCAGGAGCTAGAGACAACACCATAAAAACCAGAGAAAGACGGAGTCGGAGAGTGAAGAAACCCCATATGGTAGAGCTTGCCTGTCTTATGATCGACTCCAGTCAGTCGACCAGTGCGTAGATCCTGCACAAAACAAGAAGAAGAGGTAAACATCATAGAACAACCAAAGTCACACAAAGCACTAACAGAAACAAGGTGCATGTGAGTAGGAGCATGAAGCACAGAAGGCAATGAGAGGTGGCTAGGAAGAGCACAGGCTGTATTGATGGATCCACACTGTGAGATGGCTAAAAGAGAACCATTCGTAGTGTGAATCGGTGGGAGGTGGGTCGTAGGTTGGCAGACAGTGAGCAATGAGACATCCGGAGTCATGCGATGCGAGGCGCCTGAATCAAGATTCCAAACAATAGAACTACTAGGGGAGGTAGAGAAAGCGGAAGCACTGGAAGGTCCAAGAGGAGTGACAGACCGCTGAAAGAGTCTTAGCTGAGCCATCTCCCCACAGATGGACTGTAGCTCTCTAACTGAGATGAAAAAGACAGTAGTAGCAGCAGCAGCAGTGGGAGCCGGTCGACCACGACCTTGGCCTTGATCTCTATAGTCAAGATCTTTGTAAGTAGGACGCTTCTCTAGATGAAATGAGAAGCAGGTGTCCATGAAGTGACCTAGCATCTGACAGTGGCTACATAATGGTCTACCATGAGAGGCGGGTAGCAGCGAGAGAAGGCACAGATGCAGCTAGTGGGTCTGAGACTAGAGGTGGAGCAACATCAAGTACACTTTGGAGACTGGGTGGAAGAGATAAGACCCTAGAGGCGAGAGCACGCAGACTAGTCTCCTCAGCTACCAACTTAGCAACAGCCTCATGAAGATGTGAAAGGCTGTCCTGGTGAAGAAGCTGACCTGCCAAAGCACTAACTCTGGTCGTAGGGCAGCGAATAGCTGGTAGAGCCGAAGGTGCTTCCAATAGAGATGGTATTTCAAAGCAAGTGACGGGTCAGGAACAGAAGTGAGATCTTGAAGATCCCGCCAATAGGATCGCATCTGACAGTAAAACTGCTGAACGATTAACTCTCCTTGATGTGCTGACTGGGCCTGAATGAGAAGTTGGTACTCACGTGCACCGGTGTTCTCAACAAAGCGGGCAGTGAGGTGCCTCCGAATCATAGCAGCAGTAGGGAGTCCAACAATGTCCCGACAAAGAAGACGATCTACGGAGACAACGAGGTAGGCCTTAATGTGTTGATCACGAAGTCGCCATGGGCCATACTCAGCTTTAGAAAAAGAATAGGCAATTGTGCCATCGAGATATCCTCGAAGATTACGACCCTCAAGAGCATATTCCACAGTGGCCGACCTTACTGGCTAGTCGGACGCTTCTTGGAGAAGCAAGTTTGTCGCGGGAGGGAGAAAATCCCGTGGAATTTCATATGGAGTCACTGCCGGAGGAGTCGACGGAGTTGTCATCAAAGAAGACGAATACATGAATAAAGGCTAGAGGTTGTCCCGGGACAATCTCATTGTAATGCCCTATTTTTTTTTATAATATTATCAGTAGTTAATAATTTGTTCCTCTTTAACTATTATGATGATGCATGTGTTGGACCGGACCATGGGGTTCTGGACCCAGGTCGCGAGGCGACATGGTGGTGGCAGTGAGATTGTTCACACGTGTATGTGTGTGGGAGTGCGCTCGCATGCATGCGGGCATTGAGCGTGCAAGTGAACATGTGTGTTTTTTTTATAATTAATTATATGCATTTTTTTGTGACCTAAGTGTGTCCCTGTAGAGACTTGTCACCCCATGGCGCCAAGTGGTGCAAGTCACAGGGCTGCATCTGAGGTGTAGTTACACGAGCAGGTTTGTCGGACTTGGCGAGGTTCGCACGCTGGCGCGCCTCGGTGCGACACGAGTCGGGTGCGAGTCGGCTCGACAATATAAAAAAAAAACAAAACAAAACAAAAAAAACAAAACAAAACTGAAAATGAAAACAAAACAAAATAAATAACTAAAAAAAAAAAAAAAACCTAAATCTAATCCCATCCCAACAGCTCTCTCTCTCTCTCTCTTTCTCTCATTCTCTCTCCTTAACCCCAAACCCGGACCCAACCCCAAAACCCAGCCCCAACCTTCCCCCTTTCTCTTAATCCCCCGCCCTTACCCTCACCCGAACCCAACCCCAACCCCAACCCAACAGCCACTCTCTCTCTCTCTTAAACCCAAACCCATCCCCAACCCCCAAACCCAAAAACCTGATCCATTCCTCTCTCTCTCTCTCTCTCTCTCTCTCTCTCTCTCTCTCTCTCTCTCTCTCTCTCTCTCTCTCATTTCGTTTTTCATTTTTGAGAGAGTCGCAATCCTGTGAGAAACCCTAATTGGGGTAGTTAGTTGACCAAACCCTAAATCCCCTTGGTTTTTCTTCAACTCACACCCCAGGGATCAGTTCCAGATTTCTGGGACGTGACACTCATATTGGATAAAAATCTAGAAGAGGGAGGCATGGCGACAAGCGAACGCAAAGAGGGCTGCCGGCAATGGTTGAAGAAGATGACTGCAGATTTTGATCTAGACCTGCTCACAAGTTTTGATTGTGAATCATGAGAGAAGATGGGTTCAGGCAGCGAGGCTGATGCAAGGATACATGGTTGAGTTGGAGATGACGACTGCAGGGATGGTTGCTCGCAAGGATGCTCACGGATCACACTCACGTGCGTAGGTGGGAAGGTGATCGTGGATCTCGTATTTCGAGGGATCGCGCAAGCCTCGCGGATCGGGAGGCGACTGTTGGCTTGATCGTGAGAGGCGATTGCGGGCTCGATTGGGAGGCGATTGCGGGCTCGATTGGGAGGCGACTGCTCGCGGGATGATTGCGAGTCGGGCGACTGCGGGCTACGAGCTCGATCGCGGGAGGCTGTTGATCGCGAGTCGCTGATTGCAAGTTGATCGTGACTCGGGCAGTTGATCGTGAGTAGCTAATCACAGGTTGATCGGAAGGTGACTGCGAGCTCAATCGGAAGGCAACCTGCAGCTGCAGGCTTGAGGGAAACAAGGGAGCCGGTGATGTTTCTGGTGACAATCAACCTTGCTCTGATACCAAGTGACAAACCCTAGGAGAAAGAGAACGAGAGAGAGACTAAGGTTTTGGTAGAGAATAGAATGAATCCTCTCATTAGGCCAATTGGCCAATATAAGGGCAAAATACATATGAGTTCTCTATACACTGACCGAATGACGTGGACCCGTTGTTGGCGAACTCATCCCCACGAGCCAACAATAGCTAGCCATTAAGTGGTCATCTAGTTTAGCTAGCCTAATAGATAGGCTGTTGGAGGCCTTTTTCAGTGTTTTTCTTAACCAAAAAGCCAAGGGGAAGCAATGGAGAGCCTGCCGGAAATACTCTTCATACCCACACTCGCTTGTAGTCTAATCATCCTTATAGACCTTGCCGGATTTGGGCAAAAATCACAAATTCACCACCGAGTCGAGGGTGGTGATCTGGGTAAGACGTAGGGCTGGCAGTGGGTTGTGTTCGGTCGTGTTTGGTTTCGAGTCGTGTCCAGAACCCCTAAATCTAGACCTGACTTGTTTTAACTAATTATGTCTAGACCCTAAATCTGTACCCGACCCATTTATAAACCGGTAGACCCGTTTACATATCCATTATTTGTTTTTTTTCTTTTTAATTCTATATTTTGTTGCAACTCTCCATTCGTGGGTATCCTGATCACAGCCGTCTGTTGCACCCAACGCGGATCAGTGAATCACATTGAACACAGACAACATGCTAACTGGCTAAGTAACGCTACGATCGGATGCCGGGTAGACCCGACCCGACACGACCAATTGAATTTTAAACGGATCTTAAACATGTCAAATGCGTCCGAGATAAAACCCGGACCCGACCCATTTACTAATCGGGTTAGTCGACCCACCGAACCCGTTCAACCCAAACCCAGACCTGGACCCTCTAGTTTCTTGTCGGGTCGGATCCAAAGTTGAGAAATTTATTTAGTGGAAAGCGTGCACCACGTCAGCAGTGAATAGGTGGTCCACTCAAAATGAACCACGTGTCTTCCTTTTTTGTGTGGGTATCTTCACATTAACCTCCGCCAAGGCCCAAGGGGGAAAGTTTTCAGCAGATCCTGCGTACGCTACAACAGCTGCCAAGCCTATCAGCACGCTCTAAGTGCTGGGGGGCCCCTCGGTTGTAGCGTAGGCAGGATGTGCTGAAAGTTTTCCCACCGCCAGGACGTGGTTTGCTTCGGCGAAGAGATGGACGCACGGCTCTATCGGCAGCAGTTTGATGTACGATTGTTTACGGATCCTGACAGGATTTGGACATTCCAAAATCAAGACGGTGTTGCTGCGGTGTTTATATAACACCCACAAACACTCTTCTTTTTTTTTTACCGTCTCTCTCTCTCTCTCTCTCTCTCTCTCTCTCTCTCTCTCTCTCTCTCTCTCTCTCTCTCTCTCTCTCTCTCTCTCTCTCTCTCTCTCTCTCTCTCTCTCTCTCTCTCTCTCTCTCTCTCTCTCTCTCTCTCTCTCTCAGTGTGCTAGGGCTTAATGTCAAGTGGAGAATGGTATTTTGTGCTATTTATCTTGATCTTGATCATCTGGACGTACTTACTTATATTTAGCTACGGAGATCAAGAATATAGCCGGGATGATCTTTCCCACGTATCGAAGATGGGACTATCGTCAGAAGACTTGCTGAAGATTCCATCGTGGAGGATGCCGAGAGGTGAAGCCGGCGAGTGCGCCGTCTGCTTGGAGGAGTTCATGGATGACGATCATTGTCGACTCCTGCCGGGGTGCTCCCACACCTTCCATGTCGCCTGCATTGATCCGTGGCTGACTAAATGTCCCACTTGTCCGTTGTGTAGGGCCGAAGTTGATGTGAACAATCAGATTGTGTGATTTAATTTTGACTTAGTAGGGATCATAGTGAGCACATTGTATAAAGGTAATTAAAATTTTTGGAAAACTGTCTTAATTGACAATTAATGAATCTAGTCTAGAAGGATGTCCTCTTGGGTGATTTGACCACGCTATCTTGGAGGACGTCCACTTAGGAGCATTAGGGCATTTTCATGCTGATTACCTAGCTTGCTTTCTTGATTGATGTTTGTGTTTCTCATTGTTGCATGATCACGAGTTCAATCTACATTATCGATAAGATGGGATTAATGTCATTAGATAATTTTTTTCATTGCCGATTGTGTTAATCATAGATGTATGATCCCGGGTTCTACATTATGAAAAAGATGGGATCGTGACTAAAAAAAAAACTAACATTTTTAGATTCTCAACGGATATGAAATAGTTTATCTATAAAACGATTTAACATAAAATTTATGATATATAATAAGATAGATCTTATATTTGCCAGACTAACATGATGATCAAAACATGCACGAGCCTGATTTATAAAAGTAAAAAAATATGATATTGTTAGAAGTCAGTGCGTACGTGCCCTGCACCCCCCACCCACACACACAGAGACATAGACACACACACACAAACACATATGGGTTGTAAAAGTACCGATTCATAGAGATACAACGACCCAGTATAATCGCACTCCTCGTCGGCACAACTTCAAGAAGGCTTTAACAAAAACCCGAGAGAGCTTTCAGGACCCAATAAGATCACAACATCTGTCCCTTTAAAGGCTATGGGAAGAAGTTTTTCTCGCACAAGTATTTGCTGCAGCACGGGAAGGTCCACTCGGACGAGCGGCCCATCTAGTGCCCATGGACGGGCTGCAAGATGACGTTCAAGTGGTCGTGGGCGCGAACGGAGCATGCAAGATGACTACTGACCTTTCTGCTGGGTGTATCATTATCTATCATTCGAGGCTCGGAGTTCCTCGCCCTTTTCTCCTTTCCCTCCCTTGCGTTAGGGTTACGGTTCCGGCACTCTTGGCCTCCTTGGCCGCTGGCGGCGGCTCTGATGAGGCCAGGAGATCATGGGATTTGGCTTTTGGGGGTCGGATTTGAGCCCATATCCATCCCCTTGTACATAAGGGGTCCCTTGGGCTTAGTGAGTGGCATCTTGATGTTCCTCCTCCTCAAATCAAAACATCGTCCAGCAAATTGAGGGCTCCAGGCTGATTTCGCGGCTTGAGTGGCGCTCTGGACCCCGGCCGGAGTGTGCGGTGGGCTTTTCCAGACCCTCCTCTACGCGGTTTTGGATCCCGGCGGTGCGAGGTGGTGGCGGCTGGTTCGTGGTGAAAGAGGACGAGGAGGGGCAGTCTACCTTGCCAGCGCTGCAAGAGGCGTGATCCGGTGCTGGTTTTGGATTTTTTTTGGGGATGGTGCATGTTTTTTGTCTCTGTGTGAGTCTGTTTCTGTCCCCCGCCGGCGATCGGTGATGTGATCTTCGAGCACTCGGTTGCAGGTCTGGTCTATGCCGGGTTGCGGCTTGGTGGAGTCCCCCCCCCCCCCCCCCCCCCTTCCAAAACCTTTGGTGGTGTGGTGTTGTTAAGGCCTGAGGCCTGTCTTTCCGCAGCCGGTTGCAGTGGTTCATGCTTGCGCCAGACTGTAGCGTCTCCTGGAGGTCCGGTGACCTTCCCTCTTTGAAATACCAAAAAAAAAAAACATTTCTGCTGAGCTTTATTGTACCGCAATTAAATCTTGGAGAAGGGGATGAGACGGAGAGGTTGTATGTTTATGTTGAGACACAGCAGGAGGGAAGTTGACAATAGTTTAGATCTAGGTTGAGAGTTATAACTCCCTCTTTTTCTTTCTTCCCTCTTCTTTGTTGAAGTGTAACATTATCAGATAATTGACAGGGCAGTCATCGGGCCCCTTCCAATTTACACAATCTCAAAGCAATTTGATTTTCCACCTATAGAAATGGAGCCTGGGCATCCTATTGTTTTTTTTTTTTAAAAGAAATTGGGCATCCTATTGTTTGAGAGAAAGAAGTTCCAACAACCAGGCCACCCCTAGGTTGCTAGGGCTTCGAATGGAAGACCTCGATTGTGAGCGGATCTTCCTCCTCTTCAGCTAGCGGAATCATCCATGGCGTTAGGTACGTCACCATCATCATTTGTAATCATCATCTTTGACGATCTACCACAAGATCTTGGGATGTACCGATACGGTAACTCGAATCCTTACATGTGGTATCAGAGCCCGATCATCGGTGGATCGACGAAGACTCTTTCTCTCTCTCTCTCTCTCTCTCAATTTTTTTTTTGTTTCAGCTTTTCACCCCACCCTTTTCTTCTCTGATCACCAACCTTCACTGATACCCCCAAAACCCCCCACCCCGTAGATCCATAGCCTTCACCGCTCCCAACCTCCACCCCTTTATCTCTCTCTACCTATCTCTCTGGTTCTTTCTCTTTCTCTCATATCCTTCACCTCGCTCTCTCTCTCTCTCTCTCTCTCTCTCTCTCTCTCTCTCTCTCCCCCCCCCCCCCCCCTATAGGTCGTCG
Organism: Chamaelirium japonicum; assembly: GCA_947650365.1. Taxonomy (NCBI): domain Eukaryota; kingdom Viridiplantae; phylum Streptophyta; class Magnoliopsida; order Liliales; family Melanthiaceae; genus Chamaelirium; species Chamaelirium japonicum. Next base: position 21,586,079 of record OX393556.1, read on the forward strand.
ACCCACCCCCCAACCCACCCCCACTCCGGAGAAACCCCTGAAGAGAGTTACAAGCATGGTTAGTGGATCCAGAATCCACAATCCAACTAGCAAAAGAACTGTTACTCAAAAGAAATGATTCATCAATGAAGAGTTATAGATTACCTTCTCCGACATTCTGAGACTTCTTGCAGTCTTTCTTCCAATGGTCATTCTCGCCACACCAAAAGCACTTCGTGTTAGGCTTCTTTAATTCATCGGATCCAAAGGTCCCTATAGAGTTCTACATAGGTGTTGACTTAGATTTCTTCTTGTGTTTCTTGCTCTGAGATTTCTTACCTGGCTTTTTGAAGGACCTTCGTTGCACGTGCAGTGCTTCGCCCTTCTGCTTGAAGTCATCCTCAACTGCCTGGAGAGCTCCCAGAAGCTTCGCATTTGTCATCCCCAACTTGTTCAGATTAAAGTTGGTGATAAAGTTATCAAAGGCCCTAGACATTGATGAGAAGATGTCTGTCACCACCTCGCCATCTAGCACAATGTCCATTGATGCTAGTTCTTTATGGAACCCAAACATTTTCATCATGTGTTTCCAAACTAGCATCCCCTTAGACATCTTTGTACTGACGAGCTTCTTAATGGTGATGTATCACGTAACACGATTGTGACCCTCAAATATCTCTTTAAGTATAATATCATGTCAGAAGCATCAAGTATATCCTCGACTTGCTTCTACAGAGTTGTTTGCAATGATGTTATTATATAGCATTTACACATCTTATTAGATTCCTTTCAGTCATTAAACACCTTTAACTGTGCCTTTATGGTATTGGGTGCTGGTAAGTCTGGCTCAAGATCATTAAGGGTTGTCATGTTTATCAATCATTAAGACCAAATAAAGATTGCACTTCCAGTGACTGGTAAGTTTGTGATAATTCAGAATAGCGGACAGGGGGTCTAACTTGGTAATCTGAAAACAAAGGATCGAATGATGAGTATGTATGAAAACTTATTTTATAGATTTTTTTAAAAAGTTAATTATATCCAAATGTCAGTGCTACCCTCAAGCGAGAAAAACTTTATGGATTAATTAACCATGTATATAAGATCTCAGAATCAGATACACCCACCCGAGGGGGGCAGTGTGCAGCATCATCTGTTCACAAAGGTCTTTTCTTGACCCAATCCAAATCTGCTAACTAAGGCTCTGATGGACCATGATTATCCTTTGGCCAGTGCCACGTGATCCCTATGCGAAGCACCGAAAGTCTTACATACACTTCAGATACTTACCCACAAGCCTAAGCAATTACGGTATGAGAGTTTATGCGACCCCCACGAGGGTGAGAAAAACTCTTCTCTCTTGACCCCGTAATCGTCATATCCCGAGGGAGACCGTTAAGTCATCCGGTATGGAATGACATAACTCTCACCCGGGGGAGATGTTGAGTTATGCCTTCCCACTCGAACACTAAGTGTTGGCAGTGGAGGCTAGAGGATCTCCTTGAGTTCTTTCTTGCGTCCCTTATTAATTATGAGGGTTATTTTGAGAGTATGAATGCATGCGAAGGTTCTGACAACCTATACACTAGACCCTGGTCAAACCATGCTGCTATTATGCTCAAGCCTTTTGCGAAGCATTAATCGAACTCGGAATATCATAGTCCATACCTCAAATATATTTCTCAACTCGAGGATCACATTACATATCTAGAGCACATCGATGCTTTGCAAAACTGGCTGTCACAATAGTGCCCTAGAGCCTACTACCATGGCACCTCACTTATAAATTTGACGATTGATGTGATAGTGGATCTCTATTTTATTATTGATTTTGATACTGACCAAATAAGAACACCCTGACTAATCGGGCATTGACCTAATGGTGGCATAACCGAATGTAAGTAGTTTACGCTATCATTAAATATCAATTAAATAATAGACATCACTAGTGAAATCCTATCCTTATAAAGTTATTTGGACCCGAGGGGAAAGACATCCCTCTGAATACTGAAAAATAAATTATCTCATCGAGGTTCGATATGAAACATAAAGAACATATAAATGAAATAACCAAACAACTGAATCAAGTTCAGGATTTGACCTCTAAACCTGACTAGCACAACGCAGACTCTTTGACTTCTTCTGTAAGGTTTCTCGGTCCGGCTCCTTCTTCGCACTCACGATCACTTTGTCGGATCATCTTTGTCCTCTAAGGTTCTGCTTACGCTCCCGATGGTAGATCTTCGTGGTAAGTTCTCCTTCTCGATCTGTAACCGAAAAAGTTCTAGTATGCTTCAAGCAAGTGCTCGCTCATACATAATTGTTTAGAAAGAAAAGAAAAACACGCCTAGAAAAAAGTCTAGGAATTGAGGATGGTCAGTACATATCTCTCACCTAATCTATGGTCCATGCATGCCTCTGCTCTCCGCTTAGTAATGGTAAACTTGTTATCCCTACACTTGGTGCCATGACATGACTTGAGTGGTGGAGAATACCGTCAGACTCGAGTACTCATATGACTCGGTTCCTTCCAAGTCGATTACGTACGTCGTACCTCCGATTACCCTACCGAGTAACCGGATCCGGTCAATAGTCCAACTGATGACCACTATGCCTGGGTTTAATACGATGTAAGTCAGACCAATAAACACACCTCCCTTTATGGTTGTGGATGGCCTGCAAGAGTGGCACATCGATGCGACGCCAGTCGGGTAATCTGGCATACCGTGGTTTTAGGTTATGTAATTGAACCAACACATATTGGTGTGCCAAAGTACCACACAACTGGTTGGTTCATCAGTCATGGTTCCTCAGGATTTAGGATTGTTTTATCCTAAGCAGAAACATAACTTAGTGCACTGGTGTCTGCTCACCGATCTGTGCACCGTGTTGGTTTCGTTCAGTCACAGACATTATGTCTGGCGATGACCATAGTGAAGACACCCATGTACTTTCACATCTAACAGCTTAACATGACAATGTAACCAACCCGAACATAGCTACAAACTTATTTAGGTTGCATGGGATCAATCCACTTAGTCTTCAACTTAGGGGACTACCTTGTAGCCATGGCTCTCTGTTCTAAAAGAACACGTAACTATATTACGTACCACCATGCATCTTATATAATAACAATCATCCTTTTATTAATAGATAAAAATAGAATTTTACAAGCTTAGAACATACCAACTCTAATATTTGTTAAGTGCTGAAGCGTTTGAATGTCTCATACTTTGTCTACGAGTGCCAAAGTTCTCTCTAGACTCGTTGAGTACCGAGGCAGTATTAACACCTCGGACTTTGTCTACGAGTGTCAGGGGCAGGTCCTTGGGTTTGTTAAGCGCTGAAGTATTTAAATACCTCGGACTTTGTCTTCGAGTACCAAGGGCAAGTCCTTGGACTTGTTGAGTGCCAAAGCGTTTGAATGCCTCAGACTTTGTCTATGAGTGCCAAGGTTATCTCCCTAGATTCGTTGAGTATCGAGGCAGTGTTAACACCTCGGACTTTGTCTACGAGTGCCAAGAGTAGGACATTGGGCTTGTTAAATATCAAAGCGTTTGAATACCTCGGACTATGTCTTCGAGTGCCAAGGGCAGTTCCTTGGGCTTGTTGAGTGCCAAAGCATTTGAATACCTCAGACTTTGGCTATGAGTGCCAAGGCTGTCTCCTTGGACTCATTCAGTACCGAGGTGGTGTTAACACCTTGGTCTTTGTCTACGAGTGCCAAGGGTAGGTCCTTGGGCTTGTTGAGTGCCGAAGCGTTTGAATGCCTCGAACTTTGTCTTCAAGTGCCAAGGGCAGGTCCTTGGGCTTGTTGAGTGCTGAGACATTTGAATGCCTCAAACTTTGTCTTCAAATGCCAAGGGTGGGTCCTTGGGCTTGTTGAGTGATAAAGTATTTGAACCCACAGACTTTGTCTTCGAGTGCCAAGGATATATCATTGGGCTTGTTGATTACCGAGGCAGCGGCGGTGCTAAGGACTTTTTCCTTCGAGTGCTAAGGTTATCTCCTTGGACTTATTGAGTACCGAGGCGGTGACGCCTACCTCGAACTTTGTCTTCGAGTATCAAGATTGTTCCCTTGAACTTGTTGATTGTCGAGGCAGTATTATCACCTCGGACTTTGTCTGCGAGTGCCCAGGTCGCCTCCCTGGACTCATTGAGTGTTAAGATGGTGTTAACACCTCAGACTTTATCTGTAAGTGCCAAGGGCAAGTCATTGGGCTTGTTGAGTACCAAAGCGTTTGAACCCCTCGAACTTTGTCTTCGAGTGCCAAGGGTATATCCTTGGGCTTGTTGATTGTCGAGGCAACGACGGTGTTTCAGACTTTCTTTTTGAGTGCCAAGGCTATCTCCTTGGACTTATTGAGTTCTGAGGCGGAGACGCTTGGCTCGGACTTTGTCTTCGAGTGTCAAGATTGACTCCTTTGACTTGTTGAGTGCCAAGGCTGTCTCCTTGGACTTTGTTGAGTGTCAAGGCAGTGATGCTTGCCTCGGACTTTGTCTTCGAGTGTCAAGGCTATCTCCTTATGCTTGTTGAGTACCGAGGTAGCGACGCCTACCTTGGATTTTGTCTTCGAGTGTCAAGGCTGTCTCTTTGGACTTGTTGAGTGCCAAGGTGGAGACACATGCCTCGGACTTTGTCTTTGAACATCAAGGTTGTCTTCTTGGACTTTGTAAATGTATAACACATACCTTTGTTTATCGGTTTTTGAATATCTGGGTTGTCTGTAATGTCTAAAAATGTTTGAGGGTTGACTGTCTCTAATCCCTCGGTTATTGGTTGAATCTTCAGATAATCTATAATGACTGAGGGTGCCTGAGGGTTGGCTGTCTCTAATTCCTTGGTTGTTGGTTGAATCTTCAAGCAATCTACAATGCCCGAGGATGTCCGAGGGTTGGTTGTCTCTAGTCCCTCGATTATCGATTGAACCTTCAGGCAATCTGCAATGCCTGAAGATGCTTAAGGATTGGATGTCTCCAATCCCTCGGTTATCAATTGAACCTTCAGGCAATCTACAATGCCTGAGGATGTCCGAGGGTTGGCTGTCTCTAATATCTCGGTTGTCGGTTGAATCTTCAGGCAATCTGCAATGCCTAGGGATGTCCGAGGGTTGGCTATCTCTAATCCCTTGGTTGTCGGTTGGACCTGCAGCCAATCTGCAATACTTGAGAATGCCCGAGAGTTGGTTGTCTCTAATCCTTCGGTTATCGGTTTAACCTTTAGGTAATTTGTAATGTTTGAGGATGCTCGAGGGTTAGCTGTATCCAATCATCGGTTGTCAATTGAATCTTAAGGCAATTTGCAATGCTTGAGGGTTCCCGAGGGTTGGCTATCTCCAATCTCTTGGTTATCGATTGAACCTTCAGATAATCTGTAATGCCTGAGGATGCCCGGGGGTTGGCTGTCTCCAATTCCTCTGTTGTTGGTTGAACCTTCAGGCAATCTGTAATCTCAGAGGATTAGCTATCTCCAATCCCTCGGTTGTCGATTAAACCTTTAGGCAATCTGTAATGCTTGAGGGTGCCCGAGGGTTGATTATCTCCAATCCCTCGGTTGTCGATTGAATCTTGAGGTAATCTGTAATGCCTGAGGATGCTTGAGGGTTGGCTGTCTCCAATCCCTCGGTTATCAATTAAACCTTCAGACAACCCACAATGCCTAAGGATTCCCGAGGGTTGGCTATCTCTAATCCTTTAGTTGTCGATTGAACCTTCAAGCAATCTGCAATGCCGGAGGGTGCCCGAGGGTTGGTCGTCTCTAATCGCTCGGTTGTCGGTTTAATCTTCAGGCAATCTGCAATGCCTGAGGGTGCTCAAGGATTGATTATCTCTAATCCTTCGGTTATCGATTGAACCTTCAGGCAATCTTCAATACCTAAGGGTGCCCAAGGGTTGGATGTCTCCAATCCCTCGATTGTCAATTGAACCTCAAGTAATCTGCAATGCCTGAGGGTGCCCAAGGGTTTGCTGTCTCCAATCCCTCGGTTGTCAATTGAACATTCAGGTAATCTAAAATGCCTGAGGATGCCCGAGGGTTGGCTGTCACCAATCCCTCGATTGCTGATTGAACCTTCAGGCAATTTGCAATGCCTGAGGATGCCCGAGGGTTGACTATCTCAAATTCCTTGATTGTCGATTGAAATTTCAGGTAATGTGTAATACCTGAGGATGCTCAAGGGTTGGCTATCTCTAATCCCTCGGATGTCAGTTTAACCTTCAGGCAATCTGCAATGCCTGAGGATGCCCGAGGATTGGTTGGCTCCAATTCCTTGGTTATAGGTTGAATCTTCAAGCAATTTGCAATATCTGAGGATGCCCGAGGGATGACTGTCTCCAGTCCCTCGGTTGTCGGTTGAATCTTTAGTCAATCCACAATGCCTGAGGGTGCCCGATGGTTAGCTGTCTCCAATCCCATGGTTGTCGATTGAACCTTTAGGCAACCTGTAATGCCTGAGGATGCCCAAGGGTTGGCTATCTCCAATCCCTTGGTTGTTGGTTAAACCTTCAGGCAATTTGTAATACCTGAGGATGCTCGAGGGTTGGTTATCTCCAATCCCTCGGTTATTGATTAAACATTCAGGCAATCTGCAATGCATGAGGGTGCCTGAGGGTTAACTGTCTCCAATCCCTCGGTTGTCGATTGAACCTTGAGGTAATATATAATCCCTGAAGATGCCTGAGGGTTGGCTATCTCTAATCCCTTGGTTGTCCATTGAACCTTCAGGCAATCTGTAATGCCTGAGGGCATTGTTGTCAAGGCGTGCGCCTAGGCTCACTAGGCTCCCGGAGAAAGCTAGGCCCCAATGCGCCCAGGCGCACCTCACTAAGCGACGTCCTAGTGCACCTAGGCGCGCCTTGGCTAGGCGCACGCCTAGTTTTAGGCAATGATTTTTGTTTTTTGTTTTTAAGTAAAACCCAACCCGCCCCCATCTTCTTTGTTCATTTTGTTGTTGAATACTTGTTTATACTATATATTCATTGTGTTGTATGTATTTGATTAGAATATGCTCAATTTTATGTTAGCAAGTGTTTGTATTTTATTTATTTCTTTTGTTGTTTACTTGTTTATACTATATATGTGTCATTTTAGTTGCATGTATTTGATTATAATATGTTCAATTTCATGTTAGTATGGTGTTATATTGCTTCCTATTACATATATTTTTACAAGTATAGACTATAGATATATACCCGTGCCTGGAGAATGCCTATGCACATAAGGTCATGCCTATGCACATAAGGCCACGCCTAGGTGTGCCTAGGCTCCTAGGCTCCCTCCGAGCTCTTAGCCTCGCCTTGACGCCTATGTCTGAGGGTGACCGAGGATTGGCTGTCTCCAATCCCTCGATTGTCGATTAACCTTCAGGCAATCTGCAATGCCTGAGTGTGCCGAGGGTTGGCTATCTCCAATCCCTCGATTATCAGTTTAACCTTCAAGCAATCTGCAATGCCTGAGGGTGTCTATGGGTTGGCTGTCTCCAATCCCTCGGTTGTCAATTGAACTTTCAGGTAATCTGCAATGCCTGAAGGTGCCCAAGGATTAGTTGTCTCGAATCCCTCGGTTGTCGATTGAACCTTCAGGCAATCTGCAATGCCTGAAGGTGACCGAGGGTTGGTTGTCTCCAGTCCCTCGGTTATTGATTGAACCTTCAGGCAATCTACAATGCTTGAGGATGCCCGAGGGTTGGCTATCTCCAATCCATTTATTGCCTATTGAACCTTCAGGTAAGCTGCAATCCCTGAGGATGCCTAAGGGTTAGCTATCTCCAATCCCTCGGTTGTTGATTGAACCTTCAGGCAATCTGCAATGCCTGAGGGTGTCCGAGGGTTGGATGTCTCCAATCCCTCGATTATCGATTGAACCTTTCAGACAATTTGCAATGCCTGAGGATGATTGAGGGTTGGATATCTTCAATCTCTCGGTCATCACCTATTGTTTCGAACATCACTCCAGATATAGGGATCAGAGGATGATTTGGAATTGAGAGGTTCGAAATGCCAGGAGGTATCAACGATGGATCATTTGGAAGGAGCAGAAGATGGGTTGCACGATCGGTGGACGTTTGTCCCGTCATTGATATCAGCAGCTGACGTCGGGAGATTCACCTATGCTTCGACGGTAATCCACCGAATATAGTCTCGTTCTATTATGAGAGCAGCATTCTGTTTCATGAGGGTGAGGAGCTGGAAGTCCTCCGCCGAAATATTGGTATGTTGCAGGAGGATCTGCGAATGGAGAGATGTGTGCTTTTTCCAAACGTTAAGGAGTGGCATTAACGTATTGAGGAGACTCTCAAGGTTGAGCCTGAGCGGCACGGTCAGCCTACCGGTGACTTCTCGAGTCCATAATAGGTTGCTGCTCGGGCTATTGACTCATCGCATATCTAAGACTAATTGAGTGAGTCATAGTTTGTTGAATGTTTTGATATAGATAGCTTCCCTCCAGCTGATCCACGAGTCTGGTCTTTGCTATTCAGGTGTAGCGATGAAGACAAACGGGTTACTTGAACTAGTTGCATTATTCTGAAATATATATATATATATATATATATATATATATATATATATATATATATATATATATATATATATATATATATATATATATATATATATATATATATATATATATATATATATATATAATAAGGGACGACGGTTGTGGGGGGGACAAATGAACTGAGACAAAGGAGCGGCTCAGATTTATGCAGAGGAAAGGGATAAACTGGGAGACAAATCACAGTCGTCCATTTCCTCTTAAATCACCTTAACCCTCCCCCATTCCTCTTAAACCCATCTGATCCGTCCGATCTGAATCTCTTCCGATCGAGAGGACCAGCTCTTAAATCCCCTCCCGAAAGAGCAAGAGAGAGAGAGCAGCCCCTCCCATCTTATCCGTCCGATCCAATCGAGAGGATCTACAGCCCCCTCGGTACCCGCAGCCTCTTAAAACACTTCTCGAAAGAGCAAGAGAGAGAGAGCAGCCCCTCCTCTCTCATCCGTTCGATCCAAGCCCATTTTGATCAAGAGATCTACAACACCCCATCAAGCCTCGGTACCCGCAGCCTCTTAAATCCCTTCCCGAAAGAGCAAGAGAGAGAGAGAGAGAGAGCAGCCCCTCCCCTCTCATCCATCCGATCCAATCGGACGGATCTGCAGCCCCTACCCGAAGCCCCCATCCAGCTTTGGTGCCCGCAGCCCCCCCCCCCCCCCCCCCCCCCCCCCCCCCCCCCGCCTCCCTCGGTGCTTGTGAAGCAACGGTGGCCGCCTCCCTCGGTCCCCGCAGCCCACGCCTCCCTCGGCGCCCGCAATCATGCCTCGGTACAGTGCGATGGAGGTCTTCATTGCCCCGCCTCCCCCCTTTGCCATTCTTTGCAAGAGAAAGACTGGATCAAGCTATGCAGAGAGAGAGGATGCTGCAAGAAGAGAGGATGCTGCAAGAGAAGGTGAATTTCTCAACGATTTTTCCTTTTTCTTCCCCTTTTTCTTTCTTTCGCTTCTCTGATCGGATTCCACAGTTTCTCCCCCCTTTCTCTCTCACTTTATGATCAGGTTTCTCTCTCACTTTATGATCGGATCCCACCATTTCTACCCCCTTTCTTTCGCTTCTCTAATCGGATTCCATCGTTTTCCCCAACTTTTTTTTCCCTGCCTGTTCAATTACAGAGGATCGACAGGATCTCATGGAGGTGATGAATTCCACCATTTTTTCCCCCCTTTCTCACCCGCTTTCTGATTTTGATGACAAAATGACGGTCTGGACGCAGCAGACTCTGTCTTCATGAATTAGGTTTTTATCAGATTTTTCAAGTTACCTCATGCAGTAAATTACACATTAGACTCATATGCTTGCAATTGCCTCACTATATCTTCTAATGGATCAGAACCTCAAGAATGGCTAATGCTTCACCTGTTAGTGTAGTTATTCCATCTGTGGTCTTTCACCAAGAAAATCTTATGTCTTTCATTTACAAAAAAAGTTAACTCACTTAGAGATTGACACCAAGAAAATCTGATAAAAACCTCTAATGACCCTTCAATCAGAAATTCTAACCTCTTGAAAATTCTCCCATTCATGAGAAAATAGCTGTGAAAGACCCTTCAGTATGGGCCCAATATTTGGAATTGCGAACCAGTACACATTTGGATCAATCAGCTGGCGAGTCTACAGTAAGATTTGCCGATCTTCAGAGTAAAAGAAAGTAAAACACAACGCATAAGACTCTATACTGATCTATTGGATAACTTTCAAATGTTACTATCAAATATTTGTTTTGAGAATAGAACTTCATTAGTACTTATAAAAAAGAGTAAAATCACAAAAACAATGCATGTACTTGCACAACTTCAGTATGGGCCCAATATTTGGAATTGCGAACCAGTACACATTTGGATCAATCAGCTGGCAAGTCTACAGTAAGATTGACACCAAGAAAATCTGATAAAAACCTCTTAAGACCCTTCAATCAGAAATTCTAACCTCTTGGAAATTCTCCCATTCATGATAAAATACCTGTGAAAGACCCTTCTGTATGGGCCCAATATTTGGAATTGCGAACCAGTACATATTTGGATCAATCAGCTGGCGAGTATTGAGTAAGATTTGCCGAACTTCAGAGTAAAAGAAAGTAATATACAACACATAAGACTCTTTACTGATCTATTGGATAACTTTCAAATGTTACAATCAGATATTTGTTTTGAGAATAGAATTTCATTAGTACTTATAAAAAAGAGTAAAATCACAAAAACAATGCATGTACTTGCACAACTTCAAAGGTCACTCAAAGAAAATAAAAACAACATCAATATTCGAATCTACTGTCTAATCTTCTAAAAAATTATGGGTAACTTATAAATTAAGTCCCCTGAACTATACACCTAATTTCACATTGGTCCCTCGAGTGTTTTTTTTTTTTGGAACTTAACCCCTTGAACTATGCTCCATTTGCATGTTCATCCCTCTGTTCTTCCAGCAAAAGTATAGGGAATATCAGATTTTTCATTGTGTATCACATTTTTTCTGCTCAATTTTTTAACAAAATTCTCCTATATTGTTAACAAAAGTATAGGGAATATCAGATTTTTCATTGTGTCAATCTCTAAGTCAGTTAACTTTGTTGTCAGTCCTTTATAGATCATATTTTTGTCAGTCGTTTATAGACAAATCTGTAGACCTATCACCTATGTAATGGGTTCAGAACCTCAAGAATGGCTAATGCTTCACCTGTTAGTGTAGTTATTCCATCTGTGGTCTTTCACCAAGAAAATCTTATGTCTTTCATTTACAAAAAAGTTAACTCACTTAGAGATTGACACCAAGAAAATCTGATAAAAACCTCTTAACTAGAGTGAGTCAAAATTATAGGGAATATCATATTTCTCCTATATTGTTAACAAAAGTATAGGGAATATCAGATTTTTCATTGTGTATCACATTTTTTTCTACTCAATTTCTTAACAAAATTCTCCTATATTGTTAACAAAAGTATAGGGAATATTAGATTTTTTATTGTGTCACATTTTTTTCTACTCAATTTATTTACCTAGCTATCCATATATGCATATCCTTTATGCATTCTGATATTTGATTTTTTAAGAAAAAATTATTAACTGATGGCCTACAATCTGATCATTTTCAGTACCTTGGATCTATTATACATAACCGGGTGGGGTGGGGTATAGTTCAAGACAGGTGGATGGAGTGGATAGGGGCTTTGTGCCTGTCATGTGATCTCTACATTTACATGCCTCTAAGATTCACAGGTGAATTTTACAAGATCATAGTATGACCCACAATGTGGTATGTTTCATAATGTTGGGCTGTAAAGAGGGTTCAAGCACACTAGAAAGACCACGACAAAGATGAGGATGTTGATGTGGGTGTTCGAAAAAAGTACGAGGGCTGGAGTAGAGCTTATGTCAGCATGAGGATACGTGTAGGCAAATAAAATCAGATTATTTTGGTAGGGAGAAATAGGAGGAAAGGATCCACAATCATACGAATGGAACTTATGATATACGATTTAATAAAAAATACTATCAACAGCAAGTAACTAGAAAGTTAACTGACTTAGAGATTGACACCAAGAAAATCTTATGTCTTTCATTTACAAAAAAGTTAACTGACTTAGAGAATCTATGGGTCAAGAACCTCGGACTTGATGGATTTTTGTAATCGACATAGATTCCCATCGTATAAGATGCTAAGCCAAGAGTACAAGTCCAAATCCAGCATTGATCAGAACAAACACATTTTGGTTGTTGTAAACAATAAGAAGATGGTCTAACTATTGTAGCCAATGTTTGAATCAGGGGCCTATAGTACCTAAAAACGGCACGTGTTCCATTTTAAACTTGAGCAACTTATTCAATCTAAGTATTAGCATTAATTGATTGAACATGATAAACAAACGATACAAGCAAATTAATATGGCATAAAGATATATATGTTATTTATCCACTAACCAAATTCTAGCTGTATGGGATAATGGGAGTACACAATATACAAATAGTGAAGGAATAAAGGCTATAACCCAAAGTGAATGTGAATTGGCCCACTCCCAAAGTGAATGTGAATTGGCCCACTATATTTTAAAGTTTTTTGCTTTTATTTACATCAAATTGATTTTTGCACAGTTTTTGAAAATCTTTTTGTGATAATTGGTTAGAAGTACGTACATGCTTTAAAACAAAAGTAAAGAAAATCAACAAGTATAGCAAAGTAAAATGGCTCAACTAACCAGTGTTAAGGAATGACTCCACTACAACTGTGAATCTTGCCCGATTCAAAGTATTAAGTACAACAGATTTCACCTAAAATGAATTGACCAAAATGAGCAGGTTTTTACCAGAAAATCAAAGATATAGCAAAATTTGGCAATACATGATTACATTCAAAGAGAACCAAACGTCTTGGTATGAACTGAGAAATCAAGATACTAAAGAAGGATTCCTTTTGGAAATCAAGATTCTCATTCCAGTCCCCAGCTTGATAGAACATAAAGTTCAAAATGAAGTTAGACACTATAATTATGAGTGAAATATAATCTCAGTCATCTGGTGTAAGAAATGAATTTCTTTCGCTTCTCTGATCGGCATACTATAATGCGGCATGCCTATATATATGTTAGTCAGTTTTAAATTTACAAATCTGTCAACCAATCCAATTGTCGTACTTTGCTAAGATAAAGGTTTGAGGCATAGATAATTATTTTTTTCCCTTCAAAATATTTTTCATCTTCCTCTAAGTGAAAATGAATTAATTGTTTTTTCTTTAATGAAAATGAATACTTAGTGTTACTAAGACAAAGGTGGATAACATAATTTTATTTTATTTCATGTCGTAGTTTGCACCTGCACCTGCACCCGCTGTGCCCGTGGTCGCTGTGGTCTCTGCAGCAGTACCCGTTGACGTCGTTTCTACGGTTAGTCATTTACTTTAAAATAGGATCTACTTCAGCATGTTTGAGCATGTTTTATTTATGTCGAAGTTGTCTTTATGATTAACTGTGGAGATATCACTCTCATCATGGAAACTGGATTTCAAATACTCCATTTGACTTTCATGTAAGACCTGTGGTTCTAGAAAATTTTTTATTGGTTCACAAGATATGCTGAATTCTTCCTGTCTTCCATCAAGGTGATGAAGACTATCCTTCTGTAGGGCATTATTCCCTAGGAATGGAGATGGTGTCCAGAGCAGTTGATTATTGAAGGATGGGTTCTGAAACAACAATGGTTTCCTTTTCGCCTGCGACGTACAAACAAATGGATTAAACCAAAATTGAAGTGTAAAACAATGGAAATAGAGGTACGCACAATGGTCATGTTCTTCTAACAAGATGCTGGATCACAAATCAACAAAGTCAATAGTCTGAAATTTCCAAATAGTGTCAGGCCACAAGCATGATACATGAACTTACAATGTAAGAAAGGTAATATCTGTGAGCATATAGTATATACTACTAGCACACACTCCATTATGTTTCAGTCCTCATTTATTGAGAAGATTGCCTAAGTCAGTGGTTTCCCCTCAGTCACGATTCAAATGTGCAAGTAGCTAAGACGACTACAATGTGATTGAGATGCTTAATCCGCGGCGGATACAAGCATAGTTATTTTCAGCCCAGGCTCGAGCAAAGTTCCACAGATTTGACGATCATGCTAGAGGTAGAGATGTATTATCCTAAAAATATTGTCGCCGCTCACGAAATGCTTTGTTGCCACCTTTGAAATATTATCATAATCCTCGAAATATTGTCCCCGTCCTCGAAATCTTTTGTTGCCACCTTTGAAATATTGCCATCTTCCTCGAAATATTGGTCCCGCCCTTGAAATATTTTTCATCTCTCTCTAAATATTTTTCGTGCCCTCGGGCACGGGGCTTTCACTAGTATATATATATATATATATATATATATATATATATATATATATATATATATATATATATATATATATATATATATATATATATATATATATATATATATATATATATATATATATATATATATATATATATATATATATATATATATATATATATATATATATATATATATCATGTGTTACTATTTAAGGAAGGAGTATCTCATGGATATTTTTGGTATCTTAGAAAAATAGCTCATCCAAAATTGTTGGCAAAGCTTTCCTTGTATGCACAAAGCGCGGGAGAGGATCACCGTTAAAAAGACTTTTGATTCCGTTGACCTATGCTTAGTCGAAACTATTTGCTGTCCTATACCTCCTCATGATCCTATAGTGTATCTATACTTAATTTTTCCCAAAAAAAAAGGGGGGGGGGGACTTAGTGAACAGTCCAAAACATAAGATCGCTTTAAGCCTGAGGACAAAGGACAACAATACCCCCTAATTGGCTTCAAATTTTCATTTGCATGCCACTCCCTCTAAATTAAACCTAAACCTAATCCTAAAACCTAAGATCTACAGTCCATAGGGTGAACTCTATACCTAATCCGAACCGTAAAACCTAATCCGAACCCTAAAAGCTAAGATCTACAGGCCATGGGATGAACCCTAGACCTAATCCTAAAACCTAAGCCCTAAATCTAATCCTAAAACCTAAGATCTACATGCCATTGGATGAACCTTAGAGTTATATATCTAATCTTAAACATAATCCGAACCTACTCGCCGCCGCCCGCTACTGCTTGCCGTCGCCGTCCGTTGCTCGCCGCTTTGCTCTCGCCAGCGTTGCTCGAGAGAGAAAAGGAGAAAGGGGGGAGGGGGGCAAGGTCGATATTTAGAAGAAAATTATGGACCTTCCCTTAAAGGGATCTTATGAGTGTTCTATACGTTAACCGTTTTATGAGACTAAACACCTAATTTTTTCAAAAAAAAAACCATTAGATTAATAAATTATTTTTAAATACTATTTTGAAAATCTTTGTTTTAGTGCCCTACAAAACCCCACGATTTTTACCACGCACATGCCACGTGTATACTTCTGAATGTGGGCTGCAGTCGTCCACGGGCCCTATGGGCCATTTCTTGCCATGTCGACACGGTCCACTTTCGATTCGTCACCAATTTCTCGAAGTTGTATACAGTGACCGTGACGTAAGCATACCACCTCTTTCTTTATACCGAGGAACGCTCCAGCTCTCCCCACCCACCTTTCCGCCTCCCTCTCCTCCCCCCCGCTGCTTCGTGATGGCCGCGGCAAGGATTCTCCTCCGTCGATCCCCCGCCACCGCCCTTGGCGGCGTCCTCTCTAGCCCGGCGGCCACAGCGGCGAGGCTGATACAGGCGCAGGGCCACTCGTCCCAGGCTGAGGCGGCGCCGGGTGGAGCCAAGCCGAAGCGGACAAAGGTCTTCTCTATCTACCGCTGGAACCCCGACAGCCCCAGCGAGAAGCCCCGTCTCCACAACTACGAGATCGACCTCGGGGAGTGCGGGCCGATGGTCCTCGACGCCCTGATCAAGATCAAGAACGAGGTGGACCCCACCCTGACCTTCCGCCGCTCTTGCCGCGAGGGCATCTGCGGCTCCTGCGCCATGACCATGGACGGCGACAACGGCCTGGCCTGCCTGACCAAGATCCGGTCGGAGGAGGCGGCGGCGACGACGATCACGCCGCTGCCGCACATGTACGTGGTGAAGGACCTGGTGGTGGACATGACCAACTTCTACAGCCAGTATAAGAGCGTGGAGCCGTGGCTGAAGCGCAAGGATCCCCCTCCGGTGCCCGGGAAGGAGGTCCCGCAGAGCAAGAAGGACCGGGCGAAGCTGGACGGGATGTACGAGTGCATCCTCTGTGCCTGCTGCACCACCTCCTGCCCCAGCTACTGGTGGAACCCCGAGACCTACCTCGGCCCTGCTGCCCTCCTCCACGCCAACAGGTCCGCCACTCCCTTTTCTTTTACCCTCAATTCCTTGTGTTTGATAGTTCAACTCTTTGATGCGTTTCTTTTGGTGGCTGAAAGATTGGGTTTTTGTGCTGTTCAGTGTCCGCCCCTTGGGATGTTGTAAGATTTGGTTCCATGGTTTTGTTTGTGATGATATAAGGGGATTTTATTCTTTGTTTTATGATTTGGATTGGTTTTTGTGCTGTCCGTCCCTTTGGATGTTTTCACCTTTCAGATTTGGTTCTATTCAAGGTTTTAAATGCCAAAGTCGATGTTGATTTCAGTTGATCAAAAAAAAAAATGGGTCAAATTTTGAAGAAAACTTTGTATTTTTTAAGAAAGATTTCGGTGGAAAATATGTCGGATTCCGGTCAAGGGTCAAATACCGTTCTGTTATGAAAAAGAAAAAAAAAATTGGAATGGAGGAAAAAGATGGAATTTTTCACTTAAATTGTCCAATAAAAAAGACAAAATGTCTTATTTCAGCCAAATGCTGGTCATTTCGGCTGACATTTTGTATTTTGGTTCCTTGGAAAAAGACAAATTTCTTTGGTTTGGTAGAAAATATGTTAACATTTGATTCCATGTTTCTATTAGTTGTTTTATGATTTGGATTGATTGAGGAATGTGGATAAGGTATTGTAGTTTGGATCAGGTAGAAAAAATTTCAGGTAATTACTTGGGTGAAGGTTTTCGTATTTATTGATTAGTTATCAATTTGCCGAGGTGCTAGAATCTTTACTGACTGATTTATTTCTTGATTATATTGATTGCTTGTTGATAGTTGATTTGCTTGATTGGTGTTTGTTTGTGATTTGTTATGTCTAATGAATATTCGTGATGTCTTGTGATTTATATTAATGGGTCGATATAGGTAATATGGATATCAGGCCACTCGAATATTTTGTTTAGTGGCAGGTGATGATCATTCTGCTGCATGTCTCCTTAATAACTGCAAATGTCTGATCTAGTTTGCTGTCATTCAAAAGAAAGTACCTTTCCATGTTTGGCAATTAATTAGTAGAAAATTTTGAATTGGCTTTTAAATGGACCATATGAGCAATTGTGGGTTGGATTTGATGATTTTGATATTATTTCAACTATTACAAAATTCAATGAGTTTTCTTTTCTTTCTCGATTTGCACATTTCATACTGATTTAGATGCATGTGCACAAACACACGGATGAAATAACACATTCTATCATTCACTATATATTTTTTGTTTGCTATAATATGAATATCACATTTGATATCTTATAATTGGTTATTGAATTTGAACTATACATATTTGAATATTTAATATATTTTTAATGGTTTATTTAGAGCCGTAATTCAAACCTACAAGGCTACAACATTTGTGTTGTTGTAACAACGATCTATCCAATTTATCTTTTGTCTTAAGATTCATTTTCTTAGTCTATTTATGCATGTTTTGAATATATATATATATATATATATATATATATATATATATATATATATATATATATATATATATATATATATATATGTATATATATGGGAATGCTTAGGTGCGGTCTGCGGTTCGTGCGGTCCGCGGTACGCAGCCGTCCGATGCATCGGCCGCGTGCATCCGATGCACGGAGTGGTGCATTGGACGGCTGTGGACCGCAGATCGTACCTAAGCATTCCCCTATATATATATATATATATATATATATATATATATACATATACGCGCCTTACTTCAATCATCCGCGCGTCTTGAGTTGGGCCTTGCGTCTAGGCTCTAAGAGACCTTTGTGACTCATGTGCGCCTTGAGCCTTTCAGAACATTGAGTGGGACATCTAATTATGATAAAATTGACGCTAGTATATCATCACAAAATTAATTTAAAGAAATGAGGATACAAGGATGAATCAGATGGCATTTGGATAGAAGTATGGGGATTATGAGTGAAAAATTAGTACTTTATATGATTGGTATGTGCAAGGAAGATGACTAATGACTTGTGAAGTATAAAGCTTTTTATTTATATGCAATCTATGATTCGTGGGGTATTTCCCACTTAGTCCCGGTGTTGTGTCCACACATGTGAACACCAACACCTATGTCCACATGTAATTAGGGTTTCAGTGTAAATTTGGAAACAATGGTGAGATCGTGTATAAGCATTAGATGCGTCGTGTTAATGGTACTTATCATACCAGGGTACCCTTTGTTGGTGGGGCCCCATAGCATGTGTGATGCAGCATGATCAGCATCATCAGATCATCGCCGCATCTTCCATTTATCGTCAGAGACATTTATTTACTGTCGTTTTTATTTTATGTTTGGATGACATTAGCCGTTTGGGCTTGTTAGTCGTTTATTTCAGTTTTTGGCCATTTTTCCCTGTTTTTGGCCTTATTTCAGCATTTAGCTTTATTTCTGTTCTTGCCCAGTTCATGGGGGATGTCCATGATCTCATCCGAGGGCTTTTCGGATTGAATCCGGGTCTTCTCGGGTGAGTTTCAGCATTATATTAATAAAATTATGGGTGCGTGTGTTTGCGGGGTACCGACGGACGAGATTAGATCTCGAAACCGACGGTTAGATGGCGAAATAACACCATTTTGATGACGTGGCAAGTTATGGGCTTCATAGGGTCTTAAATGGGCTTATCTTAAGCCCAATAGGGTTTCTAATGTGATGCCGCCCCCCCTTCTTTCTTTTTCCCGTGAAACATCACCGGCCCCACCTTGCCCGCGCGGATCCCGAGGCACCCGCTACCCCTAGTCCGTCCCTCCCTTCTCTCCCTTGTTTCTCTCTCTTTTCCTTTCCTTTCTTGGCGCATCAAATCCACACCATTCACCCTTATTCCCCTTTGATCTTAGCCATCCAAAACAAAACCCTAGTCTACAAAAGATGAAGAAAGAAAAGAGAATTCAGATTTTGATGAATTGCTGAAACTTGTGCCTTTTCGTGAGTGCTTCCGGGCGAGACTCGTGTCCCCGATCCTCGCCGCTTCCACGACTTCGCCTCGTGAAGGCCTTGGTGCTGATTTTCCGAAGGTTCCGGCTTCTCCCGACGTCCGGCCTTGCTCCGTGTGCAGGATCATCGGCGCATCCTCGCAATCGACCCACGGCGGAAAACCCCAGGCAATATCTTTTCTTTTCTTTATTTTCCCTCGCATCCGCATCGTTTTCCATTCGTTTTCATTGCCTCCGCTCCGCATCGCAGCCGTCATCATCCTTTTTCATCGCTAGTTGAAGCCATAATTTATGCCAATTTAATAGATTCGCCATCTATAGTCTGTCGATAACCCTAGCAAGCATCCGTAGCCCTTTCTTTATGAAAATCTGATGCAAGCCTATTGTTCTGTTTCAATATCTATTGCTGCGAATTAGTCTTTTATATGCTGAAATTCTATTCTTTGTGATAATATTGCGTCTTCACTGTTAGATCTGAAATCTGTTTTATGTTGATGCCATATCCTTTTAGTTTTGCGTGAGATAATTCCTGATTGCTGTCTTTTTGAGTTATACAACGCTATATTGACAACTAAACCCTAATTATTGACCAAAGAAAACCCTAAAGGGGGCTTAGGATTGTAGTGTGCCTTATTGGTGCCTGCATCAAGTTGGTATCAGAGCTCGAAAGAACCTGTTCGGGTTTCTTTTGAGTGCTGAATTTCAGCAACACTCATCTTCGTCTTTGCTGATTTTGCATAGGGCATCATCTTGCGTGCGTGAAATTGCATTAAGTGTTAGGATTGCATCGTGTGAACATCTGCATATCTCATAATCCATGGCTGATCGTACCCATCTGCACCGGGATGCCCGGAATCGAGGACGTTTCCCTCGAGGACCACAACCTCGTGGTGCTTGGCAAGAAGCGACCCAAAACACGTTGGATCAACATGCAACCTTGTTGCAAGAGATCACCGATAGGCTAGGATTGCTGTTACAAGATAGAGGCGTCAGCCCTAATACCCCACCGGTCGAAGAGGACCCGGGAGGGGCAGAAACCGATCCGCATGCCGAGGGTCATAGGGTCGAAGAGCAAGACCGAGACCAGGGTCAAAATCAAAATCCAATTCCAAACCCACCTCGGAACCGGAACCAAGCACTACCTCAGAATCCCAACCGATACCAGCCGCACGAGCGAAATCGAGATGACTATCTTAAGTCACCTCCTGAGTCTGAAGCTGAGTTGGACGAGTCCGACGTGGACTTCGAACGAGAGTACGTTCAGTTCGGTCGTCCCAGAAACCCTAGAGAGCAACATGCGCGTGATCAGCACGGCATAGAGGAGCGTCTTGTGCGAGCCCTTGAGAGATCCCAAGGATACGGAGTCCGAGTTGACATCGATGACTTTAGGGGAAGCCATGATGCTGACGCATTCCTTGACTGGATAGATAGCGTCGAGCACTTCTTTGATTGGAGAGATCTCCCCGATGATCGAAAAGTCAAACTCGTGGCAACGAAACTGAAAGGAGCCGCTTTAGTTTGGTGGCGAGAGTTACAAACGAGTCGCCTTAGGAAAGGGAAGCAAAAGGTCGCAACGTGGGCCAAAATGCGGGACAAAATGCGACTGAAGTACCTCCCTCCTGACTACCGTACCTCGCTGTACCAGAGGTTGCTTAGCCTGAAACAAGGCAATCGAAGCGTACAGGAGTACACTGAAGAGTTTGACATCCTGACCACTCGTAATGCCATCCCGGAAGACGATGAACAGAAAGCTGCACGCTACGTCTCAGGGTTGCGCTACCAAATTCAGGATGCACTCGCAATGCAGACCATCCTTACTGTAATGGAAGCTTCTAGGCAAGCTCTCAAGGCTGAGAAAATTCAGCAACGAGCCTTTAGGAGAGAGGTTGCCCCTAGAGTGCCCCCAGGTGCCCCTTCAGCTGGAAGAGGAGCACCCCCTGCTAGAGTCACCCCACCTGTTCCCACTCCGACTACAACTCCATCAAGAGCCAATCAGCCCCCTGGCCGGGTTGAACAATCAAGTCGTGAGCGTGGTGCCATAGGAAGTCGACCACCCGGAGCGACTTATAAATGCTTCGAGTGTGGAGAAGTAGGACACCTCATCGCCCAATGCCCAAAAAGGAGACCTCAGACCCATCTGACAGAAGGTGAAGAGACAACTGAGGAAACCCTAAACAACATGGCTGAAGAAGGGCATGATGATGATCCTAGAGATGCTGAATATCAGGAGGATGACGAGACACATGACGTCATCGCTGAAGCTGACGAGGCAACGCATGCACTAGTCATGCACCGAGTTTTGTCGACCCCAAAAGCTCCTGAGCCAGATCGATGGCTTAGAAGGAATATCTTCCACACCACTTGTACCTCAAAGGGGAGGCATTGCGTCCTCATCATAGACAGTGGTAGTACCGAGAACTTGGTTGCCCAGATCATGGTTGATAAGTTAGGGCTCAAGACAGAGAAGCTGGTCAAGCCATACAACTTGTCTTGGTTTAAGAAAGGGTCAGATGTCGCTATCAAAGAGCGATGCCTAGTTGAATACACTATTGGCAAGATGTATAAGGAAGCTGTGTGGTGTGACGTGGCGCCCTTGGGCATTTGTCACATTCTGTTGGGCCGCCCGTGGCAGTACGACAGAAAGACGACACATGATGGGGAGAAGAATACTTACTCCTTCTGCAAGGATGACTATAATATCACCTTAGTGCCGCAGAGGGAGCCCCTGAAGCCAATTTCTAGTGAGCCGACACCCCCAGCCGTCACCCCTAAGTTGCCAAAAGAGAAACCGAAGGCCCTGCCAACATTGCTGACCCAAGCTTGTTTCGAAGACGAGCTTAGGGAATCTCGCTCCATCTTTTTCCTAGTAGCCAAAGAAGCCACAGAGGGCACTAGCATTCCTCATGAGATTCAAATCCTACTTGAAGATTTCAATGATCTCATCCCAGAGGAACTACCTGAAGGACTTCCACCTCTGCGGGACATTCAACATTGCGTTGACCTAGTCCCAGGAGCGACGCTACCTCACCTTCCTCACTACCGAATGAGTCCGTCTGAATATGAGGAAATGCGTCGACAAGTTACCGAGTTACTGCAGAAGGGACTGATTCAAGAGAGCATGAGTCCGTGCGCAATACCTGCACTCCTAACTCCCAAGAAGGATGGGACATGGAGAATGTGCATCGATTGCTGTGCCATTAATCGAATAACTGTCAAATATAGATTTCCGATTCCTCGATTGGATGATATGCTTGACATGCTACATGGTGCGAAAATCTTTTCGAAAATTGATCTTCGTAGCGGTTATCACCAGATCCGCGTACGACCCGGTGACGAATGGAAAACTACCTTTAAGACCCGGGAAGGACTGTATGAATGGCTAGTAATGCCATTTGGTCTGTCGAATGCACCAAGTACCTTTATGAGGTTCATGAATCAGGTGCTCAGACCGTTCATAGGGAAGTTCGTTGTCGTATACTTTGATGACATTCTTATCTATAGTACGACATCTGAACAACATGTCGAGCACTTGCGAGAAGTTCTGAAAACGCTTAGGAAAGACAAGCTGTACATCCATCTGAAGAAGTGCACTTTTCTAACAGACAGCTTGACCTTTCTAGGCTACATTGTGTGCTCCGAAGGGATACGGGTCGATCCAGAGAAGGTCGAAGCCATCAAATCATGGCCCGTTCCCCAGAACGTTAGTGATGTGCGACGGTTCCATGGTCTAGCGTCCTTTTACCGCAGATTCATTAAGAACTTTAGTTCCGTCATTGCACCTCTCACGAACTGTATGAAGAAGGGTGGTTTCCTTTGGACCCCCGAAGTTGAAGCGAGTTTCGATCTCATCAAGGCCAAAATGATGAGTGCTCCAGTTTTAGCACTCCCGAACTTTGAGAAGGTCTTTGAGATTGACTGTGATGCCTCTCACGTCGGGATAGGAGCAGTCCTTAGTCAAGAGGGACGTCCCGTCGCATTCTTCAGCGAGAAGCTGAACGCCGCGCGTTTGAATTATTCGACATACGACATTGAGTTTTACGCGGTTGTTCAAGCCCTCAAGCACTGGAGGCATTACCTGATCCAACGAGAATTTGTGCTCAATTCGGACCATGAAGCGCTTCGCTATCTGAAATCTCAGCGTAGCTTGAACCAGCGGCATGCTAAGTGGTCCAATTTCTTGCAAGAGTACACGTTCAACCTCAGGTATAAAGCTGGGGTCCTGAATAAAGCTGCTGATGCTTTGAGTCGACGAGGTCTGATACTAGTCACTTTACAGCCCGTCGTTGTTTCTTTTGAAGCACTGAAATCCATGTACGCGACTGATCCGTACTTTGGTCCCATCTGGGAATCCTGTCAAGAAACGGGCACTGACCCCACGGCATCCTATATTATCCAAGAGGGATTCTTGTTCCGTGGAACCCGCCTGTGCATCCCTGAGTGTTCCCTTCGCGAGAGTCTTGTCCAGAACACCCATGAAGGGACCGCTTCTGAAGAAAATCCGAACGAATCTTTTAGAGATACGTTAATCCATGAATTGCACGGAAGTAATTTGGGAGGTCATTTTGGCCAAACCAAAACTATTGATTCAGTGGAGAGACGTTACTTCTGGCCTCACTTGAGAAAAGACGTCGTCAAGTTTGTGCAACGATGTCGAACCTGTCAAATGTTCAAAGGCAGAAAGCAGAACACAGGTTTGTACATTCCTCTGCCGATCCCTGCTCGCCCTTGGGAGGATATCACCATGGATTTCATTGTAGGTCTACCCCGAACACTTCGGCGCGTTGATTCAATCTTTGTGGTTGTAGACCGATTTTCAAAAATGGCCCATTTCATACCATGTAGGAAAACTTCTGATGCATCTCATGTAGCTGAGTTATTCTTTAGGGAAGTTGTTCGTCTGCATGGCATTCCAAGGTCGTTCACATCTGATAGGGACACTAGATTCTTGAGCCACTTTTGGCGTACTCTTTGGTCAAAGCTAGGGACTAAACTTCAATACAGTAGCGCGTATCACCCTCAAACTGATGGACAAACAGAGATTGTCAACCGTAGTCTAGGGGATATGCTTCGATGTCTAGCTGGTGAAAGACCGAAACAGTGGGATGTAGTTTTACCACAAGCTGAATTCGCATATAATAGTTCAATCAATCGCTCAGTAGGTAAAACCCCTTTTGAAATCGTCTATGGCCATGTTATTCCCCATTTCTTGGATAGAACTGCCCTACCGCCTACAGGTCCTGCGAGTGCTGATGCTGATGACTTCCTTGAACACATCAAGACTGTACAGCGGGAGTCGCTTGAGAAACTGAGGGAAAGTAATGCCAGGTATAAGGCAAGCGCGGATTCACACAGGCGCGAGAGCACTTTTCAGCCAGGGGACTGGGTCCTCGTCTACTTTCGCAGAGAGCGGTTTCCCACCGGTTCTTATGGGAAACTGAGCCAGAGGAAGTTTGGGCCCTTCCGCGTTCTCAGAGCGTTGGGACCCAATGCTTACCTGCTGGACTTGCCAGATGACATGCCGACATCGCCGATCTTCAACATCTCAGAGTTGTTCCCTTTTCACGGAGACCGGCCAGACACGCCTTCAGCGCCACAGATCCCGTTTTCAGATGCGCAGCGGGATGAGACAGAGCAGATACAGGAGATCGTTGACGTCAGAGAGCTTGCTACCCGCCGCGGTGTCTTCCGACGGTTCCTTGTTCGGTGGGTAGGCAGGCCACTTTCAGACTGTACCTGGGTGGAGGAGCGACAGTTGCGAGCACAGCGGCCCGACCTCATACAGCAGCTGGATGCCCACTCGACGGAGTCGAGTTCTTTCTAGTCCGGGGGAGTTGATGCAGCATGATCAGCATCATCAGATCATCGCCGCATCTTCCATTTATCGTCAGAGACATTTATTTACTGTCGTTTTTATTTTATGTTTGGATGACATTAGCCGTTTGGGCTTGTTAGTCGTTTATTTCAGTTTTTGGCCATTTTTCCCTGTTTTTGGCCTTATTTCAGCATTTAGCTTTATTTCTGTTCTTGCCCAGTTCATGGGGGATGTCCATGATCTCATCCGAGAGCTTTTCGGATTGAATCCGGGTCTTCTCGGGTGAGTTTCAGCATTATATTAATAAAATTATGAGTGCGTGTGTTTGCGGGGTACCGACGGACGAGATTAGATCTCGAAACCGACGGTTAGATGGCGAAATAACACCATTTTGATGACGTGGCAAGTTATGGGCTTCATAGGGTCTTAAATGGGCTTATCTTAAGCCCAATAGGGTTTCTAATGTGATGCCGCCCCCCCTTCTTTCTTTTTCCCGTGAAACATCACCGGCCCCACCTTGCCCGTGCGGATCCCGAGGCACCCGCTACCCCTAGTCCGTCCCTCCCTTCTCTCCCTTGTTTCTCTCTCTTTTCCTTTCCTTTCTTGGCGCATCAAATCCACACCATTCACCCTTATTCCCCTTTGATCTTAGCCATCCAAAACAAAACCCTAGTCTACAAAAGATGAAGAAAGAAAAGAGAATTCAGATTTTGATGAATTGCTGAAACTTGTGCCTTTTCGTGAGTGCTTCCGGGCGAGACTCGTGTCCCCGATCATCGGCGCATCCTCGCAATCGACTTCGCCTCGTGAAGGCCTTGGTGCTGATTTTCCGAAGGTTCCGGCTTCTCCCGACGTCCGGCCTTGCTCCGTGTGCAGGATCATCGGCGCATCCTCGCAATCGACCCACGGCGGAAAACCCCAGGCAGTATCTTTTCTTTTCTTTATTTTCCCTCGCATCCGCATCGTTTTCCATTCGTTTCCATTGCCTCCGCTCCGCATCGCAGCCGTCATCATCCTTTTTCATCGCTAGTTGAAGCCATAATTTATGCCAATTTAATAGATTCGCCATCTATAGTCTGTCGGTAACCCTAGCAAGCATCCGTAGCCCTTTCTTTATGAAAATCTGATGCAAGCCTATTGTTCTGTTTCAATATCTATTGCTGCGAATTAGTCTTTTATATGCTGAAATTCTGTTCTTTGTGATAATATTGCGTCTTCACTGTTAGATCTGAAATCTGTTTTATGTTGATGCCATATCCTTTTAGTTTTGCGTGAGATAATTCCTGATTGCTGTCTTTTTGAGTTATACAACGCTATATTGACAACTAAACCCTAATTATTGACCAAAGAAAACCCTAAAGGGGGCTTAGGATTGTAGTGTGCCTTATTGGTGCCTGCATCAATGTGGCTTTGTAGCAAATTAATTATCTATGTTGCGTTATCGACTATAATTTGTTTCTTTCTCAATATATGTTCATAAGCTTAATATGTTGTGTTATTGATGAGAATTTTTATTTCTTTGTATAGGACCACTAGCAACATTGCATGTGTCATGTGATTGAACTATTAGTTCCATCACATCCATCCTTAACTAAAGAGACGCTCATATTAGACTCGAGATTTTTTTTTAGAGTTTATTCTGATTGCATTAAATACACCCTTCAATTGACAAACATGAGATTCTTCATTCCTACATGGTTGATCATATTTGTGCTTTGTATTATTTATACTTAATTAAGTAATTAACACACACACACACACACACACACACACACACACACACACACATATATATATATATATATATATATATATATATATATATATATATATATATATATATATATATATATATATATGGGTCAGGATCCTATGCCTTCAAGTTTTGCCTTCAAGGTTATTTGATGTCCTAGAGGGTTTAGAATATGTTAATTCTTGTGGATGTAATCATCCCACCTTAGATAGAACATCCATAAAAAATCAGCACATTCTAAACCTTCTAGGGCCATCAAATATTACAAACTTTATCCATCGTTCATTTTATCGGTTAACTTTTATTATATATTTGATGACTCTAGATGTTTTAGAATGTGCTGATTTTTTGTGGATGTTCTATATAAGGTGGAATGATTGCATCCACAAAAAATCCGCACATTCTGAACCCTCTAGGGAATCAAAACAAAATCGAAGGCAAAAAATAAAGGGAAAAATTTCAGGCATAGGATCTTGACTAAGGTGGTTTTTTTTTAATTTTTTTTTGGATGATGATCACCTCCCCTTTGATAGCGCACACAAAAAATTTCAGCTCATTCTAAGATCTATAGGTCTATCAAATGTGCTCAACCTTTATCGGTCGTTCATTTTTACCATTAATTTGATGAGCACTTTTGATAGACCTACAAGTTTAATTGTCTTAGAATGAGCTGAAATTTTTTGTCTGTGCTATCAAAGGGGAGGTGATCAACCTCTAAAAAAAAAATTTGAAAAAAAAACCCCTAGGGGGGTGCCCCACGTTAAGCGGCCGGACTGTATCACTACCCCATATATATATATATATATATATATATATATATATATATATATATATATATATATATATATATATATATATATATATATATATATATATATAGCTGTAACGGTGCGGTGTCGCTCCGTTGCGTGCATAGCACGCACTCGATGCACGCGGCGAATGCATCAAACGGCTACGTTGCAACACCGCACGCCGTATTTTATCGTATATATATATATATATATATATATATATATATATATATATATATATATATATATATATATATATATATATATGGCTATTACGTTGAGCTGTGAGTTGTGGTAGGAGAAAATAAGCTGCGGGTATTTTGACCCCCTAGAAGTTTTGGAATTTGATGAAATTTGGTGAGGGTCTTGTCTAGGGTAAGATGATCATCCTCACCAATTTTCATCAAATTCCAAAACTTCTAGGGGGTTAAATGGTCGAAGCAAAATCTACAGATTTTAACGGTGACTGTGGATGACAAATTTTGTTTCGACCATTTGGCCCCCTAGAAGTTTTGGAATTTGATGAAAATTGGTGAGGATGATCATCTTACCCTAGACAACACCCTCACCAAATTTCATCAAATTCCAAAACTCCTAGGGGGTCAAAATACCCGCAACTCAATTTCTAAATCGGCAGCTCACAGCTCACTGTAAGTCTGTAACATTCCTCTCTCTCTCTCGATATATATATATATATATATATATATATATATATATATATATAGAGGGAGGGAGGGAGGGAGGGAGGGAGAGAGAGAGAGAGAGTCGGTCTATGGTACGGCCAAATTATTGTGCAGCCAAGTTAGTCTAGGCTTTTTTTTTTTTGAGGATCACCTACCATTTGATAAGTCACATGTCAAAAATCAACTCATTCTAAGACCTCTAGGTGCATCAAATGTGCTCGGCTTTATTGACCGCTCTATTTAACCGTCAAGTTTCGGTGGCACATTTGATGCACCTAAAAGTCTTACAGGGCTGATTTTTGACATGTGGCCTATCAAAGTAATGTCGATTGTCCTAAAAAAAATTAAAAAAAAATACTTCCAAAGCATGGTTGTAAGTTAGTCGCACGTTAATTTGGCCACACCATAGAAATATATATATATATATATATATATATATATATATATATATATATATATATATATATATATATATATATATATATATATATATATATATATATATATATACGTGTTAGGATGTGGTGTGCGCCTGCAACCGCATATTCAGGGATGAGTGCGATACACCGGTCAGGGCGTTGTGCATCGGACAGCTGCAAGGCGCACCACACATCGCACTTTATCATTCCTTTCTCTCTCTCTCTCTACATATATATATATATATATATATATATAGAGAGAGAGAGAGAGAGAGAGAGAAATGCGGCATGCGGTAAGTGCGGCACCTTACCGCAGCCGTCTGATGCACCCGCTGCATGCATCGCATGCACGCAGCGATGCATCAGACGGCTGCGGTAAGGTGCCGCACTTACCGCCTTATAGCATGCCCCTATATATATATATATATATATATATATATATATATATATATATATATATATATATATATATATATATATATATATATATATATATGGGGACGGGGAGCTTGGACCTCAGGTGCAGCGTGAATGCTGCACCCGGCTCTGCATGGATGCCACGTGTCCCTCCGAATCCGGAAATCGGATCGGATTCCCTACATCCGGACGGAATAAATGCCGGACAAAACCTCAGTCGCCCGATTGCCTAGATCCAATGGATCGGATTCCCCCGGACCGTTGTCTCGCTGTTACTGTGGCGACCACAGTAACAATGAGATTTTGGTCCGGATGAATTCCGGCCATTGGATCCTGCGATCGGGCAGCTCAAACAAATACTGGCGGGCTGTTGTGTTGTGTGGGTGAATCTCATCCGTCTGATCGACCGAATCGAACGGGCCAAAATAATTTCGCGGTTACTGTAGCCGCTACAGTAACCGCGAAATTGTTTTGAGCGGTTGGATCCATAGTCACAAAGTTCGGGTTCGGCGATAAGTCAGCGAGGGAAAAACTCAGAAAAGTTCGGCGAAAATCGGAAAGTTCGGAAAAAAAACGGGTAAAAGTCGGGGAAAAAAACGGGTTCAGATTTTAATCGGTGTGGGTAAAATTTAAAAAAAATCGGAAAGTTCGGGGCCTTCAAAATTCCAGTTTTTAGCCTACATTTAAGCACCTAAGACATTTTTACATGACTTATATAAAGATGATAGATCAACAACAACAAATCAACAAAGTTTTGGCCTACATTTAACTATTTAAGTAACTAACACATTTCGAACGTGATTTGAAGATGATAAGAAAGCAAGAAAAGTTAACAAAGTTACTACCAAATGCAAGCAAGCAACAAAGCAACAACAAAATGATAAAGTAACATACTAAGTTACTAACATCATGTTAAGTTGATAACACCATCCCAAAATAAAATATTACAAAACTTAAGATGTTCATTGTTCAATTGTCACTCATCAAAATATAATAGAAAATAAAAATTAAGCATCGATCATATCATCGAGAGCATCCAATGCCAAACTAGTATCATCCTCCCTTGCTTCATTCTCTTCATCCTCCAAGAATTCCATGTCATCAGACTCATCATCGGAAGAAAGTTGGACATCTTCGAGATCGGCTTCCCCCTCCCACATCCTCGAAAGGCAATATGTTCTCCACATTGATCGGCTGAGAATCATTGACTTCTTTATCTTTGGTTGTCTTTATGAAATGTAAGTTCATTCGAACGAAAACCAAATCATGTAGCTTCTTGGGTTCCAACCGGTTCCTCTTCTTTGTGTGTGCGGCATCAAAAGCACTCCAATTCCTTTCGCATGCCGAAACACTACATGGTTGACTATGCAATTTGATTGCCAACCGTTGAAGAGTTGGAACCTCATCTCCCCACATGTGCCACCAAACTCCTATATAGCACAATACAGACAAATACAAAATCCCAATTATCAAATCATAAAAACAACCAAGCAACAAACTAATCAAACTTTAAAAAACTATAGTAAAAAAAAGAATACGCACTTGGATGCTCTATGCTCAAGGACTCGATTGCCAAAGGTGCAAATATCTTTGGATCTTTTTGGTGGTAGAATTTGATCTCAGTAAGAAAAGTTTTTCTCGCATCTGGTCCCGGCACCATCTTTTGTAAAACCTTCTCAAATCCGCTTTTTACTTCTCTATCCATTTTCACCAATTTGGAAACAAACAAGCTAGGATTGAGAAAACCGGCAACGGCATGTAGAGGGCTATGTAATGTCTTGTTCCATCTCTTATCAATGATTTTCCAATAAGGCATATACTTTTCATCATCCCCTTTGTAAACTTCCTTGATTGCTTCTTTTGCACGATCCATGCTTTCGTATAAATAACCCATTGTGGAACCATCACCATCAACCATCCTCAACACCCTCACTAAAGATTCAACACTACATATTATCTCCTTTCCAATTAACCAAAATTCACTACCTTGGATTGTCATTTGCATAACTACACCTTCGTCAATCTTGCTTTGGGGAAGAGACCTCCACTCATTTGAAGCGACCATGAATCGAAGTGTTTGTTCTTCTTTGATGATTGATTGCAAACATAGGAATTCGGTTGCAAATCTAGTTGCCCCCGGCCTTTTCAGCTCTCTACCATGAGTATGCAACCTCATCAAATCCAAAACATGTTGATACTTGTGATAGAACTTTACAATCTTTCTTGCAGATGCTAGAATAGGCTTCACATGAGGCAATTCATCTATCTCCTCCAAAATCAGATCTAAACAGTGTGCCGCACATGAAGTCTTAAAGATATGTGGACATCTCTCTTCGATGATAGCTCCCGCTACACCATTATTGGATGCATTATCCGACACCACTTGCACAACATTATTTGGACCCACCTCTTCAATCCCGGAACATATGAAGTTTGCAATGAAGTTTTCATCATTCTTCCTTCCAACCATGCATACCGATTTCAAAAAACGGTTCCCTTAGGGCAAGTAACCAATAGGTTCAAATGTGGTCTCTTCCTTGTGTCAGTCCACCCATTTGACATTAAGGTGCATCCTGAATGCACCCATGATTCTTTCATCGTTTTGATATATTCTTCCACTTCACCTTTCCAATATCCCAATATCTTCGTTCTAGCCGTCTCACTGCTAGGGGAAAAATATCCAGGACCAACAATTGCAATAGCAGCTAATGCTTCTTTGAACTCTTCAGATCTTAGTAGATTGAAGGAAAGGTTATTTGCTACCATAGCCTTCACTATAAGATTGTCGGCAACCTGTTTCTTTTTTTTTTTAATCAACTCATTGATTTTTAGTTGAGGCACTCCAGACACTCCTCTTGAAGGACTACAAAAAGTAGTCATTGATCCTGAACTACCAACTGATGATGTTGTTAATGACGTTGGCCTCAAAAAATCTGATACCTTAGGCTTCTTCCTTGAGTCAATCTCAATTATAGATTTATTTGCTACTTCACAAACACCATCAGGTACAGATGAACATGCATGAACATCCCTCCCTGTTATCTTTGATAGATGGATTTTCATCCTTGTTATAGAACCAACAAACAACTCTTTGCAGAATAGACACCGAATCTTTCCCTTCTCTTCTTGTAAATATTCCCAAAAGGGATCCCGTCCTCTAGGCATTTTGCGAAAATCTACAATTTAATAGCATTATCCATAAATAAAAACAAGATGATGCAATAAACAAAATCATTTGCCACTTTGCTTGCAACTAGATAACATCATAGCACACGCTGCAGTATTCAGCGATGAAAACATACAGTCAAACAAAACTTGCAAAATGTAAGCCTAATTCTTCTATAGTGAAGACTAAAGAGCATAACAATGATGGAGAAAACAACACAAACCGACAATTGATGTATTCAAAGCCTTGATCCATACCTGAAAGGCTGAAATTGGGGCTAAAAAGCGGTGGCTGCAATTCAATAAAAGTCCTGGCGTTGCTAGGTCGGGCTTGCCTACACACAGTCTACACAGAGAAGTAGCAATGAGACGAGGTCACGAGGGAAGAGGCTCCGGCCTGCTGTGGGTATGCATACACACACATACAAGGATGAAGAAGATCTCAAAGGAAGAAGATGAGGGAAAGAGGAAGAAGATGAGAACGAAAAGGAAAGGCGTGAGGGTATCCTCTTACCTTGAGCCCCGGCGGAGGAGAGTGCTGCCGTCGGCCAAAATCCAGAGCCTCGGTGGAGGAGTGGGTCTCTGGAGGAGGCGGAGTGGACGAGAGAGGCGGATCGAAGGAGTGGTGGTGCCGCCAGTCCCCTCCCTTGCAAACCCTAGCCCCGGCGGAGGAAAGGATATCTGGTGGTGCCGCCGGCCGCCACTCATGCAAACCCCAACGGAGGAGAGGATCTCTGGTGGTGTCGTCGGCCGCCGCTCATGCGAACCCTAGCCTCGTCGCATCGAAAGAGAGGAGCAACCGAGCGGCCCGAGCGGAAATAAATCCCGAGCACATCGACCCATGTGCCTTGTAGTGGACCGGTGGTATGATAACCCGCGGGACAACATAAATCGCCGATTTTTGTGACACGTTTAATTCGGGGGTAAAATCGGCTATAAATCGGCAAGGGGGTAGAGCGCGATTTAAACGCGTTTTTTTCAATTATTCGGCGATTTTTGTGACTATGGTTGGATCCATGCGATCGGACGACTGAAAGCATTATCGCGGTTACTGTAGCGGCTACAGTAACCGCGAAATTTTTTTCAGCTGCCCGATCACAGGATCCAATGGCCGGGATTCATCCGGACCAAAATCTCGCTGTTACTGTGGCCGGCACAGTAACAGCGAGACAACGGTCCGGGGGAATCCGATCCGTTGCATCTAGGCAATCGGGTGGCTGAGGTTTTATCCGGCATTTATTCCGTCCGGATGTGGGGAATCCGATCCGATTTTCGGATTCTGAGGGACACGTGGCATCCATGCAAAGCCGGGTGCAGCATTCACGCTGCACTTGAGGTCTAGGCTCCCCGTCCCCTATATATATATATATATGGTCAGGATCGAATGACCCATCATCCTAATCGTTGGATTTGGGTTTCAAAATATGCTGATTTTTTGTGAGGATGATAAACATATCATTGATAGCATACCCTCAAAACTTTAGTAGATTCTAAAACCTCTAGGGCCATCAATTGTTATAAGCTTTTTCGACCGTCAATTTCAACCGTTGATTTGAAGAGCACATTTGATGCACCTAGAGGTTTTAGAATGTGTTATTTTTTCTGAGGATGATCAACATACCATAGATAGCGCTTCTACAAAAAAACAATATATTTTTTCTGAGGATGATGGATGAAATTAATATGGGTCAGCCGATCCTGACCCATATATATATATATATATATATATATATATATATATATATATATATATATATATATATATATATATATATATGGGGATGCTTAGGTGCGGTCTGTGGTCCTTGCGGTCTGCAGTCCGCAGCTGTTTGATGGACCACTTCGTGCATCCGATGCACGCGACGGGTGCATTGGACGGCTGCGGACCCGGACCGCAGCCTGCACCTAAGCATACCCCATATATATATTGAAAAGTAGGGTATTATATCAATATTTTGAAAAATTTAACAATCTTGCCAACCTGCTCTTGTAGTAGGGCATGAAAATGAAGGAAGAAAAGAAGAAAGAACCAAACCAATGCAGTCATACTACTGACTGAGTAGGGCAAGGCTACAAGCCAAACAAACAAAATAAAAGGATTGAATCCACTGATCTAGCTCATACGAGTCTTTATCTTTAAGATGATTGCTTCTTTTTATCCACCACAAGTTGTTCTTCATATAAGCAAGAGTTTTAGCCTAGGTAGTAGCTTTGGATTTGAATTCCTCTTTGAAGATTCTGCAATTTCTCTCTTCCAAAATGCTGCAAGTTGAACAAGCTAATGAAATTATGTAAATGATTCCATCTTCCCCATTTGACTCGATAAATGAATAGAATTATCAAATGAAAATTTGAAATTATTTGCATTGAATAGATGGCAACATTTTTTCCAAAATGAAGCTGGAGTAGGAACATTCAAAGAACAAGTGGCTGCAGGATTCTTCATCAGAAGTGCAAGGACACATCTATTTGGGAGGGAAATGCCTCTCCTATTGAAGTAATCCAAAGCTGGCAAGGCTTTAAGAATAAATCTCCAAAGGCAAATAGACATCCTAGGAGGAATTTGTTTGTTCCAAACCAAATGAGACCACCTAACTTCAGTTCCAACATTTCTGTTGAAGTTCCAGCCTGAGCAAAAGGAGAAGGATCCCAAAGTACTGACGTAGTATACTTCCAGGTTATAGGATCTGTTTCCTTAGAGAGAAATATAGGAATCTTCTTTATTTCCATAAACAAAGCTTTAGTTTTGTAATTTCTAGGATGGGGGTGGTGGGGGGGGAGCTTTCATTCTCCATTGCCTATAAAATCGAGAACTTTATAATTTCCCAGATTTTGAACAATCATAGCTTGAGTTCTAGGAAATTCCACTGGACTGATGCATTAAACCAAGGATCAAACCATAACTCAAAGTCAGAATTGTTATAAAATTTCAAATAATTTCAAATTAGGTTAGATAGAAGAGTAGATCTAATGTTCAACAGGTTTCTCCAAACAGCTGAAACTGCATTAGAAGCAGTTTCAAGTTGTATGATTTTGCCGTGTCCGACACCCGCGTCTGTGTCCACACAAATTGTAGATATGAATAGAAATGATGTAAAAGTCTGCTCTAGCTTTCGGCGTATGTGTTACAATGTGGACCTATGGGACGGTGGTAGTGTTTATAATGAAGTGATTTAAGGGGGTTTTCTTTTTAGGCTTAAAAATTCCATCAAATTGATCTTTCAAAATGTACTGGATTTTGCTGGGGGAACAAAGGGGTTTTCATTTTAGGCTCAAATTGGTCTGTTAAAAATTCGGTCAAATTGGTCTGTCAAAATGTACCTGATTTTTGCTTGGGAACAAAATATGCACCAGAACTGGTGGTTTGAGCTAGTTTTGTGTCTGTTTTTTACTTATTTTGGGTTACGGTCTTGTCGAAATGCATTTTTTTAGGTTTTGTTTTGACTTGTTTAAAAAATTTATTTTTTATTGACCATTTGTTTCAGATGTTTCATCAATTTTAGCCTAGTTTCGGTTAGTTGTGACGATTCTTTTGCATTAAGCAATATATTTTCAGATTTTTTGTAAGTATGACCATTTCTTTTTGGTTTGCAGCCAATTGAAATCGTAATTTAAGTCGAAATTGCATACATCCATTTGTAGTTCTTATTGAGTTGAGAAAATGCATGACAGTGTCTCATCTGGGTTATCAACCTAGGGAAAGTATATGTCAATCCTTATATAGGATGCATAGTCACCAAGTTCGGGTTCGGCAATACGTTGGCGAAGGTAAAACTCGGAAAAGTTTGGTGAAAATCGGAAAGTTCGGAAAAAAAAAAGAAGGGAGAAATGGAGGAAAAAACCAGGTTCGAGATTTAATTGGCGAGGGTGAAATTTGAAAAAAAATACCGGCAAGTTCAGAACCTTTGAGTCAACTTCTTAGTTTACATTTAAACAATTAAATCATTCCGAACGAGAAAAACCTACAAGTGGAACAGTAAGAGGGCTGGTTTTTAGAGTACAGTTTAAGATGGTTTATCCACATGGAACATAATTAGAGGTTCCCGAGGTGATGTAGTTATGCTCAGATAACATGAGGGTTGGGCCTAACTGCCTAAGTTTGTTTGGTGGAGGTGGTGTGGAAGGATCAGAAGAATCTAACAGTGGACTTGGCCTTCGATAGTGACTCAGAAGGGTCATGAAATTTAACCCTTAAGTCAATGCTATTTTGGGGTGTTGCGGATATATCACACTGGTAATGTAGCATACAGTGATTGCATATATATCATCTGTATTATCAGAGTAGTGTTTATCGTAATTAAGCTTGTGGTTTTCTTTATTTACTCTTGATGTATTTACAACCGTCTTTATTTCCTTCTTTTCTCTAAGGGCGTGTTTGTGTTTCAAGCAGTAACGTACAATATATTTGAGGAAAATTTTACAAATATGTACTCTAAAGCCTGAGGCATTCTGCAAAACTAAGAGTTGCGTTTACCACCCTTTTATGAACACGCCATAAGAAAAACAATGAAAAAGTATAAATTTAATATATGTTTTTAAAATTTCACCCAAATATATTGTACTGTACTTACTGCTTGGGATACCAACACGCCCTAAGGTGAGCTACTCTGTATTTGCACAATCCGTAGGGGGCTTGTTACGAGGTTGACGGCCATTTGTAAGTTTTTGTTCATTCTCAACTTTCTGCAGGTACAAGTGTCCCTGTTCAATAAGCTTAGCTAGACAGAAGCTATCAACAGGAGTAGCTTTTGCATGAAATCTGAACTTGCAAACAGGGATGACATTACTGTACCATATTGCATCTGCACTTGGAAAATTGTTGGATGCCTTCATTCACACAAAACTTGCTTTCTTGAATGAAGACACCTTGAATTAGTCAACAACTGATAATCATGCTTTACTATTATTACTTTGTTATTCCTTGCTGCTCGATTCTTGTGTCTAATGATCGCAGCAATGTGATCACGTTGGTTACTTGATTCACAGTTCCATGATTGAGACCCCTTTATTACTGTATGTCTCGTCTCACCCGACTGAATATCTGAATCGCAACGAACTGAGTCATGCTTCTATTTTTTTGTGCTTGGCTCTGCAGGTGGATCCAGGATAGCCGTGACCAGTACACGAAGGAACGCTTAGACGCCGTTAATGACGAGTTCAAGCTTTATCGTTGCCACACGATAAAGAACTGTGCCCACGCATGCCCCAAGGGGCTAAACCCTGCGAAGCAAATCGAATCGATCAAAAAGCTTCAGCTTCGTTAGCCTTTCCTTTCCAGGCTTGTTTTATCGGGGTCTTTTAGCACTCACCACCTACCTCAAGGCTGTGTTTTGAGAATAATCAACGATGGATGATGATTCGAGCGCATTATCTACTTATTTTGTACTTTTTATGGAATATATAAGCGCCTGAAGCCTTACTTGCTCTTGTTTGTTTGCATCCATGTTATGGCTGCGACGGCGAGTGGTTTCTCTGGATTTGACACTGTAAGATGCTGATTTGTTGTTTATTTTTTTTTTTTCCCATGGTAATTATTCTGCTGGATCCGATCATTCTTATAGACTTATAGTTATGTTGGTGGACAGTATCTTATTTCTCTGCACCATTGTGATCAGAGCTGAATCTTCTGCTCTTTTAAATGACTGTCATGGTGAATTCTCTCTCTCTCTCTCTCTCTCTCTCTCTCTCTCTCTCTCTCTCATGCCAATACCAGCAAAAGCTTTCTGCATTTTCTAATGTATAGTCCTTGTAAGGAAGGCACAGGTGCTTTGTTATAGAGAGTATTTTGTTGAGAAAAAAAAGGTATGCTATAGGGAAAGATAACGTTCTAGAGGGAGAAAATATTGCGTGGACAATATTACATAGAGAAAATTTTATAGAAAAAATTATTTAGATTGATCAATGTTTAATTGGGTAGAGTTTCTATACCCAAACCTTTTCTCAGTACAAAATCTATACCCATTCCCGATATTTTTGGTTGGGTTTTTGGAGTCCATTACCACCCCTGGGTGTGAGGCATGCAGGTTCAAAGCCTCGTCACAGAGTTAGATGATGAAGAGACATAAAATACCCACTGCATCACGCCGATGGGTTCCTCATACGAGATCACACATGAAAGAAATAAATTACAGAAACTATTTTTAAATAGTTTTTTATAGCATTAAAATCAAATATGTTCTTAGATTGTTGAATCCGAGGATCCAAATAAGGTGTTAGATACCCTCACGCCCCAAAACCCGAGTCGTAAGGGGAGGTCCACAAGGGGTATATTAAGCGGGTGATACGTGCCATACTCACCGATGTGGGACTATCCGTCAACACCCCTCACACGGAGCACGCGTGGCAAGGCATGATTGGTGGGGAGCACCCGGAGCAGGAGACAATGAACACTAGCTCTGACACCATGTTAGATACCCTCACATCCAAAAACCCGGGTGGTAAGGGGAGGTCCACGAGGGGTATATTAAGCAGGTAATGGGTGCCTCCCTCACCTATGTGGGACTATCTGTCAACACATATTAGATACCCTCATGTCTCAAAACCCGGGTCGTAAGGGGAGGTTCACAGAGGGTATATTAAGCAGGCGTTAGGTGCCCCTTTACTAATGTGGGACTAACCGGTGGACATCCTCAACACCCCCCCCCCCCCCCCCCCCCCCCCCCCCCCTCTCCTTCTTCAAGTGGAGCACGCGGAGCGAGGCACAATCGAAAGGGGCCGCACCTGGAGAGAGACGATGAACCCAACTCTGATACCATGTTAGATATCCTCACACCCCAAAACCTGGGTCGTAAGGGGAGGTCCACAAAGGGTATAGTAAACAGGCGTTATGTTGACTTCCTCAACATAAGGATTTCTATAGACAATTTTTCCAAGAAACCGAGCATTAATCTTAACCAACCTCTCTCTCTCTCTCTCTCTCTCTCTCTCTCTCTCTCTCTCTCTCTCTCACACACACACACACACACACACACACACACACACACACACACACACACACACACACATAGAAAAATAATAATAAAAAAGAAGAAGAATAAAATAGAAGCTAGCTTGGGAAGCAAGAGTTTTGCATGTGTTGGGCGGTCCAGTCCATGATGGAGCCCAACCATCCCCAACACTTTATGATGAAGCCCAACCCAGAACCTAGCCGGAGCACGGATGATGATCGAGCCATATTCGACGCTGTTTTCAGATACCATGGAATCATTGTTTGGCCCAGTCTTCTACATGGAATCTGTAGAGAGATAGACGACGATTCCAACGCTTTTGGAATCGTCGAATTCCACCAAAAATTGGAGATTCTACGAAGGGCCGAAGTAGCCTCCGATTCCCATTTTGTTGGGACGGTTGCCTTGTGAACAGGGCTTGGAGTTCAAGGAGGTGCGATCGGATATTATAATAGTGGGCCATTGGATCTAGGGTCTTGATCCAATGGCCAATATATCTCATGTGAGGTTTATTGCATCTGGGGTTTTTTGGGAGGCGGCTGTAGCGTGTGTGAGTAAAAAAAAAGGAAAAAATCTGAGAGAGAGGTTGAGAGAGAAAAAAAAGAGATCTATAATCTTTATTGTATGTTGAATTCTCCATTGATAATCAGGATTCTGCGGCGGCCATGGACGTAGCCCATTCTTGGGTGAACCACGTAAACTCTCATGTCCTTATTCTTTGTGGTTCTTCTGTGATTGTTGATCGTGTTTGTGGTAGATAGATCGATTATTATTATTATTATTCTTGCCTTTGTTTTGTCGGTTATTGTTTTCAAGATCCTTTCCGCTAGGAGGAGGGTAACATAAGGCATCAGAGAGACAGTTCGAGGCGTCTCTTTGATCCTCGAGTTGGGCCCTTAATCTCCACAACTGGTATCAGAGCCTTCATCCTTTGAAGGGTAGTTTCACGATCTGTTCGTGAACTGTACGAATCGAATATCATAATAGAGTTTTTGATTCAAGTAGGAGCGATGACCACAGAAGAAGCAAGATTCAAGATTGAGAAGTTCGTCGGACAGAACTTTGCATTCTGGAAGTTGCAGATAACTGATTATCTGTATTCGAAAGATCTCTACCTACCACTGGGCAGCATGAAGAAAAAAGGGGACATGAGCAATGATGATTGGGAAATTCTAGACCGGAAGGCACTGAGTGCGATCCGGCTCTCTCTGACGTCGTCAGTATTGTTCAATGTTGCTGATGAGACGACGACCGAGGGACTCCTAGGTGCTCTATCAAAGCTCTATGGGAAGCCCTCTGCATCGAATAAAGTATTTCTAATGAAGAAACTCTTTAACTTGAAGCTGAAGGATGGATCCTCTATTGCGTCCTACACAAATGACTTCAAAAATCTCATCACACAGCTGAAGTCGGTGGATGTTACCTTTGGAGATGAACTGCAGGCACTGTTGATTTTGTCAAGCCTGCCAGATAGTTGGGACAGCCTTGTGATTGCAGTCAGCAACTCCACTAGTTCAGAGAAACTGAAATATGGAGATGTGGTGAGCACGATGCTTAGCGAAGAGTCCAGACGTAAGACCTCTGGGCAACATGAGTC
The DNA here is from genome assembly GCA_947650365.1 of Chamaelirium japonicum. NCBI lineage: Eukaryota > Viridiplantae > Streptophyta > Magnoliopsida > Liliales > Melanthiaceae > Chamaelirium > Chamaelirium japonicum. The sequence goes on from OX393556.1 coordinate 21,626,952, forward strand.
ATCGGGAAGTACCCTGAATGTTGAGGGTCGGGGAAGAAGTCAGGAGAGAAGGGGAAGCCATAATCATCAGTATCAATCCAAGTTAAGGAAGAGTGGATCGAGGCCGCCACAAAATAGAGGCAGTTTCAAATGCTACAATTGTGGGAAGCCCGGACACATTGCAAGGAACTACAGAGCTCCTAAACGAGCTCAAAGCGATAGTGGAAACCAAGAGGCAAACCCTGGGGCAAATGTTGTTCAAGCAGACCCTAATGCTGATGCTCTAATTTGTGCCCTTGATGGAAGACTGCATGGATTGTTGACTCCGGTGCGTTGCTCCATGCGACGTGGGATGCCGATGTGCTAAGTAACTACCGGAAAGGGGACTATGGCAAAGTGTATCTGGGCGATGATGAACCCTGCAAAATCATTGGCATTATAGATGTAAAGCTCATCCTACCCAATGGGACAGAGCTAAAGTTGGAGAAGGTTAGGCATGTGCGAAGCGTACGACGCAGCTTGATCTCAGTTGGCCAATTATCTAAGTTTGGTCTGAAGACCACCTTTACCAAAGATGCTTGGAAGGTGAGTAGCAATGCATTGGTCATAGCGCATGGAAAGAAAGAAGGAACGTTGTATGTGGCATCTGGCTCCATGCACAGCACAATAGCAGTAGCAACAACAACAGTGAGTCCCAACACTTGGCACTGCAGGTTGGGACATATGAGTGTGAAGGGAATGCAGATCATGAACTTAAAGGGGAAGTTGCCAAGATTGAAGACGACAGAGATTGAGTTCTGTGAAGATTGCGTTCTAGAAAAGCAGCACAAGGTCGCCTTCAGGACAGATGGAAGACAGAAGAAGTCTCATAAGCTGGACCTAGTTCACACAGACGTTTGGGGGCCAGCATCAGTTTCATCGATAGGTAACTCTCGCTACTTTGTTACTTTCATCAATGATGCATCTAGAAAACTCTGGTTATACTTTATGAAAAACAAATCCGATGTGTTTCAAGTCTTCAAGAATTGGAAAGCTACTATAGAACTTGAAACAGGTACTAAGCTGAAGTGCCTGAGATCTGACAACGGTGGAGAGTACTGCAGTGCAGAGTTTGAGAACTAATGCGCCGAGAATGGTATCAGACGTCAGAAGACCATTCTCGGCACACCTCAGCAGAACGGTGTGGCTGAGAGAGCCAACCGAACACTTCTAGAGAGAGTTAGGAGTATGAGACTACACTCAGGTCTATCAACACAGTTTTGGGCTGAGGCAGTCAACATTGCGGCCTATCTGATAAACCACAGACCTTTAGTTGCATTGGACTTCGATATCCCTGAAGAAGCTTGGACAAGAAAAGAAGTTAATCTGTCACACCTGAAGATTTTTGGGTGCATGGCATATGTAATGACAGATCCATCAGAAAGGTCCAAGCTCGATGCCAAGTCCAGGAAGTGCACTTTCATTGGCTACGGAGGTGATGAGTTTGGGTATTGCTTCTACGATCATGAGAAACTGAAGATTGTGAGAAGCTGCGATGTGGTGTTCAATGAGAATATGATGTACAAGGACCGAAACAAGGCAGTCTCAGAAAATCAGCCAGGAAGCATCGAGTTCCAACTTCCAGAGAATCGGATCCTACAGCCTAGAAATAAAAATCAGCAGGAAGAGGGTACCACAAAGCAACCCCAGTTTGAGCTTCAGGAGGATGAGGAGGTTGTAGAGTCAGAATGTGAGAACCCCGTGACACCACCACCACAGCCAGCCCTGAGAAAGTCGACCAGATCGACCAAAGGAAAAGCACCAGAGAAGTACTCGCCCTCGCTCCATTATCTATTGTTGACAGACAATGGAGAACCTGAGTCAGTTGAAGAAGCTACACAGGTTGACACACATGTTGAGTAGGAGTCAGCTATGAATGACGAGATGACGTCATTGATAAAGAACCGGACATGGGATATGGTAAAGCTCCCAATGAAGAAGATAGTATTGCATAATCGATGGTTATACAGAATTAAAAATGAGCCTGATGGAAGCAAGAGATACAAGGCAAGGCTCGTAGTGAAGGGATTTGAGCAGAAGTATGGTATAGATTTTTCTGAGATCTTCTCCCCAGTGGTAAAGCTAAATACCATCAGAACAGTTCTGAGCATAGTTGCAGCTGAGAACCTACACCTAGAGCAGATGGATGTGAAGACCGCTTTCCTCCACGGTGATCTGGAGGAGGAAATCTACATGCAGCAACCTGAAGGTTATGTGAAGCCAGGACAAGAGCACTTAGTGTGTAAATTGAGAAAGAGTCTATACGGACTGAAGCAAGCCCCCAGACAATGGTATAAAAAGTTCGATGCTTTCATAGAGGAAAATAACTTTGGGAAGTGTCACTCTGATCATTGTTGTTACTTTCAGAAGTTTAATAATTCTTATATTATTTTACTTCTATATGTTGATGACATGTTAATCGCAGGATCGAACATGAGAAGAATTATTGATTGGAAGAAGAAGCTCTCGAGTAGGTTCGAGATGAAGGATCTGGGCGCTGCAAACCAAATATTGGGAATGAAAATTACCAATGACAGATCGACAGGGACTTTGAGGCTATCACAGAAAGAGTACATCGAGAAGATAGTAAAAAGGTGTAACATGAAGATTGCGAAGCCAGTGACTACCCCTTCATCCAGTCATTTCAAGTTGTCAAAGATGAAGGCAACGAGGACAATGAAGGAGAAGGAAGAAATGTCCAAAGTGCCATATGCATCAGCCGTGGGAAGCTTGATGTATGCGATGGTATGCACTCGACCAGACATCGCACATGCAGTTGGTATGGTAAGCCGCTACATGAGCAACCCTGGCAAGGAGCATTGGAATGCAGTGAAATGGATATTCAAATATTTGAGAGGCACCTTAGGGCATGCTATAGGTTATGGTAGAGCAGATGTGAAGCTTTGTGGATATGTGGATTCAGATCTAGCAGGAGATCTAGACAGCAGGAAGAGTACCACAGGATATGCTTTCACACTAGGCACTGGAGCAGTCAGCTGGATTTTAAGACTACAGAAGGTCGTTGCGTTGTCGACGACAGAAGCAGAGTACGTGGCCATGACAGAAGCATGCAAGGAAATGATGTGGCTAAAAACACTCCTCGAAGAAATTGGAAAGAAGCAGGAAGGTTGTACGTTATACAGTGACAGCCAGAGTGCGAGTCACTTGGCTAAGAATTCTGCGTTTCACTCACGAACGAAGCACATTCAGATTCGATATCACTTCGTCCGTGAAATGCTGGAACAAGAGGAGCTGACCTTGGAGAAAATTCACACCAGCATGAATTCAACAGACATGTTCACGAAGATCGTGCCAGCCGATAAGGAGAGGTTGTGTTCAACCTCAATCGGCCTTCACAAATGATCAAGGAAGGCTGCTGCCCAGTGAAGACCACAAGAATTGAAAACTGAGATCAACGGAAGGAAGAATAGACCTCTCTGGATGGAATCATCTCCAAGTGGGAGATTTTGTTGGTCAGTGGAGCTGATTAGAGTCATCAGTACATGGTGCAAAGACCGGGGAGCTACCTGCAGAGGTCTCCCTCATGGTCTGGAGGAGGGGATTTTGTTGGGCGGTCCAGTCCATGATGGAGCCCAACCATCCCCAACCATTTATGATGAAGCCCAACCCAGAACCTAGCCGGAGCATAAATGATGATCGAGCCATATTTAGCACTATTTTCAGATACCATAGAGTCATTGTTTGCCCCAGTCTTCTACATGGAATCTGTAGAGAGATAGACGACGATTCCAATGCTTTTGGAATCGTCGAATTCCACCAAAAATTGGAGATTCTACGAAGGGCCGAAGTAGCCTCCGGTTCCCATTTTGTTGGGACGGTTGCCTTGTGAACATGGCTTGGAGTTCAAGGAGGTGAGATCGGATATTATAATAGTGGGCCGTTGGATCTAGGGTATTGATCCAACGGCCAATATATCTCCTGTGAGGTTTATTGCATCTAGGGTTTTTTGGGAGGCGGCTATAGCGTGTGTGAGTAAAAAGAAAGGGAAAAAACTGAGAGAGAGGTTGAGAGAGAAAAAAAGAGATCTATGATCTTTATTGTATGTTGAATTCTCCATTGATAATCAGGATCCTGCGGCGGCCGTGGTCGTAGCCCATTCTTGGGTGAACCACGTAAACTCTCGTGTCCTTATTCTTTGTGGTTTCTTCTGTGATTGTTGATCGTGTTTGTGGTAGATAGATCGATTATTATTATTATTATTATTCTTGCCTTCGTTCTGTCGGTTATTGTTTTCAAGATCCTTTCCGCTAGGAGGAGGGTAACATAAGGCATCAGAGAGACAGTTCGAGGCGTTTCTTTGATCCTCGAGTTGGGCCCTTAATCTCCACAGCATGGCCCTCGTGCCTTGTTGATTTGACAAACAAATACATAGACGCTCTATTCGCACTCATGGAATTAGTGTTGGTGTTGGAAACAAATCAGAGACGCAACGGAAGCCGGACTCGATCTTAGGATCGATACGGTGTGCGATACATTTTTAAAATTTTCTTAATAAACAATCATATGTGCAAGATTAAAATGAAATGCAAACGAACCCCTATGGTCATCTATCGAAACACACCATAAATGTTATGCATGCAATTCAATAGATCTAGGGTTTTGTTTATTATACCTACGTGCGGGATTTAGCACCGCGATGTTAATCTTCCAAGTTGATGATGACGAAAGTATCCACGTGCGTGGGAGAAGCCTCGTTCTTCTTCGGGTACACCCGATCTCACGAATCGACCCGAATCCTTGCACTCCAATCTCTTAGTGCTTCGGAGTGCAAGCTTTCTCTTCTTCTTTATCACACATACTCTATGAGGAGAAGAAGATGAGATGAAGATGATTTTCTCTTCACAACTTAGGTCAAAACCAAAGAGTGAGAGAGATGAGTGCCCAAGAGAGAGAGGGAGGCCAAAAACGAACACAAGGGAGAGGGATCGGTCTTTCTCTTCAAAATCTGAATGAGACTCGATTTTCCTTGCCTAATATGTCTTGAAAACCGTGCCCCTCTCTCCCCTTGTCCATATGAACCGTTCCCCCTTCTCTCTCTCTCATAAATCCTCAAAAATAAATGCCCACTATTGTATAGTTGTCATATTTGGTTTTGCAATTAAAGGGAATAGATTCAAATCATTTCAAATCTGAATTAAACCCTTTAAATATGGATTTGATGGCCATGCATATTTTTCCTAATGAGGGGGGCGGCCATTAGGGCATGCGGGATATTTTGAAATGACCAAAATGCCCCCCATGCATCTAGTGGCCATCCACCTCATACCGGAGCATATATGCTCCATCTCAGTGCATGATAAAGTACTCTAACACTTAGGGCATCTCATCCATACCTATTTAACATACCATAGAGTTATGAATAGTGTTTTTACTATTTACTGGGGTGCCCTCAGTAAAACTTGGGGTGCCCCTATAGTAAAAATCACTAAACACATAGACTGTGCTCTAGTGCGACACGCACACACGGAATGAACTCCTCATGGCATTATGGCAACATCGTGTGTCCCTACACTACTCTGGGGTTGCCCCCTAGTGAACACACTTAGTCCTGTGCAACCACCATGCCCTAGTGCAATGCACTCACGGAACACAGGACGATTAAGGCATTATTTCTTCAACTCGTATTGTGCAGTGAGACAAGGAGAAAGTTATGATCCGTAACAATCGTGGATAAGGTGGAACCTTCAGGGACTAGGATTCATGGCTTCCAACCGGACTCGATCGACACACTACCCAAGTATCCCTGTCAATCCTTTGGGTCCCGGTTAACCTGCGTGGCCACCCAGAGTGCGACGCAGGCTGCACTCCAATTCTCCCAGACTTACTAAGCTCTCTTGCATACCCCTGCTCTCCGCTTAGTTAGGTAATTAGATGTCCCTTCACTCGGTGCCATGTGTCAACTTGAGCGGTGGAGAGCATCGTCAGACTCAAGTGACCATATGACTAGGTTCCTTCCAGGTTGATTAACACATTGTACCTCCGATCATTTTGGCCAAACAACCGGATTCGGTCTAACAGCTCAACTGTTAACCACCAGGCCTGGTTTTAGTACGGTGTATGTCAGACCAAGGAACGCACCTCCCAATAGGGATGTGAATAGCCTGCAGGAGTGGCATGCCGATGCAACGCCAGCCCGGTAACCCAGCGCACCGTGGTTTTGGGTCGTGGTTAGATCCCTCACACGTTTGTGAACCAAAGTTACCCAAACTGGTTAGTCCACCGGTCATGGTTCCTTAGGGTTTAGGACCTATTACCCTAAGCAGAAACATGGCTATGTGCACCGATGTCTGCTCACCGATCTGTGCACCGTGTTGGTTATGTTCAGCCACAGACACTGTACTTGGCAATGACCATGGTGGAGAAACCCATGCTCTGTCATTCCAACAGCTTAACCTGATAGGGCGACCAACCCTAATCAGAACTACGAATAATTTAGGCTAATAGTACTAATCAACTGAGTCTCCCACTCAGATGAACCACTATACAACCATGGCTCTTTTCAGTTCAGTATATAGAACACGTATAATACGCCCCAATTAAGCTATTCTAATATAAATATCAACTCATTTATTAATCAACCATGGTTTTTACAAGCCCTAGACCATATCTTACTCAACAGTTGGCGCCCATATCTGTCTTCGCTCCCAACTTATTTTGGACTTCTAACCCTAAAAAAGCCCAAAATACCCCTTGTAAACCCCTCCTCCTCCTCCCACCCCACAGCTCCCACTATCGTCCTCCTTACTCCTCTCTCTTCCCCTTATTCTTCCTCCTCCTCTGCATCGGAGCCTAAGCTGCTGGCCTTCCTCCTTTCCTCCTCCTCCTTCGTCTCCTCCATCCTCCCCATGCTGGAACCCTAATCCACTGGCCCTCCTCCTTCTTCCTCTTATTCCCCCCTAATCCTTCTTCCTTCACCTCCTTCTTCCTCCATCTTAGAGGTCAGGTTCTTGCGCGGTTAGGATGGAGGAGAAGGGAAGAGGAGGAAGGGGGAAGAGCCATTGGATTAGGGTTCCGGCGCGAGAAGGATGGAGGAAGGAGGAGGAGGAAAGAAGGAAGGAGAGAGGAGGAGGTAATAGGGGGGTGTCATTGAAAAAGGAGGCAACGAAGGAGGATGGGGCAGTGGTCGAGGCAGAGGATGATGAGGGCGGCAAAATGGTGGCTGGCTAGAGGTTGGGGATGACGGTAAAAAGGGTATTAATTTTTTTGAAAAAGTTGGGGTTATTAGCCCAAGACCCCTCTAACCAACCCCACATTAGCATAAACCCAACCAAACATTTCATTTGAGCTCCAGCCCCTCTAACCAACCCAGTATTGAGATAAACCCTTTCCCTTTTTTTTATTCCCAAGACCACCCTCACTCCTTCCTCTCTCTTTCAGCAAAGGTAGTTAGGTCACCTGGTCAGGCGGAGGCGGAGGCGACTGCGAGCGGAAGGGGCGGAGATGGAGGCGGAGGTCACCGCGAGCGGAGGCGGTGGGCGTGAGCGACGACGGGTTCGTTTGGTTTAGAGTGAGATTTCTAGGTCTAGGGTTCATCTCATGGTCTGTAGATTTGGAGGGGTTCGATTAGGTCAGGCGACGGCAAATGAGTGGCAGCATCCATAAATTCGAAGAAAGATAAAGGACATTTTCGTCCACAAGGGTTTGAGCTCAAATAAAAAGGTTGTGGAGACTAGAGCTTTAAGTGGTCTTCTAAGATGGGTTACTTGCTAATTCCCCCTTAAAAGTTCCGGGTGCCATCACTAATTCCATGGGTGCACATAAGCGTCTCATAAATACATGGAGAACGGGTGCCCTTTTTCCCTCATGGCGCACGGCGGAGCGACATGGCCGAATTCGAGGCTCGCCTCCACTATTGAGTTCTCCGGTGGTAGATCTAGGGTTTCGACGCCTCCCCTCTCCGATCCCGAAGACGATCCCTCCTACGGCCGCAGATCCCGGCGGAGGAGTCCTAGATATGGAGCCCCACGACGGATCTCCCGCAGCCCCGGACCGATCCACCGCCGCAGAGACGAGCAGCGCTGGTCCCCCTACTACCGCGGCCGTGGCGCGCAGACTGCGAAGCCTTCGGGCTCGGAGGAGGGCTCCGACGACGACGAGGACCTGAAAGGCCTGACCTACCACGAGCACCGGCGCCTCAAGCGCCAGAAGCTGCGGAAGAAGCTCAGCAACTGCATCTGGAGGGTGACGCCAAGCCCTCCCCGAGGCGAGAAGGAGTATTTGGAGCCGTTGGATGAATCTAATGGAATTGGAGATTCTCCGTCAGTGAAGGAGAAAGCAGATAAAAAGAAGCCGAACGGTAGGGTGGATCGGGGGCGGCGCTCTGAATCCGATGGTTCAAGGGGGAATTCCTCGGATACACCATCCAGTGATTCTGGATCGGGGAGCCGTCATCCGAAGCGAGGAAAGGAGAGGAGTACGAGAAAGGGGAGGAGTGGGCGGAAGCGTAAATACTCGGATTCGAGCGAGGAGGATCGCAGGAGCTCACCTGCTGAGGATTCCAGCAGGGCATCTGAGAGTTCTTATGATTCATCAAGCGATGATGACGACGGCGTGGATCATAGGGAGAGGAGGTCAGGAAGAAGAGCACGCAGTAAAACAAAGAGGAGTACAAGGAGGCGGAGGGGCCCGGCGACTAGTTCTGATGAGGGCGAGGGATCTGATTCTAGCCCAAAGCCCAAGAAGGGGAAGACCTCAAGGCGGAGGACCAAGGGAAAGAATTCCGACCAGAGTCATGAATCTGATTCCAGCCCTAGTCTGAAGGCCTCGGAGCGGAGCAAGAAAAGTAAGCGGGATGTCTGGCCGGATCCTGGTGCTGAAGCAGTAGCAGTCGATGCGGAGATTGATCCCGAGGCGATCATATTCAAGGAGATGATCGAGTCCCAGAAGAAGCCTGCAGTGGACAACGAGCCGTTGGTGGGGCCAGTGCCCCTCCCGCGTGCCGAGGGTCACATTAGCTACGGCGGGGCACTGAGGCCTGGAGAAGGAGATGCCATAGCCCAGTATGTTCAGCAAGGGAAGCGTATTCCAAGGAGAGGAGAGGTTGGTCTGTCCGCGGATGAAATCCAGAAGTTTGAGAATTTGGGGTATGTGATGAGTGGAAGCAGGCATCAGAGGATGAATGCTATCCGTATCCGGAAGGAAAACCAAGTTTATAGTGCTGAGGACAAACGGGCGCTGGCTATGTTTAATTATGAGGAGAAGGCAAAGCGTGAGCACAAGGTCATGGCGGACCTGCAACGACTGGTTCAGCGACATATTGGGCAGGACGTCGGCCCCACACACGACCCATTTGCACCAAAGACCTCAGATGATGCAGATGCTTGAATCCATCCATCAGGTAGTTATGTTATGCATGATCTAGCAATATGTGTGATGTTGTATTTGCTATCTCCCCATCTTATTGGGAGGAGACTTGGGTGTTTCTCTATCTCCTTTCGAATTTTTTTGAATGCATGGAAATCCTTCTTATATGAAAATAAGGGAATACATGTTTGCCACAATGACAATGTCAAATCTATGCTACTTCAAATAGAAAAACTACAATGAAACTGTGTGTTGATGTATAATGAAGTTCTAGTTTGTGTTATTTCCTATGATATAATGTGGATAACTAATTTAAAGACTAAATCTAGCAAGGATCACATCAAGTGATATGCTTCACAAAGAGCGTACAAACAAGAGCGACGACGGGTCATCACACAACTCACACCTGTAGTGATGCAACCCTTATTGAATCGAGTTAATCTATTTGGGGATTTAGGGCTTCTTAAAGAAATGAATGCGATTCTCTCTATTAAACCTTCTACCATGTATGGTTGATCCCTGGTTGCATGAGCCTAAAATGCATAACCGATAAGCTAGGTCTACCTGCCAATTGGTTTTCTAGGTTTCTTGGTATGCCCCTCTCTTACCAAGTTCCCTGGGTCAGGTTTTTGGCATCAATCTTAGTGGGTTTATGATACCTTGACAATCAGTCAAAAAAACTTGTCAATCTTTTATTTTTCGAACATAATTAGTGTCATACTCTATTATCAAACCGACCTAATTGTGATGATGATGATGATGTCTTCTTGAATAGATCAATTTGGAAAATAGTAGGATTATGCTTGGATGTCCATCATGACAACTTAGATAAAGTGAAGATTAAGTGTCCATTTTTAATTGGAAATCAAATTCTTAACACTATTTAATTCAATTTATATACAAACATATCAAAATCTGCGCATATATTGAGTAACAGATAGTAAAATTGGATCATAGGCTGAAAGAGTATCAGATACAGAATAGACACTGAACAGTTCTAACTCTAGAGCTGCCATGTAGAAATAAGTAAATATTGTCAACAAGTGAAAAAGAAAAGAGAAGAACAGATTGAAAAGAGAAATATTTGGAGAGAGAGAGAGAGAGTGACGTGCAATCATTCTCTATTTCTTAAAGAATAAAATATCTTGCAGTAGTATCTGACCTGGCGACCCTTATAAAGAAAGTTGCATGCTTCTAAAGTTGAAGAGTTGAGTCTCACAAGTATTCCTAAAAATTTACAAGAGATTTTATTTTGAGATCTTTTCGAATTAACTAAAAAGGAAAAGATAGATGGATACTGGTTGACCTCATTAGATAGGATTTTTTCCCTTTAGAAAATGACCACGCTGCCTTCAAAGTTGTCAGTATCTACGATTGGCCCTTGAGTTCTGATTGGATCCAGTTTAGGCCCAATTTAAACTGGAATTCCTGCATTGCTCCTCAGTGGCATTGCATATTGGGATTTCACGAGTCATTCATATTGTGCTTGGCTACCATTCAGAACTTTCTTGCTTTAGTGTTGGAAACATATACTTTACGCTGTGATGTAGGATGCTATAGGTAATATCCAAGCATTGTGTTCTGCTCTCTGGTCGAATAACCATGGAGTTGTATATGTCCCTCCGTCATCAGACATCACAAATTACTTGGTTGTGATAGAGGCCGATTAAGAACAAAACCAAGCGTTAGTCTCTAACAATCAGTTGGTCCCAATCTTGAACACATGCTAATTGGTATGACTCCTTCCTTTGCACTTCTAGATTTAATTTGTTGATATGAGATTTTCTACTGTTCATCCATCAATCGTCGTTGATATAATTTTCCTTACAAGTAATCATAGTTCAAAAATATTTGCGTTCCATCTGTCTCATCATTAGTAGACCTCTTTAATTCAACCCTCTTCTTGATTAAAAGAGTTTCTTTATCCGATAGTGCATCAAATGTCAGAAGATTTATCTAGGTCCATAAAAATCATAAATTTGAATAGCAAATTTGTTACGCCTAGAGGTTTTAGAATTTGATGAATTTTGGTGAGGATGATCAACTTGCCATACATAGCACACCCACCAATTTTCATCAAATTCTGAAACCTCTAGATAGGTTTCTCACAAGGTATCTCATATAAGAGGCATCTCACTGGATCGCTACCATATATATATATATATATATATATATATATATATATATATATATATAGTAGTGATACATTGTGGCCGGCTAACGTGCGGCCACCCCCTTCGGGGATATTTTCGAAATTTTTTTTTTGGGGATTGATCACCCACCCTTGGATTGGACACACAAAAAATTTCAGCCCCAAAAAAAAATACCCCAAAAAAATTTCAGCCATTTTGATCAACACATTTGGACGGCCTACAGGTCTTGGATCGGGCTGAAATTTTTTGTGTGTCCAATCCAAGGGTAGGTGATCAATCCCCCAAAAAAAAAAATCAGAAAATACCCCCGAGGGGGGTGCCGCACGTTACCGGCCGCAATGTATCACTACTATATATATATATATATATATATATATATATATATATATATATATATATATATATATATATATATATAGTGTGTGTGTGTGTGTATCCCCAAGTTGTATGATTTTGCTGTGTCCATGTCCACAAATCATAGATATGAATACAAATGATGTAAAAATCTGCTCTAGCTTTCGGCGTACGAGTTACAATGTGGACCTATGGGAGGGTGGTAGTGTTTATAATGAAGTGATTTAAAAGGGGTTTTCTTTTTAGGCTTAAAAATTCTGTCATATTGGTCTGTCAAAATGTACTGGATTTTGCTGGAGGAACAAAGGGGTTTCCATTTTAGGCTCAAAATTACGTCATTCTGCTGTGTCAAAATGTACCGGATTTTTGCTTGGGAACAGAATATGACGAAAACTGGTAGTTTGAGCTAGTTTTGGCCCTTTTGGGTCTCTTTTTTGCTTATTTCGGGTTATGGCCTTGCCGAAATGCATTTTTTTAGGTTTTGTTTAGACTTTTTTCAAAAAATAAATTGACTAATCATTTGTTTCAACTTTCAAGTGTTTCATCAGTTTTAGCCTAGTTTTGGTTAGTTGTGACGATATTTCTTTTGCATTAAACAATATATTTTTAGGATTTTCGTAAGGTATGACCATTTCTTTTTGGTTTGCAGCCATTTGAAATCATAATTTAAGTCGAAATTGCATGCATCCGTTTGTAGTTCTTATTGAGTTGAGAAAATGCATGACAGAGTATCATCTGGGTTGTCGTCCTAGAGAAAGTATATGTCAATCCTTATCCAGAAGGCATTGTCACCAAGTTCGGGTTCGGCAATAAGTTCAGGTCCTTTGAGTCAACTTTTTATTATACATTTAAACAACTAAAACATTCCAAACGAGAAAAACCTACGAGTTGGACAGTTAGAGGGCTGTTTTTTAGAGTACAGATTAAGATGGTGTATCCGCATGGAACATAATTAGAGTTTCCCGAGGTGATGTGGATATGCTCAGATAACACGAGGGTTGGGCCTAAGTTTGTGGGTGGAGGTGGTGTGGAAGGATCAGAAGAATCTAAAAATAGACTTGGCCTTCGATAGTGACCCAGATGGTCATGAAATTTGACCCTTTGTAGATGCTATTTTGGGGTGTTGTGGATATATCACACTGGTAATGTAGCATAAAGTTTTTGTATATATATCGTCTGTATTATCATAGGAGTGTTTTTTTCAATTAAGCATGTGGTTTCCTTTATTTACTCTTGATTAATTTGCTACCGTCTTTATTTCTTTCTTTCCTCTAAATGCATGTTTGTATTCCAAGCTGTAACGTACAATAGATTTGAGGAAAATTTTAAAAACTAAGAGTTGCATTTACCACCCACCCTTTTAAGAACACGTCATAAGAAAAACAATGAAAAATTGTAAATTTAATGTATGTTTTTAAAATTTCACCCATATATATTGTACTGTACTTTACTGCTTGGGATACCAACACGCCCTATGGTTGTCTGCATATAAAAATTTGTCGTCTTCTTTTTTACCATGTAGCTCCCTCCACTTGCTAGCAAGTGTAAGCTACTCTGTGTTTGCACAATCCGTAGGGGGCTTGTTACGAGGTTGACGGCCATATGTAAGTTTTTGTTCATTCTTAAGTTTCTGCAGGTACAAGTGTCCCTGTTCAATAAGCTTACACAAGCTATCAACAAGAGTAGCTTTTGCATGAAATCTGAACTTGCAAACGGGGATGACATTACTGTACCATATTGCGTCTGCACTTGGAAAATTGTTGGATGCCTTTCATTCACACAAAACTTGCTTTCTTGAATGAAGACACCTTGAATTAGTCAACAACTGATGATCATGCTTTACCATTACTACTTTGGTATTGCTTGCTGCTCGATTCTTGTGTCTAATGATCGCGGCAATGTGATCACATTGCTTACCTGATTCACAGTTCCATGATTGAGACCCCTTTATTACTGTATGTCTCGTCTCACCCGACTGAATATCTGAATCGCAACGAACTGAGCCATGCTTCTATTTTTTTTGTGCTTGGCTCTGCTGGTGGATCCAGGATAGCCGTGACCAGTACACGAAGGAACGCTTAGACGCCGTTAATGACGAGTTCAAGCTTTATCGTTGCTTCACTATAAAGAACTGTGCCCACGCATGCCCCAAGGGGCTGAACCCTGCGAAGCAAATCGAATCGATCAAAAAGCTTCAGCTTCGTTAGCCTTTCCTTTCCAGGCTTGTTTTATCGGGGTCTTTTAGCACTCACCACCTACCTCAAAGCTGTTTTTTGAGAATGATCAATGATGGATGATGATTCGAGCGCATTATCTACCTATTTTGCTCTTTTTAAGGAATATATAAGCACCTGAATCCTTACTTGCTCTTGTTTGTTTGCATCCATGTTATGCCTGGATGTTGTTTAGTTTTTTTTGCCATGTAATGGAGTGGAAGGGTAATTATTCTGCTGGACCTGATCATTCTTATAGTTATGTTGGTGGACAGTATCTTATTTCTCTGCACCATTGTGATCAGAGCTGAATCTTCTGCGCTTTTAAATGACTGTCATGGCAAACTCTCTCTCTCTCTCTCTCTCTCTCTCTCTCTCTCTCTCTCATCATATTCCTTCTTTTGCTGGCTCTGCCGCCCCTTGTGCCCGCTGCAACTGATGCTCCTTACAGGATCTTCCTGCATCGTGATATAAAGACGTTATTGATAGACAAAGGCGACAGCTCCTTATCTGATGCCAATACCAGCGAAAGCAAAGCTTTCTCTTTCTGCATTTTTCTAATGTATAGTTGTTGTAAGGATAACACAGCTGCTTTGTTTTACAGAGTATTTTGTTGAAAAGAAGTATGCTATAGGGAAAGATAACGTTCTAGAGGGAGAAAATATTATGTGGATTATTACATAGAGAAAATAGTGAGGGAGAAAATTTATGGAAAACATTATATAGATGGATCAATATGGGGAGAGAATATTGTAGAGACAATGTTCTACAGAAAATATTTTAGAGAGAGAATGTCCATTGTAGAGAGATTGTCCGTTGTAGAGATTCGTAGGGAGAAAACATTGTATACAGAATGTTCTCTGTAACATTACAGACCTACTTCAACCTCCGTATAGGGATGCGGGAGTTGCTACAAGACTTCAATCAGTGTTTCAAAACTGAGGCACTAAGTACCGAGGATCTCGCAGGCAAGGGGAAGATCATCCCCTGAGGCTCGAACATCCCTTCCGCACCCACCCCCCTAACAAAGAAACCAGCCTTGATGATCAGCGAGCTTTATCGGAGGCCAACTCCTATAGATCTCTCACCGGGATATCTATAGAGGGGCGGCGATGGTGCCAGGAGCAATCGGAACAGACACCGCGAACAGATGCAGAGGAGCTGCTGACCACTCTGGCTGCTCTTCGTGCGCCGTTGGAGTCTCTGATGCCACCATCAGTCCTCAGCGGGTCGAAGGTTAAGTAATTGAGTCCGACAAAACATCAGTGATGAGCTTGGATCCAAACGATGGATCAAGCCCGTCAAGGATTTGGATTCACAACGAGGGATCAAATCAGACAATCACCACCAACGATGAAGTGTCAACAAGCTCGGATCCAAACGCAGGATCAAGCCCGCTACGAGTTTAGATCCAACTGAAGAATGAATCAAAGCCAAGGCGAAGTTCGGCTGGGGAATGAATCAAGAAATTCTGCAACAATCTGGGGGGGTAAGTGGAAAAGAACGGACCCTAACAAATCTCCATGTCCAGTTGCATTCACTACCAGGATTTGAGGCCCTGGCTCACCCCATGTAACATTGACCTGAGACCCTAACAACATTAGACCCGACCCATTCAACCGGCTTATTGGCTCTGAAACCGGATCATGATAACAAATTATCCAACCCAATGCCCGAGTTCACGATCATAATAATCCAAGCAAGATACCCTCAACTTGAATATACTCGGAACGTATCGGACCTTAAACTTAATAAATGGCATGAATACAAATGATAAGTATAAAGGGGGGAAAAAAAAGAATGGGCTTTTTCACCTACATCTGAAAGGAAAAAGATAAAACCTAAAACCCATAATTATACATTCTATGATACAATTTGTAAACTATATGAGCCCAATCACTGCTCGGCGACGTCACAAAATGGTGCCCAACAGCCACAGGTGCAAGAAAATCCAGTAAGCTATGAGTCCCAACCTTGCTCTTGGCCGACTCATCAAAAACCGACCGCCAGAAACCCTGTCAAATCAATCAAGTCCAACGGCTGAGCTCACTCGTTTATATTTTAGAATTTCGTATTTGCGAGCAGTTCATCGGAATGTTTAAGATCACTATAAGTGAAGGCATTGCCTACACGAAAAAAAAATAGAGGTAGAGAACACCGAGCGTTGGAGCTTACCAGATACCATCAATCCTATCAGCTATCAACTTTCCTTGCTTTGGGACGAGACCAGATGTATTCAGAGATTTGAAAACATGACCTACAAAGGAAAAAAAGAAAAAAAAAGAAAAGAAAAATTAATATCGAATCTCAAAGCTACTTTGATCCTTACTTTCTGGAACATGTGACAATATCAGACCTTTATCATCGGTTTCATTGGAACCGATCAGTCTGTCAGACTCCGAATCGATACTGAGGACAAGATGGTCATTCGACCCCTTCCGCATTGTTCTCACATGAGCAGCAGCCGTAGCAGGAGATTTCGAGTTCTTTCCTAGCGGTGGCCCCTGCAAATATATAGCAGATAAAGTTAAGCATCTCTTTTACTGTAGTTTTATTTAACAGTGTAAAATTCGATAAATTATGGAGCAAAGCGTAAATTGAAAGAAAACCAACAGAGCTGGTACAATAATAGGCAAGAGAGACCAAACGTTGTACAGATAGAGGTTTGGATCAATGCAGAGGGGTTGGCAAAGAGGAGGGGAACAAACAATGACAGTATACAGAAAGCAGTGAGGAAGGATTTTCAGAGATTCTATTGTAAAAGGATGTAGCCTTCCCAAAGTGATGAGACAAGGATTGTTGGTTACCACTTAATGTTTATGATTAGGTTGTACGTATAATATAATCATGCGTATAATCAAGCATTCTGCGACGCATGCTTCTAGTATGTATAATATGCACATCGAAGCGTATGTGGAGAAGCTATTAACAAAAGAACACAATTGCTGATGAAGTGTGGAAAAAAAGAAGACTTGTCTAAATTTATTATGATCTTATGTATGGACTGCAAGCATCAATAATGTTTCCTAAATTTTGGTACTTCTCTATAAACATGGAAGGGCGTGCAGACTTCGAGGTTCAAGCATCATAACCCCCAGTATTACTCGGCACTTCTAATAAATATACACCCATAATACTGTCTAAACATGCATTCAACCCTTCATCGTTTTAACTTCACTCTTCAATTCCCAAACCGATTGATTGGATGAGCAGCTTCCCAATAAAGATAAATGCTATTACTATTTGAGGAATAAGTGCTGGAGAGTAGCCAAAATGACATATGATCGATTAAAGGGAGCCAACACCAAGGATAGGTCATTATAATTGTAACAGTCCTTAAGAGATTGTGTGTGTGCCTGTGTGTGTGTGTGTATATATATATATATATATATATATATATATAGAGAGAGAGAGAGAGAGAGAGAGAGAGGAGTGATACGGGCGGCATGCAGTGTCGCACCGCAGCCGTCCGATGTACCAGCCCGGTGCGTCGCACACACGGAGCGGTGCATCGGACAGCTGCGGTGCGACACCGCACCATCTCTCTCTCTCTCTCTCTCTCTCTCTCTCTCTCTCTCTCTCTCTCTCTCTGTATATATATATATATATATATATATATATATATATATATATATATATATATATATATATATATATATATATATATATATATATATATATATGGTATGTGGATATTTACATGTATTGCCCTCGGATATAATGTGCATGTATCCAAGGGTCATAGCCTGATAGCCCCTCAGACAGTGTATGTTTTACATGTTTATACATTGCATGTACATATTACATCTCTATGACGAACAACCCAAGAAAATCTCAAACAATGCTAGTTAGTTCACCATAGATTGTTGTGTGTTCCTGTTATTTCTTGAGATTATCCTCTCGAGTAGCACGCATGCACCTTAGCATTTTATTTCTATCAATCTTATTTTATGCAAGGATTGAAGTACCACGCAGCATGCCTGGCACAATATGCATACCAATTCAAAGCATACCAAAATCTGGCATACATCGGTAAGACAACACGAGACATTGCTTAGAGATGTCCAACTGGTAATCTAGGATACACTATGGAATTTTTTTTTTGATATCTTGGTTTTTTGTAGGTGCTTTCTTCTAGGAGACATACATGTCTTGAATAAATAAAACAAGTAACTTTGACTTTTCCATGTGGCATATAAAGACAAATTAAATGCACAAGCTGATGTTCACAAAGACGATCTATGAATGCAATCTAAGCATTTGAATTACATTCCATACTGAGTAGAACGCATTGACTAACACGAACTCCTATTCTTTCAAATTAGGAAATCCAGAGTCAACACAAGGAGAACAGAAAAAGGAAAATGGTATTATACTTATACATGTACATCTATATTCAATGAGAAAGTTACATTATGTTTTGGTTCTGATAAATAAGGTTTGGTCCAATCGGCAGGACGAAACAACATGGCGTGTGATTCAGAAATGCCAGGCCAACACTGCCAATACAAGCTCACTTCATATATCCGTGGTACTTTATAGCATGATATGTATTGTACAACATCTGTACCATATGTATCGGCACTTATATTCTTAATTAAGTGATTGGCACTCTTTATTGCCTAGCTCTTTGATACATAAACAACGTTGTTGGCCTCATTGTATTCTCGCAAATTTCTAAAGCCTCAAAAGATATGCTGATGACAGAACACTTGATATTTTGCATCTAAATTTATTGTGATGACAGAACTCTTTATATTTTTCATTATCCCATTGGCTTCCTATAAGCATGTGCTATTGACTCTCCTAACAATTGCCTACCAAATTTATTGGTGAGTAAAATTATTGAATGTAAATGTCAATAAACAAGTATTTATACAGCTTAGCAACAGAAATTTAGAATCTTATGATTCTTACCACATCTTCAATTTCAGATATCTCTGACCCTGCCACTGTTGAAGATGATTCAAATACAGTCCTTTCTTTCATGGTGTCTGGCTGTGCAAGGCGAGCATGAAATGAATCCTCAAGCGATTTAACTTTTTCTGATAATTCATCCACAACCTTTTCTTTTGCCTGCAATTTGGCTCCAAGCTCCTGTATTCTAGACTTAAAATTTTCGGATTCCATACTTGAGGCTATTGTCAGTCTTTCCACAACTGGCAACAGTCCTGTTGCAGTGATGAGTTTCTGATCTTCAAAGGAATAATTACCTCCCAACCTCTGTATAATTCTTTCCAAACCAACTGCCAACTCAATTAAGTCGGCCTTTTTTGATTCAAAATCGATGTCAGTAGTTTCAGCAGCCTTCTTCAGATGTTCAACTTCACAAACTTGAGATGCAAGACTCAACTGCATCTCTTCCTTCTCAAAACCCAAGGATTCCATCTTATCCTGAAACTCAGAAACTTTATCTATAATATAAAAGAGCTTGTCTACAGGACTTGAGAAATGAACTTGGGTTGGCACGTCCAGATCACTGAAAGGAATCTCCATCCTAGTCACTTTGTCAATAAGGGTTTCCATCTCGTCTTGTGAGAATAGCTTATCACCAATTCCTGAAATGACAAAAGAAGAAGGTCAAGAGAAAAAATAGAACTGGATAGGACAGTGTAAAATCTAGAAGATACTGCTAGAAGAATGAATTACCTGTGTCTTTTGCAGTTAAAGAACGATGCAGTGACAAAAGTTCTGCTTCTTTGTCCCTCGACATATTTTCTTTGGCCTGACAATCCTCTATCTTAATTTTCATCTCACTGCAGATGTTTTGCAATGCTTCAAGATCCTGCTCCAGCGTAGAAATCCTTTCCTGATTTGCATGCCCATCTTGTATGGCAGTTTCAGCAGTGAACTCAGCTTGTCTCAATTTATGTTCCAAATCATCAGCGGTAGTCATCCACATGTTCTTGACATTTGCTAACTGTTGGAACTGATTTCTGATTCTTCTGGCAGTAAGTAGTAAGCTCTTTATTGCATTGGCAGATTCACCAGCAACCTCCTCATCTATCCCACCGCCAGCAGCTTCCATTGATCTTGATTCCAGGCTAAAGTTATCTTTCTGCTGCTCTGAATCCGAGCCAACGTCCAACAAATCAGGAAATTCAATTTGCAGTTCTTGGGTAGCATCAGCACATGCAGAAAGAAGTGTCTTAATTTCCTTTTGTAAAGATAACATTTTAACCTCTTGAACCTCGTTTTGAGCTTCCAACTTATTCACATTTAGCTTCGAGGATTCACGGAGTTCAAGCATGTAAATGAATTCATCTCTTGCTGCCTGTAAAGCCTGCACTGTAAGTGTAATATGATCACCCATGTATCTAGACACATCTTCAAAACTGTCCCTAAAAAATGTAGCCTGAGCACCGAGTTCTTCTACAATCTTAATGAATGATGGGATGCTATCAAGGTCTTCTATCACAGTCTCAGAATGGACCATCCTTTCCTTTATGAAGTTGTCAAATTGTGGGAGCATGGTAAGGTTTGGAAATTCAGGATACTGCCACAAAATAATCCATCAGTTCAACAATAAGATGAGGATTTCTTGGTCCAATATTGTACTCACTAAAGTAGAGTCAAAAAATAATAGACATATTACTTACTTAAGAACATGCCAACATGCATCAAGAAAAATGACAAAATTAAAGGCAGCATTTGAACTAATAAAGTTTCTAAAGAACATAAAAGCTCCGACAATCTTTATTCAAAAGGTAAAGAGGTTCAAACATATTATTCCATCCACTTCTGTGGATTGTTCTTAATAAACATAACATGAATCCTTACAGAACTGATATGCCTGTGAAACTAATGCATCATGGATTTGAATGCTAGAACCCTAAATCTTTTCCAGAGAATGCAAGTCCAAATGGATTTTCACTCATGCGTTTACACTTTTTTTTTAGATCCATCTTGGTGGTACGAGGGAGGGTTCGGCCTAGACCCCTACCAGTTTAAGCAAAGATTTAAACCAAAACCAGCCAACACTCACAAGATAAATCACTCAAATTATAGAATGCAATTCAAGACCATTAACAGATACTGCAAAATGTATACCAATCATGCTTAAGCAGTAAGTTTCAACAGAAATATACAGAAATTATGAGACGAATTACTTATGGAATGCCCAGATGTAAACGACCATAGTTTAGGATATGGGAAACAATGAGTTATATGCAAGACATAGAACAGCTCAAATTTGAAGTATTCTACATACACATTCAAGATCTACAAAGAAAGATGAAAGGCATAATGACGATTGACGAAGGAAGAAAAAAAGGAAGAGACACATGCAGGTCAACCAGAAAATTACCACATGTAATCCAGACGTGTGGGATGTTCTTACGGTGATGAAACCGCTAAAACTTCTTAAATCCCCTCACAAAACAAGCTCTTCAAAAAGGAAGCATTGGTAGGGTTAGGAGAATGGTGGATAATAAGAGAACAGATTTGTATTTAGCAGTTAACATATCGTTGCATAGCTTGCAACCAATGTTTTAAAAAGTGATAGGCGGACATAAGGCGGTGGAGGAGTTCAAGGTGGTAAGGCGGAAGGAGGGTGCCTAGGCGGGGCGCCCATAGATTGAGGCACCCGAAATTTTATGAAACATTTTAAGTAGAATTTATTTTACTACTATGTTGTCATTGTCATCCTGCTTTTAGGTGTTCCTAATGGGCTAAGGAGTCACTATCATCACAAGGGGGGCAAGGGAACAACAGTAGATTAATAACACAGTAGTGTACTAGATAAAGAAGAAAAAAGAGGACACTAAAATGAAGAACATAAAGAAGAAGGGAGAATGGAAACTTACAGTGGATAGTTTTGGCGGTCACATCGACGACCTTTCTCATTTGGATGCCGAGAAAAACAGTCCTAACTTATGCGGTGCGGGCAAAGGCCCAACACACCTAGACGGACGCCTAGGTCGCCGCCCAAACCACTTTTTAGAACAATATTTGCAACATGATTGTATGATTGAGTTACCATAATTTTTCTTATCGGGAATTTACACTATTGTGTAGTTTATCCAAACAGATCGAGGAATTTCTTCTTTTTTATTAGGTGTAGGAGCTTGCTCATCTCCTATACCTGATGAATCTAAACTTACATGGGTGCAAGGTGACAGAATCACATTAGCATTATCATCTACGTTATCGAACTAAAAACTAGCAATATCATCATTGAAAAAAACCTCTAGGATTCATTTAAAATATCTCTATTTCAATGGAGTGGAGAGTCTGAAGTTAGAGCCTAGAATTCACTAGTGGATATCGTGGTGTGGAGACTCGGAAGTCGGATCCTCGCCTTCACGGGTGGACACCATGGAGACTAGCATGTCGGAACTCCGAAGTCAGAGCCTCACTTTCACCAGTGGACATCGTGGAAGTTGGACGGCTAGAGTTCAAAGTTCCACAAGAGTAGTGACTAATATCATTAGCAAGCACTAATAGATAGAGAGGAGGGGAGAAAAGAAAATTTTGCGGGGAGGAAGAAGTTGAGTCATATATATAGAATTTTTTGGAGGCAAAAATAATAAACTCGCCCTTAAAATAGAGTTGTTGAGAGGGTAAATGGTAATTTTATTACATATAGTTGTTAGGGGCCTTGGGGGTGTGCCAACGGTCAAATGTTTTGACCTTTTGGATGCAAAATGCCAAAAAATAGCTCGTATAGGCGTTAGTATCTAGTTCGGGCTGAGCCGGGCCACGGGCTACCAACAGCTATGTGTCGCGGGCCTTTTCAGGCCGGGCCAAGTATTGGGTCTGTGAGCTTCCAGGCCAAGACTTGGTCTCGAGCTTCTAGCTGTTGAACATTCGAGTCGGGCCGGGTTTCGAGCTGGGCTACGAGTCCCAAGCCAATCCCAAGCCAGGCCCAGAGAGTCAGCGGGTTGGGCTGAAAGACCCGAAACAGGTCGTTAACCGGCAAGGTTCTAAAAAGCGCCTAGGGTGGTGGGGGGGCCGCCTAGCGCCTAGGCGTTTTGACTATTTTTAATTATTATTTTGATATTATATATAATATATATGTTTTAAAATTACTATAAATTCAAGATTATCCAAACCATTATTTTAAAGAACAAGCATCATTTATATAAATATAAATTTAAGATTAACAAGAACAAAAACAAGCATGATATTATGAGATAATATGCATGATTTTAGTAAAATCCAAACCATAAAGTAAAGTATACAGTGCTAGACTCCTAGTACTCTTCTTCTTCTCCATATCCCTCCAAGACTCAATCTTTATTAGACTTAAACTCCACCTCATCACACACTTTGTCTGTCTCCTCATCCAATACAAAATTTTCTTCATAAAGTTCTCTAACTTCATGGGATGAAAAGCTACCACCAACGTTTCTAGAACTTCTTCTAGGTACTAGAACACTATATGCTCCAACGTCTCTCCAACCATTCACCAAGTAAGTCCCGAACCAACGTCGATCTCTTCATCATCACCACCATCAATAATTCATTATTGATCCTTACTAGCTTGAGTCTCTAGTAATACATCTACTTCACACTCCTTCCCCCTTTTCTTCTTATTGATGATCTTGGCATTGAATTGGACATAGACTAGGTTAAAATATAGGAAAACCCAGTCCGCCTAGACCCGCTTGGGTGCTCCTAGACCCGCCCGATCCGCCTAGGCGACCGCGTACGAGCTAGGCTAGGCGGTAGGGGACCTTCTAGTACCTAGGCAGCCGCCTGGATCGCTTTTTAGAACACTGTTAACCGGACCGGGTCAGGCCGTTGACTTTCAGGGTCGGGCTGGACTTGGTAACACTACTTGCTAATATATCTCAACTTGGTAACACTACTTTCTCGTTAATGTGGTCTTACTTGCTTAGTTCTTATTGTTAATGTGGTCTTTAGACTCTTTACTTACTTAATTTTTGTTAATGTGATCTTTTGACTCACTACTTGCTAAATTCTTATTGTTAATTATGTGATTTTTAGACTCTCTACGTGCTTAGTTTTTGTTGATAAATTATTTACTTGTACAATTGTACTTGCTTAGTAACTTAGCTGATTATTGATAATCTGTATGGATTGTCTATATGTATTTTGCTTATTTAGTTGTAATACACTAATATTAGTTATGCTTAAAAATGGCATACTGATCAAAAAATTGTTGGAACATATATATCAAAATTATTAAAAAAAATTATTGTTGTTTTTCCCGACTCCCAATTTTGCCAAAATTTTCCGACTTCAACCCTAGCCGTCTTTTTCCCCACTTCCGACTTGGTAACTTTTTTTGCAAGTCGGTGGACACCAAGTAAAATGGCATCATTAATAGAAGATGATAATGATGATATTAACCAATATAGCCTGCAATACCTCTTAGAATATTCAAAATAACCACAGTGAGGTATCTCATGGTCATTTTAACGGCAACCTTATTTTCACTCTTATTTCAACAAAAATATCATTCTATATACCGTTTTTTTGCCAACAATTACATGGAGACCAAATTGTTGATGACCACAAGATCTATTAGAGTCTCCAATCGATAGCTCAGTTGGTAAGACATATGCAACCCGTGGCCTTGGTCAAGCGTTCGAATAAGTGCTACGACATATTTCCTCCCACTCTGTAGTGGCGGACCTCACTCTCGTTTTATTGGCAACCTTTCATACCCGTGGGCTATTAAAAATCAGGGCATTTCTCTCGCACCTATGTCGTACGAGTTTCGATTCTTGGTTTATCTTGTCCCGGTGCACTAACAAGAGATGTGATGTACTGACCACTATGGTGGTCCCTTCAAAAAAAAGATCTATTAGAAAAGATGAGTGCTCTAGCAGAGCTTTATGTTTATTTTGTACCTTATCTATGCTACTGGGCGTCATAGTGCTCCAATTTTATATAAGCTACATCTACCTATAGTGTTAAAGGATGTCAGGAACTTGCTAGGGGCCAACACATGATTTCGCACCAATTGACCTAACAATAGAAAGTCTAGATAACTGGCCTGAATGCGATGAGATTGGGTGGGCCCTTCCCGCCTAGAGTGCTAGAAGGATGCTTTGAGACCATGCGACCCTAGGAAGCACTGATACGGATACGGGGATACGGATACGAGAATACGACGATACGTGTATTTTGAAAAACTAGGATACACGGTACGGCAGGGATATGTTTGTAATTTTATATATATATATATATATATATATATATATATATATATATATATATATATATATATATATATATATATATATATATATATATATATAATATTAATAATTAAATAAAATATTTTGTGCTAAAATATGAATAGTAAATAGTTTGAAAATTAAAAATGACCATGCACATCATTCATTACATGATTTACATCCAATACAACCAAAAAATACAAAGCAAGTGTCACATTCATTCATTACAAAAAAGTAACGCTAACAACATTACGCAAGTGTCACATTCATCGTCCATTACAAAACGCTAGCAAAAAACACTAACATTCATCATCCATTACAAAATACAAAGTTAATGTTACATACATCATCCAAAAAATAAAACATATAAATGATATCATTAAGCAAATGGTCACGTATAGAATTTAGACCCATATCCGAAATTTTGGTCAGGTTCAGATCGAATTTTTGGATTTTGGACTACATTACCATCCATACGTATCTCGGCGTATCAGCCCCGTATCCCCGACGTATCGGTCTCGTATCCCCGGCGTATCGGCCTCGTATCCCCGACATATCAGATCTTTTTTTTTTTAAACCCCAATACTTCCTAGCCGTATCGAATACGTATCGCCATATAGGACCGTATCAGAGTATCGGAAAGTATCTGATACGGGTACAACACATGTTTCGAAGTATCAGTGTATCTCTGATGCGACCTTTTCCTACTCTGTTTCGCCTTCTCTCTTCTTCTCAATTACCCTCTTCATGCTTTTTTTCCGCTCTTGTATGAAGCATTTTGAATCCCTTTTAAGGTACCAATCTACAGGCATAGTTTGATCATCGAGTCATAACATGGTGCCAGAGCAAGTGAAGAGATCAAATTGAAAAAATTAAACAATTATTTCAACTTCTCTGATAGATATGCCTCCTCAATTTTTAAAACCTCGTTTATTTTGATGTTCATAAATAGATGGAAAGGTGCTGAATAAAATATAATTTTGCTTATCAATCTTTGGTGAGACCATGAGAGACTGTGAGTTTGGATTCATTCATGTGATGCCTTTAAGGTTTTACACCAATGCAATATGAATATGTAATCATTCATAATTGGAAATCTACACAAATCCCCAAATGTCTTCATCCTATGCATATTGTAAAAGATCTTCTCTTTGAGATGGTAATTGGTGCTCTACAAATTATGTCCTTCGGGGAATGGCTTTTACTTGCTTGTTGTACATGAAATCTATCATGCTATCAATTGGCCAGTCTGAGTTCTAGAATCTTGGCGTGCAAGGCGTGCATATCTTGATTTTTGCTTGCACCACAACAATGTCAACCATATGATGAAATCTCACTCTTCAACATAATAAAGCCAAGACAGAAGGCTCTAGAGCACTACAAGTTTCCAAACTAGAAAAGAGAGAGGAGGAGAGAGAAACACACAGTAGAACTCATGATCTTTAATGCATACAACATAAATTAGAGCAAAATTTAAATTCAATAACTTTAGTAAATATTTCATTACACTGTAGAAAAATACTATTGGATCAGAAACTAAAAGAAGTGTTTTGAGAAAATTAAAATGTCAGATTTCAGAAATTAGACCGTACGCGCTAGTCATTTGAGCATCTATACAACCGAGTTATCGATTTGTATAAAGATAACTATTAATTAGATAGACAGCTTAATATATCCTTATATGTTGTATGAAAACATACATCAAAGGACAATATACTAAACTAGTATTGTAATGTATATATGTAACATCTGCCCCAAACACATAAGGTATTGTCCGCTTTGCAGTTTGCACGTGCCCGCACGAGAACTTCCCAGGAGGTCACCCATCCTAGTACTACCCATCCTAGTACTACTCTCGCCTGAGCACACGTAACTACAGAGTTCTTACGGGATCCGTAGTTGCGCACGGTTTTAAAATACGTCATCTTTTTTTGGGAGGGAAAATTATATAAGTAGCACTGGATCTCCTTCTCTCCAGGCAATGTGGGGCTAACTCGCGGTCTTGGACACCTCACCTCACCTCATCCATCTTGGCATCACAGCCTCAGGAGTCTTGGTTATTGGCTATTGGCTATTGGCTATTGGCTCTGGGATCTTGGTCGTCACAATATATGTGGTAATAGACTAGTGAGATGTATGTAACAAACCCTCAAACTTGATATGGATCTTGCATAAAGAATTTGCTTGAAAATGATAGGCCACCAAAACAAAACGTAGATCCACCATCATGAAAGGAGAAACATCATGAAAGTACCAAAGAACACAAGTTATGAGCAAGTCTGGACAAGTGGCTCAACCATTGAGTCCACATGATGACATGTGAAGATGCTTCAGGATGCATGCCATGGAGGAGTCCGAGCACAATTGTGCACCAACGGGGCTAATGAATTGAAGTGAAAAAGGTGCATTGGCGGTGACAATATAAGACGGCATGTGAGTTATGATGGTACCAAAAGGAGCAAAGTGAGGTAAAATAGATAACCTTGAGAGCATGATAAGGCTCAACAAGGAAACGAAAACTTGAGCTATGAATCGAATGAGCAAGACTAATTACTAGAATCAGTGTTTTAAAACACGAAAACTCGACTCGACTCGAAACCTTAATGAGTCGAGTCAAGTCGAGTTGACTCGACAACTCGGCTAAAACCCGACAAAACTCGATACAAAAAACTCGACATTATAAAATATATTTTAATATTATATATATTTAAAAATGGATATCTAACAAGTTTTGATGACCTTAAAGCTTATCACCAAATAACATGTCATTACAAAACATAAATTGTTCTACCGGATCCCGATTTTACCACAAAAAATACAACGATCAAGACTCGAACCGAGTCACACACCCCAAAAACTCGAGTGACTCGCCCGAGTCACTCAAGTTTTGGTCCAAGTAGTTGCCAAATCGAGTTTTGGACCGAGTCAGATCGAAACTCAGCCGAGTCGAGTCGACTCGGCGAGTTTTAAAATAGTGACTAGAATGGTGCATGCAATAGTGAACTGCAAACTAGAGCGGCTAACAACATAGATTATTATGGAATTTACTTGTTAACAAAGTCAGTTGGATGGTAATGAAGATTAGTGCAATGTGGCATTCCAATGAAGCAAGTAGAAGATGTCAGAAACTACAAGTTTGCATTGTTGACACGAGAGAAATTACCAAAAATGCCAAGCACAGAAAGAAAGGGAGTTAGATCCAAACAAACAAAGTCAAGGAACTAGTAAGGTGAGTATCAATTGAGCACAATATATTTTTGAAGAATTGTGCTTCAACATGGGCATCTTGAAGCTAATGTTGGTCTTAAAAGTTCCATGATGTAAGACGTTGATGCATAAGTACTTGACGTTGGTATTGAAGCTGCAAGGATATGAGGGTGACAAACACAAAGGCTTCAATGCAAGTGAACAGATGCAGAATGGCTTTGTGCTATATGAACCCATGAAACAACACCAAAGAATGCAAATCGAAATGACATCATGGAACTTGTTGACAAAGGTAAGTCCAAGCCAAAAAGAGGTTTGGAACCAGACAGCCCAAGGCTATGGAAACTACAAAACTAGAGCTGCAACTTGGGCGGGTTGCACCCGACCCAAACCGAGTTTTGGGCGGGTTTGGGTTGTATTTGAAGAATGAGTTGGGTTATGGTTGAAAAAATACAACCTGAATTGAATTTGGGTTGGGCCCAGGTTTAGGGGGCGGGCAACCCGACCCAACCCAACCCGAACCTGAGTACTCTTATATGCATATGTTGTGTTATACAGGTAACAGCTGAAGCCGAGACTAGCACTCGTAATAAAAGATAACAGCTTCAGTCATAGTCGTCCAATGACTGACCTGAAGGTAAACATTTCCTAATAGATTCCCAGTAATCTGGTTATTGTTTGTGATTATGCTTGAACAATAATGGTTTATGAAATAAGATATTATCCAACACAATAGTAAGTTGAATGTTTGGATCTTTTAGATTAGGATATCTTGCTTATATATCATGTTATGTCATTTGAATGCTCTATTATATGAATTCTCTTGTTACCATATGAATGCTATGTTATTTATTTACTTCTTGCTTATCAAATCTAATAGTATAATACTAAAATAGAAGCCTCTCCCCCGTGTTGTGACACGTGGACATCTTTTAAAGAGCCAGAATCCTTCTTCCGTGAGTGAATACAACGCACTTTTAAATCCTATTAAAATCTATCATAAAGATGATAAAATACTCATTCAATGACATTTAATGTCATTTGATGTTAATATCTCTCTCTCTCTAACAAGTAAATCACACTAACTTTAGATTTCACACTTCTTCGAACAGTTGCATGGTCGTTTGTGCCAAATGGCGTGCATCAAACTCATTCGGTCATTGCCCGGGTTTCTTACTAGTAAAAATAATATCTAATGATCTAGTCGATTGCATGGATAGAAATTCAACAAAAGTTGTATATAATATCAGGAAGGATAAGTTCTTTTTCAGCTTTGTGATCTTTGAATATCATAGTTTTGAATAAGGGCTGGAAATAAGCATATCCTAATTCGCACAACCCGACCTATCCTACCAACTTGGGCTAACTCGAGCTTGGAAATTTTTGCTTGAGTTGGACTTGGGCTGGGTTACACGGGTTGGAGGTTGGGTTGGATTGGGCTACGGTTTGAGGGATCTAGTACTTGGGTTGGGCTTGGGTTAACCCCCAACTTGACTCAACCCGCTTGAGTTGCAGCCACGTGTCCACGTAGATTAGTCTAAAGCAGAGATGCCCAAAATAGCCAAGAATGCAATGAATGGTACAAAATGTACAATTAGAAGGTGGACTGCAGTCAATACAATGGTAGAAGGCAAAGAAACATTATCTAGAAGAAAAAATAAAATGATATTACTTAAAGAATAGGGCAAACTACACATATGTTGATACTAATTAAAAGATGAGTGGATTCACATCAGAATGCTTGGATTTGATGAAACCATGAAGGAAGCTTGAAAACCTTAGGACCTAGAAGGCAAAGGCCCAATTTATAATTTAGTCAGTAATGCAAGCAATCAATAGCAACGCTGAGGGTTGGTCAAAAACCAAACCAAACTGTTAAATCAGTTCGGATATTGGTCGATCAGAAACGAAGCACCCCCAAACCCAAAATGAACCCCGCTTCATAATTGATTCAACGGTTCAGGGCTGCTTCAGATTCAAACAAGGCCCAATAAGACTCGATTCAACTTGAATAGCCTGAATCGGCTGAATCAGGCTTGAACTTTGGTTTTTTCACTTAATATTTTGGCCTAAACAGCCAAACCCATTGAACAAGTTTGTTTTCCGCCCGATTTAGGCACGCGCCTTCTTAACATTGCCTCGCCTTGTGCTTTTTGAGACACGGAGGTTGAGTCCAGTTGCGTCTGAGTCTAGGCATGCCTTTAACAACATTGGTAGTGGGCTATGTGGGAATTTTGCGTTCGTGGTGGTGGGGGGGGGAGATGGGATTATGCTTTTTGAGTCTCTGAATGTGATTGAACTTTTGTGATTGAAATTTGTACTAAAATTCCTTTTTGAGTCAATTATGACCAAATTCCTATAATTAATATAATGTAATGGCAAAAATGATAGGATTCCATGACTGATTAAGCACTTGCTGTATGCTTTTATCCACTGCGAGTATGCACATGCTGTATGCTTTATGCAGGAAAAATATGAGATCATGAGTCCTAACAAACTCCATAATGTGCACCAATATGTACAATTGTTGCGAGCAATCACGATATTTCAGGTAAGGCATGTAATAGTGTATATTTACACATAAAAATATGCATAAGGCGACGCCTTGGCGTGCCTAGGAACCTTGTCTCGCCTTGCCACCTTGACAACTATGATTTCTACCATAGGGTTATTACTCATTGCCTTTTCACAATATTAATATTATCCTATTTACAAGATTGGTAAGAAAAAAAATTATTTTTGAATGGTAATTCTTAAAGTCTGAATAGAAACTGCCGACAATAAACAGCATTGGTAAATATAATAAACTGTTAAGAAGTAATCATATATAAATCGGACGTGGTAATAGCAAGCATAAAGCAAATTACACTTGCCTCAGAGCCGGGATGTATATGTAGTCCCTTAGCAGCAAACTGGTCATGCATATTCTGTATTATAAGCCCCATCTTTCTCAAATCCTCTATTTTGTTCCTAAAATTTTCAGTTATCACGGAAAATAGAGTTTCATCCTTCATAAGCATCCAAAGACGTTTGATGTGACCAACGAGATCTTCTGACTGGTTTGCTAAATTGCACTGAGTTTTCGTCAATTCCTCCATGCAATCAGCTAACTTCACATTCAGTATATTTATGTCCTGCTTGCTTTTGGATTCTGTTTCATTCATTTCAGTATTAAGTAGAGAAATATGTGTATTTGCACTTGATAATGCATCTTCCAGTGACTTTATATTTGTGCATGCATCCTCTAACTTGCTAGCCTGCATATAGCATTCCTCTTTCACTTTCTCCAACTCTTGCTCTATCAAAGTCTTTCCAAGTTGTGTCTCCTTCTTTTCCTCGGTAATAACAGAGATTTGCAATTCTTCCTTACACAATTGATCTTCTAGTGATTTTATTGTTGTGAAGGCATCAGCTAACCTTCCAGCCTGCAAAGTAGCTTCCACTTTTACTTTCTCTAACTCTTGCTCAGCAAGAGCTTTAGCAACTTCTGATATACGGATGTTCGCTGCAATCCAGTTCACCTTTTCTATAGGTCCTTCAAAGTTTTCATCAGTAGGAAGAACAATAGATTCTATAGAATCAAGTAATCTTTGTAATGTACTATTGCTCTCCAACAAGAACCGTTCGATTTCATCCCTTTGATCCTTCAAGGAAACAATTTCTGATTCCAGCTTTTGAATGTGTTCTGGATATGAAGATAACCTTCTAATCTGTTCTTTGTATTCAAAAACTGCAGAATCTTGAAGCTGCAGCTCTTGTTTTAACCTCTCAATTTCAGAACTTTTTTCATCCAGAGAGAGTTTCAAGCCTTCACGTTCTTGCACCAAACCCTTCCCTTTCTTCACTGCCATGGACAGCTTTTCCCTAAGGAGGGAGGATCTCTCCTCAACTCGTTCGAGTTCTTTTTGCAAGAAATCTTTTTCATTTTTCAAAGTTGTTATCTCCTCTGATGCTCTTCCACACTCAGTTGATAAACTCATCATCTCAGTTCTATCAATCATCACTTCTTCTATAATCGTCTTGCACAGCATGAGGTCCTGATCTTTTACATACAATAAACTTTGCATCCTATCAAAATGATCTCTCTCAGTAAGATAATTTTTGGCCTTTTCTCTAATTTGACCTATGCATTTCTCTATCATTGTATCTGTGTCAACATAAGGTTGATCGTCCAATGCACTTTCAGACACCTCTACCAGAACCTTCATTAGACCATCCCTCTGGGCTGAATTCTTAGGCAAATTTTCGGTCATCTCTTCATATTTGCACCTTACATCTTGAAGTTCATCCTGAACAGATTCTTTTTTCCGTTTTTCTTCCAAAAGGGACGATGTTAGATGGTCAATCTCCTTATGCGCTTCAGAAAGTTCTGATTCATGTGATAACCCAAGAATTCGAGCAACGGAAATTTCATCTTGCAGCTTGATTATATCATCTTTTGCCTGGGTGAATGATTTTCCAAGCCAATTAATTTGAGATACTAAATCAGTAGATGAAATAGTTTCCGGAAGGTCAATGGAAGACAAAGCATTTCTAATTTTGCAGCTCTCCTCATCTGAAATGTGCTTCTGATTAATGAACCACCTTACTTTATCTAGGACCTCCATGGAAGGCAGCTCCTGAGGGGAATCATCTCGGGACACTATCTGCTCTATTTCATGAAGAACCTTTTGCCGATGTGCGAGCGAGTCCTGAAGGGAATGAACTAAATTTTGGGCTTCGGTCAGGCTATCAACACTAGTTTTAGCAGTCTCTAAGTCATCAGATCTCTGTTGCAACTCCAACAGGCATTTCTCGAGCTCACTCGTCTTCTCAGCTAATGAGTGCTCCAGCTCCACGGCACTGGTTTCAGTTCTCTTTAAGGCATCGGACTTCTCTTGCAACTCCAGCAAGCACTTCTCGTGCTCACCTTTCTGCTCCGCTAATAACTGCTTCAGCTCTTCAGTACTGCCTTCAATAGCCTCCATGGCATCAGATTTATGCTGCAACTCCAGCAAGCACTTCTCAAGCTCACTTGTCTTCTCGGTTAATGACAGCTTCAACCCCTCAGCAATAGCTTTAGTAGATTCCAAGGAATCAGACTTCTGTTGCAACTCCAGCAAACACTTCTCGAGCTCGTTCGTTTTCTCGGCTAATAACTGCTTCAATGAGTCTCGATGTTGAACCAACGATTTGCCCTTCGTCACCGCGATACTAAGTTTCTCTTTCGCTGTAGACAACTTGCTCTCCATCTGCTCTAGTTCGATCTTGGTTTTGCCTGTTTCGGTGTTCGCCTCCTCTAAACTGTCTTTTATCCTATCTACCTGCTCAGCCATCTTCCTGTTTTCTTCTTCAAGTTTATTTATTTTCTCCATGAGATGAGCTTCCTTTTTCTTGCTTTCATGCAACTCTTCAAGAGCAGCACTAAAAACAGTAGCCGGTTCAATTTCTTCCAAGTTTACAAAGTCCGACCTGATCTCTGCCAAGTACAGCCCAAGTTGTTGGATTTCAGATAAGACCCTTGTGTGTTTTTCTATCAGCAACAAAGTGTTCTTCTCGACAAGTGAGAACCCATCATCAGTAGAATCCTCCGAAGATTCACATTCCTCTCCCAACACCAATGCAAGGGAGCCTACCAACCTCCTACTAACAGCAATGTAAGATTGTTTAAGAGCCTCCGACCATATATCGCGAAGCGAACCCAAATATGCAATAACCACATCACGAGACACGTCGGACTCCGATACTTTCACATTGAGGTCCTCGATCTCTTGGTCCTTGGAATAAAGCACGGCATGGAGCTCCCTAATCATGCCCTCGAAATTCAACTGCTCATCTAGAATGCCTTTCACATGAGATATAAGCTTCGAACAATCACCTAGCATTGAGTGCAACGGCGTGGGAGACGCCAAAGCGTTGTCCTCGCCTTCTCCTTTTTCCAACCGGCGGAGATGCTCGAGAAGCTCGTCATTGTTGGCGGCAAGCAATGATTGCTGATTGATCATGTCTTGGAGTTGGTGGCGCAGACTGGCGACTTCCCTCCCGAACACCTCCCTTTCTTCCTGAATCGTGAAACCAGCCAATTAACTCAGTCTTTTCCTCTACATAAACTAGCTAAAATGCTATGGATAGAAGAAGGGTTATCAACCTTATATTTTCTGCATTCGGCAAGGGTATCATCCAGTCGGGCATGGTCGTGAGCCCGCCCCTCAGAGCTCTCCCTGATCTCGATCATGGCCATCGATTCCTCGAGGCCCAAGCTCCTAGCGCTGCCCAGGTGGTCAGGCGCATCGAGGAACGTCTCCTCCCTCCCTGTCTCCTCCCCCTGGTCCACGTTGTGGACGTCGCCCTGTTCCTGCATCGACCCATCAATATTAACCAGAATGCCACCGTCCGCATCCGACTGCAAGCATCTGGAATCCTGTGTTTCACGTCTTTCAGCATTCGATCAGCAACCGGACCCGATCAACAAAAACCAAAAAAGATATCTTTTTTATCAGCAGGAGTAAAGAAAGAACTGCAGTACCTGATCGGGGTTGCCGGGGAGGTCGACGAGTACGCCGTCGCTGCTCCCGGACTCATCCGACGACTGCTGGGCGGCGCTGGGGGACTCGGGATCCGCGGACGCGCTCGGATCCTCGTCGTGGGGGGCGGGCATCCGGACGGCAGCAGGGATCCCGCTCTCCTCCTCGCTGCTGGAGTTGGAATCGGAGGAGCTCGAGGAATCCTCGTCGCCGCGCGGCATTGCGGCTATCGGGATCCACCGGGCCTGGGCTCGGATTCGGGAAGAGCTAACGATCGGGAGAGGAGAATCAATCGGAGATCCGCCGGAATTCGAGATCGATCGAGTCGGAAACAATTCAAAAGGGGGAACTGGGATTGGGGTCGGCGAACCCTAGAGAGAGAAGACGGTGTAATCTTAGAGAGAGAGAGAGGGAGCAGAGTGTGGGAGAGGCGATTACGTTTTGTGGAGAGTCGAGGGAGAGAATAAAAAAGAGCGTTTTATTCGGCTGGTAGATCGGAGGGGAAAGGGACGACGGTTCAGATGTTCCTCCACTGGGTGTTTAGCTTAAAGCGAACCCATGGTATCGGACGGCAATAAGAGGGGTTGAGATGTTTTTGAGATAGGTTGGGCGGTGGTGATCTTTCGAAGGCTCGTACTTCTACACCCGCTGAGGGGGTCGTTAACCCATTCCTTCGGAACTGTCCACTATCATGCTCTTATTTTCAGGTACTTCATGGCAAAATCAATCGTCCAAGCTGCCTTTTCAGTTGAATCCCATGGTATGGCTAGACTTGGAGACTGGGTTGTGGCAATGTTACGAGAGAGATAGGGAGAGACTAACTAGGGTTTTAAAGAGAGTACTCTTTTGTATTTGTATTGATTCTTTATATTACATAAGGTAAGACTACTAAACAGGATAATCGTGGGATCTGACCAATCTGTAAGCAGACTGATTGGAAAACAGGCAACGGTCGTTGAGACCTGATGCCAAATAGGTGGAGCGATGATGAAAGCACAAGAAAGATAGATATGGACATGCGAGATTCCGTAGGAGGCAAGCACTCTGTGTTACAAAAATTTGTTTTGATAAGAGAAAGAAAAAATTGGTTTTTGTGTTTAGTCCCATATTTTCAGGGGGGAGAAACATTAATGAATATTTAATAGAACTCTCTCCATAGGCCTTAGTAGCTTCCCAGACCCATAGTCTAGCCCACCACACACACGCGCCGTTCTTTTTGGCCTTGGATTTTTATTATTATTTTTATACATTTATCTCTCACATGCATAGAGTAAAGGACAGTCGTTACATGCAGAGAGCAGCCAGCTCTTGTAACATCTGCCATCATTGCGAGTCAATACGTACAATTACAGAAAGCGGTAACTTATGCATTAACTCGGGTGCATTACTCGCCTGCTCATACTGGTGGTTGAGGACCGTATATAAGGATGCCCAAGGATATCTCTCAACACATACAAAATTCTCTTCTTCCTCAAATTTCTGTTGCACGTCTAGAGTACGTTGAGAGTTCTGTTGGTGGTCCCTGTCCTTATGCTGGAGCGAGGGGCATGATCGTCGTTGTACCCTGGGGAGCTTTCATCGAGAGGCTGAAGCACACGTTGTTGGCTGCGAATTAAGCTTTTCAGGGCATCGTGTTCTTCCATGAGCCTTGACGTCTTCTTCAATATGATAAGTTCCATTTACCATCTCTCCTCTCCTCCTTATTGTCATATTTGTAGACGAACCTTAGGATCCCTAATCCTTAGTTAACTTATGTATTCCCTCACTGCTTGCTAAACTAAACATATTCCACCATTTCCTAGATTGATTTTGAAATCAACCATATTATTTTCTAACAATTTATAAGCTTGATTATTTCTTGTTCTTGATAGAATCTATCTGCTTAGTGGGTTGGATTTTCGGTTTAGTTTTTTTCCAAATGGTAGAATAATTCTTTTAAGAGTTTTTATCTCTTGTTATTAGCAAAAATTCCTTTAGAATATTTCTTTTACTAGTCCATGCCCGTGCCTGTCGACACTGCAGCGGGCCGCCTTTGTGGGTGCAAATTTTGGCAAGAAGTCTGCAAACAGCGGGACCCACCGGCCCTGCCTGGTGGGCCCACGAAGACTATGGGTGCAAATTTTGGCAAGAAGTCTGCAAACAACGGGACCCACCGGCCCTGCCTGGTGGGCCCACGAAGACTACAGCGGGACCCACCGGCCCTGCCTGGTGGGCCCAAGAGCCTGCGGAATCCTCCAGGAGACGGTAGCGGGGCCCACCAGCTTTACCTGGAGGATCCCCAGATTCGACAGCAAAAACCGTCATTTACCACCAGAGAATTCTATAAATAGCAGAGCCTTCGAATGTAAAGGGATCCGAAAATTCTGATTTCCACTCTGAGATCTGATTTTCAGAACCCAGAGCTCTGGAATTTCTCAGCTTTCCATCTTCCACCTCTCTTTGATCTTCTTCTCTACTTCGAAGAGATCAGAGTGTTTTTAGTGATACTCGGCCTGTCGAGATCACTTCTATACAAGTGTTAGTGAATTCGGGTTGCTCCCTATAGCATGGAGACGTAGGCTTCGGCTAAACTCCGAGATCACATCTCTCGTGCTAACTCTTTGATTGCATCTCTCTCTGTTGACATATCGAAAGTAACAACTTCAATCATCAGATCGAACAACGATCTCTTCGACTCAAAACCTCAATTGACTGGTGAGGCGAAGTCTTCGGGTCGGCATGAAGATTTTCCCCCACAGCCTTCGACGGCAACAAACCTATCGGTACTGCAGCGGGCCACCTTCGGCAGCAAAACACCCCTCGGGCATCACCACCCCCACCAACACCATCGTATTCGCACGGCAACACATTTGACCGCCTTCAGCAACAAAATACTTTTGATGCAACATCAGTTTACAATGGTTAGCTCAAGGGCATCATGACTAAGTGATGGATATTCTCACGGCGAGTCGATGGAGGATGCACAGCTCGTTTGGAAGTTTTTTGAAAATTAATAAAAAAAAGAATAATTATGGAATTCGATCGAGAAATGAAATCATCAGATCAGCGCATCACATGATTCGAATCAGAGGAGAACCTCGAACATTCTACGGAGCTTAATGGAGTATAGTGGCTTGCGAATGTGGCACAGAGAACACCCGGCCTGCCACCATTTCTTTCTCTTCTATTTCTTCCTTTCCTTTGTCTTCTCTTTCCTTTTCTTCTTTTTTTTTTTTTCTTTTTTTTCTCTTTTCGTTTCTTATTCTTTTTGCCCATCGCACCCGACTTAACCCATTTTAACCTTGCGCAACTCGCATGCAAAGCAACTGTCCAAACCCAATCAGCCATGCTAGTATGCTAATATGGTATTAATGGGATTTATGCACAACTAAGAGAGGGAGTTAATATGGTAATAATCATTTAATATGAGGATACTCTCTCTCTCTCTCTTTGTATGTTGAACGGTCATGCAAAAGATCAATTTATGGGATTTGCTCTCTCTCTCTCTCTCTCATTCCTCTTTATGATCTTCCTTGCTAGTATGCTAATATTGTATTAATGAGATTTATGCACAACCAACAGAGGGAACTAATATGGTAATAATCATTTAATATGAGATACTCTCTTTCTATCTTTCTCTTTGTATGTTGAATGGCCATGCAAGAGAATAATTTATGAGATTTGCTCTCTCTCTCTCTCTCTCTATCATCTCTCTTTATGATCTTCATTTTTTTCTAAAATTATAAGATTTTAAAAATATAAAAGTGAATAATTGAATCTTGATCGGATTTGCCTATTTTTGTCTAGTCAGCTTGTTCATTTTTGTATAGTCAGCTTTTGGTTCCATGTTGTCCTAGTCAGCACAAAACCGTCGTGCCATGTTATATAGATTTGATGGTGTCTAGAAAAGCCTGTCACCAAGACATTAAATTGTCTAAAAAAGGCTAGTATTATGGGAGAAAAATCTTCGTGCCGATCCGAAGACTTCACATTACCAATCAATTGAAGTTGAATTTGAAGATCGTTGATCGAATGGTTGTTTGGAGGGTACATTAGGATGTTGGAGTCTTGATGACTTGGAGTTATTGCTTTAAGTATGCAAGCAGAGAAAATGACACAAGATGTGATCTCGGAGTTCAGCCGAAGCCTACGTCTCCGTGCTATAGGGAGCAACCTGAATTCACTATCACTTTACTCGAAGTGACCTCGACAGGCCGAGTGTCGCTGAAGTCTCTCCGATCTCTTCAAAGACAAGAAGAAGATTGAGGAGAGTTGAAGATGGGAAGCTGGAAATTCTAGAGCTCTGGTTTCTGAAATCAGTATCAGATGATGGCACTGATCTTTCCTCTGGGTTTTGAAACTGGTTTTTGGATCCCTTTTACATCTGAAGGGTCTGCTATTTATAGGATTTCCTGGAAAGAAATATGGGAAAAATAGCGGTTTTTGCTGTTACTTCTGGAGGATTCCACAGGCTAGGCTGGTGGGTCCCGCTATCATTTTCGGGGATTCTATAGATAGGGCCGGCGGGTCCCATGGAAGTCTCTGTGGGCCCACCAGGCAGGGCCGGTGGGTCCCGCGGAAGTCTCTGTGGGACCACCAAGCGGGGCCGGTGGGTCCTGCGGAAGTCTCTGTGGGCCCACCAGGTAGGGCCGGTGGGTCCCGCGGTAGTCTCTGTGGGACTACCAGGCAGGGCCGGTGGGTCCCGCGGAAGTCTCTGTAGGCCCGCCAGGCAGGGCCGATGGGTCCCGCGAAAGTCTCTGTGGGCCCACCATGCGGAGCCGGTGGGTCCCGTGGAAGTCTCTGTGGGCCCACCAGGCAGGGCCGGTGGGTCCCGCGGAAGTTTCTGTGGGCCCACCCAGGCAGGGCCGGTGGGTCCCGCGGAAGTCTCTATCGGCCGGTGGGTCCCGCGGAAGTCTCTGTGGGCCCACCAGGCGGGGCCGGTGGGTCTCGCGGAAGTCTCTGTGGGCCCACCAGGCAGGGCCGGTGGGTCCCGCAGTTTGTAGACCTCTCTGCCAAAATTTGCACCCACAGTTACCCCCTCCAAGTTAGCTAGAGACCACCCTGGCTGGCTTGGATTCTTGGTGCAAAACTAACAACCCCCTGTCATGAGTGCAAAAGAAGTTCATTTGAGCATTGGTGCCAAGGGACTGATCGGTCAAAGTTGACCGATCGGCCAACTTCAATCGGTGGCGGTCGGGGTGATCGGTCAAAAAACCACAACTTTTTGACCGATCTCATAGAAATTTGACCGATCGGTCGAACTTGACCGATCGGTCGAACTTGACCGATCGGTCAAGGTCGACCGATCAGTTAAGGTTCAACCGGTCGAGGTCGAAGTGATCAGGCAAAAAACTAAGTTTTTTGTCCGATCTAATAGAAAATTGATCGATCGGTCAAGGTTGACCGATCGATTAAGTTCAACCGGTCGAGGTCGAAGTGATCGGGCAAAAGACTAAGTTTTTTGCCCGATCTAGTAAAAAATTGACCGATCGGTCGAATTTGATCGATCGGTCAAGGTTGATCGATCGGTTAAGTTCAACTGATCGAGGTCAAAGTGATCGGGCAAAAGACTAAGTTTTTTGCCTGATCCAGTAGAAAATTGATCGATCGGTCGAACTTGACCGATCGGTCGAACTTGACCGATCGGTCGAACTTGACCGATCGGTCAAGGTTGACCGATCGGTTAAGTTCAACCGGTCGAGGTCAAAGTGATCGGGCAAAAGTCTAAGTTTTTTGCCCCATCCAGTAGAAAATTGACCGATTGGTCGAAGTTGATCGATCGGTCAAGGTTGACCGATCGGTTAAGTTCAACCGGTCGAGATCGAAGTGATCGGGCAAAAAACTAAGTTTTTTGTCCGACCCAATAGAAAATTGACCAATCAGTCGAACTTGACTGATCGGTCAAGGTTGACCGATCGGTTAAGTTCAACCGGTCGAGGTCGAAGTGATCGGGCAAAAGACTAAGTTTTTTTGCCCGATCCAGTAGAAATCTGACCGATCGATCGAACTTGAATGATTGGTCAAGGTTGACCGATTGGTTAAGTTCAACCGGTCGTGGTCGAAGTAATCGGGCAAAAGAGCCTATATTTTGCTCGATCCTTTGGTAAATTACCCGATCGTTTGCCTGTCGAATGGGTAAAGTCTTCGAGCTGTGGTTGAAGTCTATTGCTCTGTTTGAGCCGGCGGTCCACCTGGACCGGCGATTCTTCTGAACCGGCAGCTCGCTTGGACCGGCGGTTCGTCTGGTTCGACGCTTCGTATGGTTCCGACGGTTCGCCTGGAAGAGCGCTTGCTACGGATTGACGCCACGTGTCCCTTTCAAAAACACGAGATTTGACCCGGTGATGCCACGAGTCTTTTCGATTTGCGCGCCATTTTCTCTGGGTTTATAAGCCTTCTCCGGATTCATTTTTGCCTCACGCTTCCTGAAAATTTTCAAACTCCAGAACTCTTTGCTCTCGAATTTCCTGTTCTCTGCGTTCTCCCGATCGATCGAATGACATCATCCGGTAGCGTGAAGAAGTTGAACGTGGTCCCCTCGAAGAGGAAAGGGAAGGAGAGGACTTCAGTATCGCCAGTACAGAAGGGCAGGGGCAAAGGCAAGGCTGAACTCGGAGTGCTGGGAAAGAGGCACCAAGGTGTGGGGTTTGCATCCGCACCGTCATGGCCAGAGCACATCCCGAAGGCCAGCTTCATTCTTGGGCCTCTGATGCCCTTGTCTGAGGAGCCCGAGTATGAGTACAACACCGGTGGCAAGCTCACTGATGTAAAAAGGGCTAAGTGGCAGAAACTGTTGGCCTTCTTCACGGAAGGGAAGAACCGACCGGCTCTCTCCAGAGTTCAGTCCGCGTTTGGAATCGACAAGCGGACGGTCTTCACCTCGATCGCTAGCAAGGAGCAAGTGATGGGGACGATAGTCACCATCGACCAGTTGAACTGCGGACTGCGCCTCCCACTGCTGCCGTTTGCTGCGAGATTGTTGAACACTTCAGGGCTCTGCCCGGGATAGATTTTCGGAAACGCGTGGAGGATTATCTACGCTTTCTGCCATGTGGAATCTGATTTCCAAGAGGAGCTTAGGGCTTGCTACTCCAGCATCCCCGAGGGCGAAGAAGCAAGGATCGAACTGGGCTATTTCTTCTACCACTATAAGTGGGCTTCGAGGAAGGATAGCCCATTCTTCAACCTGACCGGCGTCTCTGCCCTTCGCCCGATCGTCGACACCGTCCCCTCCGATAAGCTCTACACCGACTGGCCGATCTCAGTTTTCGGTGCATGGACCCCTCTCTCGGTGCCTAAGACTCCACGAAATTAGGTACACAAAGAGATCGACATGTACTGCACGGGAAGAGCCTTCGCGTGGTCATCGGAACGGGTCGGGGCCCTGGACAACCTCTTCTTGGAGTTGACCTGCGGCACGCGATCGTGGAAGCAGTTCTCGAACTGCTCAGTCCGGCATGGCAACGCCAACCTTCTCCACCGACTGCATGCCCGATATAAAGACAACGAAGTCTTGTATTCTGATTACGAGGAGGATCCTCAATCGGGCAAGATAATCAGAAAGGTCCGGGTCGAGAGGAAGGCCTACGGGGCAAGGCACCGCCTGCCCACCGAGGAGAAGCTGGTGATGACTCGCAGGGGTCAAGTGAAGAAGAGGAGGGTCCTCAAGGAGGAGGAGGAGGAGGAAGAGAAGAAAGAAGAAGAAAAGGGAGGAGGAGAAGAAGAAGAAGAAGAAGAAAAAGGAGATGAGGATGATGGTGACGACGATGATAATG
The DNA here is from genome assembly GCA_947650365.1 of Chamaelirium japonicum. Lineage (NCBI taxonomy): Eukaryota > Viridiplantae > Streptophyta > Magnoliopsida > Liliales > Melanthiaceae > Chamaelirium > Chamaelirium japonicum. Next base: position 21,669,628 of record OX393556.1, read on the forward strand.
ATGATGATGATGACGATGAAGATAGTGACGAAGGAGGAGACGGGGGCGAAGGAGGCGAAGACGGCGAAGGAGGTGATGGCGGTGAAGGAGGAGACGGTGGGGGCGAGGAATCTCAGTCCATTCCCATCGACGAGGCCAAGGCCCTGTGGGTGCAAATTTTGGTAAGAAATCTGCAAGCAGCGGGACCCATCGGCCCTGCCTGGTGGGCCCCCCGAGTACCACAGCGGGACCCACCGGCCCTGCCTGGTGGGCCCCCGAAGACAACAGCGGGACCCACCAGCCCTGCCTGGTGGGCCCCCGAAGACTACAGCGGGACCCACCAGCCCTGCTTGGTGGGCCCCCGAAGACTACAGCGGGACCCACCGGCCCTGCCTGGTGGGCCCCCGGGGACTACAGCGAGACCCACCAGCCCTGCCTGGTGGGCCCCCGAAGCCTACAGTGGGATCCACCGGCCCTGCCTGGTGGGCCCCCGAAGACGGAGCGGAGCCCACCAGCCCTGCCTGGAGGATCCCCAGATACGACAACAGAAACCGCCATTTACCCCGGAATTCCTCTTCGAGAATTCTATAAATAGCAGAGCCTTCGAATGTAAAAGGATCCGATTTGAAGTCCAGAGAGAAAATCCAGAAAGGAAGATCAGTGCCATCATCATCTGATATCTGATTTCAGAAATCAGAGATCTGGAAGTTCTAACCCTCTCAACCTTCAACTCTCCTCGATCTTCTTCTTGTCCTCGAAGAGATCAGAGAGACTTCAGTGACACTCGGCCTGTCGAGGTCACTTTGATCAAAGTGTTAGTAAATTCGGGTTGCTCCCTATAGCACGGAGACGTAGGCTTCGGCTGAACTCCGAGATCACATCTCTCGTGTCCAATTTTCTCTGTTTGCATCTTGTGAGCTCCAACTCCAAACGACAGATCGAACAACGCTCTTCAACTTCAACTTCAATTGACTGGTGAGGCGAGGTCTTCGGGTCGGCACGAAGATTTTCCCCCACAGTTTGGCGCCGTCTGTGGGATCCGAAAGAAAAGTCAAGCTATCTCCACTATTATCAGATCGGTTGAGCATACAACCGATCTTCATAGCCAAACTTCCTCGCCTCCTCGGTTGATCGGACAACTGATCGGACGTCGGCACTCTTGTTGCACCATTCGCTCTCTGAATGGCAAAAACTAAGCACCAGGGTCAACCAGAAGGAAGTAATACTCAACAACAAGCTCGACCTGAGACTCGATCAATGAGTCAAAGGCTCAATATCGGACAACCCCTTGCTGTTCCTGAGATGGGGGTTCGCTCAGGGAGTGGAAGATCTGTCGATCGACCTATCGCCCATCCCGCACGACAGTCGATCGGGCAAACTGCCCCCGCTCCTGCTGAAGACCCTCCATCGACCTACCAAATCTCTGCAGTCGACTTTCAACTGCTCCAATTGGCGAAGCAAAACGCCACCCTCACCGCTGAGAGGGATGCTCTTAAGAAGGCAGCCTCCGAGGCTGGAATCGCCCTTCCTATCCCCTCTACAAGTGAGAGGGTTGATCTTCCACGACACTCAATCCACTCCAAGCAACGGAGGTCAATGGGCACTACTGCCCTCGATAGGATTCGACGCGAACCAACTCCCTCTGCTGCCCCATGGAAGCAGAGTGTTTGGGATCGCCTCGACGACGAGTTCTCCCAATCATCTTCTGGTCGCAACTGCGATAGGAAGGCTCCTTCAAAGCTCAACATACCAAGGAAGCACCAAATGAAAGGCGCTCCTTCGAAGAGTCGAGTTTCCCCACCTATTCCACTTCAATATGGACTTGGATCGGACCTTCGACACCGACTTCAACCGGCAAATACTTCGATGCCTGAGCAAGACCTTGCGATCTTGCCTCTTGACCCATCTCTAGGTCGAGGACACGGTCGTAGGGACGGGTACTCCTCTGCCGGGCCTCTCCACCGGAGCCTCTTCGAATCAACATTTCCAAGGGGATGGAGAACTCCAATCCTCCCCAAATTCAACTGCATCAAAGGAGATCCGACTCTCCATATCATTGCCTTCAAGCAAGCTTTGACACCGCACGAAGAAGAGAACAACGTGCTTTGTCGCACTTTTGCTGGAAGTCTCGATGAGCCATCACTCGACTGGTATCACAATCTCCGAGCTGGGTCCATCACCCAGTTCGGTGTTTTGGCTAACCTCTTTGTGCAGTACTATCAACTCAATCTGAAGCCAGAAAAGAAACTCGACTCCATCTATCGGCTAAGGATGGGTGCTGATGAGACTCTCCGCAATTTCACAAGGAGATTTCGCAACGAGCATGCTGCTCTCTCCGGAAGACATCTGGATAATGAAGCCATCATGTTGGTTTTCCAGAACGCCCTCCGCTTTGATCTACACATCTACAACGACTTCATCCGCAATCCCCCTCCATCTCTGGGTGCTATGTTCGATCGAATCCAGAGGGAGATTGAAGTTGAAGATGATCAAGTTGCTCGCAAAGGACGAGAAACAAAGCGAAGACCGGCGGAAAGAGAAGCTCCCAAGTACGCTGCCAGAGCCCACAATGCTGAAGCAGTAGCTCCTCCAACCAACAAGCGATCAAAAAATGACGGACGTCAGTCTCCAACGAAAACCACTTTCACTGAGTGGAATTTACCAGTCGAGCAGATACTCGACCGCATTCAACACGACGAGTACCTTCGAAGGCCCAATCCTCTCCAGCCAAACTCCAAATTCACAGCAGACAAAACGGTCTACTGCGAATTCCATCGAAGTCATGGCCACTCCACCGACCGGTGCTATCGGCTGAAGTTCCATCTTGAAGACTTATTGCGAGAAGGCCATCTTCAAGAGTTTGTCAGAGGCGGGCAAGATCAACATCGAGCCTCTGCAAAAGGGAAAGAAGTGTGTTGGGTCCATCAAATCTCCTCCAACCGGCAACCTATCTCTGTGAATGCCAACGTCTTTGGTATTCATGGAACATTGCACAATCAAACTTTGACCGGGAAGGAAGTGGATCGGCAAGTTCGACGTATCTTCCACGTTCGTTCTGCTGCGAACAAGGAGGATACCTGGATCGAGAAGCCTATCGAAGGTTTGGCTTGGCCGTCCATTGTTTTCAACGACTCCGACCTCCAAGGAGTTCATACTCCACACCGAGACCCTCTGGTCTTGAAACTCATCATCGATGGAAGCACCGTCAACCGGATCCTCATCGACACCGGGAGCTCCATCGACATTATGTTCTCGGATTGCTTCAAGCATCTGGGACATAGATACTCAAGCCTCGACGTCATCCCGACCGTGATCACTGGCTTCAACGGTGAGCAAAGCATCACTATGGGCGAATCGAGATTCACTCTAGACCTTAGCCGAGAGACTAGAGTCTCGGTGAGGTTTGCAATAGTCGAAGGAGTGTCTAGCTACAACGCCATCCTCGGGTGACCATTCCTCCACCAGATCAATGTCATCTCCTCTTCTTATCACCAACTACTCAAGTTTGCAACGGGAGAAGGCATCGTCTGCATTCGAGGCGATCAGCAAGCTGGGAGGTCCTGTGAGGCTGCTGCGGCTAAAACAGATCGAAAGATCAATATTGCTCCTCCAAAGCGGCCACGAGATGAAGCTGGTCCCTCTTCCAAATAGCAATCAAAGGAGATTCCACTGACCGAACCGCCACCAATCGAATAGGAAGTATCACCTTCAATTGAAGAAATCATCTCGATCAATATCGGCAGCGGAGATCTCCAGCAATAAACTTTCATTGGTACCGGTCTTAGCGACGCAGAAGCGCAAGACATGGTATCCTTCCTTCAGTCCAACATCGACGTCTTCGTCTGGTGTTTTGAAGACATGCCTGGGATCAATCCAGATGACGCCTGCCACCGGCTCGCGATCAAAGAAGAAGTGAAGCCTGTCAAGCAAAAGCCACGCACCATCCGACCAGAGCTACAAGTTGCTGTTCAAGAAGAGCTCACCAAGCTACTCGCAGCAGGCTTCATCCGTGAGGTAGAGTATCCTACTTGGATCTCTAACATAGTTGTTGTTCCTAAAAAGAATGGGAAGGTCAGAGTCTGCATCGACTTCACCAATCTCAACAAAGCGTGTCCCAAAGACCCATTCCCCATGCTAAGGATTGATAGACTCGTCGATGCCACTGCTGGCCACGAGTTATTGTCTTTCATGGATAGGTACTCTGGATACAATCAAATTCTACTTCATCCGGATGATCAAGAGAAGACATGTTTTGTGACTAGCCGAGGTCTTTACTGCTACAATGTAATGCCATTCGGCCTCAAAAACGCTGGATCCACATATCAAAGGTTAGTCACAAAGATGTTTGAAGATCAGATCGGTCGCAACGTCGAAGTTTACGTCGATGATCTCCTCACCAAGAGTTCCACTCGAGGGAAACATCTATCCGATCTGGCAAAAACCTTTCAAGTCCTCCGAAAGTATCGCATGAAGCTCAATCCAGCCAAGTGTGCCTTTGGAGTTCAATCGGGCAAATTCCTGGGTCATCTTGTGACCAGGAGGGGCATTGAAGCCAATCCCGATCAAATTCGAGCCATCCTCGACATGCCATCGCCTACCAATCGGAAGGAAGTGCAACGCCTCACTGGAAGACTTGCTGCCCTCAATCGATTCATCTCAAAATCCTCCGACAAGTGTAAGCCTCTTTTCGACAAGCTGCGAAAGGCAGATACATTGGGATGGAGTCCTGTTTGTGAAGAAGCTTTTCAAGGCATCAAGAAATATCTGGTGCAAGCTCCTATCCTGACTGCTCTACTTCCAAAAGAAGACTTGTGGCTCTATCTCGCCGTGACCGATCAAGCAATCAGTGCGGTCCTAGTCAGTAAAAGAAATGGCGTCGAGCACCCAGTCTATTATATCAGCCATACTCTTCTTCCAGCTGAGACTCGTTACTCAAAAACTGAGAAGGTCATTCTGGCTTTACTCACTGCATCACGTCGCCTTCAACCTTACTTCGTCTCCCACCAGATCACTGTCATTTCAGAACACCCACTCAAAGATATTGTTGACAAAGCTGGTCGAGCTGGTCGAATGACCAAATGGGTGATCGAAATGAGTGCCTTGGGGATTCAGTTCGAATCTCGCACTTCCATCAAAGGTCAAGCTGTTGCTGATTTTCTAACTGACTTTCCAGTTGAAGACCCCATCACTTGGGAAGAAGATGTCGACATGCGCTTGGAAGATGAGGATAATCCTCCAATCAATCTTGCAACAAAAATTGATCCAAGTCTCGAGGCTATTGCTGCAACTCCTCCATGGAAGCTTTACACTGATGGAGCTTCAAGTGTGATCGGTTCGAGAACTGGGATAGTCTTGGTATCCCCCGAACTTGATCATCTGCAGAAGGCCACTCTTCTCGGATTCAATGCCACCAACAACGAAGCTGAATATGAAGCACTCATTTCTGGACTCGAAATGGCAAAATCCCTGGGAGTAAATCAAATCATTGCTTACAGCGATTCCCAGCTGATCATAAGGCAAATCAATGGAGAGTATACAGCTCGAGAAGAAAGAATGCAACTCTATTTGGCCTTAGTACGACGTCTCCAACAACGTTTTACTAATGCCAAATTCATTCAAATCCCAAGAGCAGAAAACCGAGAGGCAGATGCTTTAGCCAATGCTGCCTCAGTTCTCGGAGACTCACTCGGGGAAAGGCAAATACAGATCGATTATCAAGAGGTGCCCAAGACCATCCCCGATCAACAGATCCATGCCACTACAAAGAGATCTGGGGGTGGAGATCAATTGATGTTGAACCTTACTACTGCAAATGAAATTGAAGATTGGAGATAGTCAATTTTTGATTTCTTCAAATATGGCAAAGTACCAGAAGATCCCAATCAAGCCCGAAGACTTCAAAGGAAACTTCCTTGCTATACTATTCAAGGAGAAGATCTATATTTCAAATCTCACAACAGGATGTTACTCAAGTGCCTTGGTCCCGAGCAAGCACAAATAATCCTAATTGATATCCACTCTGGAGCTTGTGGGAATCATTCGGGAGGAAGATCTCTTGAAGCCAAGACAAAGCTACAAGGATACTACTGGCCAACAATGGCAAGGGATGCTCAGCAAGTTGTTCAAAGATGCGAGCCATGCCAACGACACGCTCGAGCAATTCATCTCCCTGCAGACGAACTCCATCAACTATCAAGTCCCTGGCCTTTCCATCAATGGGGGGTGGATTTCTTAGGTCCATTCCCACCAACTCCGAGCAAGAAAAAGTATCTACTGCTGGCCACGGATTACTTCACCAAATGGGTTGAAGCTGTGCCACTCTTCCGAAAGACCGATGATGAAGTGATCAAATTCATCCGACACAACATCTTCTCAAGGTTTGGTACACCTCAAGTTCTTGTTGCTGACAATGGAGCTCAATTTGACTCCGACAAGTTTCGAGAGTTCTGCCTGAACAACGGGATCAAACTCTTCTATTCAACTCCAAGATATCCTCAATGCAATGGTCAAGCTGAAGCCTCCAATAGAGCTATTCTTGGTATACTCAAGAAGAAACTCAATGACAAGAAAGGATTATGGGAACAAGTCCTACCTGAAGTTCTCTGGGGATATCGCACAACTCCGAGAAGATCCACAGGGTTCTCTCCTTTCCGTCTGACATATAGATCGGAAGTAGTACTCCCAACAGAAAGCATATCAAATACTCTGAAGACCAGGGCAGTTGAAGAAGGAATCAACGAAGAGCTTCGGATCAATGATCTAGACTTCTCTGAAGAACTACGAGACCAAGCCTCTCTTCGTGTGGCCAAGTATCAGCAGAAGATCAAACGAGCCTATGATGAGAAAGTCTATAAACGGCAATTCCCAATCGGCAGTCTAGTCCTTAGAGCGGTCTTCTACAACACGAAGGAACACAGCAGTGGGAAGCTTGCTCCCAACTGGGAAGGTCCATATATTGTCGAATCAGTTGGAGGAAAAGGCTCTTATCGACTGATCTCACCAGAAGTGTATAGATTGCCACGAGCTTGGAATTCAAGACACCTCAAACTGTTCTATCCATGATTTAAATTCCATGATGAATAAAGTTCTCTTTCAAATGTTCAAATATGCAAGTGTTCAGCTTTTCAATTCAAGTTCTGAAGCAGTTTCAAATTTATCCATATTCAAGTTACCAAGTCTTTTAACAAGTTTGGGTGTTAGAGTTGCGACTCAACCCCTTACTGGCAAATGTTAAACTGACCTTCAATTTCAATATTCAATTTCAATCAAACTTAATATCGTCTAACAAGTTTGGGTGCTTGAGTTGCGACTCGACCCCTCACATACAAATGTTAACGATTTCAAGTTATGGCTACAACAACCTTCAATTTTCGAGTTACATAACAAGTTTGGGTCATCGAGTTGCGACTCGACCCCTTACATTCAAATGTTTGTATCTATTTAACATTCCAATACCATCCAGAATACAACATTCAAAAACATTCAACACAAGAGACATTCAATTTTCAAACACCAAAAAGATTTCTATTATCAAAATTTGCCAAGTACAGGAGTGAGCTGCTACATATCAAGAGTTTACAAGTGTAAACAACAAAGAAAAAGGTAGAAATACATCAGGGCCTGGCTACGCTTGGAGCGCGCGACCTCTCTCCTTCAGATTCGCCACGAGCCTTGCTCGCAGCCGAAGCTTTAGAAGATCGGACACTGCTGGTATATACCCTGAGTGCCTCTGCCGCTTTCTCGGCCGTTTCCATGTAGCTCTTGCATTCAGACAGCGCATGCTCCAGTTCCTTCTTGGAAGTCTCCTCTCTGGCAGTAAAAGCAGCATGCTGGGCAGCAAGTCGTTCTTTCAACTCCTTGATCTCGGTTGCACGGTCACAGGACACGTTCTCAACCTTGATGAGCCGATTCTTCAAGGATTCAAGTTCGTGACTCTGCGCCTCGCAACGGTTCTGCAACCCCTTGTTCTCCTGCTTCTCTTTGCGAAGATCCTCGATCTTGGCCTTAAGAGAGTTTTTCTTCGAAGTCAAAAGCTCCCTCAGCTTATCCCTCTCTTTGTGGGCAGCCACCAGATCATCTTTCAAACGGGACACCTCAGATGCGGCCTCCCGTTCTCCTGCCCTCCTGGAGAGTTTGCTTGCAATTCTCAAAACTGCTGAGTTCTACAGATGGACAAAGAGTTAGAATTATTCTGAAGATACAATGCTAATAGTTGATCAAGCAGATGCACATACCACTACTTCAAGCCGATCAAAGGCTTCGTCAAAAGTAGCATCCGGAAGGTTGCAAAGCTTCCGGATCACACCAGTAGGATGGTTGATATCAACATCACCCAAGTTCTTTACCTTCTGAGTCGAGCCAACAGGCGTACCTGCAATCAACATCAAAGTTCAAAGAGTTAAAGCGAATTCAAACTTCAAAGGCTAGGCAATCGAGATAGAGATTAGCACAATTACCTGAGACGTCGACCAGAGGTGCTTTTCCCTTCCCACGGTCGGAGCTCTTACCCCGAGGGGTCGATTTCTCCTTGGTGGGAATTGGTTCCGACTGGGGTTGGGGAGTCCCATCACCCACACGGCTTTCCCTCTCCATGTGAACAGGAGAAGGAGCACCCTGGGGAAGTGAGACTCCCCCTTCATCCTGGTGCTCGCCTGGCTGATCAAGTCCCGCCATGAGGGCAGCCACTTCCTCAGCCAGAGAGCGCGAGGGGGGTGGAGGTTGCTCAACCTCCAAACCCCCATTTGCAGTCGGGCCTTCAAGACGAGGCACCTCTGGGGGTATCTGGTCGAGGGGCGTAGGGTTGCTTCCAACCCCACCGCTCCTCGACAACTTTATCTTGAAGTGCATCGGCTTCTTCAACTCTTCAAAATAATAGACGGACTGTGCTTTCTGGCCGTCACCCTCCACCTCCATTACACCCTCCATCTTACGGGCTTTAGCCTCGTCGATGAGGATTGGTTGTGAGTCCTCGTCAGCACCACCAGTGGGGGTGGGAGGAATTTCTTCCTCACCACCCCCATGTCCTTCAGCACCACCAGTGGGGGTGGGAGGAATCCTTTGCCCTCATCTTCTTCATCATCTTCATCATCTCCATCATCTTCGTCATCGTCGTTGTCGTCGCCACCCTCATCCTCTTCACCTCCACCTTCCTCTTCTCTCTCTATTTCCTCTTTTTCTTCTTCCCCCTTTTCCTCTTCCTTTTTCTTCTCCTCCTCCTCAGCAAGAACTTTCCTCTTCTTCTTTGCCTGGACTTGGCAAGGTATCACCAATTTCTCCTCCGTGGGCAAGCTGCGCTGGCTCCGTAAGCCTTCTTCTCAATCCGAATTTTTCTAACAATTTTCCCGGATTGAGGGTCCTCCTCATAATCAGAGTAGATGACCTCGTTATCTTCATAGCGGGTCTTCGATCGGTGGAGGAGGTTGGCCTTGCCGTGTCGAACCGGGCAATTCGAGAATTGCTTCCAAGATCGAGTCCCGCATGTCAGTTCCAAAAAGAGATTGTCAACAGCCCCCACTCGTTCCGAAGGCCACGCGAGAGCTCCTCCTGCACTGTACATATCTACCTTTTTCGTGCACCTTGTATCGGGGAACCTCAGGTACCGACAGAGGAGTCCAGGCACCAGACACCGATAGCGGCCAGTCGGTATAAAGTTTGTCGGAGCCGATAGTGTCAATGATCGGACGAAGGGCGGAGACACCAGTCAGATTGTAGAATGGGCTGTCCTTTCTCCAAGCCCATCGATAGTGATAGAAGAAATACCCTAGTTCGATCCGGGCTTCTTCACCTTCAGGGAGGCTGGAGTAACATTCCCTGAGTTCCTTCTGGAAGTCCGACTCTACGCGGCAGAATGCGTAGATGATCCTCCAGGCATTCCCAGTTACCTGCCTGGGGCAAAGACCGGAGGTGTTCAGTAGCCTCGCGGCGAAGGGTGGCAGTGGAAGGCGCAGTCCACAGTTGAGCTGGCCAATCGTGACAATGGTTCCCATCACCTGCTCCTTGCTCGCGTACGAGACGAAGATTGTCCGCCTGTCGATGCCAAAAGCGGATAGAACTCCCGGAAGTGCTGGGCGAGCCTTTCCCTCTGTGAAACATGCCAGCAACTTCTGCAGCTTCTCCCTCTTCACGTCTGTAAGTTTGCCACCGATGTTATATCCAAACTCCGGTTCCGCCGACAGAGGCAGCTGCGGGCAGAGAACGAATCTCGCTTTGGGGATATGCTCCGGACGGGAGGGTGCAGAAGCGAATCCCACTCCTTGGTGCCTCTTACCCAATTGGCCAAGCTCGATCAACTCGGCCCTACCTTTGCCACGGCCCTTCGAGACAGACGTTTCTTCAGCAATTTCCTTGCCCTTCCTCTTGGAAGGAACTGCACTCTTCTTCGAACTACCCGAAGACGCCATTTGACCGATCGAAAGGAGACAAAGAACGAGAGATTGAAAGCAAAGACTCTGGACTTCAAAAATTTTCTGAAAGCGTGAGGCGAAAATGACAGCCAGAGAAGCTTAAGTATCCTGAGGGAATTAATCGCAGAAATCGAGATGACACGTGTCATCACCATATCAAATTGCGTGTTTTTGCAGGTACACGTGGCATCTATCCGTAGCAAGCGCAAAACCAGGCGAACCATCGGACCAGATGAAGCGTCAGACCGGCCGGTCCACGTAAACCAACGGTCCAAGCATACCACCGGTCCGAGTAAACCGGACCGCCGGTTCAAAACCGCATTCAGGCAAACCGAGGATTCAAAGCAGAAAAAATCAAACTCCATCAATATTCAAGACTCTGCCGAAAATCAAAGGAGGAGAACAAGCTATACCATTTCCTCAAAAATACAGGTTCAAGACTTAGACCTTGACCGGCTGATTTTAGCCAATCGGTCAAACTTGACCGATCGGTCAAAATCAACCGATCGGTCAAAATCAACCGATCGGTCGATTTTCTACTGGATCAGGCAAAAAACTTGTGTTTTTTGCCGATCACCCAAACCTTGACCGGCTGATTTTAGCCGATCGGTCAAACTTGACCGATCGGTCAAAATCAACCGATCGGTCGATTTTCTACTGGATCAGGCAAAAAACTTGTGTTTTTTGCCGATCACCCAAACCTTGACCGGCTGATTTTAGCCGATCGGTCAAACTTGACCGATCGGTCAAAATCAACCGATCGGTCGATTTTCTACTGGATCAGGCAAAAAACTTGTGTTTTTTGCCGATCACCCAAACCTTGACCGGCTGATTTTAGCCGATCGGTCAAACTTGACCGATCGGTCAAAATCAACCAATCGGTCGATTTTCTACTGGATCAGGCAAAAAACTTATGTTTTTTGCCGATCACCCAAACCTTGACCGGCTGATTTTAGCCGATCGGTCAAACTTGACCGATCGGTCAAAATCAACCGATCGGTCGATTTTCTACTGGATCAGGCAAAAAACTTATGTTTATTGCCGATCACCGAAACCTTGACCGGCTGATTTTAGCCGATCGGTCAAACTTGACCGATCGGTCAAAATCAACCGATCGGTCGATTTTCTACTGGATCAGGCAAAAAACTTGTGTTTTTTGCCGATCACCCAAACCTTGACCGGCTGATTTTAGCCGATAGGTCAAACTTGACCGATCGGTCAAAATCAACCGATCGGTCGATTTTCTACTGGATCAGGTAAAAAACTTGTGTTTTTTGCCGATCACCCAAACCTTGACCGGCTGATTTTAGCCGATCGGTCAAAATCAACCGATCGGTCGATTTTCTACTGGAGCAGGCAAAAAACCTCTATTTTTTGCCGATCACCCAAACCTTGACCGGTTGAATTCAACCGATCGATCAAATTTGACCGATCAGTCAAAATTGACCGATCAATCAAGTTTGACCGATCAATCAAAATCAACCGATCGGTCAATTTTCTACTAGATCGGTCAAAAAACTTTATTTTTTAACCGATCATTCCAACCTTGACCGGTTGAATTCGACCGATCGGTCAAATTTGATCGATCAGTCAAATTCGACCGATCGATCAAATTTGACCGATCAGTCAAATTTGACCGATCAGTCAAATTTGATCGATCAGTCAAGTTTGACCGATCAGTCAAAATCAACCAATCGATCAATTTTCTACTAGATCGGTCAAAAAACTCTGTTTTTTGACCGATCACTCCAACCTTGACCGGTTGAATTCGACCGATCGGTCAAATTTGACCGATCAGTCAAAATTGACCGATCAGTCGAAATTTATCGATCATTCAAATTTGACCGATCAGTCTATGTTTTCGCTAACTCTCGACAAAGCTCCTCTACGTGTGTGACAGGGGGTCGTTAGCTTTGCACCACGAATCCAAGCCAGCCAAGGTGGCCTCTTAGCTAACTTGGAGGGGGTAACTAACTGTGGGTGTAAATTTTGGTAAGAAATCTGTAAGCAGCGGGACCCACCGGCCCTGCCTGGTGGGCCCCTCGAGTACCACAGCGGGACCCACCGGCCCTGCCTGGTGGGCCCCCGAAGACAATTCGCTAACTTTCGACAAAGCTCCTCTACGTGTGTGACAGGGGGTCGTTAGCTTTGCACCACGAATCCAAGCCAGCCAAGGTGGCCTCTTAGCTAACTTGGAGGGGGTAACTGTGGGTGCAAATTTTGGTAAGAAATCTGCAAGCAGCGGGACCCACCGGCCCTGCCTGGTAAGCCCTCCGAGTACCACAGCGGGACCCACCGGCCCTGCCTGGTGGGCCCCCGAAGACAACAGCGGGACCCACCAGCCCTGCCTGGTGGGCCCCCGAAGACTACAGCGGGACCCACCGGCCCTGCCTGGTGGGCCCCCGAAGACTACAGCGGGACCCACCGGCCCTGCCTGGTGGGCCCCCGGGGACTACAGCGGGACCCACCAGCCCTGCCTGGTGGGCCCCCAAAGACTACAGTGGGACCCACCGGCCCTGCCTGGTGGGCCCCCGAAGACGGAGCGGAGCCCACCAGCCCTGCCTGGAGGATCCCCAGATACGACAACAGAAACCGCCATTTACCCCGGAATTCCTCTTCGAGAATTCTATAAATAGCAGAGCCTTCGAATGTAAAAGGATCCGATTTGAAGTCCAGAGAGAAAATCCAGAAAGGAAGATCAGTGCCATCATCATCTGATATCTGATTTCAGAAATCAGAGATCTGGAAGTTCTAACCCTCTCAACCTTCAACTCTCCTCGATCTTCTTCTTGTCCTCGAAGAGATCAGAGAGACTTTAGTGACACTCGGTCTGTCGAGGTCACTTTGATCAAAGTGTTAGTAAATTCGGGTTGCTCCCTATAGCACGGAGACGTAGGATTCGGCTGAACTCCGAGATCACATCTCTCGTGTCCAATTTTCTCTGTTTGCATCTTGTGAGCTCCAACTCCAAACGATAGATCGAACAACGCTCTTCAACTTCAACTTCAATTGACTGGTGAGGCGAGGTCTTCGGGTCGGCACGAAGATTTTCCCCCACAGGCCCGTCGAATGGAAGATGTTATGGACGCGGTGGGCGACGGCCAGAAGGCGTTGCCCACCTACCACTTCGAGGAGCTGAAGCGCCCGACGCGCATCCACATCCGACTCTCAGGGAGTGACGCGGTTGGCAGCAACCCCACTCCCCTCGCCCAAATACCTCCGAGCATCCCTCGTATTGAGGGTGCTTCGACTAGCGGGGGTTGAAGGTTGAGCAACCTCCACCCTCGCTCCGTCCATTGGCTACTCAAGTTGCAGAGGAAGCAGCTGCCCTGATGGCCAGGCTTCAGCAGGATGCTGAAAGTCCGGAGGAAGGGGAGGTCACTCCGCCACATGACTTCCCTTCCCCACCGCAGAGGGAGGGAGGGAGTCGTGTGGAGGTTGGGACTCCCCAACCTTCGCTAGTGGCGTCCCTCGTGAAGGAGAGATCGACCCCTAGGGGTAAGAGCTCCGATCCGGGGAAGGGTAAGGCTGAGGCATCCCGAGCCGAGACCACAGGTATGTTCTCACTAACTTCTGTTCTTGATTTGATTGCTTTTGATGTTTGAAATATTCTAACTCTTTGAACTTTTGTATTGATTGCAGATGCTCCTGCTGGTGTGGCTCAGCTGCTCAAGGATTTGGGTGAGGTTGATATCAACCACCCAACCCAGTGATCCGGAAGCTCTGCAATCTTCCGGACGCTACTCTCGAAGAGGCCTATGATAGGCTCGAAGTTGTGGTAAGTGCATCAGCTTGACTTGATCTTTGAGTTGTATCTTCAGAAATATTTCTAACTTTTCTTGTTTGCTCGTAGAACTCAGTTGTCCTGAAGTTCGCTACGAGGCTCTTCAGGAGGGTCGGAGAGCGAGGGGCTTCTACTGAGGTCTCTCGCTTGATGGCCGAACTGGAGGCCGCTAACGAAGAGAAGGACAAGCTGAAGGAACTCCTGACTGCCAGGAAAGAGGCCTTCTCCGCGAAGAAAGAAGCTCTCCACAAGGAGAAGATCAAGAGCAAGAGGTGGCTCAAGAATTATGTTGCTCGAGGTCATGAGCTCGAAGAACTGAAGAATAGGTTCTTCAAGATCGGGACTTTAGCTCATGACCGATCGGTGGAGTTACAGGAGTTGAAGAGCCAACTTGCGGCCAAGGAAGCTGCTCTTGCTGCCAAGGAGGAGGCTTTCACTAAGGAGCTGGAGCATACACGTGCTGAATGTGAGAGCTTCAGGTCAACGGCAGAGAAAGCGGTAGAAGCCCTCAGGGTTCATGCTAGTGGCGTCCAATCTTCGAAGGCATCTGTTGCAAGCAAGGCTCGCGGTGGATCCGAAAGAGAAAGGTCGTGCGCTCCAAGTGTGGCTAAACCTTGATGTACTCTGTGGGGGGAAATTTCCGAGCCGCCTTGATCGAGAATCCCACCCCACAGCCTTGATTGAATTTGATGGTTTGTAGAGTTAGAGAGATGGGAGAATAGATAGAGAGAATAAAGAGCGATGGCACAAGGATTGGTGACGGAGTTCGGCCTTACGACCTACGTCTCCGGGCGAGAGGTGCCACCTGATCTTCACTATAATTTGAATACAAAGGGTGAGCGTTCTCTCGACAGGCCGAGAGAAGCTTCGTACAGTGGGGTTGCACGGAGCAACTAGAAGAGAACAAGGTGGGGAGAATAGAGGGCTCTGGCTCTGGCTCTAGATCTTCTCCTCCTCTAATCGAATGACCAACCCTCTTCCTGGATGCCTTGGGGGTCCTTTTATAGCGTAGGCACGTGCCCGATATGGCAGTGATGACGTGGCGCTGATGACGTGGCACTGGTCCTGGGCCTCCTTGCTGGGCCCTTATTGGGCCGTTGCTCGGGCCCAATAAGGGGTAGGGCTTGATCTGCGAGCCTCGTAGAGTGGGCCCATGTGAGCCCAGGCGGGCTTACCCATTTGGGCCGTTGCGCGGGCCCATGCTGCTCTGATCTGGTCCGGTACAATTTTTGCACCCACAGTTACCCCCTCCCAGTCGGGTCAGGACCCCCTGGGTCGGATGGGATTCCAAGGTGCAAACGCTTTAGGATCCTGGCGCGGTTGGCGAGGGTTGTCGGTGCCGCGGTTCGTATTAGCAGAGCCTTCTTCCGCTGATGCCGAGACCCTTTTTGGCGCGAGCCAAAAAGTCTCGGTTTTGCAAGGGGGTGTTTCCGAAGAGGCAGTGCGTTTTCCGACCGAGTGGATACCGAGAGGGTACCGAGTGCATACCGAGTGGGTACCGAGAGCATACCGAGTGGTTACCGAGACCCTTTTGGTGCAAGCCAAAAAGTCTCGGTTTTGCAAGGGGGTGTTTCCGAAGAGACAGTGCGTTTTCCGACCGAGTGGATATCGAGAGGGTACCGAGTGCATACCGAGTGGGTACCGAGAGCATACCGAGTGGTTACCGAGAGGGTACCGAGAGCATACCGAGAGCCTTTTCCTTTTTTTTAGTTCTCTCTTTCCTTATTTTCTTGGCGGAAGGGGCATTAGACACGCGCTCCCGGACCCGCTCGGATGCAAATCGGACCCCCCTATTTTCTTTCACGTGAGAGATCAGCCTCCTTCTCTCTCTTTCCTTTCTCTCTCTCTCTTTCCTTTCCTCTCTCTCTTTTTCCAAACGTGAGGGCGGACGTCCCACTCTCTCTCTGTTCGGTGAGAGCGGCCTCCTCTCTCTCTCTTTCCTTTTTTCTCACATTCACGTGAGACTGCAGCCCGTGCAGCCGCTCTCTCTTTCCTTTATCTCTCTCTCTTTCCTTTCTCTCTCCCTCTGTTTCTCCTTCTCTGTTCGGTGAGAGGGCAGCAGCGTGAGGGGGAAGATCTACGCGAGGAGCGGGTGCGAGAGAGTGCCTTGCGGTGCAGGCGGAGGCGGTGACGGCGTGCGGTGCGCGGGCTGCGGCGCGGGGCTCAGCGGCGGCCGGGTGCGAGCGGAGGTGGTGGTCGGCGTGCGGCTCCGGACGCGGGCGGAGGCGGTGGCGACAGGCGAGTGGCGCTGCAGCAGCGGGTTGCCGAGCGACGCGCGCGGAGCTCAGGTGGGCATGGTGCCGGATACCTTGAGAAGGGAGGCGCCGGAGTGGGCGTCGCGAGCCTCACCCTCTTAGGAGAAGGAGAGGGAAAGCTGGACCCCGTCCCTCTTCTCTGCATCGCGACGGGAGGCGAGCACGGGGGAGGGGTCGGATCCCTCTCCTCTTCTCTGTAGTGCGACGAGGAAGCGCGGACCACGCCCCTCTTCTCTGCATCGTGATGGGAGTCGCACCGGGGAGGGGGGTGTGGAACCCTCCCCCCCTCTCTTTCCTCTCTGCTGCGAAACAGGAGGCGAGCACAGGGGAGGGATCGGACCCGTCCCCTCTTCTTTGCAGTGCAACGAGGGGCGAGCATGGGGGAGGGGTCGGACCCCCCCTCTTCTCTGGAGATCGTGAAGGAGGCTGGGGCGTGTGGGTCACGGGTGCTGCTGGTGGAGCTCACGTAGGGGAGAACTGTCCGACCCTCTCCTCTCCTCTGTCATCGCGGGCTGCATAGGGGGTCGGTGCAGCGTAGGCCGGGCTCGGGCTGGCGCAGCAGGAGGCACGGCAGGCGGGCTGGTGCGGCGGACGCCGGGCTCGGGCTGGTGCAGCAGGGAGCATGGTAGGCGGGCTGATGCGGTCGGCGGCCGGTCGCGGGCCGGAGAAGTACCACTCCATGTCCCGGCTCCGGAGCCGAGACATGGCGGGGAGGTCCCACAGCTCGGCCTTGTAGAGGTCGACCTCAGCGATGGCGTCGATGCGGAGGGGCCGGCTGGAGACCTTCCGCTTCAGGTAGTAGCTGACGAGCTCCTCATCGTTGGGGTGGAACCTGAACCCCGGCGCTAGCAGCTCGGACGGCAGCGGCGACGGGTTGGAGGATGAGGCATCATTGATCATCGGGAGTTCACGGATCCCCGCCGTGGCCTCTCCCTCTCTCCGTTGCTGCGCGTCGAGGGTGCATGTGGGGGGTGGAGTCGGATCTTCTCCCCATGGTACTGCGAGCCGGAGGAGAAAAGAGAAAGGGAGTGCGGTTCGTCTGATCACCTCTGGGTTGGCTTGGGCCGCTGCGAAGAGGACATGCGGGGTTGCTTCGGGTCGCTGTGAGACAGCACGCACGGAGGGGTCACCTCGGTCCGCTGCGAGACGGAGTGCGTGGCAGGGGAGGATGAGTTAGGTTCGTCCTCGTCGCCGTGTGACGAATTACATGAGGAGAATGCGCGGGAGGGTGCTTTGTTCATTCGACCCCCTATTCCCATTCTGATCGGTTGTCGCCAAGAGCACGTACGCGTGGGCCGGGAGAGGTGCAAGTTCTTCTTTCATACCCGGCGCTTGGCCTACTACGAGTTGGGCGCGTAACGAACCAAATTGAGGGCGTGAGCGCATCCGTCATTGCCGTGTAATTATTCTGATGCTAGTCTTCGAAGAAAAAGACCTTGAAAACTTCCGACAGCCGTAACTTTTCATACGTGCGTCGGATCAACGCGTATAAGGTACCGTCACGTCGGCACCGAGAAATCGATCAAAGTGGACGTGAAACATCATATACTTTAACGTGTAACATTTTCGATATTCATCTTTGTAAAAAGGTGACTTAAAAAGCAAGCAGGCCAGTTTTTTTTTTGCTCGCATCTCTAAGACGCATTGACTTGCAATAATTCACGTATCACTGGTCGGCACCCAACTGCACCTAGTTATTGTGTTCACTAGGGACTACAGTCAGGCCTCCACGATGACGTGGTGGTTACCGCGGGTCCACCCCTAGATGAGAGAGGAATTTCCAAGCTTGTGAAGTTTGAACAACCAACTCAATGGAAGATAGCTCTTCGTCTTTGAATGATCATTGTGTGTGGATGACACTTGAATCGGGTTAACTAATAGATTTTGGATGACTCGAGCACCCTCCCTCTCGGTTTTCTGACGAAACCACGAGGTGGGTTGATGTTGATGCCGAACACCCCCCCTCTTGGTTTTCTGTCGAAACCGAGGGGTGGGTTGCTGATGGTGTGCCGTCGCCCCCCCTTACTTGGTTTTTGTGCGAAACCGAGTGGGGGCTGCTCGTTGATGCCGACACACATCCCCTCTCTGTTTTCTGACGAAACCGAGGGGTGTGCTGCTGACGGTGTGCCGTCACCCCCTCCCCACTTGGTTTTTCTGTGAAACCGAGGGGGGGCTGCTGATGGTGTGCCGTCACCCCTTTCCCACTCGGTTGTTGTGCGAAACCAAGGGGGGGGGGCTGCTTGTTGATGCCGACACACACCCCCTCCCCACTCGGTTTTTGTGCGAAACCGAGGGGGGCTGCTTGTTGATGCCGACACACACCCCCTCTCGGTTTTCTGACGAAACCGAGAGTTGTGCTGCTGATGGTGTGTCGTCACCCCTTCCCCACTTGGTTTTTGTACGAAACCGAGGGGGGGCTGCTTGTTGATGCCGACACACACTCCCTCTCGGTTTTCCGACAAAACCGAGGGGTGGTTGTAGCTGATGGTGTGCCGTCACCCCCTCCCTACTCGGTTTTTGTGCGAAACCGAGGGGGGGGGGCTGCTTGTTGATGCCGACACACACCCCCTCCCCACTCGGTTTTTGTGCAAAACCGAGGGGGGGCTGCTTGTTGATGCCGACACACACCCCCTCTCAGTTTTCTGACAAAACCGAGAGTTGTGCTGCTGATGGTGTGTCGTCACCCCTTCCCTACTCGGTTTTTGTGCGAAACCGAGGGGGGGGGCTGCTTGTTGATGCCGACACACACCCCCTCTCGGTTTTCTGACGAAACCGAGAGTTGTGCTGCTGATGGTGTGTCGTCACCCCTTCCCCACTTGGTTTTTGTGCGAAACCGAGGGGGGGCTGCTTGTTGATGCCGACACACACACCCCCTCTCGGTTTTCCGACGAAACCGAGGGGTGGTTGTAGCTGATGGTGTGCCGTCACCCCTTCCCCACTTGGTTTTTGTGCGAAGCCGAGGGGGGGCTGCTTGTTGGTGCCGACACCCCATTATTGGGGCTGCTAGAAGAGGCCAAAAAGTGTCGGTATTGAAAATAGTGTATTTTTTGAATTTTAGCCCCATTTGAAACCGACACTTTTTCGGTAAAACGCTGGTGCGCGAGGATGTCGGCGAGGGACAATGCTACATTCGAGGGGGTTTCTTAGAGATAATCTAGGATGACGCCGCATGATGGCCAGCCGGTCTTCACCCAATGTATTACCGTACCTGGTTACTGTATTCACCAGGTACTACGGTCACGCGAGGGTGTTGACTTGGCCAGGATCAAGGAAGCACCATTTTATCCCGTGTTACCCACCGTCGACTGCGCCAGTGTAGAGACACACACTGACAGAGTCAGACCAACCACCCCCTGACCGGCTTGGAACCGTTAGTCGTCGAGAAAAGGTGATGGCCATTGACAATCTAATGCCTGGACCTGAGTGACAAGACTAAGCCTGGACTTTTGATCGAATACCAATATGTCGGCGATGACGTCTCGGACTTTATCTTTATGTGTCAAGGGTAGGGCCTTGGGATTATAGAGTGCCGAGGTGTTGGTCGCTTCGGACTTTGTCTTTGAATGCCAAGGGCTGGGCCTTGGGCTTGTAGAGTGTCGAGGCATTGATCGCCTCGGACTTTGTCTTCGAGTACCAAGGGCTGGGCCTTGGGCTTGTAGAGTGCCGAGGCGTTGGTCGCCTCGGACTTTGTCTTCGAGTGCCAAGGGCTAGGCCTTAGACTTGTAGAGTGCCGAGGCATTGATCGCCTTGGACTTTGTCTTCGAGTGCCAAGGGCTGGGCCTTGGGCTTGTAGAGTGCCGAGGCGTTGGTCGCCTCGGACTTTGTCTTCGAGTGCCAAGGGCTGGGCCTTGGGCTTGTAGAGTGCCGAGGCATTGATCGCCTCGGACTTTGTCTTCGAGTGCCAAGGGCTGGGCCTTGGGCTTGTAGAGTGCCGAGGCGTTGGTCGCCTCGGACTTTGTCTTCGAGTGCCAAGGGCTAGGCCTTAGACTTGTAGAGTGCCGAGGCATTGATCACCTCGGACTTTGTCTTCGAGTGCCAAGGGCTGGGCCTTGGGCTTGTAGAGTGCCGAGGCGTTGGTCGCCTCGGACTTTGTCTTCGAGTGCCAAGGGCTGGGCCTTGGGCTTGTAGAGTGCCAAGGCATTGATCGCCTCGGACTTTGTCTTCGAGTGCCAAGGGTTGGGCCTTGGGCTTGTAGAGTGCTGAGGCGTTGGTCGCCTCGGACTTTGTCTTCGAATGCCAAGGGTTGTCTCCTTGAACATGGCGCATGTCAAAGCGACGACACCGGTCTTGGACTTATTCTCATCGCCTCGGATGAGTATAGTTGATAATTTAGCTTGACCTGGATTGTCAGGAGTATTTTTATCGAACTTTCGCCTTGAAAGGGCGTAGCCGAATTGCCTTCGAGCTTCCAACTTGAATGGGCGGAATCGAAGGTCTTTGGTTGACCTGGGTTGCCAGGAGCCTTTTTATCGGACTTTCACCTTGGAAGGGCGTAGCCGAATTGCCTTCGAGCTTCCAACTTGAATGGGCGGAATCGAAGGTCTTTGGTTGACCTGGGTTGCCAGGAGCCTTTTTATCGGACTTTAGCCTCGAGAGGGCGTAGCCGAATTGCCTTCGAGCTTCCGACTTGAATGGGCGGAATCGAAGGTCTTTGGTTGACCTGGGTTGCCAAGAGCCTTTTTATCGGACTTTAGCCTCGAGAGGGCGTAGCCGACTTACCTTCGAGCTTCCGACTTGAATGGGCGGAATCGAAGGTCTTTGGTTGACCTGGGTTGCCAGGAGCCTTTTTATCGGGCTTTAGCCTCGAGAGGGCGTAGCCGAATTGCCTTCGAGCTTCCGACTTGAATGGGCGGAATCGAAGGTCTTTAGTTGACCTGGGTTGCCAGGAGCCTTTTTATCGGACTTTAGCCTCGAGAGGGCGTAGCCGAATTGCCTTCGAGCTTCCGACTTGAATGGGCGAAATCGAAGGTCTTTGGTTGACCTGGGTTGCCAGGAGCCTTTTTGTCGGACTTTAGCCTCGAGAGGGCGTAACCGAATTGCCTTCGAGCTTCCGACTTGAATGGGCGGAATCGAAGGTCTTTGATTGACCTGGGTTGCCAGGAGCCTTTTTATCGGACTTTAGCCTCGAGAGGGCGTAGCCGAATGGCCTTCGAGCTTCCGACCTGAATGGGCAGAATCGAAGGTCTTTGGTTGGTCTTCATCAGCAGTTGGAGAGTTGTGGGCCACAACCCCCGCTCTTCCAGCTACCTTCTTTAGGGAATCCCTCTCTTGCTCGAGGGCTGCGTTCCTCTTGAGAAGGTTCAACAGCTGGAAATCAGCAGCCGAAATTTCATATGTAGTTAGATCGTTGTCCCCTTGGGTTGCGTGCTCTTTGCCAGATTGTTGCCTCGGGAATGGTGGGTCCTGCCGATTGCTGTGGCTTCCCGGATGACTTCCTTGTGGCCCCAGTCGCTTATAAACATTTCTTCGATTGGTTGCAACCGAGACTTCTTGTTCTTCTTCGATTAGCACGTCGATTGTCCGATCAGCACCCGCCTTTGGTGGGTTGGTGCTGGCCTTCACCATCGAGTGTGTTGATGTCGGCGTGATGAAGGCGTTGAGGTTGATTTGGAGGAGGACTTGTGGCTCGTCACCACAAGCTGAATAAGAGTCGGTAGAGGTGTGGGTAAGACCTCTATCGATATCCCACAAACGGCGCCAAAGATTGTGGGGGGAAATTTCCGAGCCGCCTTGATCGAGAATCCCACCCCACAGCCTTGATTGAATTTGATGGTTTGTAGAGTTAGAGAGATGGGAGAATAGATAGAGAGAATAAAGAGCGATGACACAAGGATTGGTGACGGAGTTCGGCCTTACGACCTACGTCTCCGGGCGAGAGGTGCCACCTGATCTTCACTATAATTTGAATACAAAGGGTGAGCGTTCTCTCGACAGGCCGAGAGAAGCTTCGTACAGTGGGGTTGCACGGAGCAACTAGAAGAGAACAAGGTGGGGAGAATAGAGGGCTCTGGCTCTGGCTCTAGATCTTCTCCTCCTCTGATCGAATGACCAACCCTCTTCCTGGATGCCTTGGGGGTCCTTTTATAGCGTAGGCACGTGCCCGATATGGCAGTGATGACGTGGCGCTGATGACGTGGCACTGGTCCTGGGCCTCCTTGCTGGGCCCTTATTGGGCCGTTGCTCGGGCCCAATAAGGGGTAGGGCTTGATCTGCGAGCCTCGTAGAGTGGGCCCATGTGAGCCCAGGCGGGCTTACCCATTTGGGCCGTTGCGCGGGCCCATGCTGCTCTGATCTGGTCCGGTACAATTTTTGCACCCACATACTCTATCTCTTTCTTTCTTGTTGTATTTGTAAGCTCTTCATATATAAAAGCTCACTCCTGTACTTAGAAATTTTTTGAGAAATAAAGATATCATTTTGTGTTTGAAATTGCATGCCTCCTGTGTTGAATTCTTTGAATGTTGTGTTCTGGATGGTATTGGAATATTTGAATATACTTAAAACACTTGACTGTAAGGGGCCGAGTCGCAACTCGATCATCCAAACTTGTTAAGTAATTTAAAAGTTGAAGGTCGTGTTGTAACCCAACTTGAAATCGTCTAACATTTGTATGTGAGGGGTTGAGTCGCAACTCAAGCACCCAAACTTGTTAGACGATATTGCAATTGAAGGTTATTTAACATTTGTGCGTAAGGGATCGCGTCGCAACGCAAGCTCCCAAACTTGTTAAATTGATCCAGTGACTTGAAGGTTGTTTTGTTTCACAACCCGAAAACCGTTTAACATCTGCCTGTAAGGGGTTGAGTCGCAACTCAAACATCCAAACTTGTTAAACGACCTGGTAATTTGAATACAGATAATTTTGAACTTGAATGTAGATAACTTGAAACTGCTCCAGAACTTGAGTTGAGAAGATAAACACTTGAAAGCAATCTTTATTCATCATGGAATTTACATCATGGGTAGAACATTTTGAGATGTCTAGCATTCCAAGCTCGTGGTAGTCTATCTTCTTCTAGCGAAATTAGCCTATAAGATCCTTTGCCTCCTATTGATTCGACAATGTATGGACCTTCCCAGTTGGGAGCTAGTTTCCCGCTGCTGTGTTCTTTGGTATTGTAGAAAACTGCTCTGAGGACCAGGCTGCCAATCGGGAACTGTCTCTTGTGGACCTTTTGATCGTAGGCTCGTTTGATCTTCTGTTGATATTTGGCGACACGAAGGGTTGCTCAGTCTCGTAATTCTTGAGAGAAATCCAGATCATTGACTCGAAGCTCTTCATTAACTCCTTCTTCGATTGCTCTCGTCTTTAAAGTGTTCGAGATGGCCTCTGTTGGGAGGACTGCTTCTGATCCATAGGTTAGGCGAAAGGGTGAGAACCCAGTTGATCTTCTCGGAGTGGTTCGGTCGCCCCACAGAACTTCAGGTAGGATTTGCTCCCACAATCCTTTCTTGTCATCGAGTTTCTTCTTGAGTAGACCAAGGATAGCTCTATTGGAGGCTTCGGCTTGGCCATTGCACTGGGGGTACCTTGGAGTTGAGTAGAAAAGTTTGATCCTGTTATTGAGGCAGAACTCACGAAACTTGTCAGAGTCGAATTGAGCTCCATTGTCAGTAACAAGAACTTGTGGCGTGCTAAATCTCGAGAAGATATTATGTCTGATGAACTTAATGACCTCATTATCAGTCTCTCGAAAAAGTGGCACCGCTTCGACCCATTTGGTAAAGTAATCTGTGGCCAAGAGCAGATACTTCTTTTTGCTTAGAGTGGGTGGGAAAGGACCTAAGAAGTCCAACCCCCATTGATGAAAAGGCCACGGACTTGTTAGTTGATAGAGTTCATCTGCCGGGAGGTGGATAGCTCGGGCATGTCGTTGACAAGGCTCGCACCTTTGAACCACCTGGTGAGTGTCTCTTGTCATTGTTGGCCAGTAATAACCTTGCAGCTTTGTCTTGGCTTTAAGAGATCTTCCTCTTGAATGATTCCCGCAGGCTCCGGAATGGACATCGAGTAAGATTGCCTTTACTTGCAAAGGACCAATACACTTAAGTAACGTCCCGTTGTGGGATATGAAATATAGATCTTCTTCTTGGAGGCTATAGCATGGCAGTTTTCTTTGAAGTCTTCTTGCTTGAGTTGGATCCTCTGGCATCTTTCCTTGCTTGAAGAAGTCGAAGATTGGTTGTCTCCAATCTTCGAGTTCATGTGTGGGGGCATGATCGGAGGCTGGTTGTTTTCCACCCCCGGTCCTTTTAGTAGTGGCGATGACTTGTTGCTCGAGAGTAATCTTGGGTGATTCTTGATAATCGATTTGTATTTGCCTTCCTCCGAGTGAGTCTCCAAGGACCGAGGCAGCGTTACCAAGGCATCTGCTTCTCAATTTTCTGCTCTCGGGACTTGGATGAACTCGATGTTATCAAAGCGTTGTTGAAGATGTCGCACTAGAGTCAAATAATGCTGCATCCTCTCTTCCCTCGTCGTGTACTCCCCATTGATCTGTCTTATGATTAGCTGGGAGTCGCTGTAGACGGTGAGTCGATCTACCCCCAGGGATTCAGCCATTTCGAGTCCGGAGACAAGTGCTTCGTATTCGGCTTCATTGTTGGTAGCGTTGAATCCAAGGAGAATAGCCTTCTGAAGATGATCAAGTTCGGGGGATACTAAGACTATCCCAATTCCCGAACCAATCGTGCTCGAAGCTCCATTAGTGTAAAGTCTCCATTGAGCTGGTGAGGTGGTAGGAGCCTCAAGGCTTGGATTGGTCTTTGCAGATAGATTGAAGGGAGGTTCATCTTCATCTTCAAGGCGCATATCGACATCCTCCTTCCAAGTTATGGGGTCTTCGACTGGGAAGTCAACTAAGAAATCAGCGATTGCTTGTCCCTTGAGTGAAGTGCGAGGTTCGAATTGAATTTCAAGAGCACTCATCTCGATCACCCATTTGGTCATTCGACCCGCTCGACCCACCTTGTCGAGGATATCTTTGAGTGGGTGTTCTGAGATGACTGTGATCAGGTGGGATATGAAATAGGGCTGGAGGCGTCTTGATGCAGTGAGTAAGGCTAATACGACCTTCTCAATCTTTGAATAACGAGTTTCTGCCGGTAGGAGCGTATGGCTGATATAGTAGACCGGATACTCGGTACCTTCTCTTCTACTGACCAGGACTGAGCTGATTGCTTGGTAGGTGACGGTAAGGTAGAGCCAGAGATCCTATTTTGGAAGTGGAGCGGTTAAGATGGGAGCACGTACAAGATATCTCTTGATGTCTTGGAAAGCTTGCTCACAAGTTGGACTCCACCCAGAGGTATCCGCCTTTCGTAGCTTATCGAAGAGCGGCTTGCACTTGTCGAAAGACTTCGAGATGAATCGATTGAGGGAGGCTAATCTTCCGATGAGGCGTTGCACTTCTTTCTGATTTGTAGGTGATGGCATATCCAAGATAGCTCGAATTTGGTCTAGGTTGGCTTTGATGCCCCTCCTGGTCACAAGGTGACCTAGGAACTTGCCCGATTGAACTTCGAAAGCACATTTGGCTGGATTGAGCTTCATGCGGTACTTTCGGAGGATTTGGAATGTCTCTGCTAGATCAGAGAGGTGGCTCTTCCGATTGTGACTTTTAGTAAGAAGGTCGTCGACGTAGACTTCGATGTTGCGCCTGATTTGATCTTCGAATATCTTGGTGACTAGCCTTTGATAGGTAGATCCAGCATTTTTGAGGTCGAAGGGCATTACGTTGTAGCAGTAAAGACCTCGGCTAGTCACAAAGCAAGTCTTCTCTCGATCGTCCAGGTGTAGTGAAATTTGATTGTACCCAGAGTATCCATCCATGAAAGATAAGAGCTCGTGGCCAGCATTGGCATCAACGAGCCTATCTATTCTTAGCATGGGGAATGGATCTTTGGGACAAGCCTTGTTGAGGTTGGTGAAATCGATGCACACTCTGACCTTCCCATTCTTCTTTGGGATAGCAACTATATTGGAGATCCAAGTAGGGTACTTTACTTCACGAATGAAGCCTGCTGCGAGTAGCTTACTGATCTCCTCTTGAACTGCAACTTGTAGTTCTGGTCGGATTGTGCGTGGCTTTTGCTTGACAGGCTTCACCCCTTCTTTGATTGCGAGCCGATGGCATGCGTCATCTGGATTGATCCCAGACATATCTTCGAAGCACCAGGCAAAGACGTCAATGTTGGATTGAAGGAAGGATACCATATCTCGCGCTTCTGCGTCGTTGAGACCGGTACCGATGAATTTTTCTTGAGGGAGATCTCCACTGCCAATGTTGATTGGGATGATTTCTTCGATTGAGGGCGATGCCTCCCACTCGACTGGCGGGGGCTCGGACAATGGGATCTCCTTTGGTTGCTACCTTGAAGGACCAGCTTCATCTCTGGGTCGCTTTGGGGGAGCGACATTTATTCGGTGATCTGTTTTCGCAGCTGCCGCTTCGCAAGATCGCCCGACTTGTTGATCTCCTCGGATACATACAATACCCTCCCCCGTCGCAAACTTGAGAAGTTGATGGTAGGAAGAGGAGATGACATTGATCTGGTGCAGAAACAGTCGACTGAGGATAATGTTGTAGTTGGACGTTCCTTCGACGATCGCGAACCTTACCGGGACTCGAGTCTCTCGGCTGAGGTCGAGGGTGAATCTTGATTCGCCCATTGTTATGCTCTGCTCACCGTTGAAGCCCGTGATCACCGTTGGGATAACTTCGAGACTTGAATATTTGTGTCCCAGACGCTTGAAGCAGTCTGAGAACATGATGTCGATGGAGCTTCCGGTGTCGATGAGGATGCGATTGACAGTGCTCCCATCGATGATGAGCTTCAGGACCAGGGGGTCTCGATGTGGAGTATGAACTCCTTGAAGATCGGCGTCGTTGAAAATGATGGAGGGCTAAGCTAAACCCTTGACAGGCTTCTCGATCCAGGTATCTCCCTTATTCGTTGCAGAGCGGACGTTGAAGATGCATCGAACTTGTCGATTGACTTCTTTCCCGGTCAGTGCTTGATTATGCAATGACCCATGAATGCCAAAGATGTTGGCACGCACAGTGATAGGTGATCGATTGGAAGAGATTTGATGGACCCAACAAGCCTCTTTCCCCTTTGCGGAGGTTCGGCGCTGATCTTGTCCACCCTTGACGAACTCTTGGAGATGGCCTTCGCATAGTAGATCGTCGAGATGGTATCTCAATCGATAGCATTTGTCGGTAGGATGGCCATGACTGCGATGGAAATCACAGTAGACTGTTTTGTCTGCAGTGACCTTGGTGTCGGGCTGTAGAGGATTAGGCCTCCGAAGGAACTCTTAGTGTTGAATCTGGTCAAGGATCTGCTCGATCGGTAGATTCCAATCGGTAAAAGTGGTCTTCTTCGGAGGGGATCTGCGCCCGTCGTTTCTTGACCTCTTGTGTGCAGGGGAAACTACTACCTCTGCGTTGTGAGCTTTGGCAGTATACTTCGGGACTTCCCTTTCGGCGGGTCGCCTCTTCGTCTCTCGCCCCTTTCGGGCAACTTGATCATCTTCGACTTCAATCTCTCTTTGGATCCGATCGAATATTGAACCCAGAGAAGGAGGAGGATTGCGAATGAAGTTGTTGTAGATATGCAAGTCGAATCGGAGGGCATTCTAGAAGGCTAGCATAATAGCCTCATCGTCCAAATGCCTTTCTGAGAGGGCGGCGTGCTCGTTACGGAATCTCCTTGTGAAGCTGCGGAGACTCTCGTCAGCACCCATCCTCAGCCGGTAGAGGGAGTCGAGTTTCTTCTCCGGCTTCAAGTTAAGCTGATAGTGCTGCACGAAATGGTTAGCCAGTACTCCGAACTGGGTGATGGATCCAGCCCGGAGGTTATGGTACCAATGAAGGGAAGGCTCGTTAAGGCTCCCAACGAAGGTGCGGCAGAGCATGTTATTTTCTTCCTCGTGCAGCGTCAGAGCTTGCTTGAAGGCGAGTATGTGGAGAGTCGGATCTCCCTTGAGGCAATTGAATTTGGAGAGAGTGGGAGTCCTCCATCCCCTAGGAAATACTGACTGGAACAGGCTCCGATGGAGAGGTCCAGCAGAGGAGTATCCCTCCCTTCGACCATGCCCCTAACCTGGATGCAGGTCAAGAGGCAAGATCACGAGGTCTAGCTCGGGCCTTTGAGTGTCAGCCGGTTGGAGTCGGTGACGAAGATCCATTCTGGCTCCATGTTGAATGGGATGGATGAAGAAGCTCTACTTTTTGAGGGCGCCCCTTTCATCTGGTGTCTTCTTGATAAGTCGGGCTTTGAAGGTGTCTTTCTGTCACAGTTGCGACCGGAAGAGGATTGGGAGGACTCATCGTCGATGCGATCCCAAACACTCTGCTTCCACGGGGCAGCAGAGGGAGTTGGGTCACGATGAATCCTCTCAAGGGCAACAGTGCCCATTGATCTCCGTGGCTCGGAGTGGATCGATTTGTCGTGGTAGATCGACCCTCTCGTTAGTCGAGGGGATAGGAAGAGTGATCTCGGCTTCGGAGGCTGCCTTTTTGAGAGCATCCCTTTCGGCAGTGAGGGCGGCATTCTGCTTAGTCAGTTGTAGCAGTTGATAGTCGACCGCGGAGATTTGGTAGGTCGACGGAGGGTCTTCAGCAGGAGCAGGGGCAGTCTGCCCAATTGATTGTCGAGGAGGTGGTGCGATCGGTCGATCGACCGATCTTCCGCTGCCTGAGTGAACCCCTACTTTGGGGACAGCAATGGGCTGTCCGAAATTGAGCCGTTGACTCATTGAGCGAGTCTCCGGGCGAGGCTGACATGTGTTACTTCCCTCTGGTTGACCCTGATGCTTCGTCCTCGCCATTTAGGGAAAGCGAAGGATGTAACCAGATTGCTGATATCCAAACGGTTGTCTGCTCAACCGAAGGGGCGGGGAAGTCTGACTATCTAAGATCGGTTGTCTGCTCAACCGATGTGATACTTGTTGTAGAGCGAACTTGGCTTCTCGCTCGGATCCCACAGACGGCGCCAAACTGTGGGAGAAAAATCTTCGTGCCGATCCAAAGACTTCACCTCACCAGTCAATTGAAGTTGAATTTGAAGATCGTTGATCGATCTGTTGTTTGGAGGGTAGATTAGGATGTTGGAGTCTTGATGACTTGGAGTTATTGCTTTAAGTATGCAAGCAGAGAAAATGACACAAGATGTGATCTCGGAGTTCAGCCGAAAACTACGTCTCCGTGCTATAGGGAGCAACCCGAATTCACTATCACTTTGCTCGAAGTGACCTCAACAGGCCGAGTGTCGCTGAAGTCTCTCCGATCTCTTCAGAGACAAGAAGAAGATTAAGCAGAGTTGAAGATGGGAAGCTGAAAATTCCAGAGCTCTGGTTTCTGAAATCAGATATCAGATGATGGCACTGATCTTTCCTCTGGGTTTTGAAACTGGTTTTTGGATCCCTTTTACATCTGAAGGGTCTGCTATTTATAGGACTTTCTGGAAAGGAATATGGGGTAAATGGCAGTTTTTGCTGTTGCTTCTGGAGAATTCCACAGGCTAGGCTGGTGGATCCCGCTATCGTTTCCGGGGATTCTATAGGCAGGGCCGGCGAGTCCCATGGAAGTCTCTATGGGCCCACTAGGCAGGGCCGGTGGGTCCCGCGAAAGTCTCTGTGGGACCACTAGGCGGGGCCGGTGGGTCCCGCGGAAGTCTCTGTGGGCCCCCCAGGCAGGGCCGGTGGGTCCCGCGGTAGTCTCTGTGGGACTACCAGGCAGGGCCGGTGGGTCCCGCGGAAGTCTCTGTGGGCCCGCCAGGCAGGGCCGGTGGGTCCCGCGGAAGTCTCTGTGGGCCCACTAGGCGGGGCCGGTGGGTCCCGCGAAAGTCTCTGTGGGCCCGCTAGGCAGGGCCGGTGGGTCCCGCGGAAGTCTCTATGGGCCCGCCAGGCGGGGCCGGTGGGTCCTGCGGAAGTCTCTGTGGGCCCACCAGGCAGGGCCGGTGGGTCCCGCAGAAGTTTCTGTGGGCCCACCAGGTGGGGCCGGTGGGTCCCGCGGAAGTCTCTGTGTGCCCACCAGGTAGGGCCGGTGGGTCCCGCGGAAGTCTTTGTGGGCCTACTAGGTGGGGCCGGTGGGTCTCGCGGAAGTCTCTGTGGGCCCACCAGGCAGGGCCGATGGGTCCCGCGGTTTGTAGACATCTCTGCCAAAATTTGCACCCACAAGTATTTAAGCGAGTCAAGTACTCCACCACCAATCTGGGGCTCACCTAGATGTCAAATATTTGAAATTCTATTAAAGAATTTTATCAAAATGACTTCAGAGATGGAGAGGAACCCGAGCAAATACTCTGAGAAGCCTGAACCATTTGATGGGAAGAACTTCAAGCGGTGGTAGATAAAACTCTGTTTCTATCTGACTGTTTTGAAGGTTGTCGAGCTTATCACCTTAGAGAAGCCTACCCTAGCCACTAAGGATGATGGATCATCTAATCAAACCGATTTAGACTCTTGGGAGAGGTAGGACCACTTGTGTAGGAACTACATCCTTAAACCTATTCTCCGATCTATATGATGTCTACTTCACTTGTAAGTCCGCAAAAGGCTTGTGGAACTCCTTAGAGAAGAAAATACACCACAGAGGATACTGAGTCAAAGAAGTTTGTGGTCAGGAAGCTATTGGAGTTCAAGATGGAGGACGGGAAGTTTGTGATCTCCCAACTAGAGGAGATACAGATAATTATCCATGAGGTATCGTCCTCGCAGAGGGATACTCTATCTGCGAAGGATTTCAAGTGGTGACCATCATCGAGAAGTTGCCTCCCTCCTAGAAGGCGTACAAGAACAGCTTGAAGCACAAGAGGAAGGAGATGACCCTAAAAGATCTAGTAGTCCGTATCTGTATCGAAGTTGTAATAAAAAAAGTTTTAGTTTGAAAAAAGCCAAAAAGTTGTAATAAAAAAAATGGTAGGAGTTTACTAGTAGCCAAAAAGTTTTACTTTGAAAAAACCAAGTAAAACTTTTGATTTACGAGTAGAAGGCTCTGTTGATTATGCCACATCAGCCAACGACATGATCGAGTGAGCAACGCGTGATGGATTAGACGATTTGGGGAGTGGCATGTGGCGATCATAGTTTCAACGACAATGATTTATAGGCCATGGGATGAATCAAGAGGATGCCATGACCACTGGCTGTTGCCGGCCGCTGTCCTGCCGTCCACCAACCGTCGCCGGTCTCCACCCCTGTCAACCACCAGCAGTCTGTCACCGCCTAGTTTGCCAACAATCACATTCGCCCGTCACCGAGGCGGGCGGCGACATGTGGTGACTAACAGGGCGACGACTAGTTGTCGGTGGTCGACAGGGGGTGATGGACAGTGATAGCAAATGACCGATAGATATAATTTCTGATTTGTTTTACTGGTCAATCCAAACAGACGTCGAGAAGTAATGATTTACTTTACATGTCAATACGGAAATCAGATTTACTTTACTAACCCAAATCCTATTTACTAGCCTTTACTTTGTGGGGCCGAAAAACAAACGGGCCCAAACCGCCAGCCCTTTCCCCCCTCACCGTAGCCCTAAAACCCCCTCTCTTTATCTCTCTCTCTCTCCAGGCCTCTCTCCCCTCACCTATCGATCTCATTTCTCCCTCTCTCTGTGGTGCTGCGTCCAGTCGCTGGAGAAGGGGAGGAGGCGGCGCCGGAGAGGAGTGAGCCCCAGCCGGAGCCGGAGCCGAGGCCCTCGCACCAGGTCAGCCCTCTTCTCCTAGCCCCTCCTTTCTTTCCATTTTTTTTGGGTTCTGTTGAGACCGACCGCAGCCCCCCTTGCCTCTTCCCACGCCACAGCCATGGCCGGCGAATGTGCATCCGTGAGGACCAAGCCAGGTTAGGCCCCCACCGGCCACCCAACCACCAGCCCGAACATCTAGGCTCCGCCCCCTTTTTGACCCTTGCTGTCGTGGTTGCCGACGGCCCTGGCGGTCAGGCAGCAGGTGGCTCCCGATCACCTTGGCCAAGCACCACCCCGTGCCCAGCCACCAGTTGTGCTGACTCCCTGTGTGTGTGTCCTTGGGTGCAGAGGGTATAACCCCCCATCCTTTCTCTTCCTCTTCATTTGTGGTGGTTGTGATGAGTGAAGGTGAGTTAGTGATGATGTTGGGAGATGAGGTAGAGTATTGGGTAGTTGTGGGGAGGGTGATGATAATCCGAAGGTGAGGAGGGGCATGCTGTTATAGGGATGATAGTGCTTCCGTACTACAGTGGTGTAGTTTCTTTTGAGCCATAGTGCGATTTCATAAACCCACCGAGTCGACCCACTTGGTTTGGCAGTTGCCAACCATTATCGACCACTTTCTTTGCTAAGGCAATTTGACAATACTCGGCCATAGGAATGAGCTAGCCATTGTACTCATCCCTAGTACATTAATGATTGTCGACTGACATTTGTTGTCCATAGGTATAGCCTTGTGCCGCTTATATTGTCATGTGCGAAGTCATCATCCTATTAGGAACGACCATATGACACTTGTCCCATTAGTAGCCGACCCTTTGGGCGAAGCCGTTAGTGTTAGTTGTATAGATACTGCGTGGACACCTAGTAACACTGATTTGTTCTTTTGGTAGAATTTGTTATTGGTGACCGAATGGAGGTGAAGCGAACATTGGCAGAAACTCACATGAAGTGATCATGTGACATCTAATCTTAGTTGGTCTTTAATAGTGGGAAATGAGAACAACTGAAACTAAGGTTGGTGTCTATAACACTGCATGCGGGTCCCGTCGGGTTCATCGTATGTTGTCAAGTGGACCCTGCCTTACATGTGGAGTTGTGAGTCTGACGAAGTATGCATTAATTTTTTTAATTAATGAATAATAACTATATAAACATTTTTCTTGTCTCCCCCTTTAAATTTAAGACATGAATAAAACAATAATTAATTACAAGTATGGCTCCCACCCTCTAGGCTAAGTGTGGGGATTATACCTAAATAAAGTTTGGGGAGAGTTATTTTTTTTATGTCTCGCTTGCGTGGGTTAAGAGGGTGTGCGGAACTAGGGTTAAATTGCTAAAAATCATTAATCATGGTAACCATATTTCTTAGCTTCAGTATATGTGGAAATAGATACATTGATGGTCTACCTAGTTGGAAGGTAAGCCAAAGATTAATGTTTTATAAACGGAAGGCGGAAGACAGGCGGTCAAGTGGTTTCAAGGCGGAAGGCGGACGACTAGGCGGGCGCCTGGAGAAAAAGGCGGACGCCCACCTATATAAAATATATTCTATATGTATGTATATATATAAATTCATAATTCTATATAAAAAAACAATAATATAAAGTTTTATATATGCAAACATCAAAACAACCGATCTGAATATAAAAGTTTTATGAAAAGGAAGGAAGGGATCGGATGGGGTCAGGGTTGACTGTGAGGCAGGGAAAAGAGAGCAGCTTTTGAGCCTTTGGGATATCTAGGATATCTAGTTATGTAGTGAAAAGGGAGGAGGGGATCGAGTGGGGTCAGGGTTTTATGAAAAATTATTACTAATCTGCTTGGAACCCGCCTGGGTACCCGCCTTTTACCCTTCCTAGGCGGGCGCCTAAGCGGGTCGGATCCCGCCTAGGCGTCCGTCTTTGTTCAACCCGCCTGCAGTGCCGCTTAATGCTGAAGCGGAGCGGCCAACCCCCTAAAACGCCTAGGCGGCCGTCCAGACCGCGTTTTAGAACAGTGCCAAAGATTAGTAGGTTTCAGGATTTAAAATCTCGGTCAATACCGGTACGTATCGGTTTCGCTCGGTTCGAGACCGGTACGACACCTGATCGGTATGTACCGGTTTCGCCCGGTTCGAGACCGGTACGACACCTGATCCCGATACCTGGCCGATATCGGTATGCACCGGTCCGTATCGACCGGTTCAGGCTGGTACTAATATGTTTATTTTTTTATTTTTGGATTTTTTTCGCAACCGATATCGGTTTGTATTGGCCCAGTACCGGTACGTACCGGCCGATACATACCTGTCGGCGCCGATCGATACCGCGATTTTGAACCTTGGTAGGTTTGGGGTCACAAGGCGCGAGTTGTGGTAAAACTAATTAAAGTAGCCATCGAGTAAGGATTGGCTTAGCAACCCAGTCATGAGGTAGTTAAAGTCCCCATAGTAAAGCAAGTTGGACGATAGAGTTTTACTGTGGAAGAGGAAAAATCCTTTATGATCATCTGGATGTATTTGTGCATGATGGTGGTGGATGCACAATGAGAGAGTTGGCCCTCTGCATTGAAAGAAAATGCTTTATAGTAATGCTTGACCGGGGGCAGGATGAACAAAATATCCGGGGTTCACCCGGGGAGAGGGAAAAAAGAAAGGTCGAGATTGAATGGACTTGAGATGGAGGGGTGGGATTTAGGAAAAGAAGAAATAGATGAGGGGTGGACTAGATTGTAAAACAAAATAATTTATAATACTTTAGAGAATTTTGTTGTAGTAAAAAACAGGGACACAATTGGTATTACTGAGATCGTTCACACGTTTTTCGATTGAGGTTAATTCCTTACGACCCAATCGAGATATGCCACTTGGACCTTTTCTTTTCTTTTCTGTAGGGAGCCGTGGCCCCCCCACCACACGTCATCCCACTGATCTCTCTCCCCTCCTCTCTTCTCTACTCCATCTCTCTGCTCTCTCTTTAACTCTTCTTTCTATCCTCTCCTTTGCCGTTATGATCTCCTCTTCCCCCTTCTCCTTTTTGGTCCCTGCCCCTACCTTTCTCGTCTCTTTCTTTTTTTCTTCCTCCTCTCTTTCTCCTCTTCTCCTCCTTCCCTTCTCTTTCTTCTCCCTCTCCCCTCCAAGGTTTCTTTGTTCGGGGTACATGGCCGATTGTTATGCCACGCGCCAGGCCGGGCTACCGGTTGGACACCACCTAGACTAGCAACGTTCCTCCCCCATCTCCCTACTTTTATCCTCCTTCCTCCTCTGTCCCTGCTCCTTTCTCCTTCCCGTGGCCCAACTGGAGCCCATAGTCCCTGCCCCTACTTGCCGGCTGTGTTACGGCAGCCTACTGGTGGTGCGCGTGGCTGTGGTGGTGTATCCGTTTGCTGTCGAGGCGTTGGGGATGGTTGGAGGTGGTACTGGAGGGGGAAGTGGTAAGGCTAGGGTTTTATCCCCCCTCCCTTGCTTCTCTGTTACGTAGGACAATCGGGAGATTTTCCCGATTGTTTTAATATGGTACTCAAACCCGACCCGACATGAGGGATTGGACCCGACCCAATTAATCTAATTGAATCCAACCCGATATAATCAGTAACCTCATTTGAACCCACATACATGTTAAGCTTCAAATGTCTATATCTAACTCATTTTTAGTCCAATTTGGACGAAACTGATCTATCGGAAAGCTCTCGACGAGCTCTGTTTGATTATGACTGGATAGATCTATGAAACTCCTTATTGACTGAATTTTGGTTTGATGGTATTAGACCTGATGATCACCCCTCGGCAATCTTGCATCCGATTGCGCCTTGAATCTCGAATTCTAGCACCCTTGTTTATTTGACTTTAGATCCGGTACTAAATTGATATTCACAAAGTAATCAGTTAACATAGATTTTGATGCATGATCATTCCGAACTAAATTGTCAATTTCGTTTATCACAATGTATTCAGTTAACAAAGAATAAGGGATGACGGAAGACATTTTGGAAGATATATCCAACCGTCTATCTTTATTTTTAGGGAATAAGTAGCGGCCATGATTTATCATGAGGGTTACGGTGAAGGTAGCCGACTGTGTTTTCTTGCCAAAGGCAGCCGCTACAGTGCCGATGCCGCCAAAGGCGGTCGTTCAAGTGCCGACATGCACAGGCATTTCTAGTACATTCGACAAAATACGCCCTAAGAGTATTTTTACATTGACATACGGTCAAGGTACAAAATCTCGCGATATTTTCGCGAAATATCGTGAAATATCTCGGTTTTCCCAGACCTCGGCACGAAATGTCTACTGCGATATCAAACGAAATGGAAATCACGATAATATCGCGATATTTTGCACGATATTTCTTCATTTACTTTAAGTTATTATATGTAAATAAGCAAATACCCCCCCATTTGATTTCAATAAAAATATCAAAAAAATCAAAAACCAAGTGAATCAAAAAGTAGGTTTTCAGTTTTAGTAGGAGAAAACAGTTTTTTCGGTTTTTCATAAAATTTGTATGTTGAGAAAAGTGGTTAAATCAACTCATTTTTAGCTCAAAAAATTCCACAAGATGTAGAACTACAAGTACATCTAGAAAACCATGGTCCGTCAAAGAAAATTTTAAATGTATAAAAACTTTTCTTTATAAAAACTCATTTTTTCAGACTTAATAAAAAAACAGTGTTTTGCATTTCAGCATAATTTTTGCACAATTTCAAACTTGCACAACTTTCTTGTTTTAAGTCCATTTTCAAAACTATTTGAAGCATTAATTTAACAATCAACTAATCTTTATTTTGGAAATATTTTTCTCTACAAAAAAGATTAAAAACCATTTAAAAAACATAGATCAAAACATGACCAAACAAGACTACACAAGACTCACATACTCAAATGCAAAATACATGCTTTGTGATGCTCTACACCCGTAGATAGGGTATAAATATTATCTGAGTGTTCTAAAACATGTATCTATACTTAGGTTATGACTATCCAGAGTTTCATTCAAAAATTCCATTAAAAAATCAATATTTCCACCATTTCCATCAAATCACAATATTTCCACACTGTCTAAATATTTCCATGAAATATTTCCATTTTCCAGGAGGTCGAAATATTGACCGAAATGGAAATTTCGAACCTTGCATACGGTTAGGGGCCAAGTGCTACAACCTCAAATACCAACACCCAAGTAGGGCCAATGTTTTTTATTACCTAAATATGATAAAGAGCATTAGGCCCTAGCCGATTTGGCTATTTGTATGGAAGCGTGAAACTAAAGGAACACCTTAACATTCCTAAGCATAAAATTATAAAGCAAATGGACCCTATATATAAAGAATCATCTTTTATATATATATATATATATATATATATATATATATATATATATATATATATATATATATATATAGGCATCGTCGTTGGTGGATGTGTTCTCTAGGGTAAGGTGATCATCCTCACAAAAAATCAGTAAATTCTAAAACTTCTAGGGTCATCAAATGTTCGAAACATTTTTGACCGTTCACTGTAACCGTTAATTTTGCCGAGCTCATTTCATGACCCTAGAAATTCTAGAAGTTGCTGATTTTTGGTGAGGATGATCACCTTACCCTAGACAACACACCAACCAAAAATCATCACATTTTAAAACTTCTAGGGAGGGTAAACAAGTGAGAGGTGTTGCAACGATGCTACACCATAGGTGCAGGCTCCCTGCCTATATATATATATATATATATATATATATATATATATATATATATATATATATATATATATATATATAGGGAAGTGCTAGAATGCGGCATGCGGTGCGTGCGGCATCGCACCGCAGCCGTCTGATGCACTGCTGCGTGCATCGCATGCACGCAGCGCGTGCATCAGACGGCTACGGTGTGACGCCGCACGCACCGCATGCCGCATTTTAGCATACCCCTATATATATATATATATATATATATATATATATATATATATATATATATAAACTAGGCAAAATTAACGGTTACAGTACAGTGAACGGTCGATAAAGTTTTGAACATTTGATGACCCTAGAAGTTTTAGAATTTACGAATATTTTGTGAGGATGATCACCTTACCCTAGAGAACACATCCACCAAAAATCACCAAATTCTAAAACTTCTAGGATGGTAAACAACGCTTGAGGTGCAACAACGATGCTGCACCTTAGGTCTAGGCTCCCTTTTCCCTATATATATATATATATATATATATATATATATATATATATAGAGAGAGAGAGAGAGAGAGGAATGTGATACGATACGATGCAGGTGAGCAGGAAATCAACAGTTCAATTGTACCCGCAATGTTCACAGTAAATTAAGAATCTCAGACAGGAACCTTTGTTCATACAATCGCAGGAATGATGGGTTTAACAAGTTACTAATTAATGCTTAAATTATCGGGCACGAGTTCGTCCCGCAATATCAAATACTACTAGCCTAATGGGTAGGAATGGATACACAACCTCTCGACAGTGGACAGCGGTGAGCAGTTGATAGTGTACTAGAGATTCGATCAATGGAACACGGACGTACCTTGCCGGGTAGGAATGTCCATACCGAGGAGATGACGGTGGTGCGGGAACGCTGGCGTCACAGTCAACGATGCAGGTAATGCGCTCCAACTATTCCTCCACGCTCTTTCTTCGTCGATTTAGGAATCGAGGAAGGGGGGTTGATGTCGAGGTACCCGTCTGTGTCCGGGATCATGCCATGATCTGCGTTCGGGTCAGCCTTGCGAGCTTGGTGGAGTGTATTGAGAGTGCGGGCTCGGGGTGAGGGAGATCGGGTCGGGTCGGGTTGGATGTGGAGGGAAGAGAGGGAAAAGGGCAGGGGGGTCGGGTTGGGTTGATTGTAGGATAAGGGAGAGGAGGAGGGGTTGGTGGTCGGTGGAGGAGGGTGGAGGCGGCTGGTGGCTGGGCGCCGGGGGGCAAGGAGACGGGTGGGGAGTTGGGTCGGGTCGGACGACAACACGGGAGGAGGGGGGGATCGGGTGGACGGGGAGGGGGTTCAGGCCGGGCTGCGCGCGGGCCGGCGCAGGGCGGGGCCGGGGCGGCAGGTGGGTGGGGTGGGGGAATCGGGTCGGGGCTGTAGAGGAAGAGAGAGGGGGAGGGGGTCGATCGGGCCTGGGGTGAGAGGGAGAGAGAGGATCGCGGGAAGAGAGAGAGAGGGGGGGAAGGGATCAGTGTTGGTGGACTGTGAAAAGGAAAGGGAAAAATCTCAAAAGCCAACTAGGGTTTCACACCCCTATGCTGGACCTAGGGTTTCACACGCCTAGGGTTTGGGGTTTGGGTTTCACACACCTCACCCTGTTGTTACTCAACATGAAGTGGAGAAATAAGTTTTTCATTTCATTATTCAGTACCTCACATGAGAAGACAGGGGTCTTTATATAGGCTTACATTTCCTTTTTCTTTTGTCTATTCTATATAAAGGGATGAGTCCCCCTATTGTAAGGGCAGTTTTTGATGATTAATAAAAAGTGTTTAGACTTCAGAGAGTTCTCTTTCTTCTTCTCCTGAGGGATTTGATATTCGACGGAATCAACAAATCTTTCGATGCCCTCTTTCATGGTATTTTCTGCATGAGAATCAACATGCTTGAGGAAGGTTGCATCAGAGTCATCAGACCATGGCTCGTTGTGCTTGCCTCTGCACTGCCCTGCATCAGAATAACGCTGGAGGCTGGAGCATCAACAGTTCGGTGTAACTCGGGCATGTGGTAGTCAAATGTTTTTAATTTAGTAGGTTTGTTTGAAGTCATGTCGAATTTAAAAGTTGTTGGTTATAGTGTTGGCCATGTCGAGTCAAGTCCCAGGCTTTTTGTCATCTCTCGGGTCCTTTGGTTAGTGTTAGTTTTGGGTCAGTTGCTCGCATTATGTTAAAGTTAGGTTGGGTTTATTTACCAAATGCTAGTAATTCTGGTCTAATTAAGTTTTGTCCAATGATATTTGTGCATTAGTCAGTTCGAGTCAAGTCTTCTTTGTGTTTGTGGTTAGGTTAATTTGAGTTCAGATCAATAATTGATTTTATGCGTCATGTCACAAGCCTTATACCATCAACCTCAGTCGAGTTAATTTCAATTTAGTTGAGCCCACTCGAGCTGTGTTAAGTTAATTAATACAGTCGTCAAGTTCTATTGGATTAGAGTCCTTGAAACGGACTTTAATTCTGCCTTTTGATGGGACGCATAGCCTTGAACAAAAAAAAAGCTACATGCGATTCCTCTCTAGCATGGCTTCTTCATTAAATGTGATATGTTGCAGTGCTATCTTCATGTGTGATTGAAATGTGCCATACTTGTATTATGTCCCTTGTCGATGTATCCATCACTAAGTCGACCCCGCATAAAAATCTCTCTTCAGCACAACAAAGAAAGGGGTTCAAGGTGCACTCGTGCTCATGGATTCATTGTAGCCGATCGATGAATTGCCAAGATAAAGTTGGGTATTGGATCTTTGCATTCTCTATTCGATTTATCATCAGTATGGGGGCTGGCGATATTAACTTCCACTAACCCCATTATCATTAGTGTGATTTGCCGAATATGGGGGTAGTTGGCATTAGCTTCCATCAATCCCATAATTAGTGGTATTTACTGTCACATTTATCTTGTTTGGGTTTATGGTGCCTGCCTGCCTGCGTGACTCTAGCATTGCTGATACACCGGTGGAGCTCCACATGAAGCTTCGTTCGACTGATACACCGGTGGAGCATATCGAGATTGATTGCTACTATCTCCCTTACGTCTCCTCTATTCAGCAGCTCACAAGCTTCTCACGAAGACCACATATGTGCGTGTATGCACAAAAAAAGATTCGGGTCCTCTTTATTGCAAACATACGATTACAAAGGCCGGGACCCAGGGACTCGGGGGTGGTGGGCCGGGTGCGATGAATATTTGATCAGGAGATTGTGGGAGAGATCATCTGGAGGGTCCCCCCTTTGATCAGCGTCTCCACGTTGTTTTCGTGCGAGAGCTCTGAAGGGGTTGCTCGGGACAGAGGTCTTTACAGGGTGAGGATTTCTTAAGAGGCTAAGGAGTATCCGTCGTTGCTTTTGTCCCTTTCGTGCTTCGCGCTTTCTTGGTTAGAGAGTTTTTGGCTTCGTTCCTCGGTCTTCTTATCTTTCTCGATTCTTACTAGACCTCAGCATCCTTGATCGTCGGTTCGCGGCGTTGATCGTGCTTTTGGCGTCGGCTTTGGATTTGGCTTTGCTTTGGCGTGGCTCTAGCTTTTGCTTTGCTTTGGCGCTTGCGCTTGAATGTAGACGGGTAGAGACTTACGATGTTTTAGTTATTCCGGACTTCGCGTCGTATTGGCTAGAACGTGTGGTGCTTTGCTCGTGACCGGCGTAGTTGCTTGGCTTTGGCACTTGCGTTGTTTTGGTGCGAGCTTTACCGATGCTTTTGGTTTGGCTTCTTGCTTTTGCTTTGGCTTAGGCGTTGACTTGATCTTCTTCTCGAACGGCGATGACTACTTCTTAAAGGCTTCTTTGTTCTTCCGGCTTCCTCGACGGTTATGGCATCGGCTTGACTTCTCTTCTTCTCCGGGCTTCTTTAGGTTGATCGGAGTCGAAGGCTTTGCTTTGAAGACGACGGGTGTAGCGCTGGCTTGCTTCTCTTCTTCTCTGGACTTTTTTGGCGTGATCGGAGTCGAAGGCTTTACTTTTGAAGACGGCGGGGGTAGCACCCATCTCCGTGCGACGGTTGTAGTGTCGGCTTTGCTTTGAAGACGACATGTATAGCGATGCTTCGGGTGTCCCTCTTCAAGCTCTCTTTTTCGTGAATAAAGCGGGTATTGTTGAAGACGACGGGGTGATACTGCTTCGTTCTTCTTCTCCGGGTTTTTGGGCTTGATCGGAGTCGAAGGCTTGTTGGAGACGACGGGGTAGTGCTGCTCCGTTCTTCTTCGGGCTTTTGGGTTTGATCGGAGTCGAAGGCTTGTTGGAGACGACGGGATAGTGCCGCTCCGATCTTCTTTTTCGGCCTTTACTTCTGGCGTCTTCGGAGTCGAGGGGTTGTTGGAGACGATGGGGTGATGCCGCTTCAATGTTCTTCTCCGGCCTTCCCTTCTGGCGTCTTCGGAGTCGAAGGGTTCTTCTTCTCTGAGCTTTCTTCTTCGTGCGCGGAGTCGAAGGCTTGATCTTCTTGTGCAAGGATCTTCACTTTGATGAGGGCTTTCAATGGACTAAGCCAGTTCTGAAGGGATAGGCTTGCCCATGCCTCGTGAAGTCTTGGGTCGATGAAGAGCGCGTCTCCTCTTCTGCAGAGTTTCTTCGCCTTGTCTTCAGCTCCAACTTCGATCCCTTCGACCTCTTGAGCCTTCCCCCTCCCCCTCTATTTATGGGTGAAGTGGGGAGGGGAGAGATATGGAAAGATTTATTTGAATCCCTTTAATATCTTTCCCATAACTATCCAAGATTTATTCTTCCATTGAAGAGGGGGATAAACCTTTTTTTGCCTTCCTTTTCTGGCGGAGTAGTTATGGCTCAATCATTTTTGAATTTATTTGATTCTTGCACATAAAGTCGATGGCGACTCGTCTTCGTTTCTTGTCCGTCGGATCGAGGAATCGGCGCAAATATACGCTTATGTAGACGTTATACGCAACCTCCCCCTACGCATGGTGGTCTTTCTTTTCTTTTTTCTTCTTTTCTTTCCTTTCTTTTCTTTCTTCCTTGCATGGCCGGCCACCCCTTACCCGCGGGTAAGGGGTTCGGATTTCTAGAAGGGGGCCGGATGGGCCCCACTTGAGGATGGGCCCACCCAGCCTCTTGTTTGGCGCGGGACGGGTCCGGTTTGCTTCCAAGTCGGTGCATGCGAGTCGAGTTCGGGTCCGAGTGCGTGTCGGGTTTGCCTCCGAATTAGTGCATGCGAGTCGGCTCCGGGTCCGAGTGCGTGTCGGGTTTGCCTCCGAATCGGTGCATGGAAGTCAGGTCCTGGTCCAAGTGCGTGTCGGGTTTGCCTCCGAATTAATGCATGCGAGTCGGGTTTGGGTTAGACACAATTTGTGTGTCTACAGTGCGCTTCCAGTATTTGTTAGGAAAACTCTTATTGGTTGACCACCGTGAGTTTGAGAGGGCAGAGGGGGGAGGGGTGTTAGAGATACTTGTACATAGTGTTGTGTATGGGTTTCTTATACTTCCTTCTGTATATGGTGAACCGACCGACACCCATACTTTTATAAATTGGGCATTTTTCCCTACATGGAAAATAATTCATTCCATTCTAAACCATAACAGAAACATTACATTGCATTGTTTTGCTTTCTTGAGATACATTATACAAGAGATAAAAGTACTGTATTGAAGAACCCATACGTGTCATACTGTATAAATTACATGGAACTAATTTTTTGAGAAGTTCTTGGTAAAACATGTTTTCATGACAAGAATCAGAAATCACCAAATATAGGAAAATCAAGGTACCAAATAATGTAAATTTGGATTACAGAGGAAATTAACAGTTCATTTATATTCACGATCAATGTTAGTAGACACAAT
Organism: Chamaelirium japonicum; assembly: GCA_947650365.1. Classification (NCBI taxonomy): domain Eukaryota; kingdom Viridiplantae; phylum Streptophyta; class Magnoliopsida; order Liliales; family Melanthiaceae; genus Chamaelirium; species Chamaelirium japonicum. The sequence goes on from OX393556.1 coordinate 21,713,244, forward strand.
GTTCTCGTGTGCTCTGGGGGTATCTGAATGTTCTCTTCTAAAACCTTGAAATGGGGTAGAATTAGGTGACTCCCAATTGTTTCTATGGTTTGGAGAGTAGGATTTTTCTATGGTTTGGACAGTAGGATTGTTTTCTTTTGAAACAAAATTAGGTAATTCCCAACTTTCCCCCTTGTTTGAGTTCGGTGGGGCAAGAAACTGAACTGTCTAGTACCAAACATTTAAGAGTGGCAAAATTCCAGGCCCTCTACAAGCAGTATCCTTCCTTTTCCGGTTTATCGTGCAGAGCATTTGGAGCATCTGCAGTACTCTCCCTCTCCACTTCTTGAAGTAGTTCAACTTCTCCATCCTCTTGTTAAGTGCTCCTATTTTTCCATCCCCAATATTGCTGTCACTCAATCCAAAGCTATACGAGCAATTATGGGCATTTCTAGAGTTGAATTCCTACACACAACATGTGATTTTCTTTTCTACCTACACCCCAATACCATATGTAGCTTTATCAGCACCAAAGGCTGATCAATCTTTATTGCCATCTGCATCAGAATTTTGTTGCCATCTTAATTCAAGGTAAGTTCTGAGGAGTTGCTGTAGAGGACAACATCTATTGGATATGCTATCTATTTAGTTTTGCAACCTTTCTTACTGGACCTTCAGATGGTTGGATCCCATATGGAACTGAGAGTAGAATTTGCTTCCGCCGGTAGTGGCGGTGGTCTCAGCCAGGTGGTGGGCTTTGCAGTGCTTGCGCCGGCATGTAGTGCCTCCTGGAGATCTCGTTGCGATACCCCCTTTGAATGAATACCCAAAAAAAAAAAAACGAGAGTAGAATTTGCCATAGGCTATGCATGATTAGAATCCATCACAGGCCACATTGCAGCAATCTTTCATGCCTAGTTGCCTACCTTACAGAACTAGCCAAAATCTGTCGTATGCCCTGACATTCTTAAAGTTTCCTTCTATAATGAAGTATACCCCACAGCATGTTTGACCTTGTTGGATCTAAATTTTCTTTTTTACTGATTGAAATTTCTCAAAAACGCTGGGTCTCTCTCTCTCTTGATGAATGCCTCATTTTGATTATAGAAATCTAATTACTGTCTTCAATTTGGTCTTCAAATCTATTACAACAATCATCTTACAATGTTCCGACTTCTGAGATCTGTAGTTCATTTACAACATCGCTACGACTTTTGTGTGCCCCTGAATCTTATTGTTGTCTGATAATCTTGCATAGCAAGAGGACATTTAGAAATTAAAGCAGCTAGTCTTGAATTAGTATATGCTGCTAATGAAGGATTTATGATTAACTTGCTTATGGTACTGCAGTAAGAGTTCAGTTCGGTCCCTGAGAAGTAGGAGGCGATGGCTAATGTGGCAGAAAATTTGATGCATGATGATACCAAGCCTGCAAAACCACGGGTCCTCTTGGCTGCTTCTGGAAGTGTAGCTGCTATAAAATTTGATAGCCTTTGCCGTAGTTTTTCCGAGTGGGCAGAAGTTAGAGCGGTAGCCACCAAGTCGTCCCTACACTTTGTAGATAAAGCATCACTTCCAAGGGATGTCATGCTTTACACGGATGATGACGAATGGTCTAGTTGGAAGAAGATAGGAGATGGAGTGCTGCACATTGAGCTACGAAAATGGGCGGACATCTTGGTTATTGCCCCACTATCAGCGAATACTCTCGCCAAGGTATTGTTACAGATATGAACTCTGTGTGTGTATGTGTTAATGTGGCTTTGAGTGAGGGAGTTCATGGATTTTCTGTTTCTTCGTTTCCAGATTGCGGGGGGTTTGTGTGACAACCTACTTACATGCATCGTCCGAGCATGGGACTACAACAAGCCTATGTATGTTGCACCTGCCATGAACACCTTCATGTGGAACAACCCTTTCACGAAGCGCCACCTCGAAACGATCACAGAACTCGGTATCTCTCTGATTCCTCCCATCGCCAAGAAGCTGGCTTGTGGGGATTATGGAAATGGTGCGATGGCCGAGCCTTCTGTGATTGACACTACGGTGCGGCTCTCCCTCAGCCGACGACAAGTAATCGGTTGGTGCTAGTTGCGAGTTGTCGAGCTGAACTCGTCAATGCTCGATCATGCTATTTGTGTTTAGCCATCTTATCTTGTTTGCGGTGTGCATAGTGCTTCATGTTAAAGTGTTGTTTCCTCTAGATTATACTTGTTGGTTGTCTCTCTGTGTTGGGTGGCAGTGGTTTAGTCCCATATAGCTGTTACAGTTTCATCATGTGTTTCTTCATTCTCTATGTAATGATCACCTCAGCTATAGTGGCATTGACACCCTGGATATGGTTTACTTGTAATATCAATAACAAGGGGTTTCTTGTTTTTCCATGAACGCATATTCCAGTCTTTTGGAACCAATGGTTTACTAGAACTACTTTTCTTATAGGAAAATTGCACTTTACTCCCCCCCCCTCCTGAAGTTTAGCCTAAAAAAATCACTTAACCCCCCTCTAGTTATAAACTACATATTGCCCCCTGCAATTCAGTTTGGATTAGATAGAAATTACCAAAAGAGGAGCTCTGGTAATTGACAAAAGGGGGTATTGTGCTAACATTTAAAACTGTTGGGACCGATTTGGAACAAAAAAAAAAAAAACTTAAAGGGCTTAAGTGATGATCTGATCGATTGCGTGTCCGGACTTGATGTACAAAGATCAACGAATACTAGTGATTCCGACTTCATGCAGATGAGTTGCAGCCTGCAATCCGAACTGAGGACGGGTTTTTAGAGATAGCTCACTCTCGCAGGATCGTGATATGTTGTCATGGTTAGTTTAACAAAAGGGTTTATAACCTCATATTTCAGGTTGTTCATAAAACATTGTTATGACCTTCGTTGCGGTTGCGGTGGCATTGGCATTGGCATTGTCATCTAGCTCAAATGTGTTCTCTATTTGGGTGCTTGTGAAGATGTTTTAAGATGTAATACTATGTTTAATTTGAACATTGAATGGAAAATAGCTACTCCTATCTTCTTCTTTATTTCAAGCATCTCCAAGACTCCAACCCACTCCCAGTGCTAGGAGCTCCCAAGAAGGCCACATAGGATGGGAGTGGGTGAGAGAGATGGGCTGTCTCCAATCCTCTTTCAACAAGGACCCAAATATTAACATATTTAGGTGGAGACCACTCATATGTGGGGACAAGAAGAAGTGAAGCACCGACAAATAAAAAATAAAAAATAATGCATTGTAAATAAATAAATAGGGACCAATGTGTAAATAATTAAGAGCAAAATGATAAAAAAAAAAAAAGATGGAGACAACTCGTTGGGAGCTCCTAATAGCATCCGAACTGCTACAAGACGTCGAGAGCCCAGCACAGCAACGCCCCACCATGTCAAGTGTCAACGATTGGAAGTGGGTTGGAGCGGCTAGGAGCTCCCAAGGCCCTCTGGGAGCTTGGCTCGGAGCGGGTTGGAGAAGCTCTCACCTAACAATCCAATCCGGCCGGGTTGCATACTATTGCCATTTGTTTATGCAGAAAGAAGTTTGAACTACCAAAGCATTGCGCGTGGAGTCTCAATATCATTTTTAAACCTTACACGCAGTTCATAGAACCTTCCCTTATTTTTTTAGGGACTTTTACATATACCCCCATAACAAATGTTGATATCATAGGTAACCCTCACTTTTTAAGTTTTATAAATAACCCCTCACAAATTCTGACACTTACTCAAATCCCCCTACATGATTATTTTGCCCCTCATGTTTAGGTTTTATTCTTTAGCTCGGGGGCAAAAAGGTCACAATCAAATGGGGTTTAGTAAACATCAGAACATATGTTATGAATAAAACTTAGGGTTGTTTTGACTTTGCCCCCCAAAATTTGCCTTGAATTAGACTTTACCTTTCATTTTTATTAACTAGACTTTACCCCCCAAAACTAATTGCTCCGTCAGCCCACCATCCAAGAGAAGGGTGAGCTGACGGGAAAAGAAATAAAGTTTTGGGGGGTGAGCTAACGGAACAGTTGGTTTTTGGGGGTAAAGTCTAATTAATGAAAATATGGTGGGTAAGGTCTAATTCAAGGTAAAATTTGGGGCGCAAAATCAAAATAACCCTAAAACTTAAAAGTGAGTAGGTTTTATCTAATATCAGTATTTGTTAGGAGGTTATATGCAATTGTTTTTTTCTTTTTCCTTCTTCCAGTTCCGTATCTCACAAGAATACTTGCAGATTACTTCATATGTTTCTTGTCAACTTCTGCTACCAAACCTTTTTGGGGGAGGGCCCATAAAACAACAGCACAACAACAGCAGAGTCCAAATCAAGGCCCTTTCCATTTGAGCCCATCTTCCCCTCCCATAATTCTCTCTCTAGCCAAGATGAGGAGAGAAGGACGGCAGCATGGGATGGTGAGGAGCCACATCATCTCGCCTCCTCCGTCCAACCCAGCACCCGGCTCCAAGGTCGTCAACCGCTTCGACACCCCTCCGACCGCCGGCTTCCTCACCAAGGTGCTCCCAAAGCCCACCAACCACTCGAAGTACACCGGCAAGTGCCGCAAGGCCCGGTGCGCGGGCTGCCACTCCCACCCCATCTCCAAGTCCAGAGACAAGGCCAAGGGCGCGTACAAGCTCAAGTCCTGCAACGTGGCCTTGAACCATCGGCTGGTGGCGTGGCGGGTGGTGGACACGGGGGCCGGCCGGTCCAACTGTCGGGGGATATCGGCGACTGGGATCTTGGGCCATCTTTCAGGTGACCGCTGGGACGGCGACGGCGACGGCGATGAGTCCGTTGATTTGCTGATGGGATGTAGCGATGAGAAGAGAGAAGAAGAGATGGGAGCGAACATGATCGATGGCAGCAGCGGAGACGAGGATGGTGAGATGGGTTTCTTCGAGGTTGGATTTGTTGTGGAGCATTTGGATGGAGAGGATTGGTGTGCAGTGAGGGAGATGTGATCGAGCTTTCCATAAGTTCCATTTTGTCATTCTTTTATTTCGTCAATTGTCCATATATGATCATGTATTATATGTTGAACTTGTATTTTTAACATTGATTAATACAAATAAGGGCTTAGGTTGTGGTAAGTTAGAAATTACAATTTCAAGGGGGCTAGATGAGTAGGAGTGTGGCCTCCTAAGTTTGAGGAGCCACATGAAGCCCAAGTCGAAGCCTAGTAGGACCAAGGAGCAGATGCCAAGAAGTGGAAGGGACCACAACCTTGAAGCCTAGAGCAGAAGACACATATGAAGGATTTGAGAATTACTAAAAGCAGTCGTGCGCACGATCTAGGAGGGTCACGCGCACAATCAATGTTTGATTTCACCGATTTGCCTCTTTCTTACACCTCTTTCTCAGATTTCGTTTTCTTTTCTTTTTTCCCGATCTGCCTCTTTGTTCTTTCTCTGATTATTATTTTTTTAATCAATTATTATTTTATTTTACCAATTGCCTCTCTCTCTCTATCCTCCATCATATATGTGGTGGGCTTCACCTTCTTGTGGGCCCACTATTTTATTTTTAGTAGGGGCTGTCCAGATCGATTCAATTGTTATACGCTCTCAAAAGGGGAAGTCATTAGATCTTCTCTTCTAAAAGAGCATCCGTGCTACTGCCACCCCAAAAGAAATGACGGATTGTACAAGATCAAACGCTTGAGGATCAACTGGAGCACCCTTTAGCTTCTTTAGTAAGAGTCAAAAGGTGAAGAAGCACGAATTAATAGATTTCCAGCATAAGTAGTAGTTGAACCAGCACATTGAAAAAGCTAGCAAAAGGGTAGACTCGTGCTATATCAATGGTGACATAGCAGTATTTGAACCAATCCACGCATACGTATACCTACCTACCCACACATGTACACCCACCCACCCCACACACAGGTACCCTCGCCCCCCCTCCCCCCCAACACACACACACACACATACCCACCCACCTATATACACACAAGCAACCCACCCACCTATACACACACACGCAACTCACCCACCCACCCACTTATGCACACCCACCCACGCACCCACACACAGACCCACCCCCGCACACACACGCACACCCACCTACCCATACAAACACACGTAAACCAACCCACCCACCCATACACACACACGCCCACCCACCCATACACATACATACTCACCTAGGCATACCCTCCCACCCATGCAAGCCCACCCACTACCCATATACATACGCACACCCACCTACCTACCCACCCATGCAAGCCCACCCACTACCCATATACATACACACACCCACCCACTTATCCACCCATGTCCACACAAATACACCTACCCACGCACGCACACCCAAATACCCACTCATATACGCACACCTACCCACCTATCCACGCACACAACTGCCTACCACCTTATACACAAACCACCTATTCACCCCCACGCGCAAACCTACTTATTTATACATACCTATCACCCCCATACATACACACCCAACCACACACCCCACTCACGCAAAACCCAACCACATGCCCACACATCTGCACACCTACCCACCCCCACCCACCCACGCATACATACCATCCCACCCACCAACCCACCCATACACATGCACACCCACCCACCCATATACATACCTACTCCACACACACTCACCCACCATACAATGCACACACATACCTACCCACCCACCCACCCACATCTACCCACTCTATATACATGCACCTACCCCTCCACACACATACACACATGCACCCCCACCCACCCATAGACATACCAAACCATCCACGTAGAAGCATATCCATCCACCTACCCATCCATACACACATATGCACACCCACCCACATGTATACAAATATGTAAACCCACCTACCTACGCACCCATACACGCACACCCACTCACCCATCCATATATACATACCCACCCCTCCATGCACGCGTATACCTACCCACCAAAACACATACACCTACCCACTCCACACACACGCACCCATACACCCTATACACATATATATACCCACCCACCCATATACATATACCCACCGACCAACCCACCCCCCACTCAAGTATGCGTGCGTGCACACACACATGTACACCCACCCACCTTACACACACGTACGTGCACATACCCATATTATACACACCCCAAACCTCTCATACCCACCCCATACCTATCCCAACTCATGCATACCTATCTATACCCAACCATACCCATACCCATACATCCAGACACACCCCAACCCACTCAGACCTATCTATACCCTCCCTAACTAACCCATAACCAATCCTATACCCATATACTTACCCCCATAAAACTAAACCCACTAATAAAGACCCTATCCCACTTAAACCAACTCAAACTTACTCATACCCATCGATACCCACTAATATATACCTATACTGTCCCTAACCCATCCATACCCACTCAAACCCACACCAACCCACTAATACCTACCCTCATCTCCTCGAAACTCGCCCATACTTACCTATATCCACAGATACCACTCCCACCCATACCCATCACAACTTAACCATACCCATCCAAACCCATATATACTGGCCTAAATTACCTCATCCCTACCCAATCTATCCAAACCCACCCACTCATATTTTTTTCCACCCAATATACTCAACTTCACCCATATATGTCCAATTACACCTACCCAAACCTACCCCATACCCACACATACCCTCCATACAACCCATACCCACCCACATCTATATATACTCACCCATATCCACTTATACATACCCTCACCCACCCATACCTACCCATACACACACCCACTTATATATACACTTATATCTATATATGCACATACTATACCAACCCAGATTATCCCAAACCCACTCATGCCCACCTCCATATACACATCTAACTATTCTTATTCCTACCTACCCATACTCATGCCTACCGACCTATACCCACTCAAACCCACCCCAACACTCCCATACCTACCCCAAGTCACTCATACCCACTTAACCCACCTATACCTACCCCAATTCACTCATACCCACCTAACCCACCCATATCCACCCATAATAACCCCCACCTACCTCAACTCACCTATACCCAACCTAACTCACTCATACCCATCCATACCTATTTAACCCACTTATAACCATCCCCACTCACCCGTACCCACCTTAACCTACTTAAAATTACGCATACCCACCCAAATCTAATTATACCCATACATACCTATCCTAACCACCTATACCTACCCATACAAACCCTAACTCACCCATACCAAATCTAATCAATCCCAACCCATTTATACCCAACCATACTAATTTGTAGTTATTCCAACCCATATCTACCCCTACTCACTCATACAAACCCATACCCATCCCCACCCTACATACCCACCTATATCTACCTATACCCATTATTACTCAACCCAAACTATTTATACCTATCCCAATCCATCCATACCGACCTACACGCATTATTACCCACCCCAAACCATTCATACCTAACCCAATCTACCTAGACCCACTCTCACATACCTATACCCACACCCATATACCTAAACCCACCCCTACCTTCCCATACCTACCCATACCCACCACAACTTACCCATGCCCATCCCCTATCAACCCATACCCTTTAAATATACTACATACTCATGTATAGTACCCCATCCACTAATACCACCTATACCAACCTAAACCCATCCATACCTACCCTCACTTATCCATACCCACTCAAACCAACCCATTACTATACCCACTAACCCAAATAACCCATACCTATTCTAACCTACTCATAATATCTCATACCTACCCTCACCAACCCATAACTACCCTCACCTACCTAAACCTACCCAACCTATTCATACCTACCCTTAACCTACCTATAACTACCCCTATTAACCCATATCCACCCTAACCCACTCAAACCCACCATAACCCACCTATACCAACCCCAACCAACTAAACCCACCTATACCAACCCCAATCCACTCACACCCATCTATAACGACCCCCACTCATACCCACCCATATCTACCAATACTTACTCATACTTATATACCGAAACCTACTTATACCCACCTATATCAATCTTAACCCACTCATAACCACCCCAACCTACTTATACCCACCCATGCCCACTCTAACCCACCAATACCTACACATACCCACCCTACTATTTATAGCTACCCATACAACCCCTGCATACCTATACGCACCCTAACCCATCCATATCCACCCATACTCACCCCAACCAACTCATACTTACCTATACCCACCAATACCCATCCATATATACCCCAATCTATTCATACCCACCATACCCACCTTATCCTACTTATACCCACCTATACATACCCCCTACCAAATTATATATTTCCCCGACACCATACGAATCCTCCTCTTACTTACTCGTACCAATACCTACTCTCCCATAGCCAATTCGAATCTCCTATACCAACGCCCACCCACCCATACCAAACCCCACCCCAACTATACCCACCACAACCAACTCATATCCACTCCAACCATCCCTAAAAAACTTATACCCACCCCAACCTACTCATACCAACCTATACATATGCCTACCCAACCATACCCACCCCAACCTGCTCATACTAACCTATACACATGCTTACCCAACTATACCCACCACCATATCCTAAACACATTCTTACCTATCCATACAAACCCCAACCTACGTCGACCTCCCATACCTATTAATATCTATCCATACCAATCCTCACCTACCTATATTCACGCCCACCATGCCATACCTCCCTATACCCACCTCATACCCCCCGTACTATAATATACCCACCTTATACCTACCCCCACTCTCCCACACCCACCAACACATGCCATTTCCCACCCACTTATAACTACCTATATCAACCATCACTCACCCAGACCTACCTATCCCCACCTACCTATAATCATTTATACTTATCCCTAGCAACCTATAACTACTCATACTTACCTTTCATATCTATCCCCATATTTCCATACATACCCATATCTACTCATAACACCACATACCTACCCCCAATCCCTATACATACCCATACCAACCCTCACCTATCTAAACTCACATATACCTACCTGAACCTATCTAAATCCTATACCCTATCCCCACTTATACCTAATCAAACACATAATAATCCACTCATATCTACCCCTACCCACCCATACCGACCCTTACCAACATAAATCCACTCATACCTACCCTTACCCACCCATACCTACCTCAACTCAATTATATATATCCATACCTGGCCCAATCCTCTCATATTAACTTATACCCACCCATACCCATCGAACCCTCTCATACTAACACATACCAACCCATACCCACCCGACCTATCCATACCCATCCTCATATAACCAAACCCACTCATACCCAGCCTAACATACCCATATCAACTCATACAATCCAACCTCTCTCATACTAACCCATACCCACCCATATCAACCTATACCATCCGCAACCCTTTTACCCATCTACACCTACCCACCCTAACCTACCAATAACCACTCATACCTATCCCCACCCAATCTTACGCACCCCCACTACCCATACGTATTTAAACCTATAAGTACCTACCCCTACCATTCCAAACCCACCCATACCTACTCGTACCCATCCATACCTACCTATACCCACCCTTATCACCCATACATACCCATACCTATACTCACCAATCAAAACTCACCTATACCAACCCAAAAGTACCCATACCCACCTTAACCCACTCATACCTACCAAAACCAACCCATACCCTCCTATACCCACTAATATCTACCTTTACTAATCCCAACTTATACGTACCCCATTCTACCCATACCAACCCTAACCCATTGAAACTCACCTATACCCACCCATTTCAACTTACCTATACCCATCCAAACCCACATATACCTACCCAAATTACCTCATCCCCACCCTATCTATCCAAACCCACCCACTCATATTTTTTTTCCACCTAATATACTCATCTTCACCCATATATACCCACCCACACCTACCCAAACCTATCCCACACCTACACATACCCTCTATACTAACCCATACCCACCCACATCGACCTATACTCACTCATATCTACCTATACATACCCACACACACCCATACCTCTCCCAACCACCTATACTCATCCATACCAACCCTAACTCACCCATACCAAATCTAATAAAGCCTAACCCACTTATACCCAACCATACTAATTTGTAATTATTCTAACTCATATCTACCCCCACCAATTTATACAAACCCATACCCATCCCCACCCATACCCACCTACACCCATTATTACCTACTCCAAACCATTCATACCTACCCCAATCCACCCATACCTACCTACACCCATTCATACCTACCCTAAACCATTCATACCTACCCTAATCTACCCATACCCACCCTCACATACCCATACCCACACCCACTTACCCAAACCCACCCATACCTTCCTATACCAACCCATACCCACCATAACTCAACTATACCTACCCCCACCCACCCATAACCTTTAAACGTACCATATGCTCACACATACTACCCTATTCACTAATACCCCCCATACCAACCTAAACCCACCCATACCTATCCTCACTCATCCATACTTACTCAAACCTACCCATTACTATACCCACTAACCCAAACAACCCATATCTATCCTAACCCACTTATACTTATCCATACTCACTTATACCTACCCCACCAACCCATAACTACCCTTACTCACCCAAATCTACCCAACCTATTCATACCTACCCTAACCAACCCTACTAATGCATACTCACCCCAACCCACTCAAACCCACCCATACCAACCCCAACCAACTAAACCAACCTATACCAACCCCAATCCACTCACACCCATCTATAACGACCCCACTCATACCCCACCCATATTTACCCAGACTTACATACCCAAACCTACTTATACCCACCTATGTCTATCTTAACCTACTCATACCCACCCCAACTTACTCATACCCACTAATACACACTTTAACCCACCAATACCCACACATACCCACCCTACTAATTATAGCTACCCATACAATCCCCACTTACCTATACCTACCCCAACCCATCTATATCTACTCATACTCACCCCAACCCATTCATACTCACCTATATCTATCTATACCTATCCATATCTACCCCAATCTATTTATACCCACTATACCCACCCTATCCCACTAATACCCACCTATATATACCCCCCATCGAATCATACCTTTACCCGACACCATACGCACCCTCCTCTTACTTACCCATACCAACACCCACTCTCCCATACCTATCTTGAATCTCCTATACAAATCTCACCAACCCATACCAAACCCCACCCAACTATACCGACCAAAACCAACTCATATCTACTTACCTTTCCTAAAAAACTTATACCTACCCCAATCTATACATACCAACCTATACACATACCCACCCAACCATACCTACCCCGACCTACTCATACCAACCTATACACATGCCCACCCAACAATACCCATCCCCATGCACACTTTTACCTATCCAAACAAACCCCCACCCACCCCGACCAACCATACATTCCCTACCTACCAATATTTACCCATACCAATCCTCACCTACCCATATCCACGCTCACCATGCCATACCTCCCTATACCTACCTCATACCCCCATACCACCGTATACCTACCTTATACCTACCCCACTCTCTCACACCCACCAACTCATGCCATTTCCAACCCACCTATAACTACCTATATCAACCATCACCTACCCATATATACCCATCCCCACCTGCCCATAATCATTTATACTTACCCCTACCAACCTATAACCACTCATACCTACCTTTCATACCTATCCCCATACTTCTATACATACCCATATCTACTCATAACACCACATACTTACCTCCAATCCCTATATATACCCATACCAACCCTTATTTATCTAAACTCACCTATATCTACCTGAACCCATCCAAACCCTATACCCCATCCCCACTCATCCCCACTTATACACATAGCAATCTACTCATATCTACCCCTACTTACCCATACCGACCCTTACCAACCCATATCAACTCATACCTACCCTTACCCACGCATACCTATCTCAACTACTCATACCTACCCATACCTGACCCAACCCTCTCATACTAACCGAACTTACCCATACCCATCGAACCCTCTCATACTAACACATACCAACCTGTACCCACCCGACTTATCCATACCCATCCTCACTTAACGAAACCCACTTATACCCAGCCTAACATACCCATACTAATTCATACAATCGTAACTCTCTAATAGTAACCCATACCTACTTATATCAACCTATACCCTACGCAACCCTTTTACCATCCATACCAACCAATAACCACTCATACCTACCCCTACCCAATCTTACCCACGCCCACCACCCATACCTATTTAAACCCACATATGCCCACCCCCACCACTCCAAACCAACCAAGACCTACTCGTACCCACGCATACCTACCCTTACCCACCGATACTCACTTTTATAACCTATATATACCCATACCTGGCCTATACTCACCAACCAAAACTCACTAATACCAACTTAAAAGTACCCATACCCACCTTAACCCACTCATATCTACACAAACCCACCTATACCTACATATACCCACTAATATTTACCCTTACCTACTAATCCACACTTGTACCCACCTCAACATACCCATACCAACCCTAACCCATTGAAAATCATATATAGCCAACCATACCAACCCAAACCCATACATATATACTCATACTCTCTTATACCCACCGTAACCCACCCATATATACCAACTTAAAACCACTCCCATCGACCAAAATCTTACCATACCTATACCTGCCCATACATACTCATCCTAACCAACTTATACCTACCTTTATATACCCACGCCATACATATCCCAAATCGCTCATACCTAACCCATACCTATCCCAACTAATATATACCTATCTATACCCACCCATACCAACACCCATACATCCATATCCACCCCAACCCATACATACCTATCTACACCCTACCCAACTAACCCATAACTAATCCTATACCCTATACTTACCCCATACAACTAAACCAACCAATAAAGACCCTATTCCACATAAACCCACTCAGACTCACTCATACCCATTGATACCCACTAATAGATACCTATACTATCCCCAACCCATCTATACCTACCTATACCCACTCAAACCCACGCCAACCCACTAATACCTACCCTCATCTCCTTGAAACTCGCTCGTACTTATCTATGTCCACACATACCACTCCTACCCATACCTATCCTAAATTACCCATACCTATGTAAACCCATATATACCCATCCAAATTACCTCATCCCCACCCTATCTATCCAAATCCACCCACTTATATTTTTTTCCACCAAATATACTCATCTTCACCAATATATATCTACTCATACCTACCTAAACCTACCCCATACCCACACATACCCTCCATACTAACCCATACTTACCCACATCTACCTATACTCGCCCATATCTACCTATACATACCCTCACCCACCCATACCTACCCATACGTATACCCACCTATATATACACTCATATCCACTTATGCACATACTATACCAACCCAGACTGTCCCAAACCTACCCCATACCTACCCCAATTCACTCATACCTACTAAACCCAACCTAACCCTCCCATACCTACCCCAATTCACTCATACCTACTAAACCCATCTATACCCACTAATATCCACCCATAACAACCCCCACCAACCTTAACTCACCTATACCTAATCTAACCCACTCATACCCACCCATACTAACTCTAACCCACTCATAACCCCCCTACTCACCCGTACCCACCCTTATCCACTCAAACTTCATACCCACCCAAATCGAATTATACCAACCCATACCTATCCCAACCAACTATACCCACCCATACCAACCCTAACTCACCCATACTAAATCTAATCATTCCCATCCCATTTATATCCAACCATACTAATTTGTAGTTATTCAACCCATATCTATCCCCACCCACTCAAACAAACCCATACCTATCCCCATTCTATATAGCTACCCAAACCCACCTACATCTATTATTACCCACACCAAACCATTTATACCAATCTCAATCATCCCATACCCACCGATACCCATTATTACCCACCCCAAACTATTCATACCTACCCTAATCTATCCATACCCACTCTCATATACCCATACCCATACCAACATACTCAAACCCACCTCTACCATCCCATATCTACCACAACTCACTCATACCTACCCCCCATGCACCCATAAATGTACCATATACTTACACATACTACCCCATCCTCTAATACCCCCCATACCAATCTAAACCCACCCATACCTACCCTTACTTATCCATACCTACTCAAACCCACACATTACCATATCCACTAACCCAAACAACCTATACCTATTCTAACCCAGTCATACTCACCCATACTCACTCATACATACCCCCACCAACTCATAACTACCCTCACTCACCCAAACCTACCCAACCTATTTATACCTACTCCAACCTACCTATAACCACCCCTACTAACCCATACCCACTCTAACCCACTCAAATCCACCCTAACCTGCCCGTACCAATCCCAACCAACTAAACATACCTATACCAACCCTAATCCACTCATACCCATTTATAACGACTTCCACTCATACCCACTTATATCTATCCACACTCACTTATACTCATTACCCAAATCTACTTATACCTACCTATACCTATTTTAACCCACTCATACATACCCCAACCTACTCATACCCACCCATACCCACTCTAACATACCAATACCCATACATACCCACCTCACTAATTATAGCTACCCATATAACCCCCATCTACCTATATCCACCCCAACCTATCCATATCCACCTATACTCACCCTACTCCACTCATACTCACCAATACCCACCTATACCCATGAATATCTACCCCAATCTATTCATACCCACTATTCCCACCTTATCCCACTTATACCCACCTATATATACCCCCTATCGAATCATACATTCCCCCGATACCATACACACCCTCATCTTACTTACGCATACCAATACCCACCCTCCCATACCTACCTCAAATCACCTATACCAACACCCAACCACCTATACCAAACCTCACCCAACTATACCTACCATAACCAACTCATATCCACTCGAACCTTCGCTAAAAAACTTATACCTACCCCAACCTACTCATACCAACCTATACACATGCCCACCCAACCATATCCACCCCATTAACTTATACCAACCTATACATATGCCCACCCAACCATACCCACCCCAACATACTCATACCAACCTATACACATGCCAACCCAACCATACCCACCCCTATGTCTTAAGCATACTTTTACCTATCCATACAAACCCTGACCCACCCCGACCCTCCATACCTATCCTCACCCACCAATATTTACCCATACCAATCCTCACATATGTATATCCACGCCCACCATGCCATACCTCCCTATACCCACTTCATACCCCCCATACCACCGTATACCCACCTTATACCTACCCCCACTATCCCATACCTACCAACTTATAATATTTCCCACCCACATATAACTACCTATATCAACCATTACCCACCCATACCTATCCATCCCCACCTACCCATAGTCATTCATACTTACCTGTACTAACCTATAACCAATATATTATACCTACATTTCATACCTATCCCCATACTTCCATATATACCTATATCTACTCATAACACCACATACCTACCCCCAATCCCTATACATACTCATACCCACCCTCATCTATCTAAATTCACCGATACCTACGTGAACCCACCCAAACCATATACCCCATCCCTATTCATACCCACTCATATACATAGTAATCCACTCATATCTTCCCCTACCCACCTATACTGACCCTTACCAACCTGAATTCACTCATACCTACCCTTACCCACCTATACCCATCCTTACCTACCCATACCTACCTCAACTCACTCATACCTACCCATACTTGCCCCAACCCTTTCATACTATCTTATACCAACCCATACCCATCGAATCCTCTTATACTAACACATACCAACCCATACGCACCCGACCTATCCATACCTATCCTCACCTAACCAAACCCACTTGTACCCAGCCTAATATACCCATAAAAACTAGTACAATCCCAACTCTCTCATACTAACCCATACCCACTCATATCAACCTATACCCTCCGTAACCCTTTTAACCATCTATACCTACCCACCCTAACCTATTAATAACCACTCATATCCATCCCCACCACTCATACCTATTTAAACCTATATATACCCACGCCCATCACTTCAAACCTACCCATACCAATCCAAAAGTACCCATACGCACCTTAACCCACTTACCTACCCAAACCCGCCCATACCCACTTATACCTACTAATATCTACCCTTACCTACTAATCCCCACTTGTACCCACCCTAACTTACCCATACCAACCCTAACTCATTGAAACTCACCTATACCTATCCATACCAACCTATATCATATCATACCAACCCAAACCCATATATATATACTCATACACTCTTATACCCATCGCAACCTACCTATACCTACTCAAAACCACTCCCATCGTTCCAAATCAACCCATATCCACACCTACCCACCTATACCCACCCTAACTAACTTATATCTATGCTTATATATCTATACTATATATATACCAAACCGCTCATACCCACCCCATACCTATCCCAACTTATGCATACCTATCTATACCCACTCATACCCAGGCCCATACATCCATACCCACCCCAACCCACTCAGACCTATCCATACCCTCCCTAACTAACCTATAACTAATCCTATACCCCTATATTTACCCCTATACAGCTAAATCCACCAATGAAGACCCTATCCCACTTAAACCCATTCAGACTCACTCATGCCCATTGATACCCACGTATACTGTCCCTAACCCATCCATACCTACCCATACGCACTCAAACCCACTCCAACCTACTAATACCTGAGCTCATCTCCTCGAAACTAGCCTGTACTTACCTATATTAATATATACCACTCCTACCCATACCCATCCCAACTTACCCATACCCATCCAAACCCACATATACCCACTCAAATTATATCATCCTCACCCTATATCTCTAATCCCACCCACTCATATTTTTTTTCCACCCAACATACTCATCTTCACCTATATATATCCACCAATACCTACCCAAACCTGCCCCATACCCATACATACCCTTCAAATTAACCTATACCCACCCACATCTACCTATACTCACCTATATCCACCTATACATATCCACACCCACCCATATCTACCCATATGCACACCCACCTATATCTACACTTATATCCACCTATGCACATACTATACAAACCCAGACTGTCCCAAACCTACTCATGCCTATCCTTATATATACATAGCTAACCATTCCTATCCCTCCCCACCCATACCCATGCCCACCGACCTATACCCACTCAAACCTACCCCAACCCTCCCATACCTACCTCAATTCACTCATACCCACCCAACCCACCTATATCTACCCATAATAACCCTCACCTACCTTAACTCACCTATACCGAACCTAACCCACTCATACCTACTCTAACCCAATCATACCTACTCTAACCCACTCATAACCTCCCCTACTCATCCGTACCTATCCTTACTCACTCAAACTTACCCATACCCACCCAAATCTAATTATACCCACTCATATTTATCCCAACCACCTATACCCGCCTATGCTAACCCTAACTCACCCATACCAAATCTAATCAATCCTAACCCATTTATACCTAACCATACTAATTTTTAGTTATTTAACCCATATCTACCCCCACCCACTCATATAAACCCATATCCATCCCCAGCCTACATACCAACCGATACCCACCTATACCTATTATTACCTATCCTAAAATATTCATACCTACCCCAATCTACCTATACCTACCTATACCCATTATTACCCACCCTAACTATTCATACCTACCCCAATCTACCCATACTCACCCTCGTATACCCATACCCATACCCACATACCCAAACCCACCCCTACTTTCTGATACCTATCCATAGCCACCATAACTCACCCATACCCTCCCCTACGCACCCATACCCTTTAAATATACCACATACTCACGTATACTACCTCATCCACTAATACCCCCTATACCTTCCCTTACTCATCTATACCCACTCAAACCCACCAATTACCATACCCACTAACCCTAATAACCCATACTTATTCTAACCTACTCATACTCACCCATACTCACTCATACCTACCCCCACTAACCTATAACTATCCCCACCAACCCAAACCTACCCAACCCACTCATATCTAACCTAACTTACTTATAACCATCCCCACTAACATATACCCACCATAACACACTCAAACCCACCCTAACCCACCCATACCAACCCCAATAACCTAAACTAACCCCAATCTACTTACACCCATTTATAACAACCCCACTCATACCCAACCAGAACTACACATACTCATTTATACTCATATACCCAAACCTATTGATACCCACCTATACCTATCTTAACCCACTCATACCCACGCCAACATATTTATACCTACGCATACCCACTCTTATCCAACAATACCTACACATACCCACCCTACTAATTATAGCTACCCATACAACCACTACCTACTAATACCCAACCCAACCCATCTATATCCACCCATACTCACCCTAACCACTCATACTCACTTATACCCACCTATACCCATCCATATCAACCCCAATCTATTCATACCTACTATACCCACCCTATCTCACATATACCCACATATAAATACCCCCTATCGAATTATACCTTCCCCTGATACCATACGCACCCTCCTCTTACTTACCCATAGCAATACCAACCCTCATATACCCACCTTGAATCTCTTATACCAACCCCCACGGACCTATACCAAACCCCACATAACTATACTCACTACAACCAACTCATATCCACTCCAACCTTCCCTAAAAATCTTATACCTACCCCAACCTACTCATACCAACCTATACACATTCCCACCCAACCATACCCACCCTAACCTACTCATACTAACCTATACACATACTTACACAACTATACCCACTCCCATGTCCAAAGCACACTCTTACCTATCCATGCAAACCCCCACCCACCCCGACCCCCCATACATATCCCTATCCACCAATATTTACCCATACCAACCCTAACCTACCCATATCCATGCCCACCATGCCATACCTCCCTATACGCACCTCATACACCCCATACCACCGTATATCCACTTTATACCTACCCCCACTCTCCCACACCTACCAACTATGCCATTTTCCACCCACCTATAACTACCTATATCAACTATCACCTACCCATCCCTACCTGCCCATAATTATTCATACTTACCCCAACCAACCTATAACTATTCATACGTACCTTTCATACCTATCCCTATACTTCCATACATACCCATATCTACTCATAACACTACATACCTACCCCTAATCCTTATACATACCCATACTAACCCTCACTTATCTAAACTCACCCATACCTACCTGAACCCACCAAAACTTTATACCCCATCATCACTCATACCCACTCATACATATAGCAATCTACTCATATCTACCCCTACCCACCCATACCAACCCTTACTAACCCAAATCCACTCATACCTACTTTACCCACCCATACCTACCTCAACTCACTCATACCTACCCATACCTACCCGAACCCTCTCATACTAACTTTACCTACCCATACCCGTCGAACCCTCTCATACTAACTTTACCTACCCATACCCGTCGAACCCTCTCATACTAACACATACCAACCCATACCCACCCGACCTAACCATACCCATCCTCACCTAACCAAACCCACTTACACCTAGCCTAACATTCCCATACCAACTCATACAATCCCAACTCTCTCATAATAGCCTATACCCACTCATATCAACTTATACCCTAAGCAACCCTTTTACCCATCCATACCTACCCACCCTAACCTACACCAATAACCACTCATACGCAACCCTACCCAATCTTACCCACCCTCACCACCTATAGCTATTTATACCCATATATACCAACCCCCACAATCCAAACCCACCCATACCTACTCGTACCCACCCATACCTACCTTTACCCACCGATACCTACCCTTATCACCCATATATACCCATACCTATACTTACCAACCAAAACTTACCCATACCAACCCAAAAGTACCTATACCCACCTTAACCTACTCATACATACCCAAACCTACCTATACCCTCTAATATTTACCCTTACCTACTTATCCCTGCTTGTACCCACCCCAACTTATGCATACCAACCCTAACCTATACCTATCCTAACCATATATACCCACCCATACCAACCCTAACTCACCCATACCAAATCAAATTAATTCCAACTCAATTATTCTCAACCATACTAATTTGTAGTTATTCCAATCCATATCTACCCCCACCAACTCATACAAACCCAAACCCATCCCTACCCTACAAACCTACCCATACCCACCTATACCCATTATTACTCACCCTAAACTATTCATACTAACCCCAATCCGCCCATACCCACCTATACCCATTATTACCCATCCCAAACCCTTCATACCTACCCGAATCTACCCATACCCACCCTCACATACCCATACCCACACCCACATACCCAAATCGACTCATACCTTCCCATATATATCCATACCCACTATAACTCACTAATACCTACCCCCCACCTATCCATACCCTTTAAATATACCACATACTCATACATACTAACCCATCCACTAATACCCCTCATACCAACCTAAACCCACCCATACCTACCATCACTCATCCAAACCTACTCAACCCACCCATTACCATACCTACTAACCTAAACAACCATTACATATTATAACTAACTTACATTAATACATACTCACTCATACCTACCTCCACCAACCATAACTATCCCCACCTACCCAAACCTACCCAACCCACTCAAACTCACCCTAACCAACCCATACCAACCCCAACCAACTAAACCCACCTATACCTATCCCAATCCACTCACACCCATCTATAACGACCCCCACTCATACCCACGTATATCTACCCATACTCTCTCATACTAATATACCCAAAGCTATTTAAACCCACCAATACCTATCTTAACTAACTCATACCTAGCCCAACCTCCTCATACCCACCCATACCCACATATACCCACTCTAACCCACCAATACCCATACATACCCACCCCACTAATTATAGCTACCAACACAACCCCCACCTATCTATACCTATCCTAACCTATCCATATCTACCCATACTCACCCCAACCCACTCATACTCACCTATACCAACCTATACCCATCATATCTAACCTAATCTATTCATTCCTACTATACCCACCCTATCCCATTTATACTCACCTAAACATACCCCCTCACGGAATTATACCTTCCCCTGATACCATACGCTCCCTCCTTTTATTTACCCATACCAATACCCACCCTCTCATACCCACCTTTAATCTCCTATACCAAACCCCACCCATGCATACCAAACCCCATTCAACTATACCCACCACAACTAACTCGTATCCACTCCAACCTTTCTTAAAACCTTATACCCATTGATACCTACTAACTCGTACTCACTCATACCCATCGATACCTACTAATATATACCTATCTTGTTCCCAACCCATCCAAACCCACCCATACCCACTGAAATCCACCCTAACCCACTAATACCAACCCTCATCCCCTCAAAACTCGCCTATACTTACCTATATCCACACATACCACTCCCACCTATACCTATCCTAACTTACCCATACCCACCCAAACCCACATATACCCACCCAAATTACCTTTTTCCCACCCTATCTATCCAAACCCACGTACTAATATTTTTTTTCACCCAACATACTTATCTTTACCCAAAGATATCTACCCACACCTACCCAAACCTACCCCATACCCACATATACCCTCCATACTAACCCATACCCACCCACATCTACCTATACTCACCCATATCCACCAATATATACCCTCACCCACCATACCTACCCATACGCACACCCAACTATATATATATTCATATCCACTTATGTATATACAATACCAGCCCAGACTGTCCCAAACCAACTCATGCCCACTCCCATATACATATATCTAACCATTCCTATCCCTACCCGCCCATCCCATACCCATCAACCTATACTCATGCAAACCCACCCCAACCCTCCCATAGCTACCCTATTTCACTTATACCCACCCAACATACCCATACCAACCCATATTCACCCATAATAACCCCCACCTACTTTAACTCACCTATACCCAACCTAACCCACTCATACCCACCCATACCTAGTCTAACCCATTCATAACCACCCCCATTAACCCGTACCCACCCTTACCTACTCAAACTTACCCATACATATCCAAATCCAATTATACCTACCCATACCTATCCCAACCACCTTTACCCACCCATACCAACCCTAACTTACCCGTACCAAATTTAATCAATCCTAACCAACTTATACCCAACCATACTAATTTGTAGTTATTCCAACCCATATCTACCCTACCAACTCATACAAACCTATTCCCATCTCCACCCTACATACCTACCCATACCACCTACACCCATTATTACCCACCCTAAAATATTCATACCTACTCTAATCTACCCATACCCACTTACACCCATTATTACCTATTCCTAACCATTCATACCTACCCGAATTTATCCATACCCACCCTCACATACCTATACCCATACCCATATACCTAAAACCCATCCCTACCTTCCCATACCTACCTATACCCATCACAACTTACTAATACCCCACCCCTACCCACCCATACCCTTTAAATATACCACATACTCACGCATATTACCCTATCCACTAATACCCCGCATACCAACCTAAACCCACCCATACCTATCCTTACTCATCTATACCCACTTAAACCCACCCATTACCATACCCACTAATCTAAACAACCCAAACCTATTCTAACCCACTCATACTTGCATATACTCACTCATACCTACCCCCCACCAACCCATAACTACCCTCACCCACCCAAACCTACCCAACCCACTCATACCTACCCTAACCTACTTATAACCTATAGCACTAACCCATATTCACCCCAATCCACTCTAACCCACCCATACTAACCCCAACCAACTAAACCAACCTATTCCAACCCCAATCAACTCATACCCATCTATAATGACCTCCACTCATATTCACTCATATCTACACATACTTACTCATACTCATATACCCAAACCTACTTATACCCACCTATACTTATCTTAACCCACTCATACCCACCCCAATATATTTATACCTATGTTTACCACTCTAACCCACCAATACCCTCCCATACCTACCTCGAATCTTCTATACCAACCCCCACGCACCCATACCCACCCCAACCTACGCATACCAACCTATATACATGCCCACCCAACCATACCCACTCCCATGTCCTAAGTGCACTCTTACTTATCCATACAAACCCCTACCCACCCCGACCCTCCATACCTATCCCCACACACTAATATCTACTCATACCAATCCTCACCTACCCATATTTACGCCCACAATGCCATACCTCCCTATACCCACCTCATACCCCCTATACCACTGTATACCCACCTTATACCTAACCCCACTCTCACACGCACCAACTCATGTCATTTCCTACCTACCTATAACGACCTATATCAACCATCACCCACCCATACCTACCCATCCCTACATGCCCATAATCATTCATACTTATCCCTACTATGCTATAACTACTCATACCTATCCCCATACTTCCATACACACCCATATCTACTCATAACACCACATCTACCCCCAATCCCTATACATACCCATACCAACCCTCACCTATATAAACTCACCCATACCTACCTGACCCCACCCAAACCCTATACCCCATCCCCACTCATACCCACTCATACACATAGCAATCCATTCATATCTACCCTACCTACCCATACCGATCCTTACCAACCTAAATCTACTAATACTAACCCTTACCCACCAATACCTACCCTTACCCACCCAAACCTACCTCAACTCATTCATACATACCCATACCTACCCCAACCCAATCATACAAACCTATACCCACCCATACCCAAGGACCCTCTCATACTAATACATACCAACCCATACCTACTCGACCTATCCATATCCATCTTCACCTAACTATATATACACATCCCCACCACTCCAAACCCACCCATACCAACCCTTACCCACCGATACCAACCCTTATCACCCATACATACCTAAACCTATACTCACCAACCAAAACGCACCCATACCAACCCAAAAGTACCCATACCCACCTTAACCCACTCATATCTACCCAAACCCACTAATATCTACTATTACCTATTAATCCCTACTTGTATCCACCCCAAACTACCCATACCAACCCTAATCAATTGAAACTCATCTATACCCATCCATACCAACCCATATCTAATCATACTAACCCAAACCCATACATATATACTCATACTCCCTTGTACCCCACCGCAACCTACCCATACCTACTCAAAACCACTCCTATCGGCCCAAATCCACCCACACCCACCCATACCCACGCTAACCAACTTATACCTACCCTTACATACCCATACCTATACCATACACACCCCAACCCTCTTATATCCATGCCATACCTATCCCAACTCATGCATACCTATCTATACCCACCCATACCCATGCCTATATATCCATACCTACCCTAACCCACTCAAACCTATCCGTACCCTCCCCAACTAACCCATAACCAATTATATACCCCTATATTTACTCCCATATAACTAAACCCACCAATAAAGACCCTATCACACTTAAACCCACTCAGACTCACTTATACCCATCGAAACTCCACCGTACTTACCTATATCTATACATATCAATCTCACTTATACCCATCCCAACTTACCCATACCCATCCAAACCCACACATACACCATACCCACATATATACTTCATACTAACCCATACCCACCTACATCTATCTATACTTACCCATATCCACCTATACATACCCTCACCAACCCATACCTACCCATACGCACACCCACCTATATATACACTCATATCCACCGATACACATATTATACCAACCCAGACTGTCCCAAACACACTTATGCCCACCGCCATATATATATCTAACCATTCCTATCCTTATCCACGCATCCCATGCCCACTGACCTCCCACTTAACTCTACCCCAACCCTCCCATACCTGCCCCAATTTACTCATACCCACCCAACCCACCCTTGTCCACCCACAATAACCCCTACCTATTTTAACTCACCTATACCCAACCTAACCCACTTATACCTACCTATACCAAATCTAACCGACTCATAACCACCCCCACTCACCCATACCTACCCTTACCTACTCAAACTTACCCACACCCACCGAAATCTAATTATACCCACCTATACCTATCCCAACCACTTATACCCACCTATACCAACCCTAACTCACCCATACCAAATCTAATCAATCTCAACCCACTTATACCCAACCATACTAATTTGTAGCTATTCCAACTTATATCTACGCCCACCCACACATACAAAATTATTCTCATCCCCACATACCCACCCATACCCACCTACACCTATTATTACCTACCCCAAACTTTTTATACATACCCCAATCCATCCATACCCACCTACACCCATTATTACCCACCCCAAACCATTCATACTTAACCGAATCAACCCATACCCATGCTCACATAGCCATACCCACACCCACATACCCAAACCCACGCCAACCTTCCCATACCTACCCATACTCACCACAACTCACCCATATCCACCCCCCACCCATCCATACCCTTTAAAGGTAACACATACTCACGCATATTACCCATCCACTAATACCCCCTATACTAACCTAAACCCACCCATACCTAGCCTCACTCATTCATACCCATTCAAACCAACCTATTACCATACCCACTAATCCAAACTACCCATACCTATTCTAACTCACTCATACTCACCCATACTCACTCATACCTACCTTTACCAACCCATAACTACATCTCCATCTACCCAAACCTATCCAATCCACTCATACCTACCCTAACCTACCAATAACCACCCCTAGTAACCCATACCCACCCCAACCCACTCAAACCTACCCTAACCGACCCATACCAACCCCATCCTACTAAACCCACCTATAACAACCCAAATCAACTCACATCCATCTATAACGACCCCCACTTATACCCACCCATATCCCCAAACTCACTCATACATATAAACCTAAACCTACTTATACCCACTTATACCTATTTTAACCTACTCATACCTATCCCAACCTACTCATACCCATCCATACCCACCGATACCCACTCTAACCTACCAATACCCATATATACCCACCCTACTAATTATAGCTACCCATACAACCCCCACCTATCTATACCCACCCCAATCCATCCATATCCACCCATACTCATTCCAACGCACTCATACTTACCTATACCTACCTATACCCATCCATATATATCCCAATCTATTCATACCCATTATACCCACCTATACATACCCTCCTACCGAATCATACCTTCCACTGACTCCAAACACACCCTCCTATTACTTACCCATACCAATACCCACCCTCCCATACCCAGCTCGAATCTCCTATACCTACCTCCACCCGGCCATACCAAACCTCACCCAACTATACCCACCACAACCAACTCATATCCACTCTAACCTTTCCTAAAAAACTTATACCCACCCCAACCTACTCATACCAACCTATACACATGCCCACGCCAACATACTCATACCAACCTATACACATACCCACCCAACCATACCTATCCCCATGTCCTAAGCACACTCTTACCTATCCATACAAACCCTCACCCACCCCGATCCCCCATACCTATCCCCACCCACTAATATCTACCCATATCAATCTTTACCTACCCATATCCATGCCCAACATGCCATACATCCCTATACCCACCTCATACCCTCAAGCTCCATACATACCTATACCAACCCTCACCTATCTAAACTCACTCATACCTACATGAACCTACCTAAACCCTATACCCTATCCCCACACATACCCACTCATACATATAGCGATCCACTCATATCTACCCCTACCACCCATACCGACCCTTACCAACCCAAATCCACTCATACCTACCCTTACCCACTCATACCTACCCTTACCCACCCATACCTAACTCAACTCACTCATACCTACCCATACTTGCCCCAACTATCTCATACTAACCTATACCAACCCATACCTATCGAACCCTCTCATACAAATATATACCAACCTATACCCACCCAACCTATCTATACCCATCATCACCTAACCAAACCCACTTATACCAAGCCTAACATATCCATATTAACTCATACAGTCCCAACTTTCTCAAACTAACCCATACACACTCATATCAACCTATACCCTCCATGACCCTTTTACCCATCCATACCTACCCACCCTAACCTACTAATAACAACTCAAACACACCCGCACCAAATCTTAGCTACCCCCACCACCTATACATATTTAAACCCATATATACCTACTCCCACGACTCCAAACCCACCCATACCTACTTGTACCCACCCATACCTACTTGTACCCACCCATACCTACCCATACCCACCAATACCCACCCTTATCATCCATACATACCCATACCTATATTCACCAACCAAAACTCACCCATGCCAACCCAAACGTACTTATAACTATCTTAACATACTCATACAAACCCAAACTTACTTATACTTACTAATATCTACCCTTACCTATAAATCCCCACTTGTACCTATCCCAACCTGCCCATACCAGCCCTAATCCATTGAAACCCACCTATACCCACCCATTCCAACCCATATCCAATCATACCAACCTAAACCCATACATATACTCATACTCTCTTATAGGGGTGTTCATGGTTCGGGTTGGTTCGGTTTTTTGGTAAATTTGGAACCGAACCGAAGTTGATCGGTTCTCTATAAAATGGAACCGAACTAAACCATTCCTTAGTAAAAATCGAACCAAACCAAATCGAAAAAGTTCGGCTTAGTTCGGTTTGGTTCTATGGGTCTTTCAAATCGCTCGTTATCACACCGTGAGGCATGAATGGTTGAGCCACTGAGTTGGTTCATATTTTATTTTTAAACCTTTAACTTTGGGTGCTGATATTTGCCCCTATAGAATTACTAGTAACACCCTTAATTTTTCACTTTGAGATATTTCATAAGTTAGGATTTAGGGGTGCTAGTCATTATGTGGGTAATACCCTTTACTTTTTTAGTTTCAATCACATTGTTGAACACTTGAAAGTTTTGAATGCACCAAATGGTGGTAATTGGGGTCACCACCATATAATGTACAATATTAGTGAGATTGTACACTATATAGTAGTAATTACTGAAGTTATAGTACCAATGGTTCGGGTTGGGTTGGTTCGGGTTAAAAAACTCACAACCCAGAACCGAACCGATCATATTGGGTTTTATTTTTTTGGAACCGAACCAAACCGAACGGTCAAAAATACCCGATCCAAACCGAACCAAATAGACCGGTTCGGTTCGGTTTGGCGGGTCAACCCGAACTGATGAACACCCCTACTCTCTTATACCCATCGTAACTCACTCATACCTACTCAAAACCACTCCCATCGACCCAAATCCACCCATACCATACCTACCCACCCCAACCAACTTATACCTATCCTTACATACCCATACCATACATACCCCAAACATCTTATACCTACCCCATACCTATCCAAACTCATGCATACCTATATATACCCACCCATACCCACACTATACATCCATACCCACCCCAACATACTAAGACCTATTTATACCCTCCACAACTAACCCATAACCAATCCTATACCCCTATACTTACCCCATACAACTAAACCCACTAATAAAGACCCTATCCAACTTAAACCCACTCAGACTCACTAATACTCATCGATACCCACTAATATGTACATATACTGTCCTTAACCCATCTATACCCACCCATACCCACTAAAACCCACCCCAACCCACTAATACTTACCCTCATTTCCTCGGAACTCACCCGTAATTACCTATATCCACATATACCACTCCCATCCATACCCATCCCAACTTACCCATACCCATCCAAACCCATATAAAGCCCATTAAATTACCTTATCCCCACCCTATCTATCAAAACCTATCTACTTATATTTTTTTCCACCCAATATACTCATCTTCACCCATATATATATATCTACCCACACCTACCCAAACCTACCCATACCCACACATACCCTCTATACTAACCCATACCCACCCATATCTACCTGCACTCACCCATATCTACCTATACATACCCTTACCCAACAATACCTACCCATACGCATACCCACTTATATACACTAATATCTACCTATGCAAATACTATACCAATCCAGACTATCTTAAACCTACTCATGCCCACCCCTATATACATATATTTAACTATTCCTATCCCTACCCACCCATACCTATACCTACCGACCTATACCCACTCAAACCTACCCCAACCCTCCTATACCTACCCTAATTCACTCATACCCACCCATACCCACCCATAATAACCCTCACCTACCCTAACTCACCTATATTTAACCAAATCCACATATACCCACCCATACCTGCTCTGACACACTTATAACCACCCCCACTCACCCGTACCAACCCTTACCCACTCAAACTTACGCATACCTACCCAAATCCAATTATACCCACGCATACCTATCCCAACCACCTATACCCACCTATACCAACCCTAATTCACCCATACCAAATCTAATCAATCCTAACCCAATTATACCCAATCATACTAATTTGTAGGTATTTTGACCCATATATACCCCCACCCACTCATATAAACTCATACCCATCCTCACACAATATACCTACGTATACCCACCTATACCCATTATTTCCCATCCTAAACTATTTATACCTACGCCAATCCACCCATACCCACTACACCTATTATTACCCACCACAAACCATTCATACCTACCTCAGTCTACCCATACCCACCCTTACATACCTATACCCACACCAACATACCCAAACCCACCCCTACCTTCATATACCTACCCATAACCACCACAACTCACCCATACCCACCCCCCACCCACCCATAGCCTTTAAACGTACCATATACTCACGCATACTACCCCATCCACTAATACCCCCCATACCAAACAAAACCCATCCATACCAACCCTCACTTATTCATACCCAATCAAACCTACCTATCACCATACCTACTAACCCAAACAACCCATACCTATTTTAACCCATTCATACTCACCATACTCACTCATACCTATCCCCACTAACCCATAACTATCCCCACCCATCCAAACCTATATACCCAACCCATACATACCTATCATAACCTACCTATAACCATCCCCACTAACCCATACCCACCCCAATCCCCTCAAACCCACTCTAACCCCCTATACCAACCCCAACCAACTAAACCTACATATACCAACCCCAATTCACTCACACCCATCTATAACGACCCCCACTCATACCCACCCATATCTACCCATACTCACTAATGCTCATATACCCAAACCTACTTATACCCACCAATACCTATCTTAACCCACTCATACCCACCCCAACCTATTCATACCCACTTATACCTATCCTTAACCTACTCATACCCACCCCAACCTACTCATACCCACTTATACCAACTCTAACCCACAAATACCTAGAGATACCCACCCCACTAATTATAGCTACCCATACATCCCCCACCAACCTATACCCATTCCAACCCATCCATATACACCCATACTCACCCCAACCCACTCATACTCACCTATACCCACCTATACCCATCCATATCTACCACAATCTATTTATACCCACTATACCCACCCTATCCCACTTATACCCATCTATACATAACCCCCACAAAATCATACCTTCCCTCGACACCATACACACCCTCCTCTTACTTACCTATACCAATACCCACCCTCCCATACCCAACTTGAATCTCCTATACCAATTCCCACGCATCCATACCAAACCCCACCCAATAATACCCACCACAATCAACTCATATCCATTCCAATATTCCCTAAAAAACTTATACCCACACTAACCTACTCATAACAACCTATACACATGCCCACCTAACCATACCCACCCCAATCTACTCATACCAATCTATACATATGCCCACCCAACCATACCCAACCCCATGTCCTGAGTACACCCTTACCTATCCATACAAACCCTCACCAACCCCTACCCCCCATACCTATCCCCACCCACTAATATCTTTCCAAAGCAATCCTCACCTACCTATATCCACGCCAATCGTGCGATACCTCCTTATACCCACTTTATACCCCCTTACCACCGTATACCTACCCTAACTCTCCCACACCCACCAACTCATGCCACTTCCCACCCACCTATAACTACCTATATTAACCCTCACCCACTCATACCTACCCATCCCTACCTACCCATAATCATTCATACTTATTCTATAACCACTCATACCTACCATTCATACCTATCCCCATAGTTCCATATATATCTATAACACTATATGCCTAGCCCCAATCCCTATACATACCCATACCAACCCTAACCTATCTAAACTCACCCATACTTACCTGAACGCACCAAAACCCAAAACCCCATCCTCACTCATACATATAACAATCTACTTATATCTATCCTTACCCACCTATACCGACACTTACCAACCCAAATCTACTCATACCTGCTCTTACGCACCCATACCTACCCCAACCCTCTCATATTAACCTATACCAACACATACCCATCGAACCCTCTCATACTAACACATACCAACCCATACCCACCCGACCTATCTATATCCATCATCACCTAACCAAACACACTCATACCAAGCCTAACATACCCAAACCAACTCAAACAATCCCAACTCTCTCATATTAACCCAAACCCACTCATATCAACCTATACCTTCTGTAACCCTTTTACCCATCCATACCTACCTACCTTAACCTACCAATAACCACTCATACCTACCCCTATCCAATCTTACCCACCCCCACGACCTATACCAATTTAAACATATATATACCCACCCCCACCACTCCAAACCCACCGATACCAACCCTTACCCACTGATACCCACCCTTACCACCCATACATACCCATACCTATACTCACCAACCAAAACTCACCCATACCAACCCAAAAGTATCCATACCAACCATAACCCACTCATACCTACCTAAACCCACCATATCCACCTATACCCACTAATATATACCCTTACTTTATAATCCCTATTTGTACTTATCCCAACCTACCCATACCAACCCTAACTTATTAAAAATCACATATACCCATCCATGCCAACCCATATCCAATCATACCAACCCAAACCCATACATCTATACTCATACTCTCTTATACCCACCGCAACCCACCTATACCTACTCAAAACCACTCCCATCAACCCAAATCCACCCATACCCACACCTACCCACCTATACACACGCCAACCAACTTATACCTACCCTTACATACCTATACCATACATACCCCAACCCTCTTATACCCATGTTATGCCTATCCCAACTCATGTATACCTATCTATGCCCACCTATACCTATGCACATATATCCATACCCACCCCAACCCACTCAAACCAATCAATACCCTCCCAACTAACCCATAACCAATCATATACGTCTATACCTACCCCCATAAAACTAAACCCACCAATAAAGACCCAATTCCACTTAAACCGACTCAGACTCACTCATACCTATTGATCTCCACTAATATATACCTATATTATCCCCAACTCATCCATACCCACCTAAACCCACCCCAACCCAATAATACCTACCCTCATTCCCTCGAAACTCGCCCGTACTTACCTATATCAATACATACCACTCCCCCCCATACCCCTCCCAACTTACCCATACCCATCCTAACCCACATATACCCACCCAAATTACCTCATCCCACCTTATTTATCCAAACCCACCCACTCATATTTTTTTCTATCCAATATATTCATCTTCACCTATATATATCCACTTACACCTACCCAAACCTACCCCATACCCACACATGCCCTCCATACTAACCCATACCCACCGATATCTACCTATACTCACCATCATCTATACATACTCTCACCCACCCATACCTACCCATACGCACACCCACCTTAATATACACTCATATCCACCTATGCACATACTATACCAACCCAGACTGTCCCAAACCCACTCATGCCTACCCCCATATACACATATCTAACCATTCCTATTCCTACCCACACATACCCATGCCTACTGACCTATACCCACTCAAACCCATGCCAACCCTCCCAAACCTACCCTAATTTACTTATACCAAACCATACCCATGTATATCCACCCATAAATAACCCCCACCTACCTTAACTTACCTATACCCAACCTAACTGACTTATACCCACCATACCTACTCTATCCCATTCATAACCACCCCCACTCACCAGTACCCATACTTACCCACTCAAACTTACTCATACCCACCCAAATCCAATTATATATACCTATACATATCCTAACCACCTATACACACCCATACCAACCTAACTCACCCATACCAAATCTAACTAATCCCAACCCACTTATACCCAACCATACTAATTTGTAGTTATTCCAACCTATATCTACCATCACCCACCCACTTATACCAACCCATACCCATCAATATCCTACATACCCACCCATACCCATGTACACCCATTATTACCCACCCTAAACTATTCATACCTACCCCAATCCATGCATACTCTCTTACACCCATTATTACCCACACCAAACCATTCATATCTACCCCAATCTACCCATACCCACCATCACATACCCATACCTATACCCACATACTAAAACCTACCCCTACCTTCTTAAACCTACCCATACCCACCACAACTCACCCATACCCTTTAAACGTACCACATACTAACGCATACTAATACCCACTATACCAACCTAAACCCACCTATATATATCCTCACTCATCCATACCCACTCAAATATACCTATTACTATACCCACTAACCCAAACAACCCATACCTATTCTAACCTACTTAAACTCATCTATACTTACTCATACCTACCCCCACCAACCCATAACTACCCTCACCCACCCAAACCTACCCAACCACTCATACCTACCCAACCTACCTATAACCATCCCCACTAACCCATACCCACTCCAACCCACTTAAACCCGCCATAACCCATCCATACCAACCCCAACCAACTAAACCTACCTATACCAACCCCAATCCACTCACACCCATCTATAACGACCCCTACTCATACCCACCCATATCTACCCATACTCACTCATACTTATATATCCAAACCTACTTATACCCACCTATACCTATCTTCACCCACTCATACCTACCCTAACCTACTCATACCCACCCATACCCACTCTAACCCACCAATACCTACACATACCCACCCCACTAATTATAGCTACCTATACAATCCCCACCTACCTATACCCACCCAAACCCATCCATATCCATCCATACTCACCCCAACCCACTTATACTCACCTATACCCACTTATACCCATCTATATCTATCGCAATCTATTTGTACCCACTATAACTACCCTATGCCACTTATACCCACCTATATTTACCCCCTACCGAATCATATCTTCCCCCGACACCTTACGTACCCTCCATTTACTTACCCATACCAACACCCACTCTCCTATACCCATCTTAAAGTTCCTCTACGAACCCCTATCCATACATGCCAAACCCCACCCAATAATACCCAGCACAACCAACTCATATCCACTCCAACATTCCCTAAAAAACTTATACCCACCCCAACCTATTCATACCAACCTATAAACATGCTCACCCAACCATACCCACCCCAACCTACTTATACCAATATATACGCATGCCCACCCAACTATACCCACGCCAACATACTTATACCAACCTATACACATACCCACCCAACCATACCCATCCCCATGTCCTAAGCACACTCTT
Organism: Chamaelirium japonicum; assembly: GCA_947650365.1. NCBI lineage: Eukaryota > Viridiplantae > Streptophyta > Magnoliopsida > Liliales > Melanthiaceae > Chamaelirium > Chamaelirium japonicum. Next base: position 21,749,391 of record OX393556.1, read on the forward strand.
ACTATACAAACCCCCACCTCCCCCGACCCCCCATACCTATCCCCACACACCAATATCTACCCATACCAATCCTCACCTACTCATATCCACGCCCACCATGCCATACCTCCCTATACCCACCTCATACCCCCATACCAGCATATACCCACCCTATACCTACCCCTACTCTCCCACACCCACCAACTCATGCCATTTTCCACCCATCTATAACTACTTATATCAACCATTACCCACCCATACCTACCCATTCCCACCTGCCCATAATCATTCTTTCTTACCCCTATCAACCTATAACCACTTATATCTAGCTTTCATACCTATCCCCATATATCCATACATACCCATATCTACTCATAATATAACATACTTACCCCCAATCCCTATACATACCCATACCAACCCTCATATATCTAAACTCACCCATACCAACCTGAAACCACCCAAACCCTATACCTCATCCCTACTCATACATAAAGCAATCCACTCATATCTATCCTTATCCGCCCATACCGACCCTTACCAACCCAAATCTACTTATACCTACCCTTACAGACCCATACCTACCCTTACCCACCTATACCTACCTCAACTCACTCATACCTACCCATACCTGCCCCAAGCCTCTCATACTAACGTATACCCATCCATACCCATTGAACCCTTTCATACAAACACATACCAACCCATATCTACCCGACCTATCCATACCTATGCTCACCTAACCAAACCCACTCATACTCAGCCTAACATACCTATACCTACTCATATAATCCCAACTCTCTCATACTAATCTATACCCTCTCATATCAACCTATATCTTCCGCAACCCTTTTACCCATCCATACCTACCTACCCTAACCTACCAATAACCATTCATACCCACCCCAACCCAATCTTACCCATCTCCACCACCCATATATATTTAAACCCACATATACCCACCCCCACGACTCCAAACCTACCCATACCTACTCATACCCCCATACCTATCTTTACCAACTGATACCTACTCTTATCACCCATATATACCCATATCTATACTCACCAACCAAAACTCACCCATACCAACCCAAAAGTACCCATTACCCACCTTAACCTACTCATACCTACCCAAACCCACCCATACCCACTAATATCTTCCCTTACCTACTAATCCATACTTGTACCCACCCTAACCTACCCATACCAACCCTAACCCATTGAAACTCACCTATAACCACCCATATCAACCCATATCTAATTATACCAACCCAAATCCACCCACACCCACTCCTACCCACCCATACCCACTCCAACCAATTTATACCTACCCTTATATACCTATACCATACATACCCTAACTCTCTCAGACCCACCCCATACCTATCCCAACTTATGCATGCCAATCTATACACACTCATACCCACACCCACATATCCATACGTGGACCCCAACCCACTCAGACCTATCCATACCCTCCCCAATGAACCCTAACCAATCATATACCCCTATACTTACCCCCATAAAACTAAACCGACTAATAAAGACCCTATCCTACTTAAACCTACGCAGACTCACTCATACCCATCGATACGCACTAGTATATACCTATACTGCCCCAACCCATCCATACCCACCCAAACTCACCCAAACACATTAATACCTACCTTAATCCCCTTGAAACTCACCCGTACTTACCTATATCCACACATACCACTCCCACCCATACGCATCCCAACTTACCTATACCTATCCAAACCCACATATACCCACCCAAATTACCTCATCCCTACCCTATCTATCCAAACCCACCCACTCATATTTTTTTCCATACAATATACTTATTTTCACCCATATATATCTACCCATACTTACCTAAACCTACCCCATACCCGAACATACCCTTCATACTAACCCATACCCACCGACATCTACCTATACACACCCATATCCACCTATACATACCCTCACCTACCCATATCTACCTATACATATACCCACCTATATATACACTCATATCCAGCTATACACATACTATACCAACCCAGACTGTCCCAAACCCGCTCATGCCCATCCCCATATACATATATCTAACCATTCTTATCCCTACCCACCCATACCCATGCCCACTGACCTATACCTACTCAAACCTACCCCAACCCTCCAATACCTACCCCAATTCAGTCATACCCACCCATATCCACCCATAATAACCCCCACATATTGTAACTCACCTATACCCAACCTAACCCACTCATACCCACCCATACCTACTCTAACACACTTATAACTACCCTCACTCACCAGTACCCACCCTTACCCACACCCACCAAAATCCAATTCTACCTACCTATACCTATCTCAACCATCTATACCCACTCATACCAACCCTAACTCACCCATACTAATTCTAATCAATCCTAACCCACTTCTACCCAACCATACTAATTTATAGTTATTCCAACCTATATCTACCCCCACCCACTCATACAAACTCACACCCATCCTCACCCTATATACCCACCCATACCCACCTACACGTATTATTACCCACCCCAAACTAGTCAAATCTACCCCAATCCATCTATACCTACTTACACCCATTATTACCCACGCCAAACCATTCATACATACCCCAATCTACCCATACCCACCCTCACATACCCATAACCACATTTACATACCCAAACTCACCCCTAACTTCCCATACGTACCTATACCCACCACAACTCACCCATACCTACCCCCCACCTACCCATACCCTTTAAACGTACCACATACTCACGCATACTACCCTATCCACTAATACCTTCATACCAGTCTAAACCCATTAATACCTATCCATACCCACTCAAACCCACCCACTACCATACCCACTAACCGAAACAACCCATACCTATTCTAACCTACTCATACTCACCCATACTCACTCATACTTACGCCCACCAACCCATAACTACCCCCACCCACCCAAACCTACCCAACCCATTCATACCTAACCTACCTATAACTACCCTCATTAACCCATACATACCCCAACCCACTCAAACCCACCCTAACCTACCCATACCAACCCTAACCAACTAAACCCATAAATACCAATCCCAATCCACTCACACCCATCTATAACGACCCCCACTCATACCCACCCATATCTACCCATACTCACTCATACTCATATACCCAAACCTACGTATACCCACCTATACCTATCTTAACCCACTCATACCCACCCCAACCTACTCATACCCACTCTAACCTACCAATACCTATGCCCACCCACCTTACTAATTATAGCTACCCATACAACCCCCACCTACCTATACCCACCCTAACCCATCCATATTCACCCATACTCACCCCAACCCACTCATATTAACCTATGCCCACCTATACTCATCCATATCTACCCCAATCTATTCATACCCACTATAACCACCCTATCCTACTTACACCCACCTATATATACCCCCTACCGAATTATACCTTCCCCCGACACCATACGCACCCTACTCTTACTTACCCATACCAACACCCACCCTCCTTTACCCACCTCGAATCTCCTATATCTGTGGGAATTGGATCCGCTTATCAGAGTCACAGTGGAAGCAAAAGATAGATTCGAAGATCATACGGTGTATGTTTCATTACAATTAATTCTATAAAACAATCTACATGCAAATCTATGATCTTAGCATATGTGCGGACACCCTAGAGGCATACTAAGATCTACGGAAGACATGCATGTATCTAGTTAGGTGTTTAGAATCATCATACCTTGTGGATTTATGATCCGGAGAGAACGGAACGATGATGAACCACACGTGAATCGTATGGGAAGCTATCGGATAGCGCCTTGTCCTTTGCGAATTGAGGAATCCTCGAAGTCCTATATTTGAGTGCAAGGACTACGAGTCGACGGAGGAATTCGTTGCGAAGTCGACGGTATGCCGGTAGGTCTCCTCCATCTCTTTCTCTCTTCTTCCTTCTCCTTCCTTCCTCCTTCTTCTTCCTTCTTCTTCCTCTTTCTTCCTTGGCCGAAACCTCAGAGAGGGAGAGAGGGAGAGAGGGAGAGGGGTTCGGGTATTAGGAGAGGAGAGGCACCTTGGGCCGGCCCCTCCCCCTCCAATCTATATATAGGGCCGGCCTCCTAGTGACATACGCAAGTTAGGGCCGGCCCTAAAGAGATTAGGATGAGGGGGGGGTCGGTTTTAGGGTTTCCAAGTGTCTATCGTAAAGCCTGGACGTAAACGCCCTTCACAAAAAGTAAAAAACTGAAAGAGAGATTGAGTAAGGTGCGCTACTCGGAATCGAGTTTCGTTAGCACCTATGAGCTACTGGAATTATTCTGCTCATTCTAAGATCCATATTCAATATGTTCTGAGTCATATTTTAGTATTTACCAAAATACCCCTATGGCCCCTGACACATGTGAATTACGTACTTAGGCTCTGGGCTTGCGCTCCATCGCGCTACTTCACATCCAACGTATCCATCCAGGTCGGGAAACAATTCCTATACGCAATGATAGGGTGGAACCTTCAGGGTTCGGGATCTCTAACTCTAACCGGATCCTTGATTAACTGTTCCGGTGACACACCGAAAGTTCCGTTAATCAGCCCTAATCTGATTAACCCGTGTAGCTACCCAAAGTGCGATGCGAGTTGATCTCTAGTGATCCTAACTTATGTTACTCCCTCGTAACCCTGTTCTCTACTATACTCTGATAATCCTTAGTCCCTCCTATTACTGGTGCCATGATACGACTCGGGCAGTGGGGAGCACTGTCAGATCCCGATCGATCATCTGACTAGGAATTGATAACTTGTCATATATAACACCACACACCTTCCGGTGCTATGCCTAGCATCCGGAACATCGTCAGTCATACTGACAACCACCAGGCCTAGGTTAAATATGTGGACAGATTGACTCATCAAAATACACTCATCCAACACTGGATGTCGGATAACCTGTAGGGATTACATGTCACTCAAGAGCCAGCCGGGTAATCCAACGTACCATGGTATTGGACTATGAAAGGTCCGCACACGTTGGCACATCAAAGCACCACACAACCGGTTGGCCCAGTGTACATGGTTCCTCAGGGTTAAGGACAGATTATCTATAGTAGTAAGACGTACGGTTTATGCACCAGTGTCTGAATCACTGAACTGTGCATCATCTTGGTTTCTGTTCAACACGATCATCATGCTTGGTCAGGTGAATGGGAATCCCACATTCCCGTGGTGAAGACTTCATACATCCTCTACCTGCCAACAGCTTATTCTCGGTGAAGCGACCGGCATCACCTATGCTGTGAACTAGTTCTAAGTCTATACATAACTGGTCCACTGGGTCTCCCAAGCATGGATCCACCATGCGCCTCAGTGGCCTACTGTATTCCCTAGGGTCCTTTATTATATGTGTATTAACATATACAAAAGTAGTATTCTAATTAAAGCAATAACCAAAGTCATCTTTATTAATGTTAATACAGAAAATCCATGCTCAGGACACACGAAACATACACCGTATGATCTTCAGATCTATCTTTGCTTTCGCTGCGACTTCTATAAGCGGATCCAATTTCAATAATTGGTATCAAAGCACGCTTTGGTGTGTGTTTCATGCATGAATTTGTGAAAACATCATGTGAATATATGATGGCATATGGTTTCATCGGGGTTCGGTGTAGATCATGCATATGGATTGTGCTATGTATCATCTTTTTGCAGGTACCGCACTGAATAGTAATCTATGATTGCATGCCTCTGGGGGTCGGATCCCGGATTTAATTTTGCATTGATTATTATTGTGCTTGTGGATTTTAAGACTCTAGATGGGTGGGGGTGGAGGTTGACCACCCTCGGTTCCCTGGCCATATTTTCTAGGATTGTTTCCTTTTCTTTCTAGCAAAATTATACACGAACGAGCACTTGCTTGAAGCGTGTTAGTTTTTCGGTCACATGAAGAAGGAGATAATGCTACATCTACAGTTCGGGCAAGCGGTACCATGGCGTGCAAAAACCCAGCGAAAGCGTGCATGTTAGCGATGATCGGGATCATCGTCAGAGATCGTGCAGAACGAAAGAGCAGGATATCTTGGCTGTGCTATTCAGGTTCAGGGGTCGGACCCTGGACTTGATTCAGTTTGGATACTATTTCTGTTATTTCTCTTTACTTAGTATTTAGAGAATCCCGATGATAATTTTAATTATTTATCTTGCCTGTGAGTTTGTCTTTAGATTAGACTTAGGATTAGTACTAAGCTTATGGATTCATCGGTGTCTCTATATGGTTCTAACACGTGCGAATCCGGTGGCTAGCTAAAAGGAAAGGTTGTAACCGCCCTCGTGGTAGTTCAGGTAGCCAAGTATTGTGCACCAAGATAGACGCAGTGTTAGATTTATTTAGAGATAACTAATGTCTCCATAAGAAGTATGATAACCCTAGTGGGATACATTTTCCCCACATGGTCCTAGCGACAAAGTTAGGCTAGGATTCTACTAAGTGATACCCGTTTCTAGTTGACGTTTGATGGTAGTGTAAACTCATCACGATTTGGTTATGCCACCATTAGGTTGAGGTCTAGCGGAGGTTGTCGGATGTCCCTATTTGGCCAGCATCAAAACCTATAATGAGATAAGGTCTACTATGACATCAGGCATCAAATTATGAACGAGGCATCATTCTAGTGGGAGTCCTTTCCACGTTAACCTTAGGCTAGGCTCCAGATCTTAGGATTATGGGCAAACTAGTGAGGTATCGGGATCCTTGGAATCTATGTAATGTGATCCTTGCAAGAAAGGCGAAAGCTGAGTATTCGAGGTAGGGACTATGATATTTTTCAATGATACTAATGCTTTGCGAGAAGGTTTGTAATCCTAATGGGAGCACGGTAGACCAGGGTCTAAGTCTAGGAGGTCGTGACCTTTCTAGATATGCATAAAACCTCATAAAGAAGGGATGTATAAGAGGTTCCCTCCAAAAGGGAGCCCCTAGCCTCCATAATCAACCGGCTAAGGGTCTGGGTGGGAGGTACGCAGTTCGATATTCCCACCGGGTGAGAGCTGTGTTTTCTTCCATACTGGTTCGCCTAGTGGTTTCCTTCGGGATATGGAGGATACCGGTGGCAGTGGGTGACGATTTTTTCTTGCACCGTGGCAGCCTATGAACCCCCATGCCGATACCACCTAGATTTATGGAAAGCATCCAAAAGCTTGTGTGAAGCCGTCATTGCTGCGTACGCGGGTCACATAAAACTGGCCAAAAAAAGACTGAGAGGTTTTTCAGTTTGCCATGGGTAATTCTGATGAAGACTGGGTCATAAAAATCCTGTTGGCAGAAGCGGTTGCATGCTCTCACCGAGATGCTGTCTCCAATTCAAGGCTGATAGTCTCAGTGCTCAAGCGTAGGGAATTTAGATTCCTGAATGTCTCCACTTGAGGTAGTGAAGACATAGCGGCTGGAGTAAATATTATTTATTTTTAAATTCTATAAAATATATTATGGTATATCTTAATTTTTGCTTTAAACTATTGTTTATAGAAATCATGACCAAGCTCGACCCCCTTGCCTCCATCCTTAATGATAACAAACTTATGGGACCAAACTATGAGGACTAGAAGCGTAACCTAATGCTCATCCTAAGGGTTGGGTACCCCTCAACCGGCTATGCCGGGACCAAGTGCTACTGAGGCCCAGTTGAAGGAATGAAAAGACTGGTTAGATACTGATGAGATGTGCAAGTACTATATAGTGGCATCCTTGCAGACCGTCCTTCAGAAGCAAGTCAAAGACATGGCCTTCGCTTCAGACATGATACTCTATTTAAAAGAAATATTCGAGGGTCATAGTCGGGTAACTCGTTACCTGACTATTAAGAAATTGGTGTCCACAAAGATGACAGAGGGGACTTTAGTTTGGGATCATATGCTGAAATTATTTGGCTATGTGAATGAGCTTGGTTCCTTCGATGTTATCTTGGATGTAGAGATCCAGATCGACATTTTTCTAGCGTCTCTGTCAGGAACGTTTGAGGGCTTTGTTACCAACTTCAACCTTAACCGGTTGGAGATGTCTAACACAAAGCTCCTAGCGGCGCTCCAGGCGGTAGAGGACGGGATAAAGGCAGGAGCCCAATCCTTGAACGTAGAGCGGAATTCTTCTCTGAAAGACAAAGGCAAATTTCAGAAAAGAAAGTCTAACAGTTTGTGAAGATGGGCCAGGTGCAGTTATAGGTTTCTAAGCAGAATGGTCCAGCAAAGCCCAAAGAAAAATATTTTCGATGTGGCAAGAAGGGGCACTGGAAAGGTGACTGTCGTGCGGCTCCCAAGAAAGCTGAGACAGGTATATCTCAAATCCATATAGTGGAATCCCTTGTAGCATCCAGTAGTTCTCCAGTTTCATGGATTATGGATTCTGGTTCCACTAACCATGCTTGTAATAATTTACAGGGGTTCAAGGAGACAAGAAAACTGGGTGATGGGGAGATAATCCTAAGCATGGGAACTGAGACCGTGGCAGAGGCTGAAGCAGTTGGAGATGTCGTCTTGCAGTTTCTTGATGGAAGAAGTTTATTACTTAAAGATATACTTTATGTACCGTCCTTGAGACGAAATTTAATTTCTGTTTCCTTATTGAATAATGAAGGTTTTTCAGTTTTATTTGATGCTTCTGGTGTGTCAATTAAATTGAATGGTTCCTTTGTTTGTAAGGGAAAGACACAGAATGGTCTCTATGTAATTAACTCCAATCATAAGCAGGATAATATAACTAAAGCCTGTATAGTTAATTCATGTAAAAGGAAAAATCCCTCAGATAATCCAACACTTCTTTGTCATCTAAGGCTTGGACACATAGCCTCAGACAGGATTCACAGGTTGGTTAAGGTAGGACTTTTAAGTCCAGATATTTCTGAAAGCCTACCAACGTGTGAGTCTTGCCTAGAAGGCAAGATGACTAAAAGATCTTTCCGAGCCAAAGGTAGCAGATCTCAGGAGGTATTAGAGTTAGTACACACTGATGTATGTGGGCCCATAAGTGTCCGTGCCATAGGAGGTTTTGAGTATTTCATCACCTTCACGGATGATCACTTGAGGTTTGGATACATATACCTAATACGGTGAAAGTCTGAATCCTTTGATAAGTTCAAGAAGTTCAGAGCTGAAGCAGAAAAACAGACGGGTAAAAGTATCAAGTCTCTTCGATCGGATCGAGGAGGCAAATACCTATCAGATGAATTTATTAGGTACCTGCGTGAGCATGGGATCGTATTCCAGTTGACTGCACCAGGAACACCGCAACAAAACAATGTATCTGAGAGGAGAAATCAAACTTTATTAGATATGGTTCGGACTATGATGAGTTATGCAATATTACCACCTAGTTTTTGGGGATATGCCCTAGAGACGGCAGCATATACTTTAAACTTTGTTCCATCAAAGTCAGTACCTCTAACTCCTTGGGAGCTATGGTTGAAACAAAAGCCAAGCCTACAGCACTTTAGAATTTGGGGTTGTCCAACACATGTGCGGAAGGACAAGCGAGATAAGATAGAGTCAAAGACTAAGGTATGTCTGTTCGTTGGGTATCCAAAAGGGACAAAGGGTGGTTTATTTTATGATCGTGAGGATAGAAAGGTTGTCGTCTCGACGAACGCCGTATTCTTCGAGTAGGATTATTTAATAGACCATAAACCCACCAGTAAAGTAGTTCTTGAAGAATTGCTTGGTACAGATGGGAGTACGCAGACAGAAAACGTAGTAGGAGCCGATACCACTAAGATAAACGATACTGTAGAATCGACTCCTATGGAACCATCGCAGGCTCGTCGCAGTGGGAGGATCACAAGTGCTCCTTATAGATACATTGGAGAAGCCTTCATGGTAGATCCAGAGTTTCAGGAGGATGATCCTCTGAACTATGACGAAGCGATGGTATCCTCTGACCATGTAGCATGGCAGAAAGCTATGGAGGCAGAACTGACATCGATATCCCAAAACTCGATCTGGACACTTGTAACACCGCCTCACAATATTAAACTGATTGGGTGTAAGTGGGTGTATAAAAGAAAAAGAGATCCGGATGGTACCGTTGAGACTTACAAAGCTAGACTAGTCGCTAAGGGTTATACCCAGTGAGAATGGATCGACTATGACGAAACCTTTTCGCCAGTGGCTATGCTTAAGTCAATCCAGATCCTCTTGTCCATTGCAGCCCATTATGATTGGGAGACCTAGCAAATGGACGTCAAGACCGCATTCCTCAATGGGGATTTAGAAGAAGACATCTATATGTCCCAGCCTCCAGGCTTTGTCGCAAAAGGTCAGGAAAGTCTGGTGTACAAGTTGCAAAGGTCCATTTATGGACTAAAGCAATCATCCAGAAGTTGGAACATGGGTTTTGATCAGGCTATCTAGTCTTATGGATTTGAATAGAACATAGATAAACCATGTATTTATAAAAGGAGCGATAAGACTACAATAGTTTTTCTAGTACTTTACGTGGATGATATCCTGCTAATTGGAAACGATGTTGGAACGTTATCTACAGTGAAGGTATGGTTATCCTTTCAATTTGACATGAAAGACCTGGGTGAAGTGAGTTATGTTATAGGGATCAAGGTAACTCGAGATCGCCAGAACAAGACTCTCTCGCTGTCACAGTCAGCCTACATAGATACTAACTTGGTCAGATTCAGTATGCACAACTCCAAAAAAGGACTGGTTCTATTCAGACATGGAATGAAATTATCCAAGGATCAGGGTCCTAAGACTCCTGAGAAAAGGGCAGAGATGCAGAAGATACCTTATACTTCGACTGTAGAGAGTCTGATGTATGCTATGCAGTGCACGAGACCATATATATGCTATGCAGTAGCCATGATGGGCAGGTATAAGTCAAATCCGGGTCCAGGGCACTGGACTGCTATGAAAAGTATACTCAAGTATTTTCGTAGGACGAGAGATTATGAGTTAGTTTACTCTTCATAAGAACTGATGCCGATTGGGTATACGGATTCTGATTTTGCATTACATCCGGAATCCAGGAGATCGACATCAGGGTTTGTGTTTTCATTGGGAGGAGGAGCTGTTAGTTGGAGAAGCGTGAAGCAAGGATGCATCACGGATTCGACGACAGAGGCTGAGTACGTTGCGGCGTGCGAAGCAGCCAAGGAGGCGGTGTGGCTCAAGAAGTTCCTCACTGACTTAGGATATATACCAGGAGCTTAAGATCCTATTGTCCTTTACTACGACAATAGTGGAGCGGTAGCACAATCCAAGGAGCCAAGATATCACCAGAAAAGTAAGCATATCGAGTGAAAATACTATATTATCCGGGACTTGCAGAAGCGAGGGGAGGTTGCAGTAACTCAGGTGGCGTCTGCAGATAACATGGCGGACCCTTTCACAAAGGTGTTACCGACCAAGGCTTTTGAGAAGTACGTGAATGACATAGGAGTTAAGACTATTGTTCCCCGCTAGGCCAAGTGGGAGATTGTTGTAGCTCGTGTGTCCTGAGTGTGGATTTTCTGTATTAACATTAATAAAGATGACTTTGGTTATTGCTTTAATTAGAATACTACTTTGGTATATGTTAATACACATATAATAAAGAACCCTAGGGAACACAGTAGGCCATTGAGACGCATGGTAGATCCATGCTTGGGAGACCCAATGGACCAATTGTGTGTAGACCTAGAACTAGTTCACAGCTTAGGTGATGTCGGTCGCTTCAACGAGAACAAACTGTTGGCAGGTAGAGGATGTGGTGAAGTCTCCACCACGGAACAAGGGATTCCTATTCACCTGACCAAGCACGATGATCATGTTAAACAGGAACCAAGACGGTGCACAGTTCAGTGATTCAGACACTGATGCATAAACCGTCTTACTACTATAGATAATCTGTCCTTAACCCTGAGGGACCATGTACACTGGGCCAACCAGTTGTGTGGTGCTTTGATGTGCTAATGTGTGCGAACCTTCCATAGTCCAATACCACGGTATGTTGGGTTACCCGGCTGGCGCTTGAGTGACATGTAATCCCTACAAGTTATCCGACGTCCAGTATTGGATGGGTACGTTTTGATGAGTCAATCTATCCATATAGTTAACCCAGGCCTGGTGGTTGTCAGTATGACTAACGATGTTCCGGATGTTAGGCATAGCACCGGAAGGTGTGTGGTGTTATAGATGACAAGTCATCAATTCCTAGTCAGATGATCGATCGGGATCTGACGGTGCTACCCACCGCCCGAGTCGTATCATGGCACTAGTAATAGGAGGGACTAAGGATTAATAGGCGCTGACGGAACTTGATTCCACGTAGCGCACCTCACTCAATCTCTCTTTCAGTTTTTCACTTTTCGTGAAGGGCGTTTTCGTCCAAGCTTCATGATAGACACTTGGAAACCCTAAAACCGACCCCCCCTTATCCTAATCTCTTTAGGGTCGGCCCTAGCTTGCGTATGGCACTAGGAGGCCGGCCCTATATGTAGATTGAAGGGGGAGGGGCCGGCCCAAGGTGCCTCCCCTCTCCTAATACCCGAACCCCTCTCCCTCTCTTCCTCTCTGAGGTTTCGACCAAAGAAGAAAGAGGAAGAAGAAGGAGGAAGGAAGGAGACGGAAGAAGAGAGAAAGAGGAAGAGGAGACCTACCGGCACGCCGTCGACTTCGTAATGAATTCCTCCGTCGGTTCGTAGTCCTTGCACTTAGAGATAGGACTTCGAGGATTCCTCAATTCGCAAAGGACAATGTGCTATAACAATACCAACCCCACCACCCAACTATACCCACCATAACCAACTCATATCCACTCCAACCTTCCCTAAAAAACTTATACCTACCCCAACCTACTCATACCAACCAATACACATGCCTACCCAACCATACCTACCCCAACCTACTCATACCAACCTATACACATGCCCACGCAACCATACCTACCCCAACCTACTCATACCAACCTATATATATGCCCACCCAACCTACTCATACTGACCTATACACATGCTCATCCAACCAGACCCACCCATATGTCCTAAGCACACTCTTACCTATCCATACAAACCCCCACCCACGCCGACCCCCATATCTATCCCCACGCACCAATATCTACCCATACCAATCCTCACATACCCATATCCAAGCCTACCATGCCTTACCTCCCTATACCCACCTCATACCCCCATACCATAATATACCCACCTTATACCTACCCCCACTCTCCCACACCCACCAATTCAAACCATTTCCCACCCACCTATAACTACCTATATCAACCATCACCTACCCATACCTACCCATCCCCACCTACCCATAATCATTTATACTTACCCCTACCAACCTATAACCACTCATACCTACCTTTTATTCCTATCCCCATACTTCCATACATACCCATATCTACTTATAATACCACATACTTGCCCCCAATCCTTATACATAGCCATACCAACCCTCACCTATCTAAACTCACCCATACCTACCTGAACCTACCAAACCCTATTCCCCATCCCCACTCATACACATAGTAATCCACTCATACCTATCCCTACCTACCCATACCAACCTTTACCAACCCAAATCAACTCATACCTACCCTTACCGACCCATACCTATCTTTACCCATCCATACCTACCCTTACCCACCCATACATACCTTAACTCACTCATACCTACCATACCTGTCCCAATCCTCTCATACTAATCTATACCTACCCATACCCATCGAACCCTCTCATACTAACCTATACCCATCGAACCCTTTCATACTAACATATATCAACTTATACCCACTCGACCTATCCATACCCATCCTCACCTAACCAAACCCACTCATACCCAACTTAACATACCCATACCAACTCATATAATCCCAACTCTCTCATACTAACCAATACCCTCTCATATCAACCTATACCCTCTGTAACCCTTTTACCTATCCATACCTACCCACCATATCCAACCAATAACTACTCATACCCACCCTATCCAATCTTACCCACCCCCACTACCCATACCGATTTAAACCTATATATACCCACCCTACCACTCCAAACCCACCCATACCTACTCGTACCCAGCCATGCCTACCCTTACATACTGATACTTACCTTTATCACCCATATATACCTATACCTATACTCACCAACCAAAACTTACCCATACCAACCCAAAAGTACCCATACCCACCTTAACCCACTCATACCTACCCAAACCCACCTATACCCACTAATATCTACCCTTACCTACTAATCCCAACTTGTACCCACCCCAACCTACCTAACCTAACCCTAACCCCTTGAAATTCACCTATACCCACCCATACCAACCCATATCCAATCATGCTAACCCAAACCCATACATATATACTTATACTCTCTTATACCCACCGTAACTAATCCATACCTACTCAAAACCACTCCTATCGACCCAAATCCACCCATACCTATACCTACCCACCTATACCCACCCCAACCAACTTATACCTACCCTTACATACCCAACCTTCTCATACCTATCATATACGTATCCCAACTCATGCATACCTTATCTATACCCACCCATACCCACGCCCATACATCCATACCCACCCCAACCCACTCAGACCTATCCATACCCTCCCCAACTAACCCATAATAAATCCTATACCCCTATACTTACCCCCTTGCAACTAAACCTACCAATAAAGACCTTATCCTATTTAAACCCACTCAGACTCATTTATACTTATCGATACCCACTAATATATACCTATACTATTCCTAACTAATCTATACCCACCTAAACCCACCCTAACCCACTAATACCTACCATCATCCCCTCGAAACTCGCCCGTACTTAGCTATATCCACACATACCACTCCCATCCATACCCATCTAAACCCACATATACCCACGTAAATTACCTCATCCCCACCCTATCTATCTAAATCCTTTTACTTATATTTTTTTCCACCCAACATACTCATCTTCTCCCATATATATCCACCCATACCTACCCAAACCTACCCTATACCCATACATACCTTTTATACTAACCCATACCCTCCCACATCTACCTATACTCACCCATATCCACCTATATATACCCTCACCCACCCATACCTACCCATACGCACTCCCACCTATATATACACTCACATTCACCTATGCACATACTATACCAACCCAGACTGTTCCAAACCCACTCATGCCTACCCCTATATACACATATCTAACCATTCTTATCCCTACCCACCCATACCCATGCCCACTGACCTATACCCACTCAAACCCACCCCAACCCTCCCATATCTACCCTAATTCACTCATACACACCCAACCTACCTATACCCACCCATAATAACCCTCACTTACCTTAACTCACCTATACCCAACCTAACCCACTCATACCCACCCATACCTACTCTAACCCACTCATAACCACCCCCACTCACCCGTACCCACCCTTACCCACTCAAACTTACCCATACCTACCCAAATCCAATTATACCCACCCACATCTATCCCAACCACCTATACCTACCCATACCAACCATAACTCACCCATACCAAATCTAATCAATCACAACCCACTTATACCCAACTATACTAATTTGTAGTTATTTCAATCCATATCTACCCCCACCCACTCATACAAACCCATACCCATCCTCACCCTACATACCCACCTACACCCATTATTACCCACCCCAAACCATTCATACCTACCCCAATCCACCCATACCCACCTACACCCATTATTACCCACCCCAAACCATTCATACCTACCCCAATCTACCCATACCCAACCTCACATACCCATACCCATATACCCAAACCAACCCCTACCTTCCCATACCTACCCATACCCACCACAACTCACCCATACCCACCCCCCACCCACCCATACCCTTTAAACATACTATATACTCACGCATACTACCCCATCCACTAATACCCCCCATACCAACCTAAACCCACCCATACCTACCCTCACTCATCCATACCCACTCAAACCCACCCATTACCATACCCACTAACCCAAACAACCCATACCTATTCTAACCCACTCACTCTCACCCATACTCACTCATACCTACCCCCACCAACCCATAAGTACCCCCACCAACCCAAACCTACCCAACCCACTCATACCTACCTAACCTACCTATAACCACCCCCACTAACCCATACCCACCCCAACCCACTCAAACCCACCCTAACCCACCCATACCAACCCTAACTAACTAAACCCACGTATATACATGTATTGGTAATTTCAGGGCAGGCCAGGTCGGGCCGGGTTTGGGTTAAAACATGTGGTTCAATAAAAAAATTTCTTCAAAGGCTATGGGGTAGGTTCGAACACAGAACTTGATGGCAATTCTCAAAATCTATAGCAACTATTCTACACTTAGTGTTATAACTATATATATATATATATATATATATATATATATATATATATATATATATATATATATATATATATATATATATATATATATATATATATATATATATATATATATATATATATATATATATAGAGAGAGAGAGAGAGAGAGAGAGAGAGAGAGAGAGAGATGAATGTTTGGTTACGCTGTGCGCTGCCAGTAAAAAATGAGCTGCGGAATGTTGTCCGTCCGATCGAAATTGAATCAAACGGTATAAACCCATCCCACCCATACTTCTGCACTGGTTCAAAACAAAACCAACGGATGAGATTCATGTATGTTCAATCGGATGAATCGAGCGACTGAAATTTTTTTCTGTTACTGTAGCGGCTACAGTAACAGAGAATTTGTTTTGGGCTATTCGATTCCCATCGATCCAACGGATGAAAATCAAAAGACCCAAACCAAATTTCCATCCGTTGGATTAATGGGAATCGAACGCCCCAAAACATATTTGTTGTTACTGTAGTTGCTACAGTAACAGTGAAAATATTTTGGACCGTTCGATTTCTATTGATCCAACGGATGGAAATCGAAAGACCCAAACCAAATTTCCAGCCGTTGGATCGATGGGAATCGAACGGCCAAAAACATATTTGATGTTACTGTAGCGGCTACAGTAACAGTGAAATTGTTTTGGGCCGTTCGATTCCCATCAATCCAACGGATGGAAATAGAAAGACCCAAACCAAATTTCCATCTGTTGGATCAATGGGAATCGAGCGGCCCAAAACAAATTTGTTGTTACTGTAGTTGCTACAATAACAGCGAAAATTTTTTCAGCCACTCGATCCATCTGATCGAACATACATGAATCTCATCCATTGGTTTTGTTTTGAACCGATGCGGTGCTTTGGGCGGGATGGGTTTATACCGTTTGATTCAATTCCGATCGAACAGACAGCATTCGCCAGCGCATTTTTTACCCGCAGCCCACAGTGCAACCAAACACTCCTCTCTCTCTCTCTCTCTCTCTCTCTCTCTCTCTCTTTCTCTCTCTCTCTCTCTCTCTCTCTCTCTCTATATATATATATATATATATATATATATATATATATATATATATATATATATATATATATATATATATATATATATATATATATATATATAAGGAATGGGATGCTGCCTATCAAAGCAGCGTTTTTTGTTGCTTTGATACATTGTTTGACCATCCTAGAAGTTTTGGAATTTGATGAAATTTGGTGAGGGTGTTGTCTAGGGTAAGATGATCATCCTCACAAATTTTCATCAAATTCCAAAACTTCTAAGAGAGTCAAATGGTCGAAGCAAAATCTGCAGATTTTAACGGTGACTGCAGATTTTGCTTCGACCATTTGACCCTCTTAGAAGTTTTGGAATTTGATGAAAATTTGTGAGGATGATCAGCTTACCCTAGACAACACCCTCACCAAATTTCATCAAATTCCAAAACTTCTAGGATGGTCAAACAATGTATCAAAGCAACAAAAAACGCTGCTTTGATAGGCAGCATCTCATTCCTCTCTCTCTCTCTCTCTCTCTCTCTCTCTCTCTCTCTCTCTATATATATATATATATATATATATATATATATATATATATATATATATATATATATATATATATATATATATATATATAAAGGGGAGGGATACTCTTACTCATGAACTCTTACAAGTAAGATTACTAATGAACCAAGCCGTCCGATCAAATCGGGTAGACAGCTGAAATTAGTTCTCAATCCAGCCACTTAAACAATTCAGTCCGCACGAACGAGACCCCCAATCTGCCTCTCTCTCCTCCGCGCGAACGAGACCCCGATCGGAGCCCCCGATCTTGCCCTGACCTCAGCGCGAGCAGAGCAGCTGCCTCTCTATCCTCCCGACCCCAATCGGATCCCCGATCACGCCCTCTTACCCGATCGAAGCAGCCGATCGGACTCTCTATCCTCCGCGAGCGCAAGCTGCCGGTCGGAGCCCTAATCTCCCCCGGTCTCCCTCTACCCCAATCGGAGCCCTAATTATCAGCGAGCCCCGTCAATCAGCGATCGTGCGAGTCCCATTGATCAGCAAGCCCTCATGCCCCTTTACGTCGATCCGATCGTGCAAGCCCAGTCGATCAGCGAGCCCTGTCGTGCGAGCCCCGTCGATCAGCGAGCCTTCGTGCCCCTTTCCATCGATCCGATCATGCGAGCCCAGTGGATCAGCGAGCCCCGTTGATCCGATCGTGCGAGCCCAGCCTCTCGTTCTGATCAGCGAGCCCTCGTGCCCCTTTCCGTGCAGCGATCTCCCCCGTAGTCCTTATCGACACCCCGAGTTGCAGCTCCTAATCGCTGCGCCACCGGACCACAACACCCCCTCTTTCTTCCCCATCGCAGCTAGGTATTCACCCCTCTTTTCTCCACCTCCTCTTCGTTCCTTTCACATGCCGTATCAGAGAATCCAAATGGGGTTTTTTTTGCCTCATTTGTTGTTTTGTTTATGCGAGGGAGCCCTTCTTCTCCTCGATTCTCTTCGGATAGGAGCAGACGATTGGGACGAAACCCGACCAGAGAGGAAGAAGACCCCATCGCAAGTAGGTCCCCTCCTCTTTCTTTTCTCCCCACTTCTCTCCGCGATTCGAGAGTAGCAGGCGACGGCTAGGATGAAATCCAACCAGAGAGGAAGAAGACCCCAGAGCAGGGAAAGTAGTCCATCAGTTGTGTCGGATGCAAATTGGGTTTCAGTGAAGGGAAAGTCCTCAATCGGTAACAGTCCACAAACATTCACAAACCATGAGCTCTTAACCATGCATGGATCTCTATTATCTTATAAAATTGGGTTTCAGTGGATGTTGTAAGATTTGATATGGAGAAAGCTATTTGAACACACATCAGTACAGGAAACATGACACGATGCTGATGTGGCATGCATCGGTAACTCAGTGTGTCTGGATATGTGTCCCATGTGTTCAAATTGCATCGCGAGCGGTGGGCTTGTTGAAATTTTCCATAAATATCTGTAGTACTCGTCACTGTGTAACAAGGTTGTCAGTACAGGAGTCGCCAACGTCACGGTGCGCATCGTAGCAGCCCGATGGCAGCCCTTCGAGTAGGGGTGGTTTCATCAGACACGGTAGCCAGTGATGGTGAACCCCCTCCCGACGATCTCACCGACGCAGAACCAAGCGTACAACTAGGGGTGGCAATGGGTCGGGTTCGGGTCGGGTTGAGAGACATAGATATAAGAGCAAAACACCCAACCCGAACCCGACCCGTTTAATAAACGGGTCAAAAATTTAAACCCAAACCCGACCCTCCTAATAAACGGGTTGATCCGACCCGACCCGACCCGTTTAACCCGTTTGCTAAATAGGTCGGGTCGTGTCGGGTCGGGTTGGCTCGGGTTGGGTCAACAAAACCCATGTAAATCTATCGGGTTGGGTCCAGACAGGTCGGATTGGGCCGGGTTGGCTCGGGTCGGGTCAGGTTGACTTGACCCATTTGGTAAACGGGTCAAGTCGGGTCAATCGGGTTATAAGTACAAACCCGAATCCGACCCATTAAATAAACGGGTCAATCGGGTCGACACGTTTATGACCCGAACCCGTTTAGGCCAAACCCAAACCCGCTAACTTCGGGTCGGGTTCAGGTCGGGTCAAGGATTGCCACCCCTACGTACAACTCGAGCCCAAAGAGTTGTGCGCAATGGAAGACCTATCATGTATGAAATATTGACCATATGTTTTGACTGGTCTAGGTATATCGGCATTTAAGGTATAACTATCCTCATTGCATGTGCATAGACTTCATAGCAATAACATTTTCAGTAAGGGATCTTAATTGTCCCCAAAAGTATACAAGCATAACCACCTGAAAGCACCTGCTAAGATACTAAACCCCATGTCCAGGTAATGGAACAGAGAGAGAGAGAGAGAGAGAGAGAGAGAGAGAGAGAGAGAGAGAGAGAGAGAGAGAGAGAGAGAGAGAGAGAGAGAGAGAGAGAGAGAGAGCAGATTCCCTCAAAAATTCAGACAAGCTAAGTATTTTTGAAACAACACAAACAACATACCGAACAGATTTTCCCTTTCATCAAAGAAATCGGAACCATATCCAAAATTATCAGATTTTCCACTGAAGCAGCCAAGAAAACCCTATTCCAAGGAAAACCCATTACAACAAAAAGCATCGTCCGCATTTTAAATTATAAAAATAGACTTCAGACACAGATAAAAGGTTGAGGAAAAGATGAGAAAAAAAAGAAAAAGGAACAAAAAATTTCTGAAGGTTGAGAAATATGAAAAGAAAATCAGATTTTTTTCAATGGATAAAACCAACAATATCGACAAGAATCATCAAGAAAAAAATGTTATCGTACGCAAAAACCGGATATGGAAGTAATAGGTGCTGGACCCCAAATGTCCCTAGGCACCATTTGAAGTGAAGATAAACTCTCTATTAGATATAGTATTACTATTAGTCCTACCTTAGTTGTGGTATTGTAACGGTGTGCGTTCTCTCCTTATATAAGGAGAGAACACACAGATCTCCTAAACCCTTGGCTGGCTCTGATACCATGTTACGAAGAGAGGGAGAGAGCGATAAGGGTTTGGGGAGAAAACTCCTAGTATTCTCTCTTAGATTACATAAGACTACCTCTCCTTATATAAGAAGAGAATGCACCCCATTACAATACCACATCTAAGGTGGGACTAATAGTAATACTACATATAATACTCTCATTATTAATACAAAAAAGGGAGCTTATGCGGCGCTTTATGTGGGTTCAGTTGCGGCTCTTTCCTTGTGTGTTGTGGACTATAGTCCCACCTTTTGATGGTCAAGCGACCATGCCTCATGTACCAAAAGAAAAAAGGGGAGCTTATGGCTCTTTGCAGTTCTAGATTGTCATCGAGTTCCCTAACATGCCATGACGATACCCTCTCCAGGCCATGACCGACCTAACGTACCTTAAATGGTTCCTGGACGATGAGGGAAGGTGCCATGTGGACTATGGCATGTCGAAGCAGGAGTTAGATGGTGAATCACTCGGTTTCCCCAAGCAACCTGATCTGTAACAGATGCGGGCTTTCCTTACATGGACCACTTAGCTCGAAGAGAGCCCGGATCTTCATACAGGTACCTTCGAAAGAGTATCAACCGGAGGAGCACTCATCTATTCAAGCCAACCAAGACCGCCTTCTTAGGATGAACGCTCTCCGAGCGAAGGTGGAAGAGCTATGCATCGTGAATGCTCGTCTTTGATCCACATAGGCGCGTGGGAGATCCAGGTCTCCCTTGCAATGAGAGGTCTCAGGTGAGACTCATCGGGCCAAGTGATCACACGCCAGAGAGGTCCAACCAGAGATCTCAACAGCAATACGCTTAGCATGCAGAGGATTCGATGGGCAGAGATGACCTTCCAATCACCCAAGTAGGTGCTGACATCACCCTGAAGTTCCGTCGACAGGTACAGGGGGCTCATGGCACGACACGACTAGTTCGACGAGTTGTGTCGTATGTTCCAGATGCCTTATGGTGGTGGACATTAATAGGAATTATTCATTGTTCCACACATACAGTGGCAGAGGAACCTGATAACAACTCTCACACATGAAGTGTGGTAATCTCCCAAAATCACCTCATTACACTGGCATGTATTTTTGTTTTTCTTTAGGGGCTACCTTTGTGGATTTCTCTGCTTGGTTTTCTTATTGCCCCTCTTCTTCGAACTGGTTTCAGCCCCTTCTTCTTTTTCTTCAGCCTGCTGTTCTGCCTCGAGTATCGCCAACTGTAATGAATTTGAGAAGAAAACAACATTAGGACTGCCCCCTCTTTTTTTTTCTCCTCAAGAGTCGAAAGCTAACGAGAGAATCACCTCGTCGAGTATGGGTTTGAGCTCCTTGAATCGACCATCCGCAAGATCAAAACCATCCTTACGGAGCTCCTGGAGTTACAAAGTTGATATCGCACAACCGACGATTTGTGAAGTAAGCATCCACTATAGAAATTCCGAATATGATCTGAAAGACTGAAAGTCGTGATGTAAGAACCGACCTTTCCGGTGTGCTGAGTATGATCGTATGCCGCAGTTTGCCAGTACACGTTAGTTCTTTTGTAGAAATCCTTGAGAGATTCTCCAGGCTTCGCATAAAAGAAGTCAAACATATATAGGTGAGAGAGCAAGTCCATCAAGTGTCTCAAAAGATGGAGTTAAACATCAAAAGTTAGCAACCCCTCTTTTACTAATTGAAAGAAGCAGTAATCAGCATAGCATATCAGATGCAAAGACGGAATTTCACATGGAACAAGACGCCGCATCCCATCTGATATGCAACAAGGATGACAAAAAAAAAAAAACAAAGGAGAAAAGCAAAGAATTAGTTCAAATTTGAATCTAGACTGCAACTCTTCTCAGTTGTCGGTATCTTCTGAGTGACATCTTCTATATTGTACCAAAGAGGAAGTATACTGCTTATTCAAGGTGTTTTGGTCATTTTATTCAGGGAAAGGTGAGGGCCATTGTATGATTCCATGCAAATGACCAAAAGGTCCCTTTAGAAGTGTATTTGGACCTGCCGTTGGTGGTGTATGTGACAAACTATAACCATCCACTAACGGAGCGTAATTTCATCATTTTAGCCCGCTCTTGTGGCCGGCCTTATCATGATACATATAAGAGGGCATCAAGTTCTATTGATAGTTAGATTTTTTATCCCTTTTATTGTATTTTCCTTTATTATTAGGTGATAATCTCAACTCAATGGTGACCACACCCATTCAGGTAATTTTTATGTGTATTCAGCCCATTGTGCCCTAATATATATGGTGCAAGCCATTGGCTTTCTCCAAGTCGCATGGTATCAAATCCAAGTCTTGTCATTCTGGATCACCTTGATACTGCAAGCCTTCTCCACTTGCGGCCTTCATCACCACTTGCCTACTACATTCGCTGGCCTCCAACAACGCCGGCTCCATTCTTGACACCCCCTGGCCTCATCTACCTTCTCGCCTCCATCTTATGTTGAGATTGGTGTCCATGCCAATTCCAGAATATCCGACGCCTACTTTAGCATACATTACTAAAACTCACAAACCCTTGTGCATGAGATGCATAAATCCACTAGCCCACTTCAGTGTGGTTTAGATAACTAAGGTGTGTGTATGTGATCCACATGTAGGAGATATGAGTTGTCATACGCACCTAAGTAGGTTCGCAGTCAGTTACTGGACTGGACATGCAATCTGCAAGACTGTAACACTATGCCCTTCTTGTTAGAGAGAGGTGGTCTATCTCAACCATTGGAATGTTAATTCTAAGTCAGGTAGTGTGGTGCATCTGGAATGCACTGAACAAAATCAAGAGAACGTACATGGTATTTAAGTACTATCACCCAAGACCATATGTAGCTGTACTAATAGTTACCAAGTTCCTAAATCATAAGATGTGCTGTGGACTCTAGATTCGATGTCTGTCACTTTAACATGCCAATCAGTGAGGTCTGCGATACAAAAGTAGATTGAGTGGCTTGCATTGGATTTCGGGACATAGACAGTCCTTAGGAACTCTATATTCCCTGAGGGATGATATCTCCTTGAGTGACTCTCATGAAAGATTGATCATTAAGTCTAATTGGATGAAATCAAAATAAAGATGGTGATCACATGGAAATGAAACGTCAGGACTCAAGTGAGAAAGTTGTGCTGGGAGGGACAATCAGGATGATCCTGGATAGCTTCACGGATACCGAAATAAGGAGGGGTCAAGTACAACATAGTGGGGTAAGGGCACTAGCGTAATTTACTTAATAACCTCGGAGTACAATTATGGCTAGTGGTTGTAGATATAGTTAATTGATTAACGGTCTAAGTCATTCATGAGATGATTATGACCATATTTCCAATTGGAGCCAAGGTTATTGGGGTCCCGAAGATTCCAACTCCTGGCCACCTCTAACGACCAAGCTTACCTAATCATAGTGTTAATTAGGGTTTACTAGTAGTGGGAAACTCTACGATGAGTAGGACACCCAGGACACATTGATTGGGAGTCTCTAGTTTCCTAATTGTATTAGTATTTCTAAGTGGCACCTTCTAGTCTCTAGATGCTCTCTGGTAAGTGAATTCTAGTATGACTAGGATTCACCAAGTGGGTCCACCTTGGTGGGCCCCAACTCTTATAATGAGGATTGAATCCTTGTCATCGTGTAACGGAGGGTAACACCGTCACATATAAGTCATGGTTAAATGGACTAAGTTGATTCTCCTATTTTCTAGGAGATGTCATAAGTGTCCAATGCGGACTATGTTGACTTTCCTATTTTTTAGGACATATCATATGTATCTAATAGTCTCCTAATGAACTAAGTCAACTTTTCTATTTTCTATAAGGTGTCGGAAGTGTCCACATGGCATATAGTGGACTAAGTTGACTATCCTAATTGATAGGACATGTCACATGTGTCCACGTGGTAGTAGTAGGACTTCACTTTCTAATTTATTAATCCTATTGGACTAAGAAGATGCTCAAAGGAATTAACTCACTTGATTTCCAATTGAACTTCTAGTCACTTTTTTTAGGTCTGTGAATCTATGGATTAATGGGTGTTGTCCATAATTTTGTTTATGATGATATATGTCATGATGATAGATGCAATTTTAATTAGAATGTAATGTAGATGATCTGGAAGCTTCTTAGCTCTTTTCTATCATTCCAAGTTCTTAATGTCATTTTTTCTCTATCATTCCTTGAAACATGATTTCTTTTCTAGAAAGAACCATAAATAATAAATATAAAGACCTTAACCTAATCGCCCCGAACCACGGTATCACCGTGGTTCGAGGTCCGACCATTGACATATGTTATTTCCGTCCCCACGGACAATTTCAGATTGTGGAGATCTATAGGGCACCGAGTGAACCCCAGGGGGCTCCCATCATAAAGGCCGGGTGATCAAACGGGTTGAGATAGGTGTTGATGGTTGGACCTCGAACCACGGTGATTTCGTGGTTCGGGATGACTATTTTAAGTCATTTGTAATAAATATAATCAGCATAACTAGACAATAACATCTACAAAAAGTACAAGAAAGGCTGCCTACAGTTATGGATGTCGCAAGATGCAGTAATAGCAAGAAATCAACAGCATTTCAGTTACTAGCTATAATCAACAAGAGAAAACAAAATGCACTTGGTCTAGACAGGGAAAATAGGATGCCATTTTAGGTACGGCCGTACGGGACAAAGGAGCAGCACTCTTAAGAATTTATAAAGCAAAGATCCCAGGAAGCATCTATATACAAAGTAGCAGTAGATATTATTAACACACACACACACACACACACACACATATATATATATATATATATATATAGAGAGAGAGAGAGAGAGAGAGAGGAATGTTACAGTGAGCTGTGAGCTGTCATTCCAGAAAGTGAGCTGCGGGTATTTTGCCCCCCCTAGAAGTTTTGAAATTTGATGAAATTTAGTGAGGGTGTTGTCTAGGGTAAGATGATCATTCTCACCAATTTTTATCAAATTCCAAAAATTCTAGGGTCATCAAATGGTAGAAGCAAAATCTGCCGTCCATAGTCACTGTTAAATCTGCAGATTTTGCTTCAACCATTTGATGACCCTAGAAGTTTTGGAATTTGATAAAAATTGGTGAAGATGATCATCTTACCCTAGACAACACCCTCACCAAATTTCATCAAATTCCAAAACTTCTAAAGGGGTCAAAATACCCGCAGCTCATTTTCTCCAATCGTAGCTCACAGCTCAACGTAACAGCCCTCTCTCTCTCTCTCTCTCTCTCTCTCTATATATATATATATATATATATATATATATATATATATATATATATATATATATATATGGTGATTGACTTTTGTATATGCAAACTTGAAGTTGCCTACGGGCTTTCCTGTTACCACACATGGTCAAGGCTACCCGCTGCGGCGGATCTTACCAAATTTAATTGTAAGTGTCAGCTAGGTGAGTTGGCAAAGTCTCGGGGGGTTGGCACCCGAGACCTGGGATCGATTCCCACTTACATGAAATTAATAACTGGTAGGGGGCTGCCTTCAGATGAGACGCTGAGGGATTCTCAAAAAAAAAAAAAATTGAAGTTGCATATTTACAACTTTAATGGAATTGTACAATGACAAAACAATCAACATTACAACTTTAATTGAGTCCAATTGTTGTTCATTGATTTACCTACTGAGGGTTCTTAGTCAAATATTGGTTTCGAAGCAACAGTTAAGTGTATGCATGTCTTTGGGGTGTGTGGCAACCAAGTAGAAGATTCTAGTTACCAAGGTATAAACAAAGGCAAGGCAAATGCTAGTCAGTTTTTTTTTTGCATCCAAAGATATTAGGATAATATCAGATGGTTTGACAAAAACAATGAGATCATGACACCGTCTTATCCCTTAGGCCAAGCCATTGCTTTGGGCCTCACCCAAAGAGCAGGGCACAAAAAAAACCCTCATGAACCACCCTTACACGTTGTTCTGTACTAGTACAACCAATGTTACATGGAGTTGATTTTTCAGTTTATTACTGTCAGCCATGCACCATTGACATCCTTTCACACACATACAAAAGTGATGAAGGGGTACTGTGGCATCATTCATTTGATATTCAAATGTCGTTTATGAGCTTCTTAGGATAACATGAGACAGAATCCCAGATTTCCCATTCAAACCATCCAACCAGTTAGCTGCTGATTTCAAGTTTCAACTCTCTACTAATCCAACAGACCTAAGCCACCCATTTTAGATATGATTCTTATTATTGAAATGAAATATACTTTAGGGAAAGCTTCCTCACACCCAACAATTAAAAACAAAATTCTGGACCAAGTTTTTCAAACAAAAATAACTACCTTCTTTCAGAGTACTTAAACTGATGATATCTCCATTGAGATCTACAAGTGTACGTACATGTCTTCCTAACACTTGACATTTCCAAGGTAACATACTTGTTAATATTCTACTAGCTCTAATAAATTTCAGGCAGCCGTTGAGTAATTAAGCCAGATTTTTTGAAGCTATTATGTCAAATTCTTCTTGCATGTTGGGATTTGGCTCTAAAATCATATGCCATGGTAACATTCTCTTTAAATAACATGAATAGTGTGTGGAAGCATTTCATTGGAATAAACATACAGTAATATGAAAGTCACTGTATCGATCATTCCGTTTACAAGTACAAATGAAGTTTTATATATAATTAGTTGAGGTCAACTCTGTAAAACTAGAGCTAATAGTAAAAGAATACATATTGGAAAAGAGATTACCATTGGAGTTCTTTGTAGATCTGAAAGGCCAAGGCTGATTCTGATCTGCTCAATCCTGGCACGTTTCTCTTTTCTGCGCAGATTCTTTTTCTCACCCCTTAGTATAGAAACAGCATTTCCCATATCTAGAGCCCTTTCACCTTCATCCTCAGACTTCCAAAGCAAACCAATAGAAATAAAAATGGCGTCAATAAGTTAATGATTGATACAATGCAATAGTTTAACAGAGAATTGAGTAGAAAACCACAGGGTAGGCTCAGGCACACAGTGGATGAATGGAAAAGGTCAATATGCAAGAGAGATCAATAAAATTGACTTTAGAATGATCATGTGTGCATCATTATGCATTCGATGGCAACTAAATGGTCAATTATATAACTCAAAATCCACACAAGATTTATAACTATAACAATTTTATGTTATAGGACTGAGTAAAGTAGCTTATTGGTAATACCATTGACTTTATTTATTACTAATTTTTCTAAAATGTAGAAGGAACAGAAAAGTTGCAACACCATAGAACTTAGTTGGTAGCTAAACCGTAAAAAGGTTAAACACCGACATATTACTTAAAATTGTGGTTAGAGCGGGCTCGAGATTTAGGTCGGTTTTGGGTTCAGACTTCGGCAGCTCTAAAAATATTTTCCTGAAGAAATGGGGCCAGTCCAACCAACTCAGTAAGTAATTCCTAACTTAGAGGTGAGCGTGTGTAAAGGGTGGTATATTTAAAACAATCAACAACAGGTACAATAACCGTAAAAACAACTAAAAGTAACTGTAGGATAGATTTACAAAAGTATCGAAATAGATATGAAATTTTACATAAAGAAAAATAACTTGTCAAGCATGCCATTTCTATAATAATATTTATATTTACATAACCATTTAAATCAGCCACTAGCTTCTAACAAAAGTGTATAATTTTTTTTAGAGGTAAAAAAGAAGAATGAATCATTTGGATACATGCTCCTCGTATCTTGACTTGTGTTGATTGTTGAGTGTTTAATAAGTTGGTATTAGGGGTGGTAAGGGGTTATCTTGTGTCATAATCATGTCGTGTTGAGACATGAATATAAAGAGAAAACAACTAACCCAAAGACAACCCATTTAATAAACAAGTCAAGATGTTGAACATGAACACAACCAGCTCAATAAGCAGGTAATACGACAAGACACATATAACATATTTAATAAATAGGTCGTGTCAGGTGTATAACTCAGCCACACCATTTTTCTCAGGCACCTAAGGCAAGACAGCTAAGGAAGTGTGCCCTGAGCGAGCATGAAATCACGAAACTTACAGAAATACTCATCATCGGAAAAGAAAAAAAAAATGGAAGGCCTAGATAATTTTCGCAAACTGAGTGCAAACAATGGTAGTAAAATGATGATAAATCTGAAAAAAAAAAAACAGAACTCTAATGCATAAAGTATAGCAAAGCAAAACATGAATAATCATACACAAATAAAACATAGAATCACTTTATCTGTTAACACCGACTAAATCCCCTTAAGTAGGTACACTGATGTTCGGGGCACTGCCCCATTGTCTATATATGTGGAAAAAGATACTACATATTATATTCATAATTCCAAGATTTCAACGATGATTGGCACAATACAAAACCTAAAAGGCGTTATTTAATCAATTATCACCAACATTGTGGTCTGAACAAGCTTGTGATTCGGGTTCAATATTGGTCCAGAGTGAGCCTAAAGTGATACGTTTCGACTAGTTTGGTCGTTTCTATATTTGGTCTTGATTGTTTCGGTTAAAAGTTTTAAGTACTTAATATAAATAAATAAATGCATAGGATCAAAAAATAAGAAATAAAATTAAACAAAAATGGACGACATTAGAAACAAAAAAAACTAATCATGCAATTTAATACTAGATGGAGGGGATAACTACTCATGTATAATGTTCATGGAAGTGAAATTGAGAGATGCTCAAGCAAGAGTACCAGGTTCTAGAAAGTTGTAATATAACATAATTACATAGAATGACTATTATCATAACCATAACCATCAAGCCATGTCCGATCAGAATTACTCTCATAGAATGCCTATGAAAAAGTAAAACTATATTGTCATGAATTATGTGATATTCTTGATAGTTGTTACTCCAACAAGGGTGAGTACGAACTTCGAAATATCACCATAGTCCAAATCTATGTACTAGTACATGAATCATGTGAAAACAAAGCTTGAAGGGGAATAGGATTGGGTGTGTATATGTTTTCGAGGCAGATCAAACTTTGCATGACTTTTGAGGCCCAAGCTCAGGCTCAACCCAGATGCGGTGGTCCATCTCTGATGGGGCCGCTTTACATTGATAATTTATTTTCTTATTTAATAGTCTATTTTCAGAGTTAACTTAGTGTTAATTTTTAGCCTATAATTTTTGGCTTATTTGATAGTTTTTAGTCCCATATAGGTTAGGGAAAATTGTATGGTTAATGGTAGGTTATTATTTGAAAACCCTCATAGCTTGCTCAACGATCTATCGAATGAATAGGAAACAAAGAATTGTGAAGTGTTTTCTTTGATGACGAATGTGATGGCATCTCTACCCGGTACAAAGTCGACGGTGCGAAGTTGAAGTGTTTGCGAGAGCCCTAGAACAATCTCACTTTATCCTTCTTTATCTCCATATCTCCTCTCTATATTCTTCTCTCTTATCTCACCCTCTCTTTGTCTACAAAGCCCACCATCGCCAATACCTTTCCTAAATCCAACATTTTAAATACCAAAAGCTCGTATTCTTATCCGTGAATTGAATCCCAATTCAAACTTAGATCTGGTCTAAATAGTCTAAATTTGAAATTCCATCTTCAAAACCCTAATTTGAGAACCGCTTATCGGAATTGGTCAATCTTGGGCTCGTTTCAAAACCCTCTCCAAGCCTGATCAACCTTACCGTACCCCCACAACCACCACCCATCTAGTAATAGCAGAATTACCATTTTATCCCACCGCCTAAAGCAAATTTTTTTTTTTGTAGGATCCATATTTTGTCCTACATCAGTTTGGTACCACAACTCCTGCGACAATGTCCTATCATTAAGACCGGTCCTTCTATGACCCTTAAGCCACTGGCAACAAAGCCTATGCCTGATTTTATGCTTTGACGACACCTACTAGCTACATCTTAGCCCCAACTTCTGACTATAAAGCAAAGGACACACATGAAATTTCAAAAATAGCATTTTTACTGAATCCACTGATGCAACCATTCAAATAGTGGTTTCTTCAAGATCCTTCTAGATGAACTCGAAGGCAAGGTTCAAAATTTCCATTTCGGTCAATATTTTGACCCTCTGGATATGAAAATATTTCGTGGAAATATTCTGACAGTATGGAAATATTGTGATTTTATAAAAATGGTGAAAATATTGATTTTTTAATGAAATTTTTCAGTGAATCTCTGCATAGTCATAAACCAAGTATATATACACAATTTGGAACACTCAGATAATATTTGTACTCTATCTACAGGTCTACAGCTTCACAAAGCATGTATTCTACATTTGAGTCTGTGAGTCTTATGCAGTCTTGTTTGGTCTATTTTGATCTATGTTTTTAAAATGATTTTTAATTTTTTTTTTGGATAAAAATGTTTCCAAAATAAAGATTATTTGATTGTTTAAATAATGCTTCAAACGATTTTGAAAACGGACTTACAACAAGAAAGTTGTGCAAGTTTGAAATCTTGCAAAAATTATGCTGAAATGTAAAACACTGTTTTTTTACTAAGTCTGAAAAAAAGAGTTTTTATAAAGAAAAGTTTTTATACATTCAAAATTTTCTTTGACGGACCATGGTTTTCTAAATGTACTTGTAGTTCTACATCTTGTGGAATTTTTTGACCTAAAAATGAGTTGAATTAACCACTTTTCTCAACATACAAATTTTATGAAAAACCGAAAAAATTGTTTTCTCCTACTAAAACTGAAAGTATACTTTTTGATTCACTTGATTTTTGATTTTTTTGATATTTTTATTGAAATCAAATGGGGGATATTTGCTTATTTACATATAATAACTTAAAGTAAATGTAGAACGACATTTACTTCAATGTTACTATATGTAAATAAGCTACTAAGAACGAAACCCCCAGTCTCCTTTAATAACCAGTCAGTCCCAACATTTTGGTGCCAAAATCCCGAAATATCTCGAAATTTTTTGAAATATCTCAAAATTTCCACGAAATATCGTGATATTTCAAGCCGACAAATATATCGTGCGAAATATCGTGATTTAAATTTCGTTCGATATCGCAATAGGAATTTTATGCCGAGGTCTGAGAAAAACGTGATATTTCGTGAAATTTCTCGAGATTTTGTACCTTGCTCGAAGAAAATAACTATGCTATAAATGTGATTGATAAAATTAAGGATGAATAGAAGCATTTATAAAACCAAACGCAAGTTAGAAGATGACCACAAAACATGGATCAACAGTGAGCAAAGGAGCAAAAATAATGGTAATAGTTGATGGATAAGATACGAGCCTCAATCAGTCACATTGTGGCTCGAGGAATATCTCCACCCTCATTGGCGCCATCAGTGGAGTCGGCATTGCTATTTGAGATTCCACCTTCAAAGGCACACCATCAAAGGAGCTACCATTATCGCATCCTCGTACGAGGGGCCTACACCGCTAATGGAGCTCTTTCCTACCATAGCATTTTTAGCAGCCACCTTACCTAATCGAGCCTTTAGTGGCGCTTCCACCACCACCAACAATTTCGTAGAGCTTCCACCTGTGCCGCCATCTTCATCGGAGTGGCAACTTGCGGTTGACTTCAGTGGGTCAGCCCTTTTACAGCATGTGGACTTCCTTTAGACAAACCGACCACTATTGGCTTCACTACTTATCTAGTAATACTTGGGCATGTGCTTTTCCAAGTTAGTACATCACTATACCTTAGTGATCAACTCCTTCAGCTTGTGCCGGTACGTTCCTGACTTTGTGTCGCAGAGCACCTCTAGTGACATCTAGTATAGGACCTGGGAGATGATCATTGTGTAATGCATCATCCACTACTAGGGCTACACCAGCAAGTGCTGACTTTGAGACGCCCCTATAGTGATCTTGATCCAGACTACAACACTTCACGATTCAACTTCCCAAAGCTCGAGACGAGTTCCACACAGCGGAAGCGAATGATGGCATATAGGATCAAGCGTGCACATGTTTTCGAGGCAAATCGGGCTTTGCACAAGTTTCGAAGTCAAAGCACAGGCTTAACCCAGATGCGATGGCCCATCTTAGAGAGGCTTCTTAGCATTAATCATTTATTTTCATATCTATTAGTTTATTTTCGGAGTTAATTTATAGTTATGTTTTAGCCTACAAGCTTTGCCTAATTTGATAGGTTTTAGTCCCATATTGGTTAGGCAAAAGTTGCATGGTTGCCCATAACACTCTTTATGATCTACAAGCCCAAACCAACCATTTTCTAAAATCTCAACTTAAAAAAAAAAAAAAGAATTTTGAAGCGCTTGCTTTGATGACATATGCGATAGATTGTCTATCAGACGGTAGTCTAGGGTTATCAAGTGCGAAGTCAGAGGGTTTACGAGAGCCCTGATACAATCTCTTTATCCTTCTCTCTCTCTCTCTCTCTCTCTCTCTCTCTCTCTTTGAATCCCACTAGGGGTGCAACTTGGTCAGGGTCAAACCGAGAACCAAACCGACGGCAATGGTTTGGGTTGGATTGGTTTTTTAGACATCCTGGGTCGGTCCCGGTTCTCCAAATTGCAGACCCGATTAAATTCGGGTCGGGCTCGATTCAGTTTACTCGATCCAACCCGAACCAACAACACTTAAAACCTAAAATCACCAGGTCGGCCCAGTACAATTCTATAAACCTATTGCTACTTGAGCCCGAGCAAC
The DNA here is from genome assembly GCA_947650365.1 of Chamaelirium japonicum. Classification (NCBI taxonomy): domain Eukaryota; kingdom Viridiplantae; phylum Streptophyta; class Magnoliopsida; order Liliales; family Melanthiaceae; genus Chamaelirium; species Chamaelirium japonicum. The sequence goes on from OX393556.1 coordinate 21,782,985, forward strand.
GGAGTCCCAACCCTCTCAAAAACCCTACAATCGCAACTCGGCAACTCCTCTCGTCTCTTCCTCTCTCGATCGTGGCCCGCGCTGGAGCAACCGGTGCGAGGAGCCCCAACCCGCAAGTACTTTGATCTTTCCTCCATTACTACTCCTCCCTCCACCCCTTTCGGGTGTATCTAGCCGCAGGCCAGATCATAGCTGGCAACTTCTGCTACTGTTCATCCAGGTTGCGATTGTCGGCAGCCTCATCCCCGGTGACTGAGCAACGTGGTTGAGTCCCACCACCAGCTACCTAGCCACAAATCCCCCGATCCTCAGGTGTGGTTGATCGCATCGTCGCGTTCTTCTTTTAGTTTTTTACCGCTACATGTCACAGCAGTGACGAATTTGTGTGCTTTATCTAGATGTCAGATCTAATTGAATGGGAGGTTTTGGATCCTGATGGTTTGGAATTATTATTTAGGATTTGAGCTATGGATGAATAGGATTATTGTGGCTTTGGTGGGCTTAGTTTGATGAATCATTACGCAAATTTGAATAGAGTTAATGCATATGTCTATATTTGTTCCTTCTGTGACAGATCGGATATTGTGGTGTCATTCTTTTCTTGGATTAGCTTGTGCTTCAATTTTTCTGGTGTAGCTGCAGATTGGATATTGTGGTGTTTGTCTTTTAAAGGTTTGTTGGTGAGTTGTGGTTGCCACTTAATTTCGCTGAATACTTAATATATAGGTTGTCCTATCGAACTGTTTTGATTTCAGTTGAATTATATATGCTGCTTTCAGTTGAATTATATTTGTTGCTTGTAATTGTTTCATTTATTTCATTTTAATTAGGTCTCTTACTTAAATGTCAAGCATGAGCGATAGCTGTGATACTTCCAGCAATCCTAGTGTAGCGAATCTTGCTACTACTGCCGCTTCTGAAGTAGAAGTATGTGAGCCTTCAATCCAATGTTGTCAAGGCGCACGCCTAGGCGTGCTTAGGTGTATTAGGCGCCTGGAGACAGCTAAGCCCCAGTACGCCTAGGCGACCAGCACTAAGCGGCGGCCTAGACGCACCTAGGCTAGGCGCACGACTAGTTTTAGGCATTGATTTTTGTTATTTTTTTTAAGTAAAACCCAACCCACCCCCATCTTCTTTGTTCATTTTATTGTTGTATACTTGTTTATACAATGTGTTCACTGTGTTGCATGCATTTGATTAGAATATGCTCAATTTTATGCTAGCAAGTGTTTGTATTCTATTTGTTCCTTTTGTTGTTTACTTGTTTATACTATGTATGTGTCATTGTGTTGCATGCATTTGACTAGAATATGCTCAATTTCATGTTAGTAAGGTGTTATATTGCTACCTATTACATATATACCTGCAAGTATAGACTATACATATATACTCGTGCCTGGAGGATACCTATGCACATAAGGTCACGCCTATGTACATAAGGCCACACCTAATCACGCTTAGGCTCCTAGGCTCCCTCCGGGCGCCTAGCCTCGCCTTGACGCCTTGACAACTATGCTTTAATCCATAAAAAGCTGTATCAGGTAAAATCCGGTGTATGGGATCATTTTACAAAAGTAAAGGAGGATGGAAGCAAGCCTAAAAGGGCAAAGTGTAACTATTGTAGTATGGATTATGCATGTGCTAGTTCGAAAGGAACCAGTACTCTTCGGAAACATCTAACAAAGTGCTCCAAATACATCTACAATAATAAGAAACAAAAACTCTTGGTATTACCACTTGCCGGACAAGGAGATAAACAATTGGAAATTGGAAATTTGACCAAGAATTATGCAGGCATGCTTTAGCTAAGATGGTTGTTGTTGATGAATTGCCATTTAAGTTTGTTGAGCATGAAGGGTTCAAAAACTTTTGTAATGTTTTACAACCATGGTTCAAAGTAATGTCACGCACCACAGTCACAAAAGATTGCTTGAGGTTATATACGAATGCAAAAATGAAATTACATGTTTTTTTGAGAAAAAATGCTCAGCGAGTTTGCCTCACAACTGATTGTTGGACTTCAATATAGAATATGGGGTATATGTGCCTTACAGCTCACTTTATTGATAATGATTGGAAACTACAGAAGAGGATACTTAACTTTACAGTTACTAGTCATAGTGGTCAAGCCATTGCCCAAGCAATTGAGTTGTGCATGCTTGGTTGGGATTTCAAGAAGGTGTGCACGATAACTGTTGATAATGCAAGTTCCAATGATGTTGTTGTGGAAAAACTAAGAAGAAAACTACTTTAAAAAAATGATAGTCTTGCTCTAGATGGTGAATTTCTTCATATGAGATGTTCCGCACATATTATAAACCTTATTGTTAAGGATGGGCTAAAAGAGATGAAGGATTCAATAAATCGCATTCGTGGAGCAATCAGGTACATTAGAAGCTCGCCGGCAAGGGCATTACAGTTTAAAGGTTGTGTTGAGCAAAAAATGATTGCATGTAAAAGTGCTCTTGTGTTAGATGTTCCTACTAGATGGAACTCTACTTATTTTATGTTGGATGCCGCACTCAAGTTTTAAAAGGCATTTGAGTGTCTCGAAGAACAAGAAACACAATTTGAGAAGGAACTCAAGGATGGGCCTCCTATTGAGGATTGGGAATATGCTAAGGCCTTGACTAAGTTTTTGAAAATTTTCTATGATGCTACTAGGCGTTTGTCAGGAAGCTTGTATGTGATTTCAAATTCTTATTTTCATGAAGTTTGTGGCATTTTGAGTCTTTTGTGCAAGTGCTTGCAAAGTCAAGATTCCTTTTGCATAACATGGCGATTAAGATGAAGGAAAAGTTCGACAAGTATTGGGGAAGCATCGATAAACTCAACGTGCTTTTGTTAATTGTTGTGGTTTTGGAAGATTTAAACTGAAGTATGTGAAGTTTTGTTACTCACAAATTTATCCTCCTACAAAGGTTATTGAAATGGTGAGAAAAGTAAAAAAAGTTATGTAACGTATTTTCAATCATTATAAAGACATTGACTCGTCATCAATTTCATCTTCAAGTGACATAATGGAACATGCTATTGAGATGGAAGTTGAGCAATCATGTGATGATAGTTGTGTTCAAGTTAAGTTCCTCCAGTCCGAATTTTTAAAGCATATGGAAGAAGAAGAGAATATGCACTGCAAATCAGAGTTGGATCAGTATTTGGAAGAAGCTAATGAAAAAGAAAGCTCAGAGTTTGATATACTAGTTTGGTGGAAATCAACAGTTGCTTCAGAGTCTGCTTTTAGCACCGGAGGTCGAGTTCTTGATCAGTTTCGGAGCTCATTGACACCAAAGCTAGTGGAGTGCTTGATTTGTGGACAAGATTAGTTAAGGGCTTCATCGTCATCCATTGACATTGAAGAAAAGTTAGATGACCTTGAAGAAGTTAAATCATGTAACTTCTCATATCTTTATTATGTTTCTGTTGTTTCTTTAATTAAGCATAGTTAGTTTCTTAAATTTAATAACTTTAATGCATTGTCATTCTTTTTAGGTATCACGAAAGAACCAGGACATGGTGGAGGATCTTTCTGAATTGTCACAGAACTCTCCTCTCTACCACTTGCTGATTTATGCATAGAAATGACTATTCTTAGCTCTTAATTTTCTGATCCAGACTGAATACAAAGTTTGGAAATATTGGGTCACTCTTGTAGTTAAGGATTTAGTTGATGCTTCTCTTTTATTTAATTGGTCTTTTTTTTCTTGAAGCAATCTGCTGTAATTGCTTTAGTTTGGGTTATCACCGCAATGATACTAATTAGTTAACCTTTAGTTTGTTGACATCAAGATATATGGTATGCTTTCTGAACCTACTTGGACACTTCACTTGCGACTGATTCATAGGTAACAAGCATACTTGTGGAAGAATTAGTATCTCTAGAATCATCAATTGTAACTGTAATAGCATGTTTTAATTGTCATTCAATTAATCAAGCAAATTTTGCAACTGTAATTCCTTTTTCCCACATTAATTTGAAGCTGAAAGACCATGCTTAGGCTCAGATCTCCTATTAAAGAAGAGACATTATTATCTTCTTTCAGAACAAGTATTTTATCCTATCAAGTTTCAGTAGTATGTATTACGATTTTATACCTGTATAAGTTCACACCTTTTTCCCAACTAAATTAGCATCAACTGTCACTAATGAATAATGATTTGCTCATAGCATAGGTGCTGAATGACATGCCTCTGCATATTGGCAGTTGAATTTAAAATCATGACAGAGGTGCATCTTTGCTTTATATTCTACTTATGTATGATCTCTTGTATTTTTTGTTTACTATTTAGTCCTGAAAAGTATCCATTGTCAGTTATTGAATTAATCACAAAATATTGAAATAGCCATAGATTGCCTTCAGTCAACAATTGTCACGTTTGGTAGCATGGATATTATTATTTTAGTAAAATTCTTCTAGAACTGAACCAACCTGAATTTTTCATGGGTTGGGTTGGGTCGGTTTTACAGGTTAATGGGTTGGTTCTGGGTTAGGAAAGTTGGAACCAACCCTAGGTTGGGTTGGTTCCGGTTTGGGGCCAAACTGAACCGAGTTGCACCCCTAAATCCCATCACCATCAATACCTTTCACATAGCCATGTAAGCGGTTTTGCCGAGCCTATTCCCGCCTCAAACACTAATATGAACCAAAACAACCCCGAAACCCATCAAACCCTACTTTTTGTCACTAAAACGATCCCAAAACATAACCCTACCATTCCCCCAAATTTTCCATACTAATTTATTCACTTTCCCTATCCAAATTAACCAAAACAGTCCAAAAATCTGCACTAGCAAGCTATCCCGATCAGGTTTTGATATCTCAAACCTAGTCCGATTAACTTGAAACAACAACCGATTGAAAGCCCCTATGAACCCCTGCACCTTTGAACACCAAAAACCACAATTCTTATCCATGAATCGAACCCCAATTTAATCCAAACTCAAATCTGGCCTGAACAGTCTAGAATTGGAATCTCATCTTCAAAACCCTAATTCGAAAACCACTTATCAGACCTGGGTAATCTTGGGCTTGTTTCGAAGCCCTAGCCAAGCACGATCATCCTACCATATCCCCACAACCACCCACCACCTAATAATAGTACAATTACCATTTTATCTCTCCACCTAGAGTGGGTTTCTTCATCTTTTGGCGGGATCCATCTTTCATCCTGCATTAGTAGGGCTAACATTGTCAACCCAATAAATTATATGAATGATCAGTGAACCATGTTTCTTGAGTTATGACTTATGAGTAGGATTAAAACTAAATCTTTATCAATAGAAATAGTTCATACATTAAAGAACTAGCCAGTATATCATGGACATCTAACAGAACGTTTGGCAAACAAGTGCAAGAATTATAGAACTCATCTTGGACCTAGTGAGCTGGCGAATTTTGAGAGATGAAAACTGTAAATAATTCTTTCATCACCAAAATCATTCATCTTATTTTGATAAAAAGAAGATATACTAAGATAACATGACAATTAGAATTCTGTTTTCGTTATTGAGAAATAGTAAAGAACATGGATATGGAGCCAAAATCAAATGTCATTGTCTGTTGTGGGAAAGATTTTAATAAGTGAGATATCTGCAAATAAATCACTGGTCTCATCTCTTTTTGGACAAGGCCTTGACCAGGGTGAAAATGCTATTACTGTTCAAAGCACTCTAAAATACTTTAAGAGCAGAGATAATGTACTTTTCCCAGATTGCAATTCTCTTTTAACTTGTAGATAATTGACGTGGGGATTTTTGCAAAGCTTGTCGATTTCTGCTTTTTGGTGACCTACTTTTATCTTCTCGATATGAGAGTAATCTATTATTTGGTTTCTTCTCTTATTAGAAACAATCTTTACCTTTCAGAAAAGGCAAAAAATAAGTAAACAAGGTGCATATGTATTGGAGTCTCACTTTAGAAATTTACCTTCATATCGTTATCGTCCTCCTCCTCCTCATCTGTCTCATCACTACCACTTCCATTATTGCTTTCGTCATCTTCCGTATCATCATCATCCTCATCCTCAGAAACTTCTAGCCATTCAGATTCAGATGCCTGATAGCAATAGGAAAAACAATTATTTTATAACATGGATATACATCAATGCAATAGTTGGATTCAACATTAAATGGGCGACCATGGAATTCCTATGACAAATTTCTTAGAAAATGATAATACTATGATTAAAGTGTATCTTTTAATGTACTTTTCATCAAAAGGACAAAAGAAGATACTGCTTAGAGGTAGACATACTTTCATTTTGTTAGATACCAACACACCTCAAAACCCGGGTCGTAAGGGGAGGTCCACAAAGGGTATATTAAGCAGGCTTTAGGTGCTCCCTTTATCGATGTGGGACTAACCGATGGACTTCCTCAACACCCCCCCTCAAGCGGAGCACGCGAAGTGAGGCACAATCGGAAGGGGCCGCACCCGAAGGGAGACGGTGAACCCAACTCTGATACCATGTTAGATACCCTCACGCCCCAAAACCCGGGTCGTAAGGGGAGGTCCACAGAGGGTATATTAAGCGGGTGTTAGGTGCCTCCTTTACCGATGTGGGACTAACCGGTGGACTTCCTCAACACATTAATTCATTCAATCTAATAAAAGGGTGATGCCATAGGTAGAAGAATGGGAAAGAAAATATCTAACAAGAATGTTAGATATCCATAGAATAGTATCCCATTATCTTGCTATTAACCCAGGATACCAGATTAGAAATAGGCCTCTGTCCCTTAGATATGACCTAAGACGAAGAGTAAACCCAAGAGGAAGAGATTTAAGATGGATCCACCTTCTAGGGGTCTTTGAATAAAATTATTTCATCAATACATCTAGTTATCTATGAACAAAGACATGAAACTAATCCAAAGAGGTAACCAAAAAAGTGTATACAAGTACGAATCACATATATAAAACGTAACAAACCGGTATTATGCACTTCCACTCATCCAGTTTGCTGAGATTAAGTGAAAACAGATCATCCAGCGTTATCTCTCGATCTCGGACTTCCATCATCCCTCCATAGATGTAAAGTGTATCTCTTCCCACAACCATGCAAGAATTAATACGCCCACAAGGTTTAACTGCCTACAAGTCCCAAAAGTGGTTGCTGAACAGAAGCAAGCAAATGGGATACAAACAAATTCACATGAATCGTGCACAACTAACCTCTGATGAAGTGCATGCTTGCAGATTTGAATTACCACGAAGTACTTTTGCATTCACATCAGTTTTTTTGTCATCAAAGGCAAGGGTTTTGGCCATATGACAAGAAACTTCCTGCATGTCACATTGCATAGCATCCGCTGCTTCATAATTTTCCGCATTCTCATCTGCCACATTAGCTTCAGACATCTCTAAATCATCTTCCTTGTCCTTACTGGATAGAGTGGATGCCATTAAGGGATCATTTCTCCTGCACCCTTTCAGCTACAAGAAAAATAGAAACATAGTAATGACAAAATTAAGCATAGTTTTAAAAATTATTTACTCTCATAGAGAGTATCTTTCATAAACTAATAAATTCAAGTTAAAGAAAAGAAAAAAAATCTAAGAGCACCCTAAATACTAATGTATCGATGTAAAAATAAATACGAGTCTAATGAGAATCAACGGTGCCACGTGGCACAAATTTTCTCTAGTTTTTGCTGGTTTTTCTGCAGCATGTTTCATAACATTTTAGCTCTTAAAACATCCAACTAAAGCATCAAAAGAATACGGTGCATTTACTAGCAGATAATAGCACTATACAGAATTTGCAGTAGTTATGGAACTGTGGACAAAATTCTAATCAACCATCATTTAGCATATTAAAACATGGCTACCAAAAATATTGTAATGATCACAATTTTTCTCATATGAAAGCATATGAATAATTTCTAAGAAACACACTGACAATGTTAAGTTAAAATTGACTATCGATCAGTTATTCATGAAATGAGTCCATGCAGCTTAATTTTATATCATAACATTCTTCAACATGTGAATAATAAATTAATATTGGCACGATCTTTGTGTGCATAAAGATATCATAAGTTTACATGCATGTTTGAGTGTCAATTTCATACATCTGAATAAAATACTGTAGTTGGGAAAAATGAACCTCACACAACTTATGTTTGGCTTCAACATTAACACTGGTAATAAAGATGCCACTTAAGTCTCACAGCATGAGAGGGTAAAGCAAATCAATAGCCAAGCAACACAAGACCTTTTTGGAGACAAAAATCAACACGTAGATGTCAGCTTGAGCAGCCTTAATTCTAGTTGCTTTCATACCATAGTGAATATAAAGCTAGCAAAGCAAGACATTGAGAAGTTGTCAATGGCGAGGGTCAGGAGATCCCTACATACAAGGGCATCGCAGAGATTCCCTTATGGGTCATTCAAAAGTGTTTGGCAAACGGCTCTTTTTACTTCTATTTTTGAGCTGCCTTCTTAAGTTAGAAGTTTGATAAGTTATATTTTCTATGGAAGATGGCACAATATGGTGAGTAGGTATGACTAAGATAGAAGCAATGGACCAACGGGCAATGCGTAGAGTTTTAGGTGCAATGCAGGGTCATTATAAGTGAAACCTTGTAAACAGTTTCATTAACTTCTTACATAAAACACAATGACATCGGTGTGGAATGAACTAATGAGTAATGACTGGCGGGGCGATGCGTAGAGTTTTAGGTGCAATGCAGGGTCATTGTAAGTGAAACCTTGTAAACAGATTCATTAACTTCTTACATAAAACACAATGACATCGGTGTGGAATGAACTAATGAGTAATGACTGGCCTAATTACTAAAGTGGATAATCTGAAACTCACGACAGATTTTGGACTCATCCCTTTATATGATAGCACATATCAAATCAATGCAAAAGATTTGGCTGAATGCTCGAAAAATACTCCCACGGTTTACCAGCCCAAACCAAATGTCATTTGAAAAGGGGCCTCAGATGCTAGATATCAATTTAGCTCAAGAGTTGTATGCAACTTATTATGCTTCTTCTGTTATCATGATGGGAAATAAATGTTTTATACTTCAGCTTGTTAGCAGATATATTATGCCATAGAGATGAAAGCAGTTTTTATATGATCAAATATTCCCTTCTATCCTCTTCATCTAGGTTGTTACAGGCTATTTCCTAATCTACGGTAAACTTGGATGATTGCTCCCTGGTTGCATGCACTTGAGCCGTAAACTGGTCACCAAGAAGGTAGACATCCCTACCTGCCACCTACCCTTCTAAGTTTATTGGCATTCCACTCTCTTTCCAAGTTGCCTTGATCAAGTTTTGGCACCAATCTTAAAGGTGTTGGCATCAAGCTTACAGATGGTACAAAAATGTCTGACAATCTTTTGTGGAGCGTTCTAATTAGTAATTACATTTGTGCTCATAGTCAACCTCATCTTGGTGGGATGAATTGGATGATGATCTTTGTAGAGTTATGCTCACCATGAGTCTCCCACCCAAATGGATGAAGCAGATTACTCACTGCCTCAGAATTTCACATCTCCCTGCTCTAGTAAACGGGGAAATCGTAGCTCATATTAAACCATCAAAGGAAATAAGATGAAGATCCCCTATTTCTCCTTTTTTGCTAGTAATCAGATATTCTCTCAGATGCTTTGTTGAGATAAAGTAATCGGGTTTAGTTTGGGCAAATGAAATGTGAATATAAACCTTACTTTATTTTGATGACTGGATTGTTGTCAACTTGTCATGAATACCTCTCATCGGAAGTGTTGGATAATAGATAGGATGATCCATCAATTATGATGCCTCATGTCAAGCAATGAATAGGAGAATCAATTATGATTGTTAGGAAATCAGTACATAATCCGCTAAAAGAAAATATGTTAGAGATTATCCATAATGAGTTGGTTAAAGTTGCTTGAGAATATTTGAGTTCCCCTATTAAAGGTGAGAAACCTTCTTGTTGGGACAACTAATGGAAATATTTGAAGGGAAGAAAAAGAATCTTTATATGATTTTTATTGACTTATAAAAAAGTTATGATAGAGTACCATGAGATGCAATTTGGTGGGCTTTAAGAAGGAAAGAGATAACTCAGTATGGTTTGAAATTTTGGTCGAAATACAAAAATTTCATAGAAATATTACAGTTTCAGCCACTAACGAAACGAAAGGGGGTTTGAAACATGGACCCGTTTCGATTTCAGTGAAGTTTCAGGATTTCGGGGGAAATTCTGTCATGACGCCGAACTTTCGACCGCAATAGTTGGGGCCCACCGAAACCACGTGTTGTCCCCCAGTTTTACTGTCCACTTCGCCGAAGTTTCATCATTTTGTGGATTTGCCAGATTCTTGCCCCTGAGTCGCTAGATCATGTTATAAGCATAAGAAGCACCATGATGTATGTTATTTGCAGACGAAATAGTGTTAGTCGATGAGACAAGGATAGGTTAAATGCTAAATTGGAATTAGAAGTGCTATGCGAATGACGCATGCCTCTAAGAGTTAACAGTAAATCCTACAAGAGATAAGAAGGCCCATGATGTTATATGGCTTTGAACAATGATCGACAAAGATAGGACAACTACATAAGATGAGCATGGCTGAAATGAGGATGTTGAGGTGTATGTGCGAAAAATCTAAGAGGGATAGAGTGAGGAATGAGTGCATTATAGGAAGTGTTCGAGTTGCTGTAATTGAGGATAAGATGATGGAGAGTAGGCTTAAATGGTATGGGCATATACAACGTAGAGCTGTGGCGACTCCTTAACGGAGAGCGTCTTGGATTACCGTGGATGGGTCAAGGAGGAGGGCAAGACCTAAAATAACATTGATGTCATTGTTAGAAAAGATATGAAAAATTACAACAAATATAGCCTTAAGCACATGGATCGATAGGTATGGTTATAGTATATAAAGGTGAGAGATAGTAAGATACAATGGTAGAGCTATTTCAAAATCTGGTCCCAAGCTAGAAAATAAATTATCTAGAACGTACAATAGATTGTTATTAAAGTAGGGCACAAAGAACTCCTTTAGTCAGTTGATCCAGCCCTTTCTCTTATTGACACAATTTGCGTTCCATTGCTGATACTCAATGTGTTAACAAAAGGTAGGATAATTTCAACACCCAAATGCACAGAATCAGATATCGATAAATTTCTTATGAAATGACTGAAATATGTCCTTATTTCTTGAAGATCCAACATAGAAATTTCCAATTTTTTGATAGTACCAAACTTGGTTTGACATCATGAAATGTCGACCAGAATGACCGACATTTGAGCGAAATCCAATATTCCACTTTTTTCAAACAATTACACAGAAAAATCCATCTTTTTCAGTAAAAGATTCTATTATTCTATTTTTTCCCTCGATTCCGATTTTTTCATAGCATATCAATATTTGATTGAAATCAACCGAATTCAATAAATTTCCACCAGAATATTTCCTTAAAATTAACATTTAAAAGCTTGCCCTAATGAAGGCCACGGACGTGCCAAAGTGGGTTGGGATCAAGTTGTACACTTGAAAGATGCTAAATGTACACTCGACATTTAAAAGCTTGCCCTAATGAATGTTTAGAACAAATACTGAAGCATGACCATGAACGTATGGATGCAATAATAACAACAGTAAAAACCAAAATTATTTGTCAACAAAAAGGCAATAAACTATATAGACCAAGAAGTATCAGTATGGTACCTTGTCTTTGATAGGCTTATCCTTCCGTAGCTCCAAAGGGTACCTATAAGACAAAGCAAGTGAAAAGAGCTCACACAAAACAATAGGAAAACAGTCCTAACAAGTGAACCTATATGTCACTAATAATTTTTAGGTTGCAGCATAGATATAAAAATGATTCAGGACGACACATTAATAATAAGAGAAATTTCTCCAGCCATCTGTTACTAAATAAGTAGGTTATCAGTCATGAACTCCTTGAGCCCTATGCAATTTCTTCACTAGGTCCATGAATTCAATGATTGTTTTATAATATCACAAATATATCGCGAATTTCATCAATTAAACACTTTCACCCTGACTGATACTGGCAGGCATAGTCAAGCAACATGAAGAACCATGAATTCGTGTGGTTTTTTAACTTTCTTTCATTCTTCATTTTTCTTCCTTTGATTTTATCTACCTTAATGCTTTTATTGGCCCAATGGCATCTACTGCTTAGTGCTTATTCTGCGTGTCTGATTTTGGGCATTGAGATGCTTATCGTATGGAAAATGTTGGACTTTTCAGGAACACACTTTTTCCTCTGTGCAATGTTTAAAATCAAAGAACAGGTGTGTACATTCTTATAAAAAAATCGTTCTCAACTTCATTTCAGAAATTCCTGATTCCAGGTTAATATTCAGAAAAAGAAACAAGAGAACATGCTTCCAAGAGACTGAGAAAGAACGCTTAACTAGATAATGGCTTGATGTTATTTATGTCAGTGTGAGTTAAAAAATTTCTTGGATAGTTGCAAAAAGGCTAGCAATTGTTATTAGTTCTATTAAGCTCAAACAAATTTGGCAAGATTCTCAACATCCAAGTTGAGGGCTGCTCAAAGCTTCTATATACTTAACATTCTTTCTATAAGAAGAATGATCTACAAAATAAATCACATGATTATACAGGGTGCTCATTCCAGGTGAAAGTGTGGGATCATGCCATAAAGGATTTGTAAATAAGTTTCCGCCCTTCTCAAGTTTTGTAAAGTTCTGTAATACTTGAGTAGAAAATGATGCTTGAATCAGATTGTATGTCTCAAATGTTCGAAAGGGCTCAAGCACACATGATGAGAACGGCAGAGACGAGGATGTTGAGATAGATATGGGAAAAAAATCTAGTATGAAGTAGGTGATAAATGAGTATAAGAGGAAGTGTAGAATTTCACAAATTGAGGAAAAAATGTTGGAGATCAGATTAATAAGGCATGGGCATGTATAACAGAGATGCAGACCGAATAAGTAGAGGGTCTCGGGTTACAGTGCGGAGGTCAAGAAAGAGGAGGGGAAGACCTAAAATAAATTGAGAAAAGTTCTCAGAAAATATTTGGAAAATGTTATACTGACAACAAGGTTTCATAAACCTGACCACAAATAGATGGGACAAGGTTTGATTGCTACGAAAGTCATCAAATAGTAAAGTATAACTTGTAAACTTCATCATAGATATTATCATTTTGCATTGACATGAGGCATAAAACCCTACTATTATTCAGTTACTATGTTGCATTGAGTGACAATGTAACCTTGGTTCATATGGTAATAAATCCTTGTCTGTCTGGCAGGATAAATATTCAATCAATCACCATTAAACAAGCCTTAGATGTTCTCAATGCTTGAATCAGGACTTAATGAATATTAAAATGTGTACTTAACTAGCTTAAATGAACTGGCCATTAAAATCCCACTAGGTAAAAAAGTAGTCTACAAATAGATAAATATATATGATATTGAACATACCAACGATGGCTATCTAATTGGAAGCCATATAGCTCATTCATAAACACACTCATTAAGACATCACCTACAGGAATCGAAGTCAAGGACAATATTAGTATAACTCATCAATGTTACGGAATAAAAAGCATTTCATTAAGCATACTTTGTCATTTTTAATAAATATAGTGGGGTCAAGGCCATACCCGCACCCCCCTCGTGACACAAGAGGATCTCTTATATATATATATATATATATATATATATATATATAGAACATTGACTCATTAATAAAATGAATCCTAGGTACATCTAAGCTAGTAGTGAACCTCCAACAAAAAAAATACTTGGTCAAGCATAAATGTTGTTTCTGAACATGAGCTTGTTGGTTTCCAGTAAAGAAAATCAGCTATGGGAATACATAAATCACTGCAGAATGCTTATCATAATCAACCTCAGGCAGGAACAGGAAAAGGTTTTTTCCTCTTGGTTTCTCAAGAAATGAGATGATCATCTAGAAATCGTTGAAGTTATGAGGGAGCACCCATCAGCAGCGTCAACCACCCATTTATCATCAGGTACAGGAAATGAGATTGTAAATAGACCAAACAGAGATCCAGGAATCACAGAAGTCTGTAGAACAGCCAAGTAAGGAATGACCAGCTAAAAAGCACCGACACTGGTACGGGGACACGGGTACGACACGACACGGGTTCGCCGACACGGCAAATCCTAAAAAAGGAGGACACGGGTACGGCGGGGACACGGCAAAATAAATTTATATTTTTAAATTTATATTTTATGTGTGTTTGCAATTCATATATATTTCAATAACCGAACAAACCTCATAGAAAACAACTAAAATGAAAATTTAATGCATACTGAATCGCTATCGTTAGTTACATCCAGTCCGATCGGTGAATCACAGACAGCTATAAATGGTATGGAAAATAATGGTTGTGCTTCAATTTTGACTTCAACCTATCTAAAACCTCAGAGGATAAGATAAGTTAAAGCCAAACCTGAATCGTAACCGTCCATCATAACCATCCTGACAAGTGAATCACACTCAGGCCCAAATAGCATGCAAAAGAACGGCTGCGATTCAGTTTTGGCTTCAACATATCTGATTCTCTCAGGTTATAATCTCAAAGGATCAGATAGGTTGAAGCCAAAACTGAATCACCATAGCTTATAACCCGACCCTATATCGAACAGTCCGTCAACCCGCAGTGTCCCGAGTGTCCGAGGAGTGTCCGACGAGTGTCCGACCGTGTCCGGCTCCCGGAAGCACGTAGGACACTGCACATGCGTGTCCGGTGCGTGTCCGACGAGTGTCGGTGTCCGACACGTGTCCGACACGGGTACGGGAGGCCTGGAGAAGTGTCCATGCTTCCTAGATGACCAGTAACCAACGAGCTAAAATTTAAGCAATGTAAGCAAGTTTGGTTGGGGATGGTCAGGTAGACAAGGCTACATCATGTGTCAATTGTGCCATTTTGGAGAGGCTTACCACCAGTTAACATTAATATCACAATCGGAATATTCACCGAGTGAAAAAATGATAAAGTTCAAAGCATGCCTAATCTTAGATAGCAGATAACTGCAAAATCCGTTATGTCAAATCAACGGCAATATCTCAGTTTATTTAATTGGAGAGACCACATCCCTCTCTCTTTTTTTTTGCACCCCCAATCTCAAAGGTGAATATTCACCAAGTGATCAAAAAGATAAAGTCCAAGGCATGTCTCATCTAAGATAGCAGATAACTGCAAAATCCAAATATAATGTCAAACCAAAGGCAATATCTTAGTGGATAAGAAGGTAACAAACATGCCGGAATATGTCTATGGGAAACCTTTCATCCGAGACATGGGGTATACTGTTCTACTCCATGCATATTATGTATATTTGTACATGCATTCTATTATTATTAATATAATTGAGTCGAATACAAAGTATAATCTACATAATACCAAAAACTATAAAAAATGTTCACATCTTTTACATTTTTTTCCAAGGCGAAAGAAGACCCATTATTATGTTTCAGTACATGTAATGGTTACATATGAAAGAAGAATGACCCATGTCAAGATGAGTGAACAACCAAGGCGTGAAACAAGAACTAGCAGCATTGCAAACAATGCCAAAAGTCTCAGTTAAGTGCAAGGAGCTTGATTGAGAATATAAAAGAGTTATAAACATTGAGAAGAGGATGACAACTGCTGCAGAAGTTAATACTCAAACTTGGTACAAAACTCCCGTTATGGAAGGTATTTTACTATTTTCACGTCAAGCTGAAAGGGTGAGAAATAAGAATTCGTGTTTTGCAACTACAAATAAATTCTTGTAATGAATACCAGCTTTTCTAATGAATAACAGATGGACAAGTTTGCTCTACTCAATAGGACTAAAAGACTGAATATTTACTTAATAGAACAATTTACAACAAATAGAGACTTTAGATTTAAGAATACGCAAATGAATTAACTATTCTGATAGAAAGTTGTTGCCTCCTTTTGTGGGCCGGGTACTAGGTGAATATAGAAAGTTGTTCCCTTCTGATGCAGGCCAGGTACAAGGTGGACAGATAATTATGAAAATATATTCTTTGGTAGCCTGATGCTATTGATATATACTATTGATCCCTGACGGAGATCTGATATCTGCTGAAAAATCACACGTTTTTAATAGAAGGCACATTAAAAACCAAAGAAACCACTTGATGTAACGAACCTAACCACTTGGCTGTAGAACAATCAATTAACCCTAAGAAGGAATCACCTAATTCCTAACACACATGCACATTATGACAAATAATGAAACAATCAAATCCAAATTATCTACTTTCTTGCCATTCCATTAAAGTTTAATTGTCTTACAAAGGTCTAGAAGGCACATTAATGGAATATGACGCTTTGATTTCCTAATAAAAAAAATCTACAATAAACTAAATCTTTCCAACTTTCTTTTATGCCCTTAATCTTGCAACTTAAAGTTCCTAAAAGACACTATTGTGTTGCTGACTCTCATTATATTGGTACAATGTCCTAGAAAAAATAATTAACATGATATTAACCTTAAAAAACTACAGTAGAAGCAAGGCTACACAAAATAGAAAGTTAAAAGCCGCAATTCTTAAAAAAAGAAAGGGTTTTTTTATCCTTACCCCCCACTTAATTGGGTTAACTAAAAAGTACCCCCTCTGACTTTAATTTTCGAGTCTTATCCCCTAAAAAATCACTTTTTCATTACATAAAACCATGTGGATTTTCAGTCAACAAGGGGTAAGACTCGAAAATTAAGAGCAGAGCGGGTACTATTTAATTACCCCAATTAGCTGGGGGGTAAGATCAAAAAACCCCAAAAAGAAATCAACATGATACTAACACCTTTAAAAATTACACTAGAACCAAGGCTACAGCAAATGGCAAGTTAAAGCTACCAGTGTGCAGTTGTAATGGAAGGCTTAAGGGGTTGACGAATGAACAGGTTGATGGGCTGTAAGGGTTGACTGATTATGCTTTAGCGGGCTGACAATTGGTTGGGTAATCATGATTCAGAACTAGATTGATTTCAAGTGACTGCATGGTTGACATGGGGCCAGACTTTTGCATCTC
This sequence comes from Chamaelirium japonicum, assembly GCA_947650365.1. Taxonomy (NCBI): domain Eukaryota; kingdom Viridiplantae; phylum Streptophyta; class Magnoliopsida; order Liliales; family Melanthiaceae; genus Chamaelirium; species Chamaelirium japonicum. The sequence continues at coordinate 21,800,021 of OX393556.1, forward strand.
TAATTTGAAAAGAATTCTACATAAAACTCAAAGGAGTATGGAGGCTCTTGAAGCAATAGCATATTTTTTCCAAATCAATATACATTGTAAGCCTATTTTAATTTGACCGTTCAATTTGCATCATCTAGCATCTTCTTTTTTCCTTTTTCATATCCTATGGGTGTAGTAGGTAAACTATGATAACTAATTACCTTGAGCATTACAATTGGCTAATTGAAGATCATTGGGATGGCCTTCCTCCACCCAAATTCTTCTGTTGTCTTGCTGCACCTATAGTTCGCCTAGTGGCATTTCCATTTCACATGGCTATCAAAAGATTTAGAATTTCATGATTACAGGTACATCTGGAAGTAGTGATAAAGTAGTCTTTGTTAATAGAAGAAAAATGAATAGATCCCCCTACAAGATTACTTGTTTCCGTAAAGGTAATGATGTGCCCATCGCTTCTAGCTATTTAGTTAATTAGCGTAAGTACAAATTTCAAGGACGAGTTATTACATGAGCTTAAACTGCGTAACCAACAAGGTAGGTCACCCTATCCATCAATTGGTCTTTAAGGTTTATTAGCATGCCCCTCTCTTGTCAATTTGCCTTGGTCATGTTGTCGACACCAATTTTAGAGAGTTAATGTCAGGTTGACAATCGGGCATAATTGTTATGTCAATCTTACCCTATCTTGATAGGATAAGACTTGGATGATGGTGATGATAATAAATTTCTTCGAAAATGAGGTTTGGTTTGATGTGCCCTTATGGATCTTTGTCATATTTCGCATGTTTGCCCATGGTCATGTGATCACGACATGATCCATCACATTGAAACCGATGCATACACTTTTCAATCCATGGCAAGAAGCAACATTACAACTTTTAAAGGAGGATGTTCATATCCCTTTCAAGGTGATGTACTTTAGGCGATCACATCAAATCATAATAATACAATATGCAGAGGTAGCATACAAGTCGATAAATTGGGACAACTAAACAAATATCGTTTGAGGTTGCCTATGGACTCCAACCGCAACATGTCATTGATCTTGTAGCTTACCATTCGATGTTTTATCAAGTGATGATGTCGTAGTTCACATCGATCACATCCTACGCATCCACCAGTAAGTTCTTGAAGCATCAAGGAAAGTACTGCAAATACAAAGTTGATGTGGATGCACATCAGACGACCAAAGAATTTCAACGAGGAGTTCTTGTCATTGTGTATTTGCGGATAAAGCTTTAGCCTCAGGGTACCTATCACAAGTTAAAATGCTAGAAGAGCGGGCTTCACAAAATCATCAAGATGATAGGAAGCAACACATACTTGGTCTACCTCTGGATGACCTTAACATATCCTATTACAAAAATATCACCGACTTATATGATTATCCTCTCTGCAATGAAGAATCGAAGCATGGAGAGCCTTTGAGTCAAGTTGATCAACTACCAAGATAGGTGAGGGACATGATTGTTAATATTCTAGACATGCAAAAGATGACTTCACAGTGGGCCATCAATACAAAGATTTCCCCATCAACTGAGTTTTTATTGTACCCCAAGCAAGGGAGTTTTGATCGAAAAAGAATTTAACAATTTGTCCAATCTGTTTTCACTTTTCAGGGTTGAGATATCTCCAATCTGGGCATTTATGGTGTCTCGGAGAGCAACAATCATAAAGTAATTGGCTTTGTAGTACTAGTTTTGAGTCTAGAAATTGTCTTATTAAGGGGGTTAGTCAATCAAGATTTTAAAATATGTTCCAACAGTCCATGAAGTTTGTGTACTTCTATGGATTTTGGAAGTTCATAGGATTTTTTGTTGAGTTCACAAACTCTGAAATCTCAACAAGGAGTTCATGTGGACTTTTTTTGTTTGAGAACTTTTGTGGATTTTGGAAATTTTTAACGAATTCGAAGACAATCAATGCCATTGGCCAACACCATCGGTAGTGTCAGACACTACCACGACTATCTTAGTCCCCCACAATCGCCGACTATCATGGGCATCACAGACGCCACCACGTTTGCCGACCATCACAGTCACCACCATGTTCGTTGACCATCACAGTCACCACCATGTTTGTCGACCACCATCTGCACCACAATTGGCTTCCGCCACCACCATGGCTGTATACTACGATACACGATACAATAGGTACGATATGAGGAAAATGATATGTATCTTGCGTCTGTATCATTTTTCATTGTATCTTACGATACATGCCATCTTAATGCCTACACGGAAATTCACGATACAAACCAACTTAATTCAAGATGAAAAGGAAGCCATTGAATTTGAAAATAAATTGGAAGAAGTGGAAACCCAACAAGCTATCATAAAAGGGGATGAAGGACGAATCCTAGTCGTCCAAAGAATCATGCTTACCTCCAAATCTTCTTCAAAAACTAATTAGCCTAGAAAAAATATTTTCCATACCACCTGCTCTTCTAAAGGACATCCGTGTTCCGTTATCATCGATAGGGTAAGTAGATATATATATATATATATATATATATATATATATATATATATATATATATATATATATATATATATACGGAAATGGCAAACAAATTGTAGTTAAAAACTGAAAACATTAAAACCCTTGCAAAATTTCATTGTATATGGAAAGGGGTGAACTGCATTTTAATTACGATTTTTGGTACAGTTCTCCATTGTAAATATCTACCAAGACTCTGTCTGGTGTAATATTGCACCATTGGAGACATGCCAGATCTTGCTAGGAAGACCCAAACAGTTTGACTGAAAGACTCAATATGACGAGGAAACAAATACTAACATGTTCATAAAAAAAATAATGTGAAGATTGTTCAGAAGCCCCAAAAGAATGTGAAAACTCCCTATTCTGAAAAGCCACCTACTCAGCAAACAAATCCATCCAATCCAATTGTTTTAATTGTAAAAAACAAATAGTTAAAATCTGAATTGAAAACATTCAAGTTTGCATGCTTGGTTATCACTATCAAGTTCACTTTCAGGATAACTCACTGATATGTTGTTAGGATCCTAATGCTTAAACCTTCTAAATTTGAAAAAATTGACTACAAAGGGCAGATGATCAACTTGATAGCCCAAATAAATTATCTGTGGCTAGGACAAGCAATCTGAAGATCTATTTTTTTCTTATCAAATAATTAGAGATGTACCCAACAAAAAATCTTGGTAAATTCTAACCATGCAAATTCACTTGAAAGTAGTATAAACTTTTTTTTATTAGTTTCATTGCGGTGTGTATTATGTCGGTCATGATATGGATAAAGGAAGGAAACCAGTCGCCATCCTTAACTGCAAGGTTGGGTTCTCCCCATGAATTACCTAGGGCTCCCTCTCAATGTTAGAAGGCTCTCTAAAGCTGATTAGCATAAGGTAGTGGAGAAGGTGGAACTTAGGCTCATTGGTTGGTAAGGAAAGCGTCTCTCGATAGGAGGAGCCTTACCCTTATCGATGCGGTTCTTTCAGTTATGACATCCGACTATTTGGCCTTCTATTTTATTCCTACTTGATTTTCAAATGCATTGATCACATTCAGAGCTCCTTGTGGAAATGGGCTAACGAGCATTTCGGATCTCACCACCTAGCCAGTTGAGGTTTCATATGCAAATCCAAGGAGCAAGGAGGGTTAGGAGTCATGAACCTCAGGGATTTTAACAAAGCAATGATAGGCAAGTGGTGGTGGAGACTACAAAACGAGTAGTGCGACAACTGGTCTCAAGTCATCAAGGATAGGTATTTATGGAGGTTCTCTCCTATTCAAGTTAGGAGTTAGATTTTGGGGCATATTTCTCTATTCTGGAAGGGAGTTGCAGAGTAGCTTCCCATTTTAAGTGTGGTATAAGACTATTGTTGGAAATTGACGGAATATTAAATTTTGGTTGGACCACTGGGTTAATGATATCAACATAACTACTATTTTCATTGACTTTCTCGATTTTTTCCTCGGACAAGAAGGCAATGGTTCATTCCCAAGTAACCTACAATGATGGGACTCCATCGTGGTTAGTCAAGTTCCACAAGAATATCCCACAACCTTGACATGCAACTTCAAGATCTGTACTCTATTTTGAACTCTTTCACTTTTGCCAATGCCAGAGACTTCGAAATTGAAGTGGAGTTCATCAGGAATCTTCATTGTGAAGTCCTTCTACAGATTTATTAATGCTGGAGTAGAGACGTAATCTGTCCTACAGCCTCATCTCTTTTGAAATCTCCTGCACTAAAGACCATAATCTTCATGTGGCTCGCCATCAAAGAGAGACTGCTCACGAAAGTTCACCTTCACCGCAAGAACCATCCGTGTATCTAGGAAAGAAATGCCCACATTTTTCAAGCCAAGGAGTCTAACACCAATGCTGTTTGGAAGTCCATCCTATCTCTAGCGAGAACTGGAAGAGTGGTTTATCAGCTAAATTGCTTTTGAAGATTAATCTAGTACTTTGTAACCTTGTTTGAGATTATAATTTTCTCTCCTAGTATTCTAATAAATAGCTTGGGATATGGCTTAACCCGTTTCTCTATCCCTCAGGGAGGAATTCCTTGAAGGAAAAAAGTTACAGGTGAGTTACATGTTTAGGACTTGAATCTTGATTATTGTTTTACTAGCATTATTGGGCATTGAAAGTTTAATAAAGACTAGGATTACTAACTTTTTGCATCAAGGGTCTTCAATGCTTAGGATTGTGGTTTAATGTAATTCTACATAGAGAGTGTTATTTCTGCATGAGGACAATAATTTTTAACCTTCTTTAGCTAATGAATAAAACTTGTGAACAATAATTTGTTTAAAATTATTTAGCTTATGAATTAAAAAAATTTGGTATCTTCGACATATCTTCTTCTATAGTGGTATTCCATGTCTTATTCTTCTACTAAATAGATAGCTTCATTATCCTCTTTCTCTTCGCTTATTTGGTGCATATGAATACGTGCAAACTTGTGCATTTGCATCAATTGGCACGGAATCATATTATTATAGCTATTCCTCTATACGAAACTATAGAGCACAAGTGCCTCTAAAAAAAAATAGAGAGCAAAAGAGTACGTGAGAGGGCAACCAATAAGGATAGGTACAAGTTAACAGATTGCAAGTTGCAAGACACAAATGGAAATTTTCCAAGGTTCAAAGAATAATCTGAGGAGATGATGCGGTTAGCCATGATGGTGAACAAGGAACAAGACTCAGAGCTGATATCTTCCTTGCTTCCTTCGAACATAAAATTTCCCAAATATAACCAGTGTAGTCAAGGCGCCGCCTAGGCGATTTGGACCCCCGACCGCCTAGGCCATGCCTAGGCAGGCGGTGGAGTATAGGCGGCCGCCTAGGCCACCACCTGGGCACCTAGGCGGCCGCCTAGGCCACCACCTAAGGACCTAGTTTTGTAATTGATTTTTAAAAAAAAAAAAAAAAATAGTCGAGTTCAAATTGAGTTTTCTTAGATCTCGTTTGGTTTTATAGGTCCATATTGCTTTATCGATGGCTAACACCATGCATCATTAATGGGAAAAAAAACTATTATGTCCATGTTCTCAAAGTTTGAAGAGGAAAAAATCGAAAGAGACATATAAGGATTATTCATACAAGAGTGACGATGACGTAGATGGTTAGGTGATTTAGATGAGTAATTTTAATTGTTTTTTTTTACTACGCGGTTGTGAAATGTTCCAAAAATAATAGATTATCTAATATGGTTATATTGATGCTTATGTTATTTGTTTGAATTTATGGCTATCATAGGTTTATGTTACTCTTGCTGATATGTGATTAATATTTGCAATGTATAATAATTGTGGTTGACGCATGATTCCTATTTGATGCAGTAATAATGGTTTTGTAGCTTACCATACGCTCTGGATCATACCCATTATCAAATAGTATTATTTCGACCATATCTATCTCTAGAAATTAAATTTTATTATGCATAAAATCACAAATTACTTATGTAGATATATGACTTATATTTATTTAATATATTTAATTTTTATCGTCTAGGCACCGCCTCGCCTAGGCAGACCAAATCGCCTATGCATCGCCTTGACGCCTTGACTACACTGAATATAACACTACTTGAAGATCGAAGAAATGTGAAAGTTCATCCAGATCACTCAACGTACTATGGTATCATGATGAGATTTCAAATCCCAACGCCAATAGGACACATGCCCCTGACAGGGATAAAGATGTCATCAAATAAACGCAGATAATAAAGAAGAATAGAAAAAGGGAACAAAGAGGAAGAAAGGTAGACAAGGATTGGAGAGGAAGTGAATGAAATAACAAAGAAGGATGAGGAAAGAGCTTACATAACCGTATTGTCATACCATGCCATGTGGCACTTCCTCCCCTTGCTGAATTAGAGTGGTAACTTCATATGCTACAAAAGACTATTTTTCCGTTAATAAATGATGGATGCCACACATGGATTTTACTATATCATGGGGCTTAGTAAAATGAACCCAACTACAACCAAAGGCTCAGAAATAAAACAAGTTCTCATCGCAAACATTAGAGAGCTCTTAATCAATGGATTTAAGAAACAAAAGATCATCATCATTATTATATCAGCCGAATCTCGGCTCCAACTACTTCATTCAACATAAGGAATATGATTAAGAATTTAAGACAATATTAGTTTGCAAAATTCAATGCCACTGCATTTAATAATGAACTTGCAAGCTCTATGTTATAAGCATGACAAAATTCCACTAAAACTTGAGGAATCAATGCATGAAAGTTACTGACCCTCAACTTCCATATCTACAACACCTCCAAATAGCACTGCCCGCTTCTTGTGGACACACATCGAAAATCCAGCACGGGGCCCAGGAGGCATTCCACTTTTCTTAATCTGTTCAAGATAGCCACAAAATCGACAAGAGGATATTAGAAAAGATCACGTAAATAAAGAAGTGATAACCGAAATATAAGTAGAAGAAATGATGGTAAACATCAAAACCTACAATCTTGCTGGCTAATTATAATGAAACATTTTCATATAAATGATGTGCACAAAGCTTATATGTAAATGTTCCCAGCAAGACATGATAAAGTTATGCCTAGTACAGAGACCTATCATGTGGGATGCTCAAAGAGAAGCGGTAAAACTACAGCTTGAGTATAACTGAGTTGCACAGAACTATCAATTCTGCATAGATTATATTGGTGTTTCTTCCTTGAAAAAGGTAAAGCAGGTGAACCTAGATTTATTTGTCTGACAATTCATCTGCGAAGACAATGCATAATCAAGTACCATGTCTAAGATTTTAAAAGGCATGTCTCCTGGGAGACAAAAGCAGAGGCTTTCTTAAGATAAACAATGACAATCTGACAATAAGAGCATTTAGTAATTTCAAAAGCAAGGGAAATGCTAACTTCTTGATCCTTTATGAAAGTGCTGTGATTGCAATTAAACAAATATTGGGCTACAGGAAGAACTATGTAAGCCTCCTTCCAGGATAGTTATGCATAATTACTTGAGAATAAATCCTCGTCTCTCTGTCAGTTACATGATGAGAATACACTAAAAGGCCACCCAACATGCAAATCAGTGGTTGCTATCATATAAGGGATTTGTAAAGTAAAACGACATAGGCTAATATACTTATGCCTAAGACAAGGTAGTTTGACGTTCACACTTTTTCTAAAATGAAGACACATGTTTGCCAGCATATGCTTTTGCATGATTATGTCACTGGCACTTCAAAGTGAAAAGGTTATCTAATGCAGGTTATAAGAAAATTTCTGACAGGCCTTACCAGGGCAACATCAGCTATATGAAAGGGCAAAGGCCAGACTCAAATACTGTGAATATTTGTAGGAGGTATGATATCAATTCATGTTGTTCTGCTGGGTGATAACTAGGTAATGTCATTGTCTACAACTACATGCTGAATAACTGATGAAAGGGACTGCAATAGCAGTTATGATGTTTGAACACTCAACAAGCAGCAGTGCTGGGTGTTGTATTACAATATTACACCCAAAATAAGGGCTCCGATGAATGAAAGGAATCCCTTGCAAAACCTTTGCATTAGTTGGTACACTGACATATTGCATATCATCAATATGGCACAGAATGATAGTATGGCACAAAGATCCTAATGTGTAAGGCAGTCCGCCAGGTGTGTGTGTTCTAAGGGAATTAGATTGTTTTACAATCCAGTGGTTACACTTGTATCGCCTTGATATTAATTGTTTAGAGTAATATTCTCTACTTTTTCTATTTTCACAATTGTAGCCATCTTACTATTCAAAAGAAGAAGAAGAAAAGCCTAACGTAGACACGACACGGCCTTGTGTTCTCAGTAACAAGACTATCAAGGATATCGATGACTTGTATACCACTAATAGTAATTGTTCAGGATGTTTATGGTGTAGACTGTAGAGGTATTGCTCTAACTCATAAATAATACTTGCTGTTTTTTACCCTACCAGTCCAGTTACATGCTCCTATAGAACGACATTAGCAGATATCAGGATGTCTTGAGCAGTGGCAATTTATGGTACTGTGTGCCGCTATTCACACATTATGTTACATAAAAGTATGTTTGAAGACGCTTGTCGTTTGACATGAAAAAGGTGGCTTATTTCAGCAATACTTTAAGATAAAGATGACAGTAAAATATTGTCTAGTATGAAAAAAAATCAAAATTAAGGAAAAATGTAATTTCTTACTAATGTCGGATTTCGGTCAAATGTCGATCATTTCAGTCAAATGTCGGTCATTTCGGCCGACATTTCGTTATGTCGAAAGGAAATTTGGTACTATTAAAAATTCAGTCAATTTCTATGTCGGACCCTTGAAAAAACGATATATTTCGGTGATTTCGTAGGAAATTTGTCGACATTTGATTCCATGGCCCAAATGCCCAACGAACTGTAATGTCAACTTGTTCAAACTTGTGTCCTTACTGGCTGGATTTATGCCATAAGATGACCATCATTCCACTGCAAAGATTACAAATAACTCTGATTAATGCCTTTGAATGTTGGATGATTAATCCAGTTCAAAAACATAAAACATATCAAATTGCTAATATTAATATATTTGGGGTCTTTATATCTCGGTATCGAATACGGATGTCTCTGGAGAATAATGCTCCCTTTGTGTTCTCGAACAGATCCAGTTGCGCCGAAACTCAATCATGTTTGTCCTGATCTGGAGCTATCTTTTCTAAAACACCAAGCAACCAATAATATGAACAATATCGACATGTTCTTGGTCAGCTTTCAAGAACATGGTGGGGTTAAGGGTAATAGTTGTCGAATATAAATGAGAGGGCATCTGATTATCCCAACTGCTCTCTATGATATTTATGACTTGCTTATAGATATTTTCCCTAAATTGGGTATAGCTCCTTATTATTTGTTTTGCACTTTCTAATGCACTATATGCATAGTCCATTTGTAGTTTTCCATCACTATCCTCTATCCTCATGATAGTGATTAGCGGTACCAAAATCGCCAATTCATGAGACGCATTTGTCCAAAAAGATTCAGCAAATAAAGTCCTAATGACCAACCTCTCAGCCATATTCTTTAATCATGGGTCATCGAAAAAAATGGGTGAGGCTACAAAAGAATTCATGACAAGATTTTTTCTCAAAGAACTCGTCCACCATAGTTGTCCTCATACATATTAGCAGAAAATGAGGTTGAAAGAAGGCATATCAACATTAGTGAGACTACTCATGCTCTTCACATCTTGGATTCCATATGGAGAACATATTGGACCGAGGCCATGACATACATCTACCTTACAAAACTAACTCATGTCCCATTTGATAGAACTCAATTAAGACACTATACTTCCAACCTTCTTCTTATGGAGATATTTGGATGTTTGGGGCTATTTGCTTTATATTGCTTCCCTCTAGAGTACGTAATGTTCGTTCTGAACACCAAAATCAACCAAATTTCTTGATTCCTTCATCAATCAGTTGCGCATATTTAGATGGAACTTGTTAAGGCAAGTTTCGTCTTCAAAAAACTTCTCCTACAGATAGTGGTCACTTGTGGTCTTACATGCAAAGATCGTCACTAAGATAAAGCTAACCCGTTCACAAGTGTGTACACACTTAGAACACATTGGAACACCAACTACAGATACCTTCAACTCTAAATTTATCATTCTATGATATGTCCATATGAAAGTTTTTAGAAAACAATTTAAAGCAAGAGTTCCCTAGTTTTGATTTGTCAAAATGAAAACCAAAGCCATATCGGAGGCCAAACCACTATAATCTAGGTGGTCTCAGTTCTCTAACCAGACCATGGAGTATACCACCTACACCACAGAGGGGGAAACCAGCCTCAACCTCACCAAGGTGTATGAAACCCTATGCATGAAACCAATTCCCCCTACTCGGGACTCGTGCCATGATCCCCCTCCTCAAGATTCATGAATTTGATCTTGCCTTGTGATCCGTTGCAAGAACCCAACAGTGTTTGTTATTGGGTAATGAGCAGTGCTTCTGCTTGTATTAATGTTTGCAATAACTCCGACGTATAGAAGTGTAAAAAAATATCACCCACCAATGGTGATCGACAATTTCAAGTGAGAAAAATTGATGGTGCACATCATCCAAAGGTATACATTTATCTATAGTTATGCCCAAGACTAGTAAAAGGAGATAAATGCAATCTTTCTCGAATGCTACTAAAGCAATTAGTCGTTCTTCCCCAATGCTACTATGATAATGCATTCATAACACATGCACACAACACCACCTACTAGGAGAGAGAGAGAGAGAGAGAGAGAGAGAGAGAGAGAGTCTTGTTTAGGAAAAAAGTAATAACTTATAAGTACCATATTACAAAACAAGAAGAGAAACCAATAACTATCAAAGAAAAATAATAGAAACCACAAAAAGTGCAGCAATTCACGAAACAATTGCAGCAAATCAATTTCCAATGGGAGAGTGATCACACATTCACATATATTGAAGTACTAATTCCTTGGTCACATTAGATGAATATAATCTGGTGTAAATGAACACTTCAAAACTTTAATCACAAGACATCAAGAGTACAATTGTCTAATAAAGGACAAACAGTCAAAAAAAATTAGGCAGTTAAAAACCTTGCTCCATTCCCAAGTCCGAGGATCAAGGGACCACATATCTGAATGAACAATTCCTTTCTCTGAGTCATTTTTATCTGATGCAATTTCTTTGGAATAGCCACCATAGAGAAATATCTGCAAATTAAACCAATCCCACTGAGTTATTTATCAGGGAAAAAGTCGTGTTTGGATTGTGACTTCAATAACAAATGCCAGAGCAACTACACAAAAGCTACTATAACAACGAACAAACAAGAATGAGAATGAAATATCAAAATAATAAAACCAGAAAGAGACAGAAGAATCCTTGAATTTGGCTGTAAAAGAATTTTTGATTTAGCATTTTTTCATGGCTAGGTCAAAACCCACAAAGTTATTTATTCCCAATATTACCAGGAGTACCTGCAAAGGTCTTACAGATCATAGTAAACGATAAAAGAAAAGGTCATGAATTTCATCAAGTACAAGCACAAATAGCACACCTTCTCCTATTATACACAATAAACTACATAAATAAAGTAGAAATAAAGCTCAAAACCATCGAGTTTTAAAGTAGCTCCTATAGGCTCGAAATAACAGGCCTACTTCCATTGAGCTGCTAATTGGATTCGAAGTCAATACCAACACTTATACTTAGACAACTCGGTCCAGTTAATTGTTTCTTACTTTTCTGATCCAATCAAGCTCATGTAACCTCTGCATTGATTCGTTGGTGAAAACCTACCCAATTCATGCCAATAACAATGAAGCAACTAGCGATTCAATTACAGAACTCCTTGTTTTCTAAAATTTCTCAACAAATAGTAAATCGTTATTTAAAATTAAACAAAAGATGTATGAATTTCAAATGGATCCATACGCCTACGAACCAATTCAGCACGGAATCAAAGAGTTTCCCACGAAACCAACCATCGTTCCAAAAAGAAAATCAATTATTTCATTTAAAACGAAATTTCAAACATCAGATTCACAGTCGGTCTTAGAGTTCTGCAAATCAATTTTTAGAGCCTTCTTGAAAGAGTTATGCTCCATGTTGACCCAATCTTGTTCAGCTAGAGCATTGTTGTTATTGTTAAATACAAGTCTATTACCTCTAAGAATTGTAAATATAAGATAAATGCCCGAGTAGTGGCCAATGGTATTCATGCAAATTTTGCAGAACTTGTTCACAACAAAAATGAAAGCTAGGTACTATCAAGATGAATCCAAGATTGTCCAAATATATTAAAAAAAAAAAACGAGCAGGCTAGAAATAAGTGCTTGTGAAAATATAAAAAACAATCAGGCAACAAATAATCTAACACTAAAGAGCACTTCATTAAAAAATGTTGTAGATGTAGAAACTTGATAGTCGACAAAGTAACTGATTCGTATTTAACGAAGGATCTTAAGCGTGCTGGCTGATTTCAAACAGAAACAAAGGAATTTTAGTTTGCAAAATAAATATACTTGCATCCTTCTTGAAATAGCACTCAAACCTGACACACAAGATTTTTTTTTTTCTTAATACGTAACCATAATAATCAAAAAATACAGTTCCATATTCGATTTACACAAAGAGGAAACATCAGAAGGGAAAAGTCATGCTTATCTATAACTAGGATCTTCAAAGTCCATCTCTAGCAAGAGATTATGTAATTTATACTCACCATCCTTAAATCTATGAGTGAAAGATACATCCCCACTCCAATTGATGTTCCAAATCTCATCAAAAAGAGATGCAATTTTCCAAAAAAGATCCCTTCAATGGGACAAGCCGACATTGCTAGAGTCAAACTCCAGTATAACTTTATTTTCGAAGAAAGCAAGTTCTTCTCCCGAAAGTACCATTGCATCAACACACTGCACTCGATGGAAATACCAAATCCAATAGGGTTGAGCACCACCAATAAGCAATGTTTTAATTATCGTTATCGCTGTCGATATTGCCAAGTTGCTCGGAGGAAAAATCGGAGATATATCACTATTTATTGCCAAATATCGCTAAAAATTAGGGAAAAGAGGGGGGGGGGGGGGGGGAAAGGGCAAAATGAAGATTTTTTTGGAGGATTTTTCTATATATCCCTTTAGGATGTATAGAAACACTATTATGATCAATAACATACATAAAACAATCATTTACTCTAGGGGACACTCAATTTAGGCTCTATATATGAGTCTGTGAACTATCCGACGCTTTCTATGAACTGTTAGAAACTTTGCAATAGTCTATGAATTAAACAATCACAATAAGATTACACACAATAGGAAATGATAAAACATATCAAAACCCATATGGTTTACAGTACATAAAAGCATATCACAAATTCATAACTCATAAAGTATAAGACATAATAAGCATAAAAATCTCATAGACTGACAGTACATGAAATAACATAATACTCTGAAAATGATTTAAACAAAAAAAATTCAAATTTGGATAGCAAGTAGATTGGATGTGTAGTATTGACATACTAAATTTTCATTGGGGTTTATTGGGTTTAAATAGATGAAACCCATGAATCAGAATTAATTTCATGATAATCGTGATGAATCACATCAAACTTGATGCGATTCATGCTTAGAATCTATTCTTCATGAAGAACTACTTAAGAAATTTGAGAAATTAAAAAAAAAAGATTTGAAAATATACCTCAACTTAAAAGTTTGGAAGAAACCCCAAATCCGTGAAGAGAGGCTTCAAATCCACCAAGAACAACAAATGGTGGGTTTGGCTATATATTAACGATATATCGGCGATATTGAGCGATAAATGGCGATATTGGTGATATATTAGCGATATGTCGATTGCTTCCCTGAAAATAAAAAATATAACTTGAATTTGTGTCGGAGGCTGGCGATAAGGCGATTTATCGTCGATAAATCGCCATTTATTGTCGATATTTAAAACACTGCCAATAAGATAAGAGTCCCTATGGTCAGTCAATAACCACCAATGCCTAAAAGGCTCGAATTTCCTATTGATCTGCAATCAAAATAAAGCTTGATTTCGTCCTAAAGCATAGTTGTCAAGGCGTCAAGGCGAGGCTAGGTGCCCGGAGGGAGCCTAGGAGCCTAGGCGTGGCCTTACGTTCATAGGCGTGGCCTTATGTGCATAGGCATTCTCCAGGCACGGGTATATATGTATAGTCTATACTTGCAGGTATATATGTAATAGGAAGCAATATGACACCTTACTAACATGAAATTAAACATATTATAGTCAAATACATGCAACACAATGACACATACATAGTATAAACAAGTAAACAACAAAAGGAACAAATAGAATACAAACACTTGATAACATAAAATTGAGCATATTCTAATTAAATGCATGCAACACAATGAACACATAGTATAAACAAGTATACAACAACAAAATAAACAAAGAAGATGAGGGCGGGTTGGGTTTTACTTTTAAAAAAAAAACAAAAAACATTACCTAAAACTAGGCGTGCGCCTAGGCACGCCTAGGTCGTCGCTTAGTGAGGTGCGCGTGGGCGTACTGGGGCCTAGCTGTCTTCGTGTGCCTAGTGCACCTAGGCCTGCGCCTTGACAACAATGTCCTAAAGGACATGAATGTTAAATCATAGTGGGCGATATACCTTTGCAATTATGATTGGAAATAAAGTTATGCTTGCAGCCCCCACTGAAATCAGCAAATTTTAACCACCTTCGAATATGAAAATACCCATCTAATCATTCTTCTCCATTGTACAATGAGGTTAAAATGGCAAGTATCTATCTTCAAAAAAGCTCAATACTTTGTGAACCAAATGTTTGCCAACAATCATCACGGACGACTCTAATTTCTAACACATCTAGATGGCTTTTGGTTCGACTTTATCAGGTTCTTAACAAAAGCTACATAGTCTGCTTAGTACACTTAAAGAGGGTGAGAGATTCAATAAGCAATGAGCATTCTCAATAACTAGCAAGTTTGGTCTTGGAACATGGTTAAAGATAGCCCTGTTGCTAGCCAAAATGGTTAAAACCCCAAAGGATTAGTCCTCCCTGCTTTTACCAATTACTAAAAAGTCCTAGGGGGTTCTAGACTTCTAGTGTCAATGATTAAATAGGGATTAAAAAAACGGTTCTCAATATGAGAGAAACTAAGAATAGACATGAAACTTCGGAGAGGCTAAGTGCTTCATTAGAAGTGCTCTTGGGAAAAGATTGGACCTGGTTCTTCAGCGAGTACAACTTTTGGGCCTCCAAAAAGAGCTTTTCAATGGGTATCAAACACGTTTGACCCTCTTAAGCCTCATAAAACCTATATTGTGTGACCCAACTGATCAACCAAACAGGCCCTACAATTAGGAAGTAAAATGAATTGTGCCAGCATACAAGTTAACATCCTGTTGAAACGGAATATGGCATACTAAAGTAGCTGACCATTATTGCCATGAACAAAAAATGTTGAACCATCTCATCTTTAATAAGAATTTGTTATCTGCATTCCTGCTCCTTACGACCAATAAATGAATCATTTATCATCATTTTACTGCCCAACACAACTATCACTAGCACATGGATGGTCACAGCCTCACAGCGCTTATGACGCCCATCACTAAGGACTGCATCCTGTCATCCTCATAAATAAATGAAGAATATAATAAAGTAGTCTTATAATATAAACCATTATAAAATTGCAACTATCCACACAAAATATGCATCATGTACATATAAAGCAATTAGCCATATCCTGGAAAGTTGGAAACTTTACAAGGTGTGCCATAGCAGCTACTACACAAAATATGCATCATGAACAAATAAAGCAATTAGCCATATCCTGGAAAGTTGGAAACTTTACAAGGTGTGCCCATAGCAGCTCAAGCATTCAAAAATCAAAAGAGCGCTACTGAACACCAGATGCTGGAACGTACATGCTGGAAACAACGTTAATCGTTCTACTTCATCAAAATCTGGGGAAATTAACTAGATAATGCTGGCAAAAGCATGGATATTACAGAGTACAAAGCAGATATGACAAACATGCAATAAATCAAAACAAAGAGCAAAACTTAAAGATTGGCATCTTCATACACATCAAACACAAAATAATAAGACAATAATCAACTCCTTGAATATACCTCATCTTGAAAGACAAATAGCTGAAAACCACTCCTAGCACTTGGCCACATGCATCCAGGCCGGGGCTTTATTTCTTGCCACTACAATCAAATATCCATAAATTTAACAATAAAAAAGCTGAAGACGAAATCAAGAATCCACAACTCTAGTCTAGCCTACTGCAGGCTACTAAATCATAGATCTAATAATTAAAACAAAACTGACAAGACCCAACACATATACAATTGCAGGTAACCAAAGGAGCAAGTAGAGTTCACCTTGAACTGATCCAGATCAAAAACATGCAAATCACTAAAATACCTGCAAAAAGAGAGAGTGCTATATCGGATCATGGATCATTTAAGAACTTTTGTGGAAGAGAAATGCATAACAAATTTCAGGGCAATCCCGATCAAAAACATTCAAATCAATAAAATACCTGCAAAATAGAGTGGCATATCGGATCATAGATCATTAAGGACTTTAATGGAAGAGAAATGCCTAACAAATTTCAAGGGAATGAAGACTGTCAATGCGCAGGTTTCAGTCCTATATTTACATGCTTAGCATGCCGAAGGAAACCACAAACTGAACATGTAAATCCCAAAGCCAGCTTGTTGTAGCTGAAAAGGAAAGGATCAAGGTCTAACCCTAAACAAATGATTTTATGCATTAATGTAGTAGGCCAGTATCAAAGGCCCGGTCATCAATCAAAGTTACGCCAAGAAAACATTCTGAAAATTATAGTCCCCCAACAAACAAAGACATGCTACGCATCACCCATGCATTTATTATCTATCATATCATCAATCAACAATTTCAGTCCACTAGCAAGAAGATTATCTCATGCTTGTGATAGAACTATTTAGGGTCCTCGCAAAGCAGCAAATTTTTACAGCCCCTACTTAACTGATCATTGGCTGCTCAACAATCCACAAGTGAAACCTACCAAAAACATCTTGATACTTAATTATAAGAGGTTTAGAACTGTTAGACCAAAAGAGAAAGGTGTTAGCCCTAAGACGGGAAAGGAGAGAGATGAGATTTAGGAGCAAAGAGAATACTTTACTCATTGGGGCAATTGCCCTATATATGTCTATACAAAAGATGGGGTCACCAGGGTGAACATACCTCAAAAGGAAAATAAACCTATACAAAGACGAAGAGTATATATATACAATCTAACACACACACCCCTCCCCTTCTCTCTCTCAAACTCAAGGTGGATCATACACCAAGAGTTTGCTAAGAAGATATCGAAACCACTGAATAGTGTGTGTCTTCGTGAAGAAGTCTGCAAGCTGTTCTGATAAGGACACATATGGAAGTGAGAGTGTGTCATCCTTGTAGCGATGTTATACAAAGTGACAATCTAGCTCGATGTGCTTTGTACACTCGTGAAACATTGGATTGCTAGCAATTTGAATAACACTCTGGTTGTCAAGGTAGAGGGGACGCAACGAGATCAGCTGAATACCCATGTCACCAAGTTGACGACACATCCAAACAACCTCACACAAAGTGCGTGCCATAACATGAGACTCGGCCTCAGAACTGCAAGCGAAACGATCTCCTGCTTCTTATTTTTTTAGGAGATGAGCGAGTCATCTAGGAAAATGTAGAAGGCAATGGTGGATCATTGATCAGTGGGATCTCATGCCCAGTTCGCATCATAAAAGACACAAAGCACAAAGGAGAAAGAGGACGAAAACAGTTAGGAGGTCGTTTCGCTTCCAATATATTACCAACCATATTGACATTGGTATACACGCCGTAGATTAGCTTCCAGTGTGATGGAAGCTTTTGACGCGACAGATTCCACCATAAGTGCCAGGATCACAATCCTTATGCAAGCTAAAGCCTCCTACTATTCATTGAAAGGCGTCCTCAAACCACATATTTACTAGGACTCCGAACAACACAATCCACATAGACATAGAATTGGAAATTGAATTTCTTCCAAAATATTCTTATTAAAAATTTTATTTCTTAATCATTGATCCTCCAAAGGACCAAAAGTTATTACAAATCTATTGTTCGTTTGGGTTCCTGGATAAAGCCACTATCAAGCACAGCGGCTTCTCCCTTCATTCTTTTCACTAGAGACGCAATAAGTTTCAAGAGAACACTATTTCAAAATTATTTCTTTATAATAATATTTGAGAGAGAAAAAATCTTAGAAATTGGACATGCAGTTATTTTTAGAAACCAATGGGATCCATCATTGCCCCTTATTCATAAAAAAAAATGTCAAAACTTCCTTACAATTTTAGTTGATCAACCATTGCCCCTTATTATAATAAAAAAATGTCAAACTTCCTTACAATTTTAGTTCTCAGCGCGTATAAGTGATATAACATTGAGAAGAACTCTAAAAACACCAAATAATAGCCACAAATAATTCTTTCATCCGACTCTCACCACCACATTAACCTTAATATCAACATCAATATATAATGACAGTGCATGCCTCCAAGGTGCATAGCTCCTCCTCAAAAATTCATCTAGGGTACAACAACATTCAGCACAATATCAGAGATGGATCTAACCAACACTCATGATGAATTTAGCCCTACGCCTTTCCGTACAGGACACAAGCAAACATTAAAACCTTCACTTCTGCAACACCAATGTCCTAAGTACATAAGGATTTGAGTATATAATAGGTAGATGCTAACTCAAGCCATGTACCTATTACAATCACTATTATCTATGAACAAAATTAAAATGAAAAATACTCGAAACCACAAGCCAAATATGAGATCACTGAGGATGTCTTACAAGAACCCAAATTAGATTAGCAAGGCACTGCAAAGTTTAATGGTTGGACTGAACAATAACCTCACTTCTCGAAGAGTGTCATAAAAGCCGCCGAAAACGATAATTTTGTGTTTGTACAATACCTGAAAACACAGACTATAAGTAAAAACAATCTCAAGCAAATACATAATGCTAATAAATGTTGCAAATGAAGCATTTACATCACACATACGACCAATATAGAATAAAATCTTAATAGAATCTACTATGCAATAATTTCCTGTATAATGCTGAACATTATGACAAATCGAGGGCAGAAATGAAGTCTGTAAGTCAAGTACTACACGGTGAATTAAAGCATTATTTCCTCTAAGGCTTGGAAATCTCATTTGAAGTAAACAACACATAGACTCAGACATTTTTGCCCTTGGCCGTGTTCCATAAGTTCACATTACCAAATTTTATTCATACAAATATCCAATGGGCCAAATAAGACTTAGCACTTTCTTACTCTTAAAACGCCTATCCAAATAATTAGTAACCCAACTCTTTATATCTCCTACCCTCAAGTCTCCTCCCACACCCACATGACTTTTCATTTCCAACATCAAAAAATTTAGGGGTAATGAGCTTATAGCCCCTCCAACAAACCCAACATTAGGTTAAACACAATGAAAACTTTCATTTGAGCTCCACCCCCTCTAACCAACCCGACATTAGGATAAACCCTCCTTTTTTTTTAATCCCGACACCACCCTCACCTCATCTCCTTCTCTCCCGATCAGCCATGGAAGTGGGCCTATCAGCGGAGGTGGCAGCTGGCGCAAGCGACGGAGATGGCGGCAACGGCAGCAAGACCGGGTTTCTACATATTGTCCACATTAAAAGATAACATTTGCTCCAGTTAAATGCTTCCATATTTATCTTTGTATTACATAATTAAATCTTTCATTTGATAGCCTCCTTACCGTTCTGTTATACCACTTATACGACAAGAGTTTTATCCTTTTACGGAGACTTCAAAAAAAGCCAAACAAAAACTTAATGCTCGAGCATATATTTTGTACTTGGAACAATGCAATGGATTTATGTACCCGTTTTAGATGAATTATACAACAATATTGTCTGATGTTAAAGTTTACAAAGAGAATAACACATGTACTTTCAATAATACAATCCTGCAAATTGTTCAAGAAATACTATACAAGTAGGGAACATACTTGCAAAATACTTTTAAGCTTAAGATCTCCATATTTACAAACAAAGAAACATGTAACTTATTTTAGTTGAAACACTATAATTCATGGAAGTGATTACATATAATAGTCCATCTCATGAAATTTCATTAAACACCCCTTCTAAGTGCTTCAAATGTATTCCTACGATTCCATATACATTGTTTGCAGTTACTTATATGTGTTCTCCATGCTTCCTTGGTTTCTAGGCCTTTCTCCTTTCTACTAAGATATAGTTGTTTGTAGCTTCATTCCCAAACACTACCTTTCCCGCATATTGAACTTCCAAACAACTAAACAAGAACCAATCCAAGATGCATAGGTCATAGTATCTTTCACATATTAAAATATGCCTACTATAGAGAGGTTCAAGATTTCGTTCCAGATTTTCTTGGAAGAAGGTAAAACACTGAGTATTGATAATATGGAATTTGCTTAATCAGAAACATAAGTTATACCATTCGATGGCCAGAGCGTGCACTTGGACATCCTTTCAAAATTAGTTGTTCCCACTCATTTGATTTCAAATCCAGCATCCAAAAATCCTGCAACACAAAATTTAACCAAAGAAAATAATATTATGACAAAGATAGCTCAGGAATAATCAAGTGCTAGGAACCTTTAAAGAACATTTTGTAATGGATGAAGTCTGTCACGTATAGGTGAGTTCGTGACTCCGTATGCATGCAGTATGTATGCGAGTGGAAGTGGTACCCCCCCACCTCTCAGACAAAGAAAGCAATATATGAACAACAAAGACAACTGCATATATCAACGATAACAAAACATCAGATAAAACTACAAATCTTACACAAGGCATGTATTAGAAAAAGTAAAAGCACACACAAATTCTACGAGTTCTTAAGTATTGTAGTCATTCAATGCAAGCAAACTACAAAAAACATCATAGCAAACTATGGAGTACAACACTGAGTGCTGACAATGTGGGTGACAAGGGATACCTGAAGATGAGCAAACATACGCGAAGGACGCAGTCGCTTACATTGTTGATTTAATAATCAAGATTAGACATTTTGAGCATTATAATCAAAACACAATAAGGTTTTATACACACACACACACACACACGCGGAAGGCTTTATTATCTATATTAAATATAACCAGTAACCAGTTACTCTCAGGTCTAGACATATGGTCAATACCTTGCTTAGCCTTTTGGATGTCATGGTTCAGCTGGATGTTGTTTTTGTCTGGATGATTTCCTTTAGGATGGTTCTCATGTTTCCATGGAAGTATTTTCCTTGAATGTTCAAGGATTTGGGAAAGTACATAAGAGGAAGGGGGTCAATCAATCGCGTCTATGCATGTTACGGATATTATTAGTCTTCAAGATACCAAGACTAAGATCGCCTCATAGAGTTTTCTCTACTCTGTATCGGTACTAGTAGAATCAATAAATGGCCTTCTATAAGATCGTGTGGATCAACAAGAAAATAGCCTCTATTGTGGACCTTCCTGGCATAAATCTGAATTGGTTCTCTGATATTCTTGTCATCTTTCTTAACCTTTGTTCCATCACCCTCTCCACAATTTCATGGTGTGACTCAAAAAATTAATATAAACATTCTAATTCAGATTACTAATAAATTTGAAATTTTGGCACTATCTTCTTCCTTGAGTGTTTCAATTAGCATTTAACGATATGCCATTTAATCAAAAAGAGTCCCAAGGGTTTAAGGCCAGTTTATCATTGTTTATTCATTTCTTCTCACGTTTTTCTTTATTTTCTGCATCAAAATCTACAACTGAAACCTAAATCTAAATCCATCTTCTCCGAACTCTGTTGAAACCCTAAAACATGATCAAATTTCGCGATAAAAACTGCATCAGAACCCCTCCAAATCCCTTGAAACCAAGGTTTGGAGTTTCGGCCGAAACTAATCTGTTTTAAATGTTTCGGATCGGTTTCGATCGGAACCGGTCCCAAAACCCTCCAGTTTCGGGTTTCGAAACTCAGCACTCAATAAAAGCAGGATTTGGTTCAGGATAAGGTGTATTTCAGCATGACAGCCATATTTGCATAAAAAATATTTAAGTGATCTTACTTTAAGTTATTTTATGTAAATAAGTAAAGACCCCCATTTTGATTTAATAAAAATATCAGAAAAATCAAAATCAATAGGAATCAGAATGTAATTTTTCAATTCCTAAACAAAATCAGACTTTACAACTTTTTGCTAAAAAAAAAATTCGGTGAAAAAAAAAACTCAAAAGTATTTTGGACCGGGAAAAATCTCAGAAATCTAGAAGTATAAGATCAACTTACAAACCCAAAGTCTGGTAAAATATTTCAAATCTATAAATAAAAATTTTTACAAAAACTCTTTTTTCCTCCAGACTTAACATAAATTCATAATCACAAATTTTCAACTTTTTGACAAAAAGTTGGGGTAAAGCAAAAGCCACGCTCTTTTAAAAAACAAGATCACTATGAAGTGGGTATCGATGTAATTATCTTTATATTTTGTAATTATTTTAAATTTAAAAAACGAAACCGAAACCACCAAAACTCTGAAACCGATCCTCGGTAGGCAAACCGAAACCGAAACTGAAACTACAAACCTTGCTTGAAACTTGATCCTAAAGAAAAGATCCAACATCCCTAGAGTCTTCCACGTGAAAAACCACCATTTCCCAAAACAAATTGTAACCCAATTGCATCCAATTCCAAATATGGACTATGCAGTTCAGATTTGAAAATCCCTAGATATCTCCACATCCATTTACCCAATAGGCTTCAAACTTAGCCCCTTATCTAACCAACCCATATCCATAGGCCTACCTTGCCACAAAATTTTGTTTGCATCCCCCCAACACACACACACACACACACACACACACACACACACACACACACACACACACACACACATCGATCTGCATCAAACAACCAAAACCAACCCTACTATGAACAAAATATCCACATTACGAAACCTTCAATCCTCCATCATTCACCTATAGCGAGATCCTTCCTTTGGGAAAGACCCATGGGTTCTGCATCATAAATCCTCCACAGGGCTTAAGAGAAGCACTCTTTTCATTTTCATTCATTCAAAAACCTATCTCCATCATTCAATGCTTCTATGGAAGCCAAGCAACTAGAAGGAGAAGCCAATTAAGCCCAAATACTACAAGGCTTAGACTAAGCCCAAATGATCCAACAACTAAGCATATTAACCCTTAAAGGCGCAAAATAAAAGGCCCATACATGCCCATCTTTTGAAATCCAGACAAGAAGAATCCGCTCCACCATGCGCGGATTCAGCTCCACATCATGTGAGTTTTGAGAAACATGCTTTGAATTTCATAAAAAATATAACCTCTATGGACTATTGTTGCACCAAGATATTTTAATTTGCCTATTATGATTATTCAATGAAAATTAGGATCCAACTCCTATGTCCACTAGTAGAATGATTAAGATGTATATGTATAGTTCACCTACTCCAGTAATCTTCAGAAAAAAGTAGCTAAAACTTATACATCACGTGCCAACAATAGTATGTTATAGCAATAAAGATGAGAAGAAATGACTTAGCTAAGAAATTACCTTGTAATGATGGAAGCGTTCTTGATTTGGAGAAGTAAATTCACCACCTAAAACACAGATAAATTAAAAGGCCTTTTAAACACTTGCTCAATCTGGAGTTTTCAATTAAATAGAGGTAAAATTCTGGGCTTAAGTAACTTTACCAAATATATAAATCTGGTTTTTCCATGAAACAGCTTGGTGAGAACTACGTGGAGGTGGACTATTAGGACTTGAAATTAACTTCCACTCATTTTTCTCTACATCATAGCGATAAAGATCACCATAAACAAAAGTCTGCAGCAACAACTCAGTTAATTACACTTGTCACGAATCTGGCATCTTAATTGAACTTCAGCCATATGAAAAATAAAAACAGTGTCAACATTAAGAAAGGAGCGTGAAGTTCGGCTATGGCCACATTAACTATCACAAGAAATGGAGATAAAAGCCTGCAAATAATTCTTAATACACAATGTAAAGAAGGCGTGCTCGTGCACACAAACACACACGGAGAGAGAGAGAGGGGGGGGGGATGGATGACGGAGAATGAGAAATTGATAAAGGATTATCTATTTTACAAATCTAAAACATGGACATGATATGCTAATAAAATACAAACAACTGATTATGCTTGATAAGTGCAACATTCCCCAAGATTATCAGTGCTCACCTTGTTACCATTGTAGAATTCCCCTCCATATAAAATCAACTCTGTCTCTTTTGTTGGGTTGATGGTCAACTGCAAAAAAAGAAAGATAAATATTACATACATTTCAAAAAAAAAACTAATTGAATCTAACCATCATAGATTGTGCAAATCGGTTAGCACGGAAATCTTATGGGAGGGGTTGAAACAATACACATTGAACCATATCCTATCATGTCAATAGAACAGAATTTATGTATGTGTTAAAATGAAATGAATGACCAAATTAGCAACCATATCCTATCATGTCAATAGAACAGAATTTATGTATGTTTTAAAATGCACCTTGCCCGTGCAAGGCTACTGTTGTTCGATTTGCCGCCGTAAGATCTCCAGGGGGATCTTCGGCCCTAGAAATTTACCC
Organism: Chamaelirium japonicum; assembly: GCA_947650365.1. Lineage (NCBI taxonomy): Eukaryota > Viridiplantae > Streptophyta > Magnoliopsida > Liliales > Melanthiaceae > Chamaelirium > Chamaelirium japonicum. The sequence goes on from OX393556.1 coordinate 21,824,762, forward strand.
ACCAACGCTTGCTTCCATTTCTCTTGCGAAGAGCAGCTTGTCGGGGTCTAATACCACAATGCTGTCAACCAAAGTCGCCATCCTAATGGAGTGGGTCTCGTCGAACCGGCCTCCCCAAGTAGAGACCCTCGGAGTACGTAGTTGCCGCCACCAAGTAGCTCATAATCCCGGCGTTGGTCCCTCCCGGAGCCACCACATTCGCCACCACCAAGTAGCTCCTACTCCCAGCGCTGGTCCCTCCCTGATGCACCATATTCGCCGCCGAGGTAAGAGGAGAGTGGAGAGATGGAGAACTCATTTTTCTTGAGTTTGCCTTGATGCTAAGCAAAAGTAGGGCTGCAATTTGGGTGGGCCAATCCGAACCCAACCCGAATTTGGGCGGGGTTGGGTTGGGATTTTAATGTCTGGATTAAGCTTTGGTAGAAAAATCCCAACCCAATCTCAATTCGGGTTGTTCTTGGGCAAAGACTTCAAGCAATCTAACCCAAAATGAAACTCGACATCTAGTAAATTTATAATTTATATAATATAAACTTGAGCAGAGATGGTCCAATTAGACACCAACAGTTGGATCAACCGTTGGACACAAGATGCGGTCATGTTGTGGTGGAACTTTGATGTGTGTTTATCCGGTTCCTAATGGCTACCGTTAAAGGTAATTTATCTATTAAACGATGGGCCTTCATCCTAAAGTAAAAGACTATTTTATGTGTTGCACTATAGCAAAAGAATTGTTAATAAATATATAAATAATTTTTTACGTTTACCTAACATATTTTACAAATACCAAAAAGTTCCCTATGTTATCGTATTGACATCAAGATTACAACTCAACATTAAACATCTACCCATGTCCATCATAAATAAAAGGCCATTCCAAAAATACCAAAAAAAGCACATTTTCAAGCAATTTAATCATCAACTATATCCATCATTGTTAAGAAAAACTTCTTCCCTAAGAATAAGAAACTTCTATTTAATCGACCCAATTGTATCCATGTTGTCACCCGAGTATGCATCCATAAATTTAATTTTTTGAAATTGGAAGACGCATGAAAAGTATCATATACGCATCCCGAGTATCTTTTTTTTTTAATTGGGATACTCATGAAAAGTATTGGACACGTTTCCAATGAATATTAGGTATTCGATACGATACGGATACGGATACGGATACAGAGGCGGTTTACAAGTATCCACGTTTCATAAACTGCAATTGAATCGTGGAGTCCTATCACTAAAACACATCTAATAGAAAATTGGAACACTATCAGGCAACAACTCCAACCATCGGCCAACTTTTCAACAATGCATCCTATGGGGATTTTTAGTGATCCTACACAATCCTCGAGACAAGGTGAAGGAATGGTGAAGACTAGTCAAATAGATCGATCAGATCCTCCATCGTTGATTGTCATCGGCTCGAACTCCGACTCTACAACCACAAGTCTCTAACCCCGAAGGTTCCAAAGACTCTGTGACTCTCAAGTCAGTGAAAATACATGAAAGCTCAAAACTAAAGAGTTAACCACTGCTATATCATTAGTCGTAGCCGACTCGAGCTCCAACTCTGCAACCACAAGTCTCTGGTCTTGAAGGTGCCAAAAACTTTCTGGCTCTCAATCGGTGAGGATAGAGAGATGGCGACTATAGGAAAGCTCAAACCTAGAGTTTTAGACGCAAAAGGTTGGAACATAATTGGAACCCTTTATCTATGCGGCCTTCCTAAGGAGCATGTGCTACCTTCCTTATCATTAACCTCCTCAGTGAGCAAGGATCACTACTAGCGACCTCTTCCTTCATTGATCATCGTGTGAGAACAAAGATCATCACCATACCATCCTCGAGAGTGTGTGATATTTCCTGGCAATAACCCCCCTCATTGTATGGTATGTGCCATCCTTGTTGGTCATCATCTACAACTGCCTGGACATGGTGTGGCAAGATAGGCATGTGCCACAACTCTTCTCTATAACCGACCCTCATGATCTATCGCACCCTAAACTTCATTTCGATATTTGAAAGCACATCATTGACTCTGGGCATGGTTGACATAGACACGATGAGAGGGGCGTTTCTTTAGGAGATGTGTAGCACCACGCCGCCTAAGGGGAGGGAACATTACTTGATGCGATAGTGTCTCTGTGATGCCTATTATGTCGTACTCTAGTGTGGAGACTAGGAGTGGTACTATAATCTTCGATATATATACCTTTTGCTAAGGTTGCTAGTTTGGAGATATGTTGGAATCTGCTCTTGCTGAGTTGGCTGTTGGGTGACCGAAGTCGACTCGAGTCGTCCTGGTAACCATCGAAGCTTCTACCGGATATGGCTGACTCTTAGATGAATAGCTTGGACTTTGCAAAGAGATCGGTAGCACCTCTAGTCTGTCATCCGTAGCCCGCTCGTCACGCCTTTGTGCTCAAGTCAACCTAGCCATGACTGGGATCCTCACTAGTTGGAAGCTGACTCTTAGCTCTTCAACTCGGATCCCACTTTCAAAGCGGTTTGCCCCCAAGGTAGAGGGGCCTACCCGTTACACCAGTTCAATTCAGTCAGGTCTCGGACTGAATGGTTGGCTATGCCACGTTATGGCCTCCAATCTTGATATGTCGCGGATTCAAGTTGGCTACGTGATGCCAGCCTCTATTAAGCCACATACCAGCCTCTGGCAGTGACACTTATACGGTGGGGATTATATTGTCTTTGGCATCCAATAACCTCCTTTTAGGCGATCAGACTATTCGGGTTCCAGCCACCCAGAAGTCCAAGATTGCTTCTAGGCAAGCCCGAACATGTACTTTCTTGTAGACGTTGAAGTGACCATTGTCGCTCAGCTGACCCATCACTTCGGCTCTTGTGTTGGAGAATGTGTTGCTGACCATCTCAAATCGGTTGCATGGCAAGTCAAGCACCCACTACACGGGATCATCCAATGTGATGGATTTGGCAGACCAGGCAATCTCATTAGATGCCTCTTCATTCGTTGTTCTGGTATGCCCGTTCAGGATGACGTCATTTGTATGCCCAAGATGGTTGTTGAACCTTCAAAATATAATGTTATGAGTTCTCAGTCTTCTTTCTAAGTCGCAGTAATGGATCATGAGATGACGAGGTCTTCTTCTTCATAAGGTCAGATATATTTTTGTAGTTGGGGAAATCCTTTAACTTTGTATATGTACTGCAAAACTATTGAAATGAAAATCAGACTTAATTTTCGCAGCCTGAGCAAGTCCGATCTAATGAAGATCCTTCTTAACCTTTAGTTAGTGATCGGCTAGCTTCGGATCCAGCTTTCAGGCCCTTGACCTCGGGCCCTTGACCTCGAGGTTCACGCCCTGTAGGGGTTCATCCCTTTACGCGGGGCACTAGGACAAGCCCTGCTGACCTGGTGAGGATCATGGCTCGATGTGCAAGGAAGTACTGGGTCGAATTTCTCAACCCAACCAAGACCATGATCTCTAACGAGAAGGGCCAGAGCCATGCATCATGAAATGGCCAAACCTAGGATTTAGAAAAAGGGCTTAAGCTGCTCGCTTTAGAAAGGGACGGTTTGGAGTTGCGCTTCCCGACTTGGTCGGACCCAGAATTTTGAAGAAGGGCCAAAGTCAAGCTTCCTGACCTGATTGGCACTAGATTTGAAACGAGAAGGCAAACGCTTCCAGGACTGACCAAACCCATAATTTGTAACAAGAAGGGTCAGAGCCAGACTTCAAAACCTAGACAAACCCCAAATTTGTAACAAGATGGGCCAGAGTCAATCTTTACCACTTGGTTGGACCTAGAATATATAAGTAGAACAAAGACAATCTTCTCGACCTGGGAACCTAGAACGAAGTCCATAGGCTTGATTAAAACTTCTGACAAGAGTGCCCAAGCGACGTCCCAACCTAGTGACCTACATCAGAGTTCATAAGTCCGACCATGACTTTTGAAAGGAACGCCAAAGCGACCTCCCGACCTGGTGATTGTCGAAGCATCATCAAATTCAGCCATCCCACTAGAGTTTGTTAATGAAGCACCAAAGCGACCTCCAGGCCTGGTGATCATCGAAGCCTCGTCAATTTCAGTCACCCTACCAGGATCTTTTACGAGAAGGGTTGGAGCCAGACTTCTTGATTTGGTGACCTCTGAACAAGAATCTGGATGCCCCACCAGGATTTTATGTGAGGACCCGAGTCTTGACTCTAACCTTGAAATAATTAGGGTTTTTGGTTATGTACTTGTGTGTGATTTGTTCAACGTTGCTTGATTAGCCTTGATACCCACAGATGTAAGGAATGAGTGATCCTCCACGATCCCCGAGAAGACATGAAGGAATGGTGAAGATTGGCCGAACAAATCAACTAGATGTTTCACCCTTAAACACTACTAGCTCGAGCTCTGATCAATGTTGTTAAGTGCGATATGTGATCGCACAATTAAGACTGAGTTGATCGTATTCTCGATCGCATATGCGATTATACAATCGCACATCCTTGTTGTACATTATTTTATTAAAAAATTAAAAAAAATAGCTCAAAAATCTAAAAAATTCAAAAAAAATAATTACAAGACTTTCGAACTCAAAAAATAGATAATATTGTCTTTATTGGGTGGGAGTTAGGCTATGAACCCGACCGGTATACTAAAATAATAATTTTGGATCTCGCAGACACAGGAAATTGTGCGGACACACAATATACTGTGCCACCAAACAACCGCATAAACGTGTAACTCCATCATGTGGTTGCACAGGCTCCTATACGCATGTGCAATGCTTGTACAACCCAAATATTGTTTTATTTTTGCATATGTGATAGCCGCACATTCGCATATACTGTCGCACTTAACAACATTGCCTACAACCATAAGTTTTTAATCTCGAAGTTGCCAACCAGTTAACGACCCTCATGTCAAGAAAGGAGAGAGGGGAATTGTAGGAAAGCTTAAAGCAGTAGAGCTAGATCCAGAATACTCAAGCAAAAGTGGAACCCATTACATGTGCGCCCTTCTTCTTATATATTGTTATAGGAGAACATGCTAGGAAAAAACCACCTCTCTCGTCTGTAATCACCTCGATCACGATCATGTAAAGAAAAGGATCGTCGTTCGAGATCTTTTTCTTCATTATATCATGTACAAGGACGAATATCACTGCCCTACCTTCCTAATGAACGTGTGCGGCATTTCCTAACGGTAGTTGCTCTCATTGTATGGTTTGGCCCAGCCTTATCAGCAATCACACTCTAACTTCTGGTACGTGACTAGCCTGGCAGGATAGGCTAACACCCCGCCTCTCCTCTTAACCACCCTTTATCGTCCAATGCGTCACAATCTTCGATATACGTTATGTTAAGGCTTCCAGTTGGGAGACGGATAGGGGACGTTGTTGTTGAGATGGCTACAGGTAGGCCAAGGTGGACCTCAAGTCATCCCGAGTCCCAACCACGGCCATAGTTTCTATCGGATGATGCCGACTCTTAAGTGTGCCGCTCAGACCTTGCAAAGAAACAAGTTGCACCTCTAGTCAGTAGTGTTATCAAAACACTCGGACACTTGGCACTCGTACCCAAAAACACTAGAGGTAGCATTTTGGAGTTTGTCCATGTCGGATTCTTCACGACAATCAGACACTTGACATCCGTGTCCCATGTCCAGGTAAAACTACTACTCAGTCATTCGTAGCCCGCCCAGTGCGCCTGCGTGTGGGACTAACCTAGCCACAACTAGGTCCTCGGCGGTTGGCACCCATGACCCTTACGTGTTAAGCTCAGACTCCACTCGGGAATTGGCTGCCTCTTTTGTTAGGTCTCTTAAGGCCTACCCATCATGCTTGTCCAGATCCACCAGGTCTCCTATTGCATGGATTGGCGATGCCGCTCGTAGGTAGGTACCATAGTGTTTTGGAACACACACATTCGACTATGAAACAAAGATTTTTACATTTCACATTGGATGGATAGCTAGATAGAGAAAAATATTCAATCAATTCGATACTGGGTTCTGTGAGAAACTGACGACTTGATCGATTCGATAGTGGGTTCAGTGATGAACTTACGGAACAGTTGGATCGAGGAGAAGGGGCGGGGCCGCTCGTAGGTAGGTACCATAGTGTTTTGGAACACACACATTCGACTATGAAACAAAGATTTTTACATTTCACATTGGATGGATAGCTAGATAGAGAAAAATATTCAATCAATTCGATACTGGGTTCTGTGAGAAACTGACGACTTGATCGATTCGATAGTGGGTTCAGTGATGAACTTACGGAACAGTTGGATCGAGGAGAAGGGGCGGGGACGTTATCTTCGACGTGGACCTCCTTCTTCTTCGCCTCCTCCTTCTGTATACTTCGCTGCAACACCAATGGAGAAGGATATAATAGAGTGATCAGCGTGAGAAACGGAAGGTTTCCTTAAGGGTTTTTTATGTGAGAGTGAGAGAGACGAACGAGGATGGCGTCGATGTCGTCCTCCTCTGAGACTTTCTTGCTCTCCCTGCGGGCTCTCTTCTCCTCGGCTTTGGCCGTCTTCTTCTCCGTCTTCTCCTTCCCTCTCCCGGGCTTCTTCGCCTTCTTCCCCATTCCTTTCCGCCTCCCTCGCGGTGGCTCCGGCGGCTGCGGCTCTAGGGCGGGGGCGGTAATCCGATTCCTTTTCCACCGTGTTCTTCACCCGGACCCGCAAACCTCCGCTCCAATCTCGGGGATGTATTTCGAGCTAGATTGGGCCATCGGCCCGCTGCCCGGCCCAGCCTGAAGTCCAGTTGACCCAAGCCCAGTCCAGCCCATGAATCGTGCGCACGATGTCTAGGTCGTGCGCACAATGTTTATTACGTGTGGTTACAAATTTAGGTTACACCACGCCCCCAAGTGAATCGTCGGATGATACGCGCTTCGCCGACTCCTTCTTGACTACAAGAAGACCGGGGCTTTCTATGAGCTAAGATTCCTCCAATGCTCAAGCCAAATGAGAGGAACGAGAAGAAGCTAAAGTGGATCGAATATAGCATACCTGGCCCTCATTAAGGGGGCACATGTTTATGAAGGCGACTCCCTAGAGTTGGTTCATAGCGGGATTAGCTTTGCCCGTATATGATTATTTTTACTCAAAACTATAGATCCATGTTGGACCTTCTCAATGGGTCGGTTTAGAAGGTTAACGAACAGCGGTTGAAACCGGTGGTTGAACACATCAACACCATGGGCGACAAAGACACCATCGATATGGCTGACCCAATCTACACCTGAGCATTTTTGTTATCGGATTAACGACGATAAACACAACACTTCTTGGGAGGCAACCCAAGTTAGTATAAGTTCTTAGATCAAAAATCCCTACAAGACCCCTTAGAAACCATTAGGACAAATCCAATCTACAGTTCGATCGATCGCCATTATGGGCGATCAATAGTGGTTTGAGAACCCATACGAATTCATAGTTCGATCGATTGTGATCGATCTCGGTTTGAAAACCTATATGTATCCGAAGTTCAATCGATCGCGAATGATGAGGTTGTGGCTCTTGTTATATTTTGAGATTTGAAATTAATTCTTTAAATTTGTTATGAAACGGTGGTTGCATCGGATATGGATGCCCACCGGATAAAGACCCCTGGATTATTGGGATTTAGAGATTTACCCCGTCTCTATCCCAACCTCCGATTATGCCTATATATAGGGGTCTTGTGTTAATAATATGTGAACACTTTTCGCAACACGTTATCAGCACGAGAGGCTCTCCGACTCGGCCTCGGCTCGACTCCGGATCTCATCCACGGCCCCCGACCCGGCAGACCCCATCGCACGAGAGAGAAGAGATCCCGTCGAGCATCCCAGCAAGCTTCGTGACTGCAAGTCGATGACGAACCTCGTCCGACCAAACAAGGTACGCCCGAGACTCCTCTCATCTATAGTACCACCATCGCAGCCGATCGGAGACCACTCCGACCACGACCTCGGGACCTTGATCCCGTTGGAAACCCGAGGACCGACTGCGACTAGGCAAGACCCGACGGCAGCGACCTCGACCTCGGGACTTTGATCCCGTCGTCAGGCACCCCCAAACCAAAAGCCATGGCTGCACAGCAGGTCCGGCGACCTCTCGACGAGCGACCGGCGACCGTGATAGCGGCGGTCCGCACTATAGGCGACCGCGACAGCGGCGACCTGGACGACCGGCGTCCGTGGCAATGGCGGACTGCGCGAGCGGCAGCCGCGGGCTACGCGAGCGGCGGCCGCGGACTACGCGAGCGGCGGCCGTGGGCTGCGCGAGCGGTGGCCGTGGGCTACCCGGGCAGCGGCTGCGCAAACAGTTAGGGTTTCGCGGTTTTGACGGAGTGGAGAAGATAAACAGTGTTTATCTTATTTGGTTATGGGTTTTAAACCCTATTTCAACCGGGCCTGACCCGACCCGTGCACCCCCAGATCCGTTAGCCATTTAATGGATAAACCCGACCCGAGCCATACGCTCAGATCCGACATGCATTAATGCAGACCCGATCTGATTGGTTCTAAACCCGACTGCTGTATAAGCTGACCCGACCCGACTGCCGCATAACCAGACCCGACCCGACTGTGGTTAATACAAACCCGACCCATCTAAGTTTACATGCATTCACATATATTTATCTGTCTGATTTAATATAGACCGTCAGTTTTATTTAGTGATTGTGAGCCTAATCTTGGTCCGATCTGATCGATCCAAATATGGATCTTGGGTATCTGAAATATTCTGGACGCATCGGTACGGTCAGATTTTACTATTTCATACACATTGTTTATGTATTTAACTGTTTAGCCCCTAAGGGACCAATTTGCAATATATGTTTTACAGATAAGGACAGAATTGTCCTTAATTGTAACAGACTCTATACTGTATATTTATCTTGTGTTCCATGTGCATAATATGTTATTCTCTGCATTAATTGTATTTTAAGCAATTAGTACCTTTTTAGAAAAGCTTGGCAAGGCACATGACGGTTCCATAGAACCCGCTCTACCTTGGCAAGTGGTTTCTAAAAGGATCCTATTAATACTGAGTATTAATAGGCTTTTGTCCATGGCATGTCATTTGTTCTCTACAACATGCCTTTATATGTTAATGATAATCATAGTAATTAATGTTAACATTCATTAAATCTTCAGATGTCGAACATTACAAAATTAGACTTCCATGCATTAAATGTCAATTGAAGCAATTTTCTGAATTGGCGAGTAGATAGTTTGCTACATCTACAAGCAAAGAACTTAGAGAAAGCTCTAGAAGAGAAGAATGGATTGAAACCGGATGAAAAAGCTAAAGCCCTCATATTCCTTAGGCACCACATACACGAAGATCTGAAAAATGAATATATGAACATAGTAGATCCAACAGATCTTTGGAAGGCACTCAAGGAACGCTACGATCACCAGAAGATGATCACTTTGCCTGCAGCAAAGAGCGAATGGATCTCCCTCAGGTTCCAGGACTTCAAGACCGTGGCTGAGTTCAATTCGAAGTTACTCAACATCGTCAGCAAGCTGAAGCTCTGTGAGGAGAAAATAGATGATGCTCAGATGATCGATAAAACGCTCTCTACCTTCCACCCAAATAACATTATTTTACAACAGCAATACAGGGGGATGAAGTACCAGAAGTACTCGGAACTCATAGAAGTTCTCCTGATCGCTGAAGACCATAATACCCTACTGGTAAATAATCATAATTCTAGACCCACTGGATCATTGGCATTGCCAGAAGCAAACGCCAATGATTTCTACCAAGGTAGAGGTAGAGGTAGAGGCAGAGGAAGAAGAGGTGGAAGACACGGCAAAGGAGGGCGCAATAACTACCCTGGAAGAGGTAGAAATCACCCTGGAAGAGGTGGACGTCAGAATCATCCTCGAAGAGATGATTATTATGGTCCTAGGAAGGACACTCATTGTAAAAACAAGTGGATTGCTCCTCAGAATCCAGAAAAGAATAATCCCTCTAAACCTGAAGATAAGAGGGACATATGTTTTGAATGTGGAAAGGAAGGACACTGGTCCAGAAACTGCCGTGCTAGCAAACATGAGAAGAATAAGTACAAAAGTACAGGGGTCCCTGCAGAGACAAATATGAATGAAGATAACAATGAGTGGCCTGAAGATTACCAGAAGTAAAACGATGCCCTGAAGACATCGTACCTGGAAAGTTCAGATTACTTTGATGAGTTAGACGATGGCACATTAAATCCCTGAATCTTGGGATCTCTGAAGACTTTAGTTTTTCTTTTATTTATTCCGTCAGACATTGCTAAGTAGTCTTTATTTCCTGTCAAACATTGCTAAGTAGTTTTTATTTCCAGTCAGACATTACTCAGTAGTTCTTATTCTGTCAGACATTGTTGAGTAATTTTTATATTCTATTGGATATTATCAATTCATATTATCGTTCTGGTGATTTTACTTAGAAATTGTGTTAGTAAGTTTTATCATTGATACTTCTCTTATGGTATTTATTGACTCATAACTTATCATTTAGGAACGATGACCAACTGCAAAGAGATTTGCCTGATAGATAGTGCAACAACTCATACCATACTGAAACACAGAAAATTCTTTACAAATCTTGAATATAATTCACGTATGGTTACTACAGTGACTGGCCCTACTGACATAGTTACAGGGTCCGGAAGAGCCCATATACTTTTACCTAATGGTACTCATTTGCTAATTAAGGATGCTCTCTACTCAGAAAATTCCAGAAGAAATTTACTGAGCTTCAAAGACATCCGAGCAAATGGATATCATTTAGAAACTAAAAATGAAGGCAATCTAGAATACCTCTGCATCACATCTAAGAACGGAGAGCATATTTCCATACTAGAAAAATGCTCGACCCTATCTTTAGGGTTATACTTTACCCACATTGGGGTTATAGAGTCCTATGCCACTCACTTGAACCAGAAGTTCCCAAATCCTGAAGATTTGGTCCTTTGGCATGATAGATTAGGTCACCCAGGGTCAGGTATGCTTAGAAAGATCATATACAATTCCTATGGTCATCCTCTTAACAATCGAAGTTTGACTTTTCCAAATGACCATTTTTGTGACCCTTGTTCCCAAGGGAAGTTAATCACTAGACCTTCTTTTAAGAAAATAGATACAGAATCACCTACCTTCCTGCAGAGGGTTCAAGGTGATATCTGTGGTCCTATACACCCTCCTAGTGGTCCATTTAGATATTTTATGGTCCTAATAGATGCATCTACTAGATGGTCATACGTGAGCCTACTCTCCACTAGAAATTTAGCATTTGCTAGATTATTATCCCAGATTATAAAACTTAGAGCTAGTTTTCCTGATAACCCTATCAAATCTATCCAATTGGATAATGCAGCTGAATTCTCTTCTAAAATCTTCAATGACTTCTGCACATCCATCGGAATAGAAGTCGAACATTCTGTCCCCCATGTCCACACCCAGAATGGCCTTGCTGAAGCTTTTATCAAGCGCTTGCAATTGATAGCTAGACCATTACTCTTACAATCCAGACTTCCAATTTCTGCATGGGGGCATGCTATCTTGCATGCTGCTAATCTTGTTAGACTCAGACCTACTTCATACCATAATTTTTCTCCTGCACAACTTGTGTCAGGTATTCAGCCTAATATTTCTCATCTTAGAAAGTTTGGATGTGCTGTACATGTCCCTATTCCCCCTCCAAATAGAACTAAGATGGGTCCCCAACGTCGATTGGGGATATATATCGGTTTTGACTCACCTTCAATCATAAGATTCTTAGAACCCTTAACAGGTGATCTATTTACTGCTAGATTTGCAGATTGTCATTTCGATGAGACAGTCTTCCCGCCGTTAGGGGGAGATAAAGAAGTTTCTAGGCAAAGACCTGTTCCCGAAGAACGGCGTGAATTATCGTGGAATACTTCCACTATGTCTCATCTAGATCCTAGATCTCCCCAATGTGAGGTAGAAGTAAAAAGAATTTTGCATTTGCAAGATATTGCAAATCAATTACCTGATGCCTTCAATGATGCAACTAATGTAACTAAGTCGTTTGTTCCAGCCAAGAATGTACCTGCAAGAATTAATATTCCAACTCCCACTAATGAAACTGCTGCACGTCAGAAACGTGGCAGACCTATAGGTTCCAAAAATTCAGTTCCCCGGAAGAGGAAGTTGAAGGAGAAATCATGCCCTAAAACTCCAGAAGAAGTTAAGGTTCCAGAAGAACCTGGTCATAATGCTCCAGAAGAGATTATGGACCATATTTTTCCAGAAGAAAATATTTCCCAACGGTCAAATTTCCCTCAAACTCCTGAAGAGATCCCTGCAGTGATTATGGATAAGGTACCGGTACCGAATAATGAGATCTCAATATTCCATATGAGGGGTGAAATTTGGGACCGAAAGGAAATAGTCATCGATGACATATTTGCATACAAAGTAGCTACTGAAATAACAAAGGGCGATGATGAAGATAATGAACCACGTAGTATCTATGAATGTCGACATAGAACTGATTGGCCAAAATGGAGAGAAGCTATTCAAGCTGAACTTGAATCTCTCAAGAAACGTGGAGTATTTGGACCTATAGTACAAACACCAAATAACGTAAACCCTGTAGGTTTCAAATGGGTGTTTGTAAGAAAAAGAAATGAAAATAATGAAATCGCTAGATATAAGGCAAGTCTTGTAGCCCAGGGATTCCTGCAGAAACCCGGGATTGATTATGAAGAGACCTATTCCCCTGTTATGGATATAGTTACATTTAGATATCTCATTAGTCTCACAGTTTCTGAAAAACTAAAGATGAGACTAATGGATGTCGTAACGGCATACCTATACGGGAACCTAGACACAGATATTTATATGAAAATCCCAGAAGGATTCAAGTTGCCCGAAGCAACATCAAAAGTCCCAGAAGGATTCAAGTTGCCTGAAGCAACATCAAAGAGTGCGCACTCGATAAAACTAAGACGAGCATTGTACGGCCTGAAGCAATCCGGAAGGATGTGGTACAATCGCCTTAGTGAATACTTGTCTAGGGAAGGTTATAAGAATGATCCCATATGCCCATGCGTTTTCATAAAGAAATCAGAAAATGGATTTACTATAATTGCAGTTTATGTGGATGACATAAACTTGATTGGGACTCCTGAAGAGCTCAAGAAAACTTCTGATTATCTAAAAAGGGAGTTTGAAATGAAAGAACTTGGTGATACTAAGTTTTGTCTTGGCCTGCAGATCGAGCGTAACTCTAGTGGGATTCTAGTACATCAATCCTTATATACTGAAAATTTGTTAAAGAAATTTAATATGGATAAATGTCACCCACTAAGCACTCCCATGGTAGTTAGACCTCTTGATATTCATAAAGATCCATTTAGACCTAAAGAGGAACATGAAACTATTCTTGGTTCTGAAAAACCGTATTTAAGTGTTATTGGTGCTTTATTGTATTTAGCTCAATGTACTAGACCAGATATATGATTTTCTGTTAATCTATTGGCTAGATACAGTTCAGAACCAACTCTTAGGTATTGGAATGGAATAAAGCAAATATTTAGATATTTGCGAGGAACCACTGATATGGGATTGTTTTATTCTTGTGGTACTCCTCACTTGATTGGTTATGCAGATTCAGGTTTTCTCTCTGACCCCCATAAGGGTCGATCCCAAACAGGGTATGTATTTTTGAATAACAATGCAGCTATTTCTTGGAGATCGACCAAACAAACACTTGTGGCTACATCATCGAACCATGCTGAAATATTAGCCCTGCATGAAGCAAGTAGAGAATGCGTATGGTTGAGGTCACTTGTGCAGCACATCAGAAGCAGTTGTCAGTTGGCATCAATTACCAAAGAGCCGACAGTTATCCACGAAGATAATGCCGCATGTATTGCTCAAATTCAAGCTGGTTTCATCAAGGGAGATCGAACAAAGCACATCTCACCAAAGTTTTTCTACACCCACGAACTTCAGAAGAAAAGGGAGATTGAAGTCAAGCAAGTACGGTCAAGCGACAATCTTGCGGATCTCTTCACCAAAGCTTTGCCCAAGTCTACTTTCCAGAAGATGGTATACGGCATCGGACTGCGACGGCTCAATCACCAAACAAATTGATGTAATATAATCAGGGGGAGAGATGTAATAATGTAATAAGGAGGAGAGATAATCAGGGGGAGAGCTGTAATAGTGATAATGTAATAGTTAGGCAGAGGGCATCCTGAAGATGCAAATTTATGCGCGCTGTACTCTTTTTCCTTTGGTAGGGTTTTTCCCACAGGGTTTTCCCATCAAAGGTTTTAACGAGGCAGCATTATGCGCACCCACCATAGTTCCTGAAGAACTAAGATTGTACTCTTTTTCCTTTGATAGGATTTTTCCTACTGGGTTTTTCCATCAAAGGTTTTAATGAGGCAATCATTGATAAATGGTGGTCATCCAAGGGGGAGTGTTATGAAACGGTGGTTGCATCGGATATGGATGCCCACCGGATAAAGACCCCTGGATTATTGGGATTTAGAGATTTACCCCGTCTCTATCCCAACCTCCGATTATGCCTATATATAGGGGTCTTGTGTTAATAATATGTGAACACTTTTCGCAACAAAATTAAAATTTTGAATTCTATTCGCCACTATCCAATCGACACCACCCAACCACCGAAATTTACGATGCCATATTGGCGATCGATCCCCCTTCTCTCAAAACGGTGTGTTGGTCCGAGTTGCCGCCACCTCTATGGTTCCTGGACCACGTCTTCTACTGCAACCTCTACCCCTTTGGCCACACTCAAAAACGTTAGAGACTGATTCTCAAGGCACTCTACGTGGCAAACACCAATGGTTCTTGGCGAGAACTTCTCGCCAACTTGCGTTATTCTCGAAGCCATGATCCACACGACTGCGATGATCAACGAAAAATCGCCGGTTGGCAAGGGGATGAAGCTGCACTACCCTCTCCTCATCATGGCGATCCTCTGCCACACTGATGCCCTAGTACATCGACTATCTGTTGTTTCTTTTTTCTTTTAGTTATTTTAATTTTTTTCTCAGTCATTGTACTTTCTCATTTAGTTTAATCATATTTTGGCTCTTATTTTCCATTCCTTGTTCTTTAATTGATTATTAAAAAAAATTCAGAGTGCTCTACGAGAACGTCTCGGATATCACCTTCTCTAGGTTGCTCAACCCATTCGGGGGTCCAACCTAACCTCCTCATGATTGGGTGAGGTCGTGAACCCGTCGAGCGCACCCTTGTAATCGGATTCGATCTAACCCAGAGGCTAGGACGTAGTCTTTGTGCCTTCCTAGGGCCAACATGTGATCTTGGCCAAGTTGTTCTGCGGGGCTCTCCTTAGCAGCATATCTCGCGCTATGTGCCATCATCTAGGCATCTTGGCGGAAAGACCTCCTACAGTATGGAGGACTTGCATCATGTGAAAGATATAGGCAGTTAGGATACTCCAGATTTTCTAGATCGCCTCTTAACAGCCCGAGTTAATCAAATATGAGATGTCATGCACGTCAGCATTGTGCAGACGATCTTCATCATGTGCACGCATTGCTCCACAGATTGCTCCAGGGTAGTGGAAGAGATCCATCAGATTGTTCGTTGTTTGTTGAAATCTGCATCGTATTCACACCTACGTTTGGAATCAAGGTAACCATAAACTGGTTGATTTTTTCTACGATCGAATCGATCTAGAGAATTAGTTTAAATTGCTATAGCTGGTCACCTACGATCCATGATGAAAAGCTGATGTTTGTAGGGTTTGACGATGTCATATTATTTGTGTTGGTAAAAGTAATACTTTTTTCGGAAAAAAAAAACTGTCGGAAAAAAGTATATTTTTGTTGGTGCTGTATTATTTACGCCATAAAATGAGTCAATTTTGTCGGCACAAACTTTTTTGTGTCGGCAAAAGTTATATTTTTTTCTCGACAAGCAATATAACACCTGTAATTGTAATATTTTTTTCAGCACAAATAAGATAGCGCTGACAAAATTATAAATTTTTTCGATGTAATTGGTGTTGCGCTGGGGAAAAAAAGCTGAAAAGTGCAATTTGTTGTATCACCTCTCTAAAAAAAGCTGAAGCGGCAGCAGAGGAAGCCATGAGAGCAAGAGGGCGCGGGCGAGCTCCGAATTGAGAAAGTTATGGGAGAAGGGAGAGTTGTTTTCACGCAGCGGTAAAAAATCGTCCCCCTTCCCCTATTTATAGGCAAATGAGAGACAGGTGAATCAGGCCGCAGTTAATGCCCGAGCGCGCCCAACGAGGCGACACACCGACGGTTGAAGCGACAGCTCGCCGTTCTCCAATCAAGCAGTGCCACGTGGACCACGCGTGGAAAAAGGCTGCGCCGGCGCCGACGCTGTCATTTACTGACAGAAGCAGAGCGAATGAGGAGGAGACACGTGTCTCGCGCCGATCGGGATCTCATGATGAGATTCGCTATATCAGCATCGAGCCTCGCGCCACATTTAAGGTGAAGCGACCGTTGGAGATTTGGTGCGATACCCAAGTCACAAGATCGCTCGCGGTAGGAGCCCGCAGCTCGCCCGAGGCAGACCCTGTCCGCATGTGACAAGCTAGCATCGGAAGGAGATCGCTCGTGGCTGACGCTCCCGGCCCGCCCAGCGTTTGTGAAGTACTGGCAGTCTAAGCTCTCGACGCAGATCGCCCACGGCTGGTGCCCGCAGCTCGCCAGAGGTAGACCCTGACCGCGTGTGACAAGCTCGCACCGGAAGGAGATCACTCGCGGCTGATGCTCCCGGCCCGCCCAGCGTTTGAGAAGTACTGGCAGTCTAAGCTCTCGACGCAGATCGCCCACGGCTGGTGCCCGCAGCTCGCCAGAGGTAGACCCTGACCGCGTGTGACAAGCTCGCACCGGAAGGAGATCACTCGCGGCTGATACTCCCGGCCCGCCCAGCGTTTGAGAAGTACTGCAGTCTAAGCTCTCGACGCAGATCGCCCACGGCTGGTGCCCGCAGCTCGCCAGAGGTAGACCCTGACCGCGTGTGACAAGCTCGCACCGGAAGGAGATCACTCGCGACTGATGCTCCCGGCCCGCCCAGCGTTTGAGAAGTACTGGCAGTCTAAGCTCTCGACGCAGATCGCCCACGGCTGGTGCCCGCAGATCGCCAGAGGTAGACCCTGACCGCGTGTGACAAGCTCGCACCGGAAGGAGATCGCTCGCGGCTGATGCTCCCGGCCCGCCCAGCGTTTGTGAAGTACTGGCAGTCTAAGCTCCCGACGCAGACCGCCCGTGGCTACTATCTCCGTCCCGCCAAGAAACTGTTGCAGCAGACATTGATATCAGGCACATTACAAGGGATAAGAGCTCGCTAAGACTCCTGAGCAAGCATCGAGTTTCCTCGATCACTCCCTCAGGAGGGGGTAATGTTGGGGGTAGCTGAAACTCGCACAGGAGTTCGCCCTCTCCCCCGTGCTCACCAGATCATCTTGGCAGGGAGCGAGATCCACATTGGACTAAAAGGGCCCCAAGGCAAAGAACCCGCCTAGGCTCTACCAGGAGCCCGCCTAAAATTCGCCCAGGAGCTCGCTCTCACAGCCCGTGAGGAGCTCGCCCCGCTTGGAGCTGGATGGACACCTTGTATCTGAGTGCAGCTCGCCCTACCAAGAGCTGGCGCCCTCCCAGACCCCGCAGGAGCACGCCCAAATTCTGTAAATGGCTTAGACAAAGAGCGCGAAGGAGTTCGCCAGGCTCGTTCAGGGGCTCGCCTAAGTTCTCTCAGGAGTTCGCCCGAGCTCATTCGGGGACTCGCCAATGCTCGCTCAGGAGCTCGCCAAAGCTCGCTCAGGAGCTCGCCCAAGCTCGTTCGGGGGCTCGCCAAAGCTCGCTCAGGAGCTCGCCCAAGCTCGCTCAGGAGCTCGCCCAAGCTCGCTCAGGAGCTCGCCAAGCTCGTCCAGACCCCTGTTTATCGAAGAGGTCGCTCCTGCGAGGTCCGACTCTTGATAGATATAGAGGAAAGGACGGAGCAACGGAGGACGAGCTCGCCCTGGCTTCCCACCAGAGGTCGCCCCCAGTAAAAGCTGCATAAAGCTTACCAGGTGTCGAGAACCCACTGAAGCTACGTGGACAATTACAGTCCACGGAAGCCCATCGGAGTCGGTTTGAGACCTCCCAGACTTGAACATTCTAGAAGATTCCCATGGCGGCAACAGAACAGCAGCTGCTGTCCCCCACTACTTCGTCAGACGAGCTAGACGACAAAGAATGTCAGGGGTCCAAATTCCAAGAACTGTCAGAAACTATTGAATGCTAGAACGTGGGGGCCTAGAAGGTGCCGGAAAGAGCTTCCACGCGTCATAGCTCGATAGGTCGCCCATGTCTATAAATGCACACCCCCTGGCTCCAAAGTACAGGTTCGAAATCCCTTTCCCTACCACTTTGGTATACAACAGCTCTCCGTTGTGCTACCATCACTGACTTGAGCGTCAGAGGGTCTGCGCTCCTAAGGGAGCCAGCCGTTCTCACGTTTCTATTTTCTTGGTCTTACAGGTGGCTCGCAAGGACCAGGAAAAATCCCCCAAACAACACTTATACGGTGGGGATTATATTGTCTTTGGCATCCAATAACCTCCTTTTAGGCGATCAGACTATTCGGGTTCCAGCCACCTAGAAGTCCAAGATTGCTTCTAGGCAAGCCCGAACATGTACTTTCTTGTAGACGTTGAAGTGACCATTGTCGCTCAGCTGACCCATCACTTCGGCTCTTGTGTTGGAGAATGTGTTGGTGACCATCTCCAATCGGTTGCGTGGCATGTCTAGCACCCACTACGCGGGATCATCCAATGTGATGGATTTGGCAGACCAGGCAATCTCATTAGATGCCTCTTCATTCGTTGTTCTGGTATGCCCGTTCAGGATGACGTCATTTGTATACCCAAGATGGTTGTTGAACCTTCAAAATATAATGTTATGAGTTCTCAGTCTTCTTTCTAAGTCGCAGTGATGGATCAGGAGATGACGAGGTCTTCTTCTTCATAAGGTCAGATATATTTTTGTAGTTGGGGAAATCCTTTAACTTTGTATATGTACTGCAAAACTATTTAAATAAAAATCAGACTTAATTTTCGCAGCCTGAGCAAGTCCGATTTAATGAAGATCCTTCTTAACCTTTAGTTAGTGATCGGCTAGCTTCGGATCCAGCTTTCAGGCCCTTGACCTCGAGGTTCACGCCCTGTAGGGGTTCATCCCTTTACGCGGGGCACTAGGACAAGCCCTACTGACCTGGTGAGGATCATGGCTCGATGTGCAAGGAAGTACTGGGTCGAATTTCTCAACCCAACCAAAACCATGATCTCTAACGAGAAGGGCCAGAGCCATGCTTCATGAAATGACCAAACCTAGGATTTAGAAAAAGGGCTTAAGCTGCTCGCTTTAGAAAGGGACGGTTTGGAGTTACGCTTCCCGACTTGGTCGGACCCAGAATTTTGAAGAAGGGCCAAAGTCAAGCTTCCTGACCTGATTGGCACTAGATTTGAAACGAGACGGCAAATGCTTCCAGGACTGACCAAACCCATAATTTGTAACAAGAAGGGTCAGAGCCAGACTTCAAAACCTAGACAAACCCCAAATTTGTAACAAGATGGGCCGGAGTCAATCTTTACGACTTGGTCGGACCTAGAATATATAAGTAGAACAAAGACAATCTTCTCGACCTGGGAACCTAGAACGAAGTCCATAGGCTTGATTAAAACTTCTGACAAGAGTGCCCAAGCGACGTCCCAACCTAGTGACCTACATCAGCGTTCATAGGTCCGACCATGACTTTTGAAAGGAACGCCAAAGCGACCTCCCGACCTGGTGATTGTCGAAGCATCATCAAATTCAGCCATCCCACTAGAGTTTGTTAATGAAGCACCAAAGCGACCTCCAGGCCTGGTGATCATCGAAGCCTCATCAATTTCAGTCACCCTACCAGGATCTTTTACGAGAAGGGTTGGAGCCAGACTTCTTGATTTGGTGACCTCTGAACAAGAATCTGGATGCCCCACCAGGATTTTATGTGAGGACCCGAGTCTTGACTCTAACCTTGAGATAATTAGAGTTTTTGGTTGTGTACTTGTGTGTGATTTGTTCAACGTTGCTTGATTAGCCTTGATACCCACAGATGTAAGGGAATGAGTAATCCTCCACGATCCCCGAGAAGACATGAAGGAATGGTGAAGATTGGCCGAACGAATCAACTAGATGTTTCACCCTTAAACACTACTAGCTCGAGCTCTGATCAATGTTGTTAATTGCGATATGTGATCGCACAATTAAGACTGAGTTGATCGTATTCTCGATCTCATATGCGATTATACAATCGCACATCCTTGTTGTACATTATTTTATTAAAAAATTAAAAAAAAATAGCTCAAAAATCTAAAAAATTCAAAAAAATTAATTACAAGACTTTCGAACTCAAAAAATAGATAATACTGTCTTTATTGGGTGGGAGTTAGGCTATGAACCCGACCAGTATACTAAAAATAATAATTTTGGATCTCACAGACACAGAAAATTGTGCGGACACACAATATACTGTGCCACCAAACAACCGCATAGACGTGTAACTCCATCGTGTGGTTGCACAGGCTCCTATATCCATGTGCAATGCTTATACAACCCAAATATTGTTTTATTTTTGCATATGTGATAGCCGCACATTCGCATATACTGTCGCACTTAACAACATTGCCTACAACCATAAGTTTTTAATCTCGAAGTTGCCAACCAGTTAACGACCCTCACGTCAAGAAAGGAGAGAGGGGAATTGTAGGAAAGATTAAAGAAGTAGCGCTAGATCCAGAATACTCAAGCAAAAGTGGAACCCATTACATGTGCGCCCTTCTTCTTATATATTGTTATAGGAGAACATGCTAGGAAAAAACCACCTCTCTCGTCTGTAATCACCTTGATCACGATCATGTAAAGACAAGGATCGTCGTTCGAGATCTTTTTCTTCATTATATCATGTACAAGGACGAATATCACTGCCCTACCTTCCTAATGAACGTGTGCGGCATTTCCTAACGGTAGTTGCTCTCATTGTATGGTTTGGCCCAGCCTTATCACTTTATCAGCAATCACACTCTAACTTCCGATACGTGGCTAGCCTGGCAGGATAGGCTAACACCCCGCCTCTCCTCTTAACCATCCCTTTATCGTCCAATGCGTCACAATTTTCGATATACGTTATGTTAAGGCTTCCAGTTGGGAGACGGATAGGGGACGTTGTTGTTGAGATGGCTACTGGTAGGCCAAGGTGGACCTCAAGTCATCCCGAGTCCCAACCACGGCCATAGTTTCTATCGGATGATGCCGACTCTTAAGTGTGCAGCTCAGACCTTGCAAAGAAACAAGTTGCACCTCTAGTCAGTAGTGTTATCAAAACACTCGGACACTTGGCACTCGTACCCAAAAACACTAGAGGTAGCATTTTGGAGTTTGTCCATGTCGGATTCTTCACGACAGTCAGACACTTGACATCCGTGTCCCATGTCCAGGTAAAACTACTACTCAGTCATTCGTAGCCCGCCCAGTGCGCCTGCGTGTGGGACTAACCTAGCCACAACTAGGTCCTCGCCGGTTGGCACCCATGACCCTTACGTGTTAAGCTCAGACTCCACTCGGGAATTGGCTGCCTCTTTTGTTAGGTCTCTTAAGGCCTACCCATCATGTTTGTCCAGATCCACCAGGTCTCCTATTGCATGGATTGGCGATGCCACTCGTAGGTAGGTACCATAGTGTTTTGGAACACACACATTCGACTATGAAACAAAGATTTTTACATTTCACATTGGATGGATAGCTAGATAGAGAAAAATATTCAATCAATTCGATACTGGGTTCTGTGAGAAACTGACGACTTGATCGATTCGATTGTGGGTTCAGTGATGAACTTACGGAACAGTTGGATCGAGGAGAAGGGGCGGGGACGTTATCTTCGACGTGGACCTCCTTCTTCTTCGCCTCCTCCTTCTGTATACTTCGCTGCAACACCAATGGAGAAGGATATAATAGAGTGATCAGCGTGAGAAACGGAAGGGTTTCCTTAAGGGTTTTTTATGTGAGAGTGAGAGAGACGAACGAGGATGGCGTCGATGTCGTCCTCCTCTGAGACTTTCTTGCTCTCCCTGCGGGCTCTCTTCTCCTCGGCTTTGGCCGTCTTCTTCTCCGTCTTCTCCTTCCCTCTCCCGGGCTTCTTCGCCTTCTTCCCCATTCCTTTCCGCCTCCCTCCCGGTGGCTCCGGCGGCTGCGGCTCTAGCGCGGGGGCGGTAATCCGATTCCCTTTCCACCGTGTTCTTCACCCGGACCCGCAAACCTCGGCTCCAATCTCGGGGATGTATTTCGAGCTAGATTGGGCCATCGGCCCGCTGCCCGGCCAGCCTGAAGTCCAGTTGACCCAAGCCCAGTCCAGCCCATGAATCGTGCGCAAGATGTCTAGGTCGTGCGCACGATGTTTATTACATGTGGTTGCAAATTTAGGTTACACCACGCACCCAAGTGAATCGTCAGATGATGTGCGCTTCGCCGACTCCTTCTTGACTACAAGAAGACCGGGGCTTTCTACGGCTAAGATTCCTCCAATGCTCAAGCCAGATGAGAGGAACAAGAAGAAGCAAGATTAGGGTTTAAGTAAAGTGGATCGAATATAGCATACCTGGCCCTCATTAAGGGGGCGCATATTTATAAAGGCGACTCCCTAGAGTTGGTTCGTAGCGGGATTAGCTTTGCCCGTATACGATTATTTCTACTCAAAACTATGGATCCATGTTGGACCTTCTCAATGGGTCGGATCAGAAGGTTAACGAATAGCGGTTGAAGCCGGTGGTTGAACACATCAACACCATGGGCAACAAAGACACCATCGATATGGCCGACCCAATCTACACTTGAGCATTTTCGTTATCGGATTAACAACGATAAACACAACACTTCTTGGGAGGCAACCCAAGTTAGTATAAGTTCTTAGATCAAAAATCCCTGCAAGACCCCTTAGAAAGCATTAGGACAAATCCAATCTACAGTTCCATCGATCACCATTATGGGTGATCAATCGTGGTTTGAGAACCCATACGAATTCATAGTTCGATCGATTGTGATCGATCTTGGTTTGAAAACCTATATGTATCCGAAGTTCAATCGATCGCGAGTGACGAGGTTGTGGCTCTTGTTATATTTTGAGATTTGAAATTAATTCTTTAAATTAAAATTTTGAATTCTATTCGCCACTATCCAATCGACACCACCCAACCACCGAAATTTACGACTGCCATATTGGCGATCGATCCCCCTTCTCTCAAAACGGTGTGTTGGTTCGAGTTGCCGCCACCTCTATGGTTCCTGGACCACGTCTTCTGCTGCAACCTCTACCCCTTTGGCCATGCTCAAAAACATCGGAGACTAATTCTCAAGGCACTCTACGTGGCAAACACCAACAGTTCTTGGCGAGAACTTCTCACCACCTTGCGTTATCCTCAAAGCCATGATCCACACGACTGCGATGATCAACGAAAAATCGCCGGTTGGCAAGGGGATGAAGCCACACTACCCTCTCCTCATCACGGCGATCATCTGCCACACTAATGCCCTAGTACATCGACTATCTGTTGTTTCTTTTTTCTTTTAGTTATTTTAATTTTTTTCTCAGTCATTGTACTTTCTCATTTAGTTTAATCATATTTTGGCTCTTATTTTCCATTCCTTGTTCTTTAATTGATTATTAAAAAAAAATCATAGTGCTCTACGAGAACGTCTCGGATATCACCTTCTCTAGGTTGCTCAACCCATTCAAGGGTCCAACCTAACCTCCTCATGATTGGGTGAGGTCGTGAACCCGTCGAGCGCACCCTTGTAATGGGATTCGATCTAACCCAGAGGCTAGGACGTAGTCTTTGTGTCTTCCTAGGGCCAACATATGATCTTGGCCAAGTTGTTCTGCGGGGCTCTCCTTAGCAGCATATCGCGCGCTATGTGCCATCATCTAGGCATCTTGGCGGAAAGGCCTCCTACAGTATGGAGGACTTGCATCATGTGAAAGATATAGGCAGTTAGGATACTCCAGATTTTCTAGATCGCCTCTTAACAGCCCGAGTTAATCAAATATGAGATGTCATGCACGTCAGCATTGTGCAGACGATCTTCATCATGTGCACGCATTGCTCCACAGATTGCTCCAGGGTAGTGGAAGAGATCCATCAGATTGTTCGTTGTTTGTTGAAATCTGCATCGTATTCACACCTACGTTTGGAATCAAAGTAACAATAAACTGGTTGATTTTTTCTACGATCGAATCGATCTAGAGAATTAGTTTAAATTGCTATAGCTGGTCACCTACGATCCATGATGAAAAGCTGATGTTTGTAGGGTTTGACGATGTCATATTATTTGTGTTGGTAAAAGTAATACTTTTTTCGGAAAAAAAAAACTGTCGGAAAAAAGTATATTTTTGTTGGTGCTGTATTATTTACGCCATAAAATGAGTCAATTTTGTCGGCACAAACTTTTTTGTGTCGGCAAAAGTTATATTTTTTTCTCGACAAGCAATATAACACCTGTAATTGTAATATTTTTTTCAGCACAAATAAGATAGCGCTGACAAAATTATAAATTTTTTCGATGTAATTGGTGTTGCGCTGGGGAAAAAAAGCTGAAAAGTGCAATTTGTTGTATCACCTCTCTAAAAAGGCTAGTGAGAGCCAATTGCATAAAAAGCTACCATTGCTAGTTTGACTCCTCTTCACTAATTAGATATCAGGCTGTCAATGGAGCAGATCTTGATTCGAATCCAATCCTAATAACCAGGTTCTAGTAGTAAGTTTTAATTCCGAGGACTGATAAGAACTGATTCAATTCAATCCAAAATATAATCGGATCGGATTAGGGCTTACTATAGTCTACTTAACATAATTGGGCAGCAACCATTCCATATCAATCTCCCATTATTAATATTAAGGGAATAAGGGTGTTTAAACCCTAAGATTTCATCACTTTATATAAATTCAAAAGCAACCACCACTAGACCGAATCCATTTCTCCCAAAAAATATGTCCTAATTGAGCATGATGCGATGTGTCGGTGTCGCCCATCGATGCGATGTGGACCATGGAATAGAGATTGACGGCCAACTTTTGGTCCATTATCAATCTAATTATGCTTCTCCTCATGTGATTTAGGAAAAAGCCCAAGTAGCCAACTAGTTTGCCAACTTTTGGTTACCAACTTTATGTGGCATCCCCCTAGCTAGGGTGAATCCATCTTATATAATAGTATCTAATACTAAAATGGAGTTGTCTCTTCTGTGTTGTGACACACAGACTACTTTTGAAGAGCCAGAATCATTCTCCCATGTGTGAACACGACTCTCTCTCATTAACCCTATTAAAAACCTATTATAAAAATGATAAATACATATGCAAAGATATTTAATGGTCATTCGATTAATTAGAAAAATAATTAGTATTCTCTTCCGTCTTTCTTTCTCTCTAACAAGTGAATCACACTTGGACGAGTGAATCGCAATCACTCTAGGTTGCACACTTCTTCGGATGGATGTGATGTTGTCTGTGCTAAGTGGTGCATGCATCAAGTACATCCAAGCATTGCCCGGGATTCTTACTAGTGTCTCCTATAGTTGTTTGCCCTAGTCGATGGGCTCTGTGCACATCATAGCAGCATACAGTCGACTGGAGTATGATTCACTTTCAGGGTGCCTGCTAATGTGTGCCTGCCATTGTAGAAGTGGCATGCCGATGCAACGCCAACTGGGTAACCTAACGTACCGCGGTATGTATTGGGTCACAAGCGAATCCCTCACATGTTGATGCAACAAAGCACCACACAACTTGTTAGTCCATCGGACATGGTTCCTCAGGGTTGAGGACTGACTACGTACCCTAAGCGGTAACACGACTTAATGCATTGGTGTATGGCTCACTGATATATGCACCGTGTTGGTTCCATTTAGCCGCAATCATTGTGCATAGTAATGACCGTGGTGGATACACTCATGCTCTACCATACTAACAAAATATCCTAACAAGATGACCAACTTTATCAAAGCTACGAACTTATATAGGATTACATAGTATTAATCATTTGAGTATCCCACTCAAGTAGACTACTATGTTACTAAGGCTCCTTGTTCTGTAATCAGAACATGTATATATATTTCTTGGATGTACTACTAAGTTGAGTAAGGAAGTCTGCAAGTCCCCTTAGCAATCTCCTCATTGGCAGAGATGAGTTTGACGTGTTCCATCATATCTGCTTGAACTATGAGGGAAGCTTTCAATGCCACCGCCACGACAGATCAACCTAGACAGAGGGATGAGTTTCTTAGGGTGGTCTACACGTATGACCTCAACCCGTGCCTGCTGGAAGAGCACACTCTCCTTTATGAACTTGGAATTTTGGGCGGTCAATAGCCCGTAAACATAGGCCGGAGTCTCCTCACCTCTGTGTGAAGCTCCCATAGGCTGAGATCGATGGACATCCGTGGGCCGGCCAGCAAAGTAGTACCGCGTTGCTGGATGAGTTCGTAAGCCTCCCTTCCTCAATTGTAAATGTATTGGTGATGCAGTCCGTCGGTGCATGACTGTGATTGTGCTGAAGTGGTTGCCTGGGTCCTCTCCGGTGATGTCGTTGATGTGCACCGAGAACACCTCCACCAGTGGTTGGGGTCCCTCCCGATGACGGCTATATTCACACTTGAATTTACTGTCTATATTAGGCAAGAACTCCTTCATGGGAACATGTGGATGATTAGAGGGGTCCCCATCCGTACGTGACATCATATATAGCCTCATGGGTAGGGCTATTCACGGCTCAGTTCGATCGATTTTGAGTGTCTATTTGCCATCGAACCGATCGTGTCTATTATTGAACTGACGATCCCAAGTCGATTTGGTTCAGTCGATTTGTTCGATTTTGTTTTAAAGATGTGATCATGAACTAATCATCTTTAATGAGATTGTTTTTCCATCCATGACCTTTCAAATGGTGTTCATCATTCAAAGTTATTTCAAAATTATGCCCATATAACAATTAGCATTAGCTATGATATTAATTGTATGTCTCAAAATTCTCCACCAAACATGTCTTTGTTCATACTATGTTGATCATCAGAATGGTCAATAATAAACATATTTATAGTAAACCTCTTTCGTTCGGTTCGGTGTGAATCGGTTTTTTTTTTACGAAACCGAATCCTAATTTTTTAACATTTCAAAACCGAACCCAACTTGTACATCTTTAAAATTGACCACTAACTATTTTTTGGGCTCAGTTCGGTTCGGTTTTTTGGTCCGATCTGTTTTTTGAACAACCCAACTCACAGGAATATTGCTAATAATCCCTATTTTTAATTTACGATCCACGTATGTTCTCCAAGAACTTTACGAATACTATAGGTACAAGGATCGAAGGTTGGGATAGATGCTTCGACCGAGTAGGGTGAAATTTTGGCTGCCGGCCTACTGGTGACTTGCAAAACCACTCGACAGAACCGGGGTGGGGTTTCCAATGTCAAGTCTCCGACGATCAAGTCAGCCAATGCACTTGAGGGTAAATGTGAGGGCAAGAGCTTATTACATCTCATGAGGGGTGGAAGAAAGGTCCTTTATATAGGGTTGAGGCTCGATGGCGATATAGAGATGATGTGCCTTGATCCAATCCCATCGTTACTCAGTCTCCTACCATATTTGGGATCCCTATTTTTTTATTTTTTTGTTGGACCGACCAAGCGGTCATAGAACAGAGCGTTAGAGCAAGGGCTCAAAGAGGTCCAGAGATCGAAACGGGGGGAGAGGCAGCAACAACAACTATTTTATTAAATTTCATAATCATATGAACATGACATCAACGGCTAGGATTTGCATGCGCAAACAAGGCACAACAGCCTTGATAGAAAGCTCGCTCCACGGTATCCATACCAGGAGTCCAACAAGGAACCTCTCCAATCCAACAAGGGAGAGAGAAAGTACCACCATGCCAAAATCCCAAATAATACGATAAGGCATTTCCACCTCACACGGATGTGTTGCAATTAATCCGCCTCTGATTATGCTCCTAAGTTTTGAATTATGACTGGGGATAGAATAGAGTAGGGATGGGGCCTTGGCCAATCCGACACCTAACACACGGGCCCACATTAAACTTAGCCGAAATGCAATATTTCATGAAATATGTCATATATCAAATTGCACATGTTCAAGGGATAACAAATTTCGCTGGAACTCCTATCCTAGATTGACAACAAAACTTTGGGTATTTGCCAGATTAAACATCTATCTTTCAAGTCTTGTCCCATAAGTATTTGGCCGACCATTGGTAAGATTGATAAAAAAAAAGGGGGCCTTAGTGTGCCGTCCCTGACAAAAAGATCAATTAAACCTAAGGACTTTGAAATGCTATGGACGAGATTGTCCTCCACAGCACTTCAAATTTTCTTTTGGTATGTCACCGAACCAGTGAATGACCAACCACCGAACTGCTCGCCGCCGCTGGAGCTACTCACCATCACCAAACCACCGAACACCGTCGCCGCCTACCCGAACCTAAACCTAACCTTAACCCTGAGATCTGCAGGACATGAGAAGAACCCTAGACCTAGTATCCTCCACCGAACTGAACGCTGTCGTCGGAGCTACTCGCTACTACTGCCGCCGCCTCTGCCTCTCCTACCATCGTCTCTGCTGCTCGCCGAATGCCACCGCCGCCAAAGGTGCTTGCCACTACCACCGAAGCTGCTAACCGTTGCCGCTGGAGCTACTCGGGAGAGAGAAAGAAGAAACCGGGGGTAAGGCATGCCAAAAAACCTAAAAGATCGGTCGGTGGGTCAAGAGACCTGTGATGTTGGTTAAAGCAGTTTTAAGCTCATGCAACTAGGGAGCAACCCTCTAATGTTTCCCCAGACTAGGGAAATGATCTATAGACACATAGGGTAGGAGGTTCGATTTGATATAGAGAGGGGCTCTTTGTTTCTGCAAATTAGAAGCCAAAGAGCTAAAGAGGAGAAACATCCCCAGAGTTTTCAAAACTAAATCGAACGATTGAATTCATATCAAGGATAGGTGGTTTATAAGGGCCCTCTATATTATCCAGCTAAAAAAATAGAACCATTGAATTCAATTCTGAGTTGGCTCGTTTCTAATCGTGCAGGGTTATGGGACAGTGTTGATGGAAGAGGGGGAGAGGATCAGCTGGAGGGAGCACCAGTCCACCAAAATAGCTGTCATCTCAGGTGTCGGTACCCGTAATTATTAATTATTACAGAAAATTGGGTTATGAACTTGAAGGCCCTTACATGGTGAAGTCTATATAAAAGAACAATGTGACGAGGTCCAGAGATGGAAGTTTTTCCTTGGTTCTTTTTTTTTTACGGGCATATAATTAATGTGTCGATCTATGTGTACTAGTAGTAGCTTTGCTTGTCGGAATTAACAAGACTCCAATCTTGATCATTGACACAATTTCTATGTCGTGAAATATTTTCCATTTTCGATGTGACATCATGTAACTTCACCTACATACTCGTGTCTTGTGTATTCAGAATGTGGCCAACCTTCATGGAAACATCTAGAATTGTCACAATTTCTGGGACGATTGATGCCAGGTTGTCTGACTTTTTGCGTAGTCTGATGTGGGACTATGGGCCATGGGATGAACCCGACACGTGTGCGAGTGGTGGACGGTGTTCGGGCGGCCGTCGAAGCAGCGTGCGTTGTGGTGGTGGCCGGCGGTGGGTCACCGGTGGTAAGTGGTGGTGGGTGGGTGGTGATCAGCGTGGCGGTGGCTAGTGGGGCGGCGGCCTGTGGTGGCCATAAGCAACTGGTCTTCTCAAGGAAAAGAAACCGAGTAAGAGGCTGAAGTGCCCAGAGTAAGGTTCAATATGTTAAGGAGAGCATCTGTTGAAAGTTGAATCTCATGTGCTTTGAGGTCTCTTTGGTTGGGAGGAGTTGCAGCTATGCTATGCGTTTTGGCCAAATCACATTGTTTGGTTGTGTGCATTGGTACATGAGCATGAGTTGTTGGGGTGAGTTTCAACCACACTAGTTCCTTGGGAGCCTAGAAGAAGAGGAGGGCAACCATCATTCAGAGGAAGGGGTACACCAGTGATGAGGATATCGACAATCTCGACTCCCTCCTCACGTCCGTCATTGACAACAAGACTCCTCCGGTGTCCCCCTCTGTCAAAGATGGAGCCTAGCCAGTGAACTCACGGTACAAACTCCTCCGCGAGGTCTAGTCTTTGTGAATGTGGGTTGTAAAGCTATGTATGACTGGTATAGTCTATTTAAGTTGGAACACCAGAAAGCAGCAATGTCAAAGGCTGCAAACCTGTAAATGAATGATTTATTGGCGCATCAATGGAAAAGATTTGGGTGAGCTTATCAAATTCTAGCCTAACTGGCATAAGAGTGGAGTTTTAAGCTCCTTTGATGAAGGACTTTGCTATTTGCACCCATAGAAATACTAGGGCTTCCAATTTTATGCCAACACCCCATCCCATTCCTATCTTTTATTAGGGCCCCTGTTTTGATAAGGCACCCACATACATAAAGGCTGCCATGGCCACCATCTTCACAGAGTTCTCTCCTCCCCCCCCCACCCCTTCTAGCTCCTCTCCAGACTGACATGTCTTCAGGAAGGAGAAGTGAATGAGGGGATGAGAAGCAGCTGAGATGGAGGCAGAGGTGGCCATGAGGAGCATGGGACTGGGCATCCGCGGCGAAGGAGGAATGGTGCCCTCCCTCACTAATAGGCCTTGGGGTCACATACGACATTTCATTTTTGTTAAATGGGCCCTAGCTAGCAATTTGTAGAGTGCAAATAGCAAATCCTTGACAACACGAATCATGCTCAACAAGACCAAAGGTTGGTTAGCAAACTAAAACACGACCGCCCATCAACTTGAAAGTTTCTTAAATAGAATTTCAACATTGCTGAAGCATGAAGAGCATTGACATTTCCTAACATATCATTCGACTTCCAATCATACGACCGAGTATGCGAGATAAAATGCTCAAACATTTGTTAAGGGCACTCGACGGTAGAAGATACCATAAGTTCAAACACCAAGACTGCTGCAGCTAAAAGCCTAAAATCCCCTAAAACACCAAGACTGCAGCTAAAATCCCCTACAAGATCTGAAAACAAACACTCACATCAAACAGTGGATCATAAATGGGCCACGAGCGCTGTACTTAGTCCGCCTCCTCGATGACCTTGGTCCCCAGGCCCTTGAGGCCCTCAGCGGGGACCTCAGCAACCGTCACCAGCGAGTAGAGCTCCTCCTTGGCGTCCTCCTCCTCGTTCCTCTTGCGGGCGATCCTCACGCGCACCCGCCGCTGCACCCCCCTGATCCCCTTGCTCCATATCTGCTTGTTCAGCTTTACGTCGACCCTCACATCCGTTGTCCCCATCGCCTTCTGCGCAAACTTTCTGATCTCCTTTATGGCATTGGGTGCCATCTTCTTGAAGGTGCTGCATGCTCATACAAACAAAACATGGAAAATCATTATAAAGGGCCAATGGATACAATCTCTACTATATAAAAAGAATAGGGTTTATTGCCCAATTTATATTTCTAAAAACTATTCAAAAAATGACAAAATAGATGTCGTTTTTTCAACCTACACAGCCAGAGAGAGAGAGAGAGAGAGAGAGAGAGAGAGAGAGAGAGAGTCTTTCGCTCATGCTCATGCAGCATAACAAAGATGTGGTGACTAACTAGGGAGATGCCGATGGGTCACTAAACTGATCACAAGACAAACTGATCAGTGAATTTTGTATTAACTTCACCCTCAAAAACTGAGAAGATGAGCAATCAGGGTATTTGATCTCTCTATTTTCAGCATACGACTCCAAGTTGGTTTGAGTGGGGTTGGATATACAATTTAGAGCTGGCATATCAAACTTAATTAGTAGAAATAGAACCCAACGGATTTGATTCGTACGAGATTTTGTCAAGACAGCCCACTAAATCTAGAACCTCATAAAAGGAACCAAGGTTCAAATTTCTGATTTTGACCATCATTTTGACCCATACATATTTCACGAAATATTATGGACTATTGCCATATTCCCTAAAATATGCGATCTCGGTGTTTGGGGGAACTATTGGGACCGGAAGGAACTCAAGAATAGAAATTAAGACTGAAAACTATTTAATGAGAAACCCCCAAAACGCTCTAACACAACAGGCCTCAATATAAAGCCAAGTCATCTAGATTCCAAACCCTAGAGGAAAATTTTTACATCTGATTTGCAAATTACCTCACAGGACGAAAAAAACAATGACAGAAGAGGGTATTATATAGAGATGGGACCAGACAGGTATCTTCCTCTCCTCTAGATCATTGCTACCATAAGAGGACTCCTGTCCGGTATTATCTTCAGATAACTCTAGTCTGTTCTCTCCATAAGGGAGAAGATCCGAAAGTCTCATTGAGGAACCGGGATTCAGTACAATTGGGGCTTAAGAAAGCTCCTTTTTGTTACCGCGGAAAGTACAGATGCTATGGGATACCCAATTTTGCATATTTCCTGTGTGCCCAAATCCTAAGATCTTAATTCATACATGTTTTTCTTCCTTCACATTTTTCGAAATCAATAACATCAAAAATTGTTTCTTGCCTTTTTGGAGTTTTGGCATTCTCCTTTGCTCTTGCAAATGTAATTCTGTGGATTTGCAAGAATAACAATTGCCACACTACAGGATTTGAATTGTATCTTCCATCCATATCTTCCTATAGTTTTGACCGGCCATGCAATTAACCCTAGTTAATGATAATTCAAATCAAGTTCTTTCTTTTAAACTATCCAATGCATGAGCTGATATAAGATACAAAACCCTATTAAAACTTCGTCTTATTCCGCGTTTCCTTATAGATTCATCATCCCGATATACCAGACGCTTTTGAAACCTATTCACGTGATGGGTTTGTGCACTTTAGGGTTTTCCTGGTATTGTAATGGAGGTTGATGAAGCTAGCAAAGCTATTTTGGGTAGCTGCAATCAAGCCCTCTAACTGCAAAGTAATAAAAAAGTAGATTATATATGAAGTCTAAGATGGGCTGCTATCTAGTGTTGTCAAGGCATCATCCCCACCACACAGTTTTCCCCCATGAACCGGAGCAACCAGTGAACCACTGGCGACCACCAAAAACTAACAGCGAGCACCGACATCGTATTTATTTATTTATTGTAATACTCCTCTCTCTACTCCCTCATTTTTTGTCTCACTGTATCTCCATTTATTTATATTCAATCTATGTCTAATTATTAGGATTTTTTAAATTTCTCTCATTATATATTAAACAAAAGGGTTATTTTGACTTTGCCCCCCAAATTTTGCCTTGAATTAGACTTTACCCCCCACATTTTCATTAATTAGACTTTACCCCCCAAAACTAACTGTTCCGTCAGCTCACCCCCCAAAACGTTATTTCTTTTCCGTCAGCTCACCCTTTCTCTTAGATGGTGAGCTGACGGAACAGTTAGTTTTGGGGGGTAAAGTCTAATTAATGAAAATGTGGGGGGGTAAAGTCTAATTCAAGGCATAATTTGGGGGGCAAAGTCAAAATAACCCTAAACAAAATTTATGTCACCCTAGGTAGGTTGGTCACCTAGGAATCGCCTAGCCAATTTGACAACGTTGATGATATCTAATATAATCTTTACCAAAACAAAAGCCTTGCACCCATATTCTAATGTGTGGCACCCAATTAATCACATCGTTTTGAAAACCCAGCTATTTAGGACACTTCGTCATCTTATCTCTCAAATCCTGTGTCTACTAGGATATCGAGATCTGTTGTTTCGCTACTGTCGTCTATGCCACTCTTGTGGAGGGATCACCTCTACTCCAGTCGCGCAAGTGGTCAATGTGAGATTGTTAGTGAATGTGCAAGTACGAGACAAATCAATGCTGTGCAAGTATGAGACAAATCAATGATGTGCAAGTACGAGACAAATCAATGGTGTGCAAGTATGAGACAAATCAATGATGCGCAAGTACATCGCCCAAAAATACCCATGTGCATCATGGTCATTGGTAGTTGGTTTCGTGCCATGCGTGCACAGTTGCTACCAGTCTTGCACATGCCCACTTGTTCTATGAGAGAAGAGTCGCTACCGGTTTCGCGCCATGCGTGCACATATACAAATTTCAATCAATTGCCATGTCATGTGCATGAAAGACAGTAGTTACAATTATTAAATTTATTTTTTCTTTGGCAATGTAGAAGAACCATCACAACAGACAGTAGCTACATCTATTACATTTTCTCTTTGGCAATGTAGAAGAACCTTCATGAGAAACCCCTATGTCAATGGAGCTGCTCATTTATGTTTCATCCACTATGAGATTACCAGCTAGCCGGATATGAAGACTTCTCAATAGAAGTCTGAAATCCAGATTGTGGGGGAAAATATTGAACCACATATTTTGTTGTTTTTAATCAAAACAATATGATCCATAACTGGGAGTGTTGCAAAATAGCATTTTCTTGTTTTTAATCAAAACAATATGATCCATAACTGGGTACTGTTAAATATAACTAGTTAGATATTTATTCCTAACTTCGAATTAAAATTTGAAATCTCCCATTCGTTTTTTGTTAACCCTCGTCTGCCTTATTATTTATTAACTTAGGTTTCAACTGCTCCTTGCAGTTGTCGCTGCTACTAGGATAGAACAACAAGAATTAATGTACTCCTAACGGTAAGAGACAGCCCACCAACTATGCAGTATGGCTTCTTGGAGAAAAATATAAGAAATATTTAAAATTCGTATTATCTAATAAATTCAATACAATTAATACTCGTTAGATTGGTCAAATTACCATGAAACATCACACAAATGATTGATAATACTCTAGTTATATTGATGGCAAGAAAACTCCTAACAAGCCTTTATCCTATATAAATTCAACAAATGATAGGGAAAAAAATCCCAACGACCAAAATAGAATACCCAATAGTTAGCTATGAAAAGAAATAGCAAATGTTACATCAATTATTAAAAATTCAAATGAGCTATTAACATCCAAAGAAAAACGAGGAAGATGGAAACAAAAATGCTAGGTTTCAAATGTACCACACATGAAGATCAAAAGAACCATCAAACTTTGTGTTTCAATGTAGAGGTTTTCGGTAATTGAACATGTCTAACACAATGATTAAACATGCATAGATACGCAAGTACAAATTCATATGAGCATATACCAATGAATCACAAATATAAACCGTAAACCTTATAGTTCAATTCCAATAAACTGAAATAAAATTATAAAAGGGAAACAATTGCTAGATTTCAAGGTTAGTGTAATACAATATATTATCAAGAATACTCATCTCAATGGTGTCCTACTACATTTGCCAACAAAAAAAATATCCAGAGACAACAAAATTTTCATTATAATTCCTCTTGTTGAAAAAGGTGTACGATAGTCTTTTGCTACTTTTAGCAACATTCAATGATTTCCTATGAAACATATACTGGACTCCAAAAACAGTTTCAAGGAAATAACAAGGAAACACACAAAGATTTGTGTTATTTAAAGTAACGCATTACTAAAAAGAAAAATACAGATGAACAAAAATAGCCATTAGTACAAAGAACAAAATAATACAAAAGGTGGGGTAATAAGATAAAACAATTGACAAGACCTTATCACAATTTGAATTAAAGATCCCAGTTAGCAAGGCAATTGTGTGTGTCCATTCATTTGAGGATCTCAACTCTCTCCTCTCGTATAACTTTCCAAGTGAATAATCACATAGAATCCTTATTCTCCCTTACTAAATCAAATTCATATTCTCTATCCAGTCAAAGTCGGCCCTAGTCGGCCAAGGGCCGACTAGGACTAGTCGGGACTAGTCGGCCAAAACTTATTCTAACCCCTCCCCCCCTCCCTAAACATATATGATATATGAACTAGCATAAATGTCAATAAGTATATGGTATTAGTCGGTTAATAACAATACATGCATTCACACTTCACAGCATACATAAGTAACAGTCTAACAGAACACAGTTGTATTGGCTTCATGCCCATGTCAAAAGACTCAGAACTAAGAATTCATCACAATATTTGTTTGATGATGTTTAATCAGTGAACAACCCCAATTTTGATTATAGGGATATGGATATCAACAAATAAACTAATTATTTGTCTATGTTTTTTATCTGAGATTCTCAAGTGCTCAACAGATGATTACAGGGAAGAGCCATAGTTGTGAGTCTTGCGACTCAAGACTTTGAGCCAATGTAAAAAAATCCAAACAAAATTGCTTGCAAAGACTCCTTTCAGAAAAAAAATTTGCTTGCAGAATATTGCCTGGGGACTAGTCGGCAGTCGTTAGTCGGGGACTAGTCGGGCTAGTTGGGTCTAGTCGGGGACTAGTCGGGTCTAGTCGGGGACTAGTCGGGATCCCGCCCAGCAATGACGGAATCGAAATTAATCGGTCGGCAAAATGCTGCCCAGGGACTAGTCGCCGACTAGTCCCGACTTTGATAGCATAGCGTATTCTTTTATCACTTGAGTTGCCAAGGGCATCTCTAATCCAACAACAAAATTTTCATCATATTTGATGTAAGATTTGGTTAAAAGCTCAATTTTATGTGGAGCATTCCAGTCCTACACCAAATCTGATGAAAATTAATTTGATGTGGAGCACTCTAATCCTACACCAAATTTGAGCTAGATAGTGGCCAGAGTGGAGTTGCAGGTGCTCGCCAAAGGGGAATCGCGATCTCTGAAGGGGAGCTGTAGGTGCTCACCGGAGGGGATCACGGTCACCAGCGGAAAAGGGGGTGTAGGATGAAATGGGCAAAGGGGGAAGCTTTAAAGAGTAGTTCGGATATGACCATTGGGGGTGTGGATGAGCTTGATAGTAGTTGTTGGGATTTGATGGGTGACTTCTGACCCCTACCAATTTGATGAAGAAATTTGGTGAAAACCAAATTTGATGAAAATTTGGTGTAGGGCTGGGTAGCTTATTTGCTATCCTGCAACCAAATTCAAATCTAACGGTCTATTTGGTGTAGGATTAGAGATACTCGAATTCACATGAACCCTCTCAACTCTATGTGCAGATCACTACAACCCATAACCTAACTTTTGAAGTGGGACTAACCAAGGAACTAAAAATAGAGGTATCTCGTGAAATATCCCGAAATATCTCGTTTTTTCAGCCACCAACACGAAATATTTATGCCGAAACTTTTGAAATATCCGGGTTTTTCGTTCCCAAAGGATAGAGTCCGTAAAAAATGGGACATTTCGCGACATGGTGCGAAACATCTCGTTCTCCCGGGATTACAAGATGGTGTCGAAATATAAAACTTGAACCCTTGGGGCTAAAACAAACCATCACACCAATCTAGTCAATACAATATAACTAATGGTCTAAATATCATTCAAGTGCTAAGAACACAAAGGCAGGGATAGCGGGATAATGGGTGGACTTCAAACATTTTGAGAAAACACAAATTGCATCCAAAAGGGTTTTTTCTCGGAATAAGATGAGATTAAACCCTCTTGTTAATCAAACCACAACTCATCAGATCATGTCATCAAGTATCAGGATCACAAGCTTGGACTACCAACTAGGTCGATCCGAAACATCGGCATAGTAACCTCAAATGCTCGTCAAAAACCCAAGAGGACGATGATTAAAATGATTTCTGTTTTTTGATGCATCATCAGATCTAAATATTAGAGGAAGGAAAAATAAAAGAAAGACAGAAATCGAGAAAAAAAAAAAAGGTAATGCATCCAAAGATCCTATGCAAGTTAATAAGAGAGGAGAAAGTGGACGACTATAATAGGCCTCACAAGGAGTGAAGGTACTCCCGGTTGTATTTATATGGAGAAGTGCTGGCAAGAATGGTATGACGCAACAAGAGCCTATTCACAACTCCTACTATCTAAAAACAGGAAGAAAAACATATTTGATCAAATCATGAATGCATTTTGAGTAGAAGTTATCGGTATGCATGGAAGTTCTGGGACAAATAGGAATTCACATGATTCATCAGATCTAAATATTAGAGAAAGGAAAAAATAAAAAAGACAGAAATCGAGGAAAAAAAAAGGTGAGAAAATGGGAGGAAGATACCATCCATGCAGGCGCTTATGGAGGTTGATGGTGTACTCCCTTGTCACGACCTCCTCCTTCCTCCCCTTGCTGGCCTTCTCCACCATCGTTGCGTCTCTCTCTTCTCTCTCTCTCCCTCTCTCTCTCTCTGGACCTTGATCAAAACAGCCGCCGGCTGGAGACGAAACCCTCGCAATATAGAGGTAAGAGGTTAGGGTTAGGGGCGGCAATGGGTCGGGTCGGGTCGGGTTCGGGTCGGGTTCAGACATAGATATAAGGGCAAAACATCCAACCCGAATCCGACCCGTTTAATAAACGGGTCAAAAACTTAAACCCAAACCCGACCCGACCCGTTTAACCCGTTTACTAAACGGATTGGGTCGTGTCGGGTCGGGTTGGCTCGGGTTCGGTCAACAAAACCCATGTAAACTTGCTAGGTTGGGTCAAGACAAGTCGGATTGGGCCGGGTTTGGTTAGGTAGGCACAGGTTGGTTCAGATTGGCTCGGTTCGGGTCGAGTTGACATGACCCATTTGGTAAACGGGTCAAGTCAGGTCAATTGGTTTATAAGTACAAACCTGAACCCGACCCATTAAATAAACGGGTCAATCCGGTCGACCCGTTTATGATCCGAACCTGTTTAGGACAAACCCAAACCCGCTAACTTCAGGTCGGGTTCGGGTAGGGTCAAGGATTGCCACCCCTAGTTAAGGGATAATAGTTCGAAACTACCCCTACAATATTCAGGTAATACCAAAATGCCCAGAGATTGAGACCATTCTTAAGCTTTCGCACAGTGAGACATGCTTTTTTTTGTTCGGCGTCCGGACTTCGGGTTTACAGTAATCGTTCTGGTTTCAGTCGGTTGGGGCTATAATATACGCACTGCGCATATTAGGGGCGGCACATTTATACAAAAAAATGCCATAGGACCCCTACACTAACTAGACTTGTGGACGAGGCCAACTTGGGTACGTTGCGATAGACACATAAATTGTGTCTAACCCGAACCCAACTCACATGCACCGACTCGGAGGCAAACCGGACACGAACTCATACCCGAACCCGACTCGCATGCACCGACTCGGAGGCAAAACCGACACGAACTCGAACCCGAACCCGACTCGCATGCACCAACTCGGAGGCAAGCTCGACACGAACTCGGACCCGAACCCGACTCACACGCACCAACTCGGAAGCAAACGCGACAAATTGGACCCGACCCGCGCTAAACATGAGGCCAGGTGGGCCCATCCTTAAGTGGGGCCCACCCAGTCGCCCTTTTAGAAAACCGTGCCCCCTACCCGCGGGTAAGGGGTGGCCGGTGATGCAAGGAAGAAAAGAAAAGAAAAGAAAGAAAGAAAGAAAAAAAAAAGAAAAGAAAAGAAGAAAAAGGAAAGAAACACTGTCATGCGTGGGGGGGGAGGTTGTGTATGACGTCTACATAAGCGTGGATCTGCACCGATCTCTCGATCCGACGGACAAGAAACGAAACCACCCGTCAACGACTTTATGTGCAAGAATCAAATAAATTCAAAAAGGATTGAGCTATAATTGCTCCGCCAAAAAATAAAAGCAAATAAAGGGTTATTTCCCCCATCAATGGAAGAATAAATCTTGGGTAGTTATGTGGGAGATATTAAAGGGAATTCAAATAAATCTTCCCATATCTCTCCCCCCCCTTCACCTATAAATAGAGGGGAAGGGGGAAGGCTCAAAAGGTCTAAGTCGAAGCTGAAGACCGAAGCGAAGAAGCTCTGCAAAGGAAGAGACACCTTTTATCGACCCAAGGCTTCACGAGGCACGGGCAAGCATAGCCCTTTGGGACTGACTTAGTCCATTGAAAGTCCTCATCAACGTGAAGACCCTTGCGCAAGAAGATCACCCTTTCAACTCCGTGCACGAAGAAGAAAGCTCGAAGAAGAAGAAACCTTCAACTCTGAAGACGCCAAAAGCAAAGGTTGGAGAGAAAGATAGGAGCGGCATCACCCCGTCGTTTCCAACAAGCCTTCGACTCTGATCAAGCTCAAAAGGGCAAAACACCCAACCCAAATCCGACCGTTTAATAAACGGGTCAAAAACTTAAACCCAAACCCGACCCGCATATTAAACGGGTTAACCCGACCCGACCCGTTTAACCCGTTTACTAAACGGATTGGGTCGTGTCAGGTTGGCTCGGGTTGGGTCTACAAAACTCATGTAAACTTGCTGGGTTGGGTCAAGACAAGTCGGATTGGGCCGGGTTTGATCGGGTAGGCTCAGGTTGGTTCAGGTTGGCTCGGGTCGGATCGGGTCGGGTTGACACGACCCATTTGGTAAACGGGTCAAGTCAGGTCAATCGGGTTATCAGTACAAACTTGAACCCGACCCATTAAATAAACGGGTCAATCGAGTCGACCCATATATGACCCGAACCCATTTAGGCCAAAACAAAACCCGCTAACTTCGGGTTGGGTTCGGGTAGGGTCAAGGTTTGCCACCCCTAGTTAAGGGATAATAGTCCGAAACTACCACTACAATATTCAGGTAATACCAAAATGCCAAGAGATTAAGACCATTCTTAAGCCTTCGCACAGTGAGACATGCTTTTTTTAGTTTGGCGTCCGGATTTCAGATTTACAGTAATCGTTCTGGTTTCAGTCGGGTGGGGCTATAATATACGCACTGTGCATATTAGGGGCGGCACATTTATACAAAAAAATGCCATGGGACCCCTGCACGAACTAGACTTGTAGATGAGGCCAACTTGGGTACGCCGCTGTAGACACATAAATTGTGTCGAACCCGAACCCGACTCGGAGTTGAAGGCTTTATTTTGAAGATGACGGATGTAACGTCGGCTTTGCTTCTCTTCTTCTCCGGACTTCTTTGGCATGATCGGAGTCGATGACTTCTTTTGAAGACGATGGGGGTAGCACCGATCTTCGTGCGACGGTTGTGACGTCAGCTTTGCTTTGAAGACGACGGGTGTAGCTCCGATTCGGATGTCCCTCTCCAAGCTTTCTTCTTTTGTGAATGACGCGGGCGTTGTTAAAGACGACGGGGTGATGCCGCTTCGATCTTCTTCTCCGGACTTTTGGGCTTGATCGGAGTCGAAGGCTTGTTGGAGACGACAAGGCGATGCCGCTCCTATCTTCTTCTTCGGACTTTTGATCTTGATCGGAGTCGAAGGCTTGTTGAAGACAACGGGGTGATGCCGCTCCTATCTTCTTCTCCTGGCTTTTGAGCTTGATCAGAGTCGAAGGCTTATTGGAGACGACGGGGTGATGCCGCTCCTATCTTCTTCTCCGGCCTTTGCTTCTGGCGTCTTCGGAGTTGAAGGTTTTTTCTTCTTCGAGCTTTTTTCTTTGTGCACGGAGTTGAAGGGGTGATCTTCTTATGCAATAGTCTTCACATTGATGAGGACTTTCAATGGGCTAAGCCGGTCCCGAAGGGAAAGGCTTGCCCGTGCCTCGTGAAGTCTTGGGTCGATGAAGGGTGCGTCTCCTTCTTTACAAAGCTTCTTCACTTCAGTCTTCAGCTTCTACTTCGACCTTTTGAGCCTTTCCCCTCCCCCTCTATTTATAGGTGAAGGGGGGTAGGAGAGATATGGGAAGATTTATTTGAATTCCCTTTAATATCTCCCTCATAACTACCCAAGATTTATTCTTCCATTGATAGGGGGAATAAACCTTTATTTGCTTTCCTTTTCTGGCATAGCAGTTATGGCTCAATCATTTTGAAATTATTTGATTCTTGCACATAAAGTCGATGACGACCCGGCTTCGTTTCTTGTCTGTCGGATCGAGGGATCGACGCAGATCCACGCTTATGTAGACGTTATACGCAACCTCCGCCGCGCATGACGGTGCTTCTTTCATTTTTCTTCTTTTCTTTCCTTTTCTTTTTTTTCCTTTCTTTTCTTTCTTTCTTTCTTTTCTTTCTTTTCTTTATTTTATTTTATTTTATTTTCTTCCTTGCATGACCGGCCACCCCCTACCCGTGGGTAGGGGGCACGGTTTTCTAGAATGGGGGCTGGGTGGGCCCCACTTGAGGATGGGCCCATCCGGACTTTTGTTTGGCGCGGGTTGGGTCCGATTTGTCGGGTTTGCTTCCGAGTTGGTGCGTGCGAGTCGGGTTCGGATCCGAGTTCGTGTCGGGCTTGCCTCCGAGTTGGTGCATGCGAGTTGGGTTTGGGTCCGAGTTCGTGTCGGGTTTGCCTCTGAGTCGGTGCATGCGAGTCGGGTTTAGATCCGAGTTCGTGTCGGGTTTACCTCCGAGTCGGGTTCGGGTTCGACACAATTTATGTGTCTATAGCGGCGTACCCAAGTTGACCTCATCCACAAGTCTTGTTCGTGCAGGGGTCCTATGACATTTTTTTGTATAAATGTGCCGCCCCTAATATGCGCAGTGTGTATATTATAGCCCCACCCGACTGAAACCAGAACGATTACTGTAAACCAGAAGTCCGGACGCCGAACTAAAAAAAGCATATCTCACTATGCGGAGGCTTAAGAATGGTCTTAATTTCTGGGCATTTTGGTATTACCTGAATATTGTAGTGGTAGTTTCGGACTATTATCCCTTAACTAGGGGTGGCAATCCTTGACCCTACCCGAACTCGACCCGAAGTTAGCGGGTTTGGGTTTGTCCTAAACGGGTTCGGATCATAACGGGTCGACCCGATTGACCCGTTTATTTAATGGGTCGGGTTCGAGTTTGTACTTATAAACCGATTGACCTGGCTTGACCCGTTTACCAAATGGGTCGTGTCAACCCGACCCGACCCGAGCCAACCTGAACCAACCTAAGCCTACCCGATCAAACCCGGCCCAATCCGACTTGTCTTGACCCAACCCGGCAAGTTTACATGGGTTTTGTTGACCCAACCCGAGCCAACCCGACCCGACACGACCCAATCCGTTTAGTAAACGGGCTAAACGGGTCGGGTGGAGTCAACCCGTTTAATATGCGGGTCGGGTTTGGGTTTAAGTTTTTGACCCGTTTATTAAACGGGTCGGATTCGGGTTGGGTGTTTTGCCCTTATATCTATGTCTCAACCCGACCCGAACCCGACCCGACCCGACCCGACCCATTGCCACCCCTAACCCTAACCTCTACATCTATATTGCGAGGGTTTCGTCTCCAGCCGGCGGTTGTATTGATCAAGGTCCAGAGAGAGAGAGGGAGAGAGAGAGAAGAGAGAGACGCAACGATGGTGGAGAAGGCCAGCAAGGGGAGGAAGGAGGAGGTCGTGACAAGGGAGTACACCATCAACCTCCATAAGCGCCTGCATGGATGGTATCCTCCTCCCATTTTCTCACCTTTTTTTTCCCTTGATTTCTGTCTTTTTTTTTTTTTCTTTCTCTAATATTTAGATCTGATGAATCATGTGAATTCCTATTTGTCCCAGAACTTCCATGCATACGATAACTTCTACTCAAAATGCATTCATGATTTGATCAATTATGTTTTTCTTCCTGGTTTTAGATAGTAGGAGTTGTGAATAGGCTCATGTTGCGTCATACCATTCTTGCCAGCACTTCTCCATAGGTTGATGGAGAAATTGCCTTGCTGCTGATCACCCAAAGCCGGTCCTAACAATCTCCCAAAACCTTTTGTGGTGTACAAATCCTCAACCGGAGATTGCATATGAGGAGTCAAGGTCTGAAAACACAAAAACAAAAGATCATCAGCAATGTTTTAAAAAACGGAAGGCGGAAGCCAGGCGGTCAAGTGGTTTCAAGGCGGAAGGCGGAAGGCGGACGACTAGGCAGGCGCCCGGAGAAAAAGGCGGGCGCCCACCTATATAAAATATATTATATATATTCTATATGTATGTATATATATAAATTCATAATTATATATAAAAAAACAATATTAGAAAGTTTTACATATGCAAACATCAAAACTACCGATCTGAATATAAAAGTTTTATGAAAAGGGAGGGGATTGGGTGGGTAGGGGTATTTCGGTATGGTTACCTCAATACCTATACCCGATTGTCCCTCTAACTTGAGTATACCAGATAATACAGTTGTACTCCAACTTTATTGTGATGTACCCAAATTCCAACCAATCATATATTGTTATCCAAATTCTATCCAAACTCATACCAT
This sequence comes from Chamaelirium japonicum, assembly GCA_947650365.1. Taxonomy (NCBI): domain Eukaryota; kingdom Viridiplantae; phylum Streptophyta; class Magnoliopsida; order Liliales; family Melanthiaceae; genus Chamaelirium; species Chamaelirium japonicum. Next base: position 21,868,960 of record OX393556.1, read on the forward strand.
ACAAGAACCAATATAGTAAAAAATCGTAAGAGCTTCTTAAACATTTCATCACAATACATTGAAGAAAAAAATTCCTCAAACAATTGCATATGGTGAAGAAACAAAAAATTCATTACAGAAAAAAAAAATTCCTCAAGCAATTGCATACAGTGAGACCGCCTAGGCGCCCGCCTTTTACCCGCCTAGGCGGGCGCCTAGGCGGGTCGGATCCCGCCTAGGCGCCCGCCTTTGTTCAACCCGCCTGCAGTGCCGCTTTTTGCTGAAGCGGAGCGGCCAACCCCCTAAAACGCCTAGGCGGCCGCCCGGACCGCCATTTAGAACAGTGATCATCAGAGAGGTAACGCGAACAGCGTGCCTAAACCTAAAACCAAATGGTTTGGAAAGAAATATGTTAATTTCTTTAAAAATAATTTCAGATAACAATCTTTCATGCAAGCAAAGCGGTACAAAAAACATTACTTTGGTGAAATTTTGAATCGGAGCAACATCGGTAGCACATTTCACGGATTTAGAGGTCAATGTGAAATGACTTCGGTCACGTTGAGAATTAGAAAAATTTGCATCACACCCACGTAACATATGATTCACATGGCTCTAATCTTTGATAGACTACTAGGATGGTGTACTTTCATCCTAGCTGTTGAAGTGGGAATTCATGTTAACGGTTGTGAAGGATGTTGAATTGTTCCCTCAAAACCTAGTACTTTATATTAATCATAGCTTACTAAATGTGTTATATTATTGAGTTTCATTTATTACACAATGCGGATATCTTATCTCAAATATATATGATTCATGAGATGAGTTGGATATATGACTCAAAATCCATAAGTTACACTATAAATAAATTAGCTGCATGCAATGATTGCATTCGTGCACATGAGATCGAAATCAGCAATGCCCTTCAACTTGCAACTATTGTTTACAATCAGTGACACAGTTGACCTCAATGTGATAGGGTTTGTCTCCATCATCGGAGTGGTTGACTCAAGGTCGGCATGTTAGTGGGTTTGGACTAGACTGAGCAGGATCAGAAAGAGAATAGATGAATTATTAAATGATGCCATTCATTTGATTTGATCGTGATCATTGCTAAAGGTTAAAGGACATTAACCAATGAAAAAATTTGAGACTAAACGAGAACTCAGAGTCTAGTTCAAATTGAAATCACACTCCCAATCAAATTGAAAGTTTGGTCACTAAAACAGGAAACAATCGAACTAGAGTCGTGAGTCCCATTTAAATATAAATACAACCGGGAGTACCTTCACTCCTTCTGAGGCGTATTATAGTCGTCGACTTTCTCCTCTCTTATTAACTTGCATAGGATCTTTGGATGCATCACCTTTTTTTTCTCTCGATTTCTGCCTTTCTTTTATTTTTCCTTTCTCTAATATTTAGATCCAATGATGCATCGAAAAACAGAAATCGTTTTAATCGTCCTCTTGGGTTTTTGACGAGCATTTGAGGTTAATATGCCGATGTTTCGGATTGAACTAGTTGGTAGTCCAAGCTTGTGATCCTGATACTTGATGACATGATCTGATGAGTTGTGGTTTGATTAACAATAGGGTTTAATCTCATCTTATTCCGAGAAAAAACCCGTTTGGATGCAATTTGTGTTTTCTCAAAATGTTTGAAGCCCACCCATTATCCCGCTATCCCTGCCTTTGTGTTCTTAGCACTTGAATGATATTTAGACCATTAGTTATATTGTATTGACTAGATTGGTGTGATGGTTTGTTTTAGCCCCAAGGGTTCAAGTTTTATATTTCGACACCATCTCGTAATCCCGGGAAAACGAGATGTTTTGCACCATGTCGCGAAATGTCCCATTTTTCACGGACCCTGTCCTATGGGAGCGAAAAACCCGGATATTTCAAAAGTTTCGGCATAAAAAACTCTCGGGAGTTCCTTCACTCCTTGTGAGGCCTATTATAGTCGTCCACTTTCGCCTCTCTTACTAACTTGCATGGGATCTTTGGATGCATCACCTTTTTTTTCTCTCTCAATTTATGCCTTTCTTTAATATTTAGATATGATGATGCATCGAAAAACAGAAATCGTTTTAATCATCGTCCTCTTGGGTTTTTGACGAGCATTTGAGGTTACTATGCCGATGATTCGGATCGAACTAGTTGGTAGTCCAAGCTTGTGATCCTGATACTTGATGACATGATCTGATGAGTTGTGGTTTGATTAACAATAGGGTTTAATCTCATCTTATTCCGAGAAAAAACCCGTTTGGATGCAATTTGTGTTTTCTCAAAATGTTTGAAGCCCACCCATTATCCCGCTATCCCTGCCTTTGTGTTCTTAGCACTTGAATGATATTTAGACCATTAGTTATATTGTATTGACTAGATTGGTGTGATGGTTTGTTTTAGCCCCAAGGGTTCAAGTTTTATATTTCGACACCATCTCGTAATCCCGGGAAAACGAGATGTTTTGCACCATGTCGCGAAATGTCCCATTTTTCACGGACCCTGTCCTATGGGAGCGAAAAACCCGGATATTTCAAAAGTTTCGGCATAAAAAACTCTCGGGAGTTCCTTCACTCCTTGTGAGGCCTATTATAGTCGTCCACTTTCTCCTCTCTTACTAACTTGCATGGGATCTTTGGATGCATCACCTTTTTTTTCTCTCTCAATTTATGCCTTTCTTTAATATTTAGATATGATGATGCATCGAAAAACAGAAATCGTTTTAATCATCGTCCTCTTGGGTTTTTGACGAGCATTTGAGGTTACTATGCCGATGTTTCGGATCGAACTAGTTGGTAGTCCAAGCTTGTGATCCTGATACTTGATGACATGATCTGATGAGTTGTGGTTTGATTAACAATAGGGTTTAATCTCATCTTATTCCGAGAAAAAACCCATTTGGATGCAATTTGTGTTTTCTCAAAATGTTTGAAGCCCACCCATTATCCCGCTATCCCTGCCTTTGTGTTCTTAGCACTTGAATGATATTTAGACCATTAGTTATATTGTATTGACTAGATTGGTGTGATGGTTTGTTTTAGCCCCAAGGGTTCAAGTTTTATATTTCGACACCATCTCGTAATCCCGGGAAAACGAGATGTTTTGCACCATGTCGCGAAATGTCCCATTTTTCACGGACCCTGTCCTATGGGAGCGAAAAACCCGGATATTTCAAAAGTTTCGGCATAAAAAACTCTCGGGAGTTCCTTCACTCCTTGTGAGGCCTATTATAGTCGTCCACTTTCTCCTCTCTTACTAACTTGCATGGGATCTTTGGATGCATCACCTTTTTTTTCTCTCTCAATTTATGCCTTTCTTTAATATTTAGATATGATGATGCATCGAAAAACAGAAATCGTTTTAATCATCGTCCTCTTGGGTTTTTGACGAGCATTTGAGGTTACTATGCCGATGTTTCGGATCGAACTAGTTGGTAGTCCAAGCTTGTGATCCTGATACTTGATGACATGATCTGATGAGTTGTGGTTTGATTAACAATAGGGTTTAATCTCATCTTATTCTGAGAAAAAACCCGTTTGGATGCAATTTGTGTTTTCTCAAAATGTTTGAAGCCCACACATTATCCCGCTATCCCTGCTTTTGTGTTCTTAGCACTTGAGTGATATTTAGACCAGATTGGTGTGATGGTTTGTTTTAGCCTCAAGGGTTCAAGTTTTATATTTCGACGCCATCTCGTAATCCCGGGAAAATGAGATATTTCGCACCATGTCGCGAAATGTCCATTTTTTAACGGATCCTGTCCTATGGGAGCGAAAAACCTGGATATTTCAAAAGTTTCGGCCTATCCTGCCTGGCCAGCCTCAGTCCGTCTGGCCAGCCTGATCCCGCCTGGTCAGCCTCAGCCCGCCTAGGCGGCTGTCTTGCTCCGCCTAGACCGCCGCCTTGCCCCCTCTAGCTTCGTCTGGGAGCTTGACCGCTTTTCTGGAGCACCTAGGGCCTAGGCAAGACGGTGGGGTGCCGCCTGGCGCCTAGGCGATCGCCTGGGCCGCTTTTTAGAACACTGCTAAATTGTTGGGTTTTCAAAACGATGTGATTAATTGGGTGCCACACGTTAAAATATGGGTGCAAGTCTTTTGTTTTTGTAAAGATTATATTAGATATCATCAACGTTGTCAAAGTGGCTAGGCGATTCCTAGGTGTCCAGCATACCTAGGGCTACATAAATTTTGTTTAATATATAATGAGAGAAAATATAAATAAATTGAGATACAGTGAGACAAAAAATGAGGGAGTAGAGAGAGGAGTATTACAATAAATAAATAAATACGATGTTGTCGGAGCTCGCTGGTAGTTTTTGGTGGTCGTCAGTGGTTCACTGGTTGCTCAGGTTCATGGGGGAAAACTATGTGGTGGGGATGATGCCTTGACAACACTAGATAGCAGCCCATCTTAGACTTTATATATAAACTACTTTTTTCTTACGTAGCAGTTAGATGGCTTGATTGCTGCTACCCAAAATAGCTTTGCTAGCTTCATCCACCTCCATTACAATACCAGGAAAACCCTAAAGTGCACAGTCCCATCACGTGAATAGGTTTCAAAAGTGTCTGGTATATCGGGATGATGGATCTATAAGGAAACGCCGAATATGACGAAGTTTTAATGGGGTTTTGTATCTTATATCAGCTCATGCATTGGATAGTTGAAAAGAAAGAACTTGATTTGAATTATCATTAACTAGGATTAATTGCATGACCGGTCAAAACTATAGGAAGATATGGATAGAAGATACAATTCAAAATCTGCAGTGCGGCAATCGTTATTCCTGCAAATCCACAGAATTACATTTGCAAGAGCAAAGGAGAATGCCAAAACTCCAAAAAGGCAAGAAACAAAATTTGATGTTATTGATTTCGAACAATCCCATAGCATCTGTTCTTTCCGCGGTAACAAAAAGGAGCTTTCTTAAGCCCCAATAGTACTGAATCCCGGTTCCTTAATAAGCCTTTCGGATCTTCTCCCTTAGGGAGAGAACAGACTAGAGTTATCTGAAGAAAATACTTGGCAGGAGTCCTCTTATGGTAGCAATGATCTAGAGGAGAGGAAGATATCTGTATGGTCCCATCTCTATATAATACCCTCTTCTGTCATTGTTTTTTTTTTTTCGTCCTGTGAGGTAATTTGCAAATCAGATGTAAAAATTTCCCTCTAGAGTTTGGAATCTAGATGACTTGGCTTTATATTGAGGCCTGTTGTGTTAGAGCGTTTTGGGGGTCTCTCATTAAATAGTTTTCTGTCTTAATTTCTATTCTTGAGTTCCTTCCGGTCCCAATAGTTCCCCCAAACACCGAGATCGAATATTTTAGGGAATATCGCGATAGTCCATAATATTTCGTGAAATATGTATGGGTCAAAATCAGAAATTTGAAGCTTGGTTCCTTTTATGAGCTTCTAGATTTAGTGGGCTGTCTTAACAAAACGTCGTACGAATCAACTCAGTTGGGTTCTATTTCTACTAATGAAGTTTGATATGCCAGATCTAAATTGTATATCCAACCCCACTCAAACCAACTTGGAGTCGTATGCTGAAAATAGAGAGATCAAATACCCTGAGTGCTTATCTTCTCAATTTTTGAGGGTGAAGTTAATACAAAATTCACTGATCAGTTTGTCTTGTGATCAATTTAGTGACCCATCGGCATCTCCCTAGTTAGTCACCACATCTTTGTTATGCTGCATGAGCATGAGCGAGCATGAGCGAAAGACTCTCTCTCTCTCTCTCTCTCTCTCTCTCTCACACACACACACACACACACACACACACACACACACACGCAGGCTGTGTAGGTTGAAAAAACGACATCTATTTTGTCATTTTTTGAATAGTTTTAAGAAATATAAGTTGGGCAATAAACCCTATTCTTTTTATATAGTAGAGCTTGTATCCATTGGCCCTTCATAAAGATTTCCCATGTTTTGTTTGTATGAGCAGCACCTTCAAGAAGATGGCACCCAATGCCATAAAGGAGATCAGAAAGTTTGCGCAAAAGGCGATGGGGACAACGGATGTGAGGGTTGACGTAAAGCTGAACAAGCAGATATGGAGCAAGGGGATCAGGGGGGTGCAGCGGCGAATGCGCGTGAGGATCGCCCGCAAGAGGAATGAGGAGGAGGATGCCAAGGAGGAGCTCTACTCGCTGGTGACGGTTGCTGAGGTCCCCGCTGAGGGCCTCAAGGGCCTGGGGACCAAGGTCATCGAGGAGGCGGACTAAGTACAGCGCTCGTGGGTCATTTATGATCCACTGTTTGATTTGAGTGTTTGTTTTCAGATCTTGTAGGGGATTTTAGCTGCTGCAGTCTTGGTGTTTTAGGGGATTTTAGCTGCAGCAGTCTTGGTGTTTGAACTTATGGTATCTTCTACCGTCGAGTACCCTTAACAAATGTTTTCGCATTTTATCTCGCATCTTATGATTGGAAGTCGAATGATATGTTAGGAAATGTTAATGCTCTTCATGCTTCAGCAATGTTGAAATTCTATTTAAGAAACTTTCAAGTTGACGGGCGGTCGTGTTTTATTTTGCTAACCAATCTTTGGTCTTGTTGAGCATGATTCGTGTTGTCAAGGATTTGCTATTTGCACTCTACAAATTGCTAGCTTGGGTCCATTTAACAAAAATGAAATGTCGTATGTCTGTGTCCCCAAGGCCTATTAGTGAGGGAGGGCACCATTCCTCCTTCGCCAGTGACGGGCCTGACAGCCCAGTCCCATGCTTCTCATTGCCACCTCTGCCTTCATCTCAGCCGCTTCTCATCCCCTCATTCACTTCTCCTTCCTGAAGACATGTCAGTCTGGAGAGACGGAGCTAGAATGGTGGGGGGAGGAGAGAACTCTGTGAAGATGGTGGCCATGGCAGCCCTTTTGTATGTGGGTGCCTTATCAAAACAGGGGTCCTAATAAAAGATAGGAATGGGATGGGGTGTTGGCATAAAATTGGAAGCCCTAGTAATTCTATGGGTGCAAATAGCAAAGTCCTTTATCAAAGGAGCTTAAAACTCCACTCTTATACCAGTTAGGCTAGAATTTGATAAGCTCACCCAAATCTTTTCTATTGATGCACCAATAGATCATTCATGAATAGGTTTGCAGCCTTTGACATTGCTGCTTTCTGGTGTTCCAACTTAAATAGACTACACCAGCCATACAAAGTTTTACAGCCCACATTCACAAAGACCAGACCTCGCGGAGGAGTTTGTACCGTGAGTTCACTGGCTGGGCTCCATCTTTGAGGGGGACACCGGAGGAGTCTTGTTGTCAATGACGGACGTGAGGAGGGAGTCGAGATTGTCGATATCCTCATCACTGGTGTACCCCTTCCTCTGAATGATGGATGCCCTCCTCTTCTTCTAGGCTCCCAAGGAACTGGTGTGGTTGAAACTGACCCCAACAACTCATGCTCATGTACCAATGCACACAACCAAACAATGGGATTTGGCCAAAACGCATAGCTGCAACTCCACCCAACCAAAGAGACCTCAAAGCACATGAGTTTCAACTTTCAACAGATGCTCTCCTTCACATACTGAACCTTACTCTGGCCACTTCAGCCTCTTATTCTGTTTCTTTTCCTTGAGAGGACCAGACCAGTTGTTTATGACGAGGGCCCACTAGCCACCGCCACACTGATCACCACCCACCCACCACCACTTACCACCGGCGACCCACCACCGGTCACCACCACAACGCACACTGCTTTGCCGGCCACCGGCCGCCTGAACACCATCCACTGCTGTCAACCACCACTTGGACACGTGGCATCCCCCTCGGGTTCATCCCATGGCCCATAGTCCCACATCAGACTACGTAAAAAGTCAGACAACCTGGCATCAATCGTCCCAGAAATTGTGACAATTCTAGCTTTCCATGAAGGTTGGCCACATTCTGCATACACAAGACACGAGTATGTAGGTGAAGTTACATGATGGTCACATCGAAAATGGAAAATATATATTTCACAACATAGAAATTGTGTCAATGATCAGGATTGCAGTGTAGTTTTCTGACAAGCAAAGCTACTACTAGTACACAAAGATCGACACATTATATGCCCGAAAAAAATAAAAAAGAACCAAGGAAAAACTTCGATCTCTGGACCTCGTCACATTGTTCTTTTATATAGATTTCACCATGTAAGGGCCTTCAAGTTCATAACCCAATTTTCTGTAATAATTACGGGTACCGACACCTGAGATCACAGCTATTTTGGTAGACCGGTGCTCCCTCTGGGCGATCCTCTCCCCCTCTTCCATCAACAGTGTCCCATAACCCTGCACAATTAGAAACGAGCCAACTCAGAAATGGATTAATGCCAAGCTAGAACCCCGCTCTAATATAGAGGGCCTTTTTTTTCTTTTTTCGCTGGATAATATAGAGGGCCCTTATAAACCATATCCTTAATATGAATTCAATCGTTCGATTTAGTTTTGAAAACTCTGGGGATGTTTCTTCTTTTCAGCTCTTTGGCTTCTAATTTGCAGAAACAAAGAACCCCTCGCTATATCAAATCAAACCTCCTACCCTATGTGTCTATAGATCATTTCCCTAGTCTAGGGAAACATTAGAGGGTTGCTCCCTAGTTGCATGAGCTTAAAACTGCTTTAACCAACATCGCAGGTCTCCCGACCCATTGACTGATCTTTTAGGTTTTTTGGCATGCCCTACCCTCGGTTTCTTCTTCCTCTCTCCAGAGTATCTCCGGCGGCAGCGATTAGCAGCTTCGGTGGCAGTGGCGAGCAACTCTGGCGGCGGTGGCATTCGGCGAGCAGCAGAGACGGTGGTGGCGGTTGCAGAAGAGGCAGAGGCGGCGGCAGCAGTGAGCAGCTCCGACGACGGCGTTCAGTTGGGTGGAGGATCCTAGGTCTAGGGTTCTTCTCATGGCCTGTAGATATCAGGGTTAAGGTTAGGTTTAGGTTCGGGCAGGCAGCGGCGGTGGCGGCGTTCGGTGGTGGCTAGTAGCTCCAGCGGCGACGATCAGTTCGGTGGTTGGTCGTTCACTGGTTCGGCGACATACCAAAAGACAATTTGAAATGCTGTGGAGGGCAATTTCGTCCATAGCATTTCAAAGTCCTTAGGCTTAACTGATCTTTTTGTCAGGGACTGCACACTAAGTCCCCCTTTTTTTTATCAATCTTACCAATGGTCGGCCAAATATTTATGGGACACGACTTGAAAGATAGATGTTTAATTTGGCAAATACACAAAGTTTTGTTGTCAATCTAGGATAGGAGAAATTTGTTATCCCTTGAACATGTGCAATTTGTTATATGACATATTTCATCAAAAATTGCATTTTGGCCTATTGAAAAACCCAAATATTTTACAAAAGTTCACGAAATATTTTGATTTTTTGTACCTTCATTATGAGTCGGAGTATCTAGTTCCAACGCACTTGGTGCACATGGTACAAGGTTAATGAATTGATTCAACCAAAACAAATGTGGAAATGATGATGAGTTGAGGATAGTGGAAGAAGTCAAGAACTTACCTGGTGCTGCAATTTGTCAGCATCACGTCCGTGGACAGGAACGGCAGTCCCGTAAACGTGAAGTTCACGAACGATTGAGCACTTGCCCTTGAGTTCAGGGCATGTTACGTTACGGCCACACTTACGCAAGCGTAACAGTCCGACAAGAATATCCTATTAGATACGATGCAACTTTGATTAGACATCAAGATGACGATGTAAAATTGTCCAGCAGGCCAATCTCTTAGCAATATTGCAGAAAAGAATAGTCGAGCAATATCAATTGGTGACTATACATGAATGAGGAGATATAACAACCTATATGTGTAAACGGTTTACTGGACATGAGAGTATGTCGATGGTAGACAAAATAAAATAATGGACTTTACGTAAAGAGGCTGACTAACACTTGGATTATGTATTTTAGTTGAGAAGAGTAAAAACCATTATCAAAGATATCATTTATCTATTATCTCGCTGAGTAACAGACCTGCTCTTAGACCACCTATTTTTGCGTTTCAAGTCCTCGTAACAACACGTGAATATAATTTATCTATTATCTCACAGAGTAACAGATCTGCTCTTAGAGCACCTATTTTTGTGATTCAAGTCTCGTAACAACAACTTGCTTGCCGGATAATGGGATAATAAAAGTCCATGTTCATTTGCAGATAAATGTAATAACCCTTTTTTTAGAAGTGATAAATGTACTAACCTTTAAGTCATCAGGTAACTTCGTACCAAAGGTAGCCCCTATCATCATTATCCTTTTCTAGACCTTTCCATGGCCATATAGCAACCCTTCGCTTAAAATCTGATAGTTGTCCTAAATTTCCAGAACCTTTATTTTGGTTAGATCTTGATCCGATTTAGCCTTTCTTTGATCCATCTTGTGGGGCAGTTCATCTATCTTATGTGTCTATGTTTTTATGCTTAAATTGTGTTGATTGGAGGCTTATTATTATTAAATCTGATCTGAACTTGTGTCTTTGCTTGCATGTGTTATCGCTTAGATCCATCTAAACTTGTTCTATCTTCTCTATCTTAAGTGCTATCACATGTTTAGTTAGTGGATAGCTGCTTGCTCTCAAGTATCATTGCTGAAATTTAGTTGTTGAGCATTACTTTAAAGTCATCTTTGCATACATTATCAAGTTAGCAAGTTCATCTGCATCGAATTGGTATCAAAGCGCACTAGTCATAACGTTCCCACGCAAAGACCAGTCCTCTTGCATCATTTACATCATTTGCATGCTTGCTAAATTTTGTTTTATTTTTTGCGTCTTTGGCATTCTAGTGTTGGTGTTCTCGCATTATAGAAAAGCTGAAAATTAACACTAAAAATACAAAACCTGATAGCTGATATACTAATGTCATTACACAAAAAACAAAATGAAGTAAAATCCAGATGCATGTCAGGTTGCGTCACTGCCTTTTGCAGCTTTTCGCATTGTACTAATCAAGCCACTATGCTGAATTTTTCTTAATATGATCATCCTCAAGACGACTTAATATTCCCGTCTCTTAGTGGTAAGCCTAGGGTCGCCGAGATGGTCAACATAAGTCTTAGTGTCAATCACATAATTGAATCAGGATCAGAATGTCTCTTTCCTTACTTGCACTTCTTTATTTCCACTAATCAGGTCATTATGCCTCATTTTATATATAAAACAGCCTTCATTAATGGAATCATTGGTGCTTTGTTTTGGGAAATCATCCTTTTATGTTCTTGCTCTCTTTTCCAGTAGTTCATTCCACATGCTTGAATAATATCTTCTTTAATATTTATAGTTACCTGATTAGTAAAACAATTTGGAAAACCAACCACCTTTCTTCAAACTTTTGTCTTAACACGTTCATTATAGGCCTTTGTCACGTGCTCCTTTTATGCTCTATCAACATCCAAAGCCATTAATCTTTCACGATCCAACAACCCCGACTCGGACATCATCTCTACATATGGCGCTAACTGGTCACCTTTTGTAATCCTCATTGACAGTACAACCACTTCCATGAGCTGGATTTCATAATGATTGTAAGTTCAGAAATACGAAGGTTTACCATTCGTATCATTATAGACAGTCCAACAGGACATATTGAAATATTATATGTCAAGTTTGCAGTCTTGCAAATTATAGTTTTGACGACTACGTTACTCGCTTAGGGCGAATACAGCCCCATTTCGAAGTATAGCATTGAATGGATAATTTTACCTTTGAATTTATCTGCAAATTTCTTAACCCGTTCTCTACTAATGGAGTTCCCAAATCACTACTCACTTTGATAAGCTGAATCAAAATATGATACCTTACTTATGGAAAGTTGTCATATCCTCTTTATTGATACTCTTACACAGCTAAATCATAACACATTTGGTGAAATAGTCGCAATTATTAACACATATATCCTAGAAGGAGGATGAATCTTTCCGATCTGTGACACATTTATATAATAGCCAAGGCTTGATATTCCAGATTGCAGATACTTAATCACTGTGCTAAATCAGCCATGTTGCTGAGACATAGTAATAGTACATTTTCTGCATATTCAACATATAGATGGTAAAAAATTACGCCATGACCGAAATTTGTCATTTTTTAAGGCACCAACAAAGTCCAAAACTCTATAGCAGTCCAATTTGCTGACCAAAATGATTGACAACCGTTGGTCATGTTGGCGAAAAAGGCCATGACAGTGCAATTATTCTGATTTGTAGGTCGTTGGCTGACATATGTCGGCAGATTTGGTCACATAGATGTAGGGACTATGGACGTTGAATGTAAGGCATTGGATTCATATATGAATCCAACATACTGACAAATTATGAATTTTAACTGAAATCAACTAACAAATTATGAAGTTTGACGAAATTGACTGGCAAGTCCAAAATTTTTCCTTAAAAATAACCCAAAAATCCCACCGATATTTTTCAAAATCAGAAAAAATTACTTTTTTATTGGTGAAAATCGACGTTGAAACAACATATAAAAACCTTACTCAGGATCTGCTTGATGCGGTCCTCCGAGCACACACCTTCATGTACCTCAAACATGACTTGTTGGTCTTCATCTTCGTTGACGCATCATATTAAAATCATGCCAGATCCTTTTCTAATACAGTTCATTTTCAAACATCATATAGTGCTGCAATCATTCAGACCTTCAATTGGCAGTATCATCATGGTTGGCAAATACAAAACATAAGGTGCTAGCCAATCATTAGTGTCGATATCTAGTGTTCACATTTCCATAGTAGGCTCATTATTGTGTGATGTGTTAGTTGATAGTCCTAATAGGGTACCTTCAACACTAATGGTTCAGAATTTTAAAGCTTTCAACTGATCAATACTCTCTTTCTTTGGGGTTTCTGCCATACCACTTTTCAAGTACAAGGGGATGTCATAGGGTAATTCAAAAATTCCCTTAATTGATGGATGATAGTAAATACATCCTGAGGAGCATTTTCATTCCCTATAATTAGGTGTTCAGAATCAGCCCAGTCATTGGTACATTGTTGCTCCTCTAAAAGCAAATACTCCATTCTAGGTCAACCATGTCAACGTGACACTAATGTACCCTGACATCTCCTAGAATAGCCATTCTCCAAAAAATTTAAGTTCCATAGTTCTCTATCACATGTCAATTTAAACTCTAGTCTCATGTATGGAGTAGAGGAAGCCAATGCAGTATTTGATTAAAATTTCAACCTCTGGCTTTTAAGAAGTTCTTATTTCTTTTGCTACTAAACTTTGGCGGAATTCATAGGGTGGAAAGTTGATTAACTTCTGAGTTTCACTTGCATTTTCTTCTCTTTCTCCATTTTTGGTGATAGTTTGCTTGAATCCAAGTGTTCAATCAGTTATTTAACACCATGGAAGGAAAGCCCTTAAGGAACCACAACATAGGCTAAGGTGTTGCTGCATTTATACTGACATTTTCGGTGTAAGGTGATTGTCAGATATGTGCGATGACTCGATGATCAGCTTGACTAACAATTATCTCGATCTCCAAATGAAGGTAGTGGAATGAAAGACTTGTCTCCTTTTTAAAGATATAGCCATTATATATAGGCATAAGACTAATGCTCAATTAAGTAAGGCATCATAGAGCTATACATATATACTCTAAATAGACGGTACATATGCAGATTCATATAAAGAATAAAAAGACATCATGGATAACATAAATAGGATAAGTCCTTCAGATTTTATGGACACTACAAGTCTGCAATACCAGCTATTTTCTAATACACGTAACTCGTAAGCTAAAAAAATGCCAGTGAAATCATCATCACAATCCAAGTCTTACCATCAAGTGCGGCCAACTATGGAGCACGACTTCTATTTATGAAGGTTCCACAACTAATTGAGAAGATTTTTCTGCCCGACTATCAACATAAAGTTACTTCAAGATGAGTGCCAAAACCAAGGCAACCTAGGGCCCGACAAGGAACCACAAATGCCAGTTGGTGGGTAAATAGACACCAACTTGTTTGCACAGTTTAAGCTCATCTAACTAAGGAGTAATCCCTTAAGGTTCCCCTACACTAGGAAAAAATCTATACAAAGATGAGGCAATGTTTGACATAGGTAGTTGCATTCATCTGCATGCACAAATTATAAGTCAAAAAGCTGATGTGAAACAAGCCAAAGGCACAGCTAATAATTAATTCAAGGATTTAGTAACTCATATAACTTATTCTACTTTTAGAAATGCTTGAAGCTATGGTAAACTAAATTTTGTAAGCAATATCAAAGAAAGGACACATATTAATAGGTTATATGATATTAAATTCAAGTAGGCTTGACATATTGGAGTCCACCCAAAACAGCCTAGAGAAAAACAAAAGAGCCAAACTGAGCCTGAGGCCAACTCTTAGCTTTCTGGTCCAAGATGAGCTAGGCAAAGTTTGGCTACTTGAGAAACCTAGCATCAAGCTGGCTCAACAATTAACAATAATTTTAATCTCTCCAAAGCCACATTTGGATTTGCTAAAACAGATAAAAAAACTGTAGCTTAGTTGTTCCAGATTTTAAAATGGCTAATGTGGATTGGAATGGAACACAAAGGCAGGTCACCCTATTGTCAGACCTATTTCATCCGGATATCAGATTCAACAGAAACTGATAAGTGCATATTTTTAATTGAGATCTACTGAAACCAGCTGATAACAGATGAAATTAAGTCACCTGACAAGTATATTGGTCTAACAAAACATTTCAGACCCTAAGCTAATCGAAGCATGCTCCAAAAGCGGATTTCTGAACCTTGTTCCAAAGTCGTCTCCCATGAGACTTAGATGTTGCTGAATGAGATCAAAAGATCTGAACGCAAGAGACTAAACACAAGGGTTTCACATTAACCTATCCATCAGTCAAGCAAATTTTGTTTTCCATCACAAAAAATTCTAGAAGAGGCATATTTATAAATAGGAAAAAAAGTGTACATCCATCAACATCTCAAAATAAAGGGTCATAAAGGAAAAAGTACAAGGGCAGCATTTCTAAGGTGTAGCAAAAATTTGATGAAGGGTCAGAACAAGGGCAAGGTAACAGTAAAAAGTTTCAAGTGGATAAAGCTACTTAAAAAACAATCTACAAACTTGGTCATAGTTCAAACATTTAAAATAGTTGATACAAAGGTGGAAGCTTATTGTACTGTCACTAACATCTCAACAACAAATACATTTTCATTTTCAAACCTTACCTGCCGTGTATCTTCATATGAGAGAAAAGTCTCCCAACCTTCATTTGCTGCATAATCACGCCGCACAAGCTCTACTTCTTCCGGCTTAATTTTATGGTGAATGTCCTGAAAACAGTTCAAAAACCCGTCAAAAGCTGAAGAATAATCATGTTCTCGGTGGGTCTTGGAATTCAAGTGACATCAGAGACCTGAATTCCAGCTTCACGAGTTCTAACATCACGACATTTTAAACCTAGATCTTCCATCCGAGCCAAAGCAAGCTCACGGAGATTTCCTTTCTCCACGCCAGAAGTAACTAAGGGCATAGGGATATCTCTTTGGACTCTATAAACACGCGTCCATGGAGGTACCATGGATAGAATCCTCGCAATGATATCGACTAGGAGCTCTGGTGGGTAGTTTCTGTACCTGCAACAACGAATGGAGAATATCCATTTCATCACTGTGCTCAGCTAATTTAGTACCAAAATAACTAACATACTTATTAATTCAATGTAGGCCAAGTTCAAATTGAAAAAAGAGCCACTTCAAGAGAGAAAATAGTATGCCTTGACCACATGTCCTAAGAAAGAGGGCAACAAATAATCAATTTCCTAAGAAAGGGGGCAATAAATTATAAATTTGAATGAGGCGTACCTTCCAGTTTTCCACAGCTCATAAAGACCAGTTCCACGAATTACAAGTGTTGGGTAGATTTTAAGGCCATCTGTCCTAAAAGCTGGGCTCTCGAAGAATTCTCGAAAACTTTCCAAATCTCTTTCAACACCAACATTAGGAAGATCGGGCATCATGTGTGCAACAACCTAGTAAATAAAATGCCAGATCAGCATAATGAAAAATTTTCAAAGACAAGTATTCAGCATCCAAACACCCTAAGGTAAAAAAATTTCTCTTGCGGATACCATTTTCTTAATTCAGACGAAAAAAAATGAAAAATCAAAAGAAAATTAAAGTAGCAATTGATATCATAAAGGACATTTCATATATATGGCTATCAGTAATAATTCCAGAGAAGAAAATCCAAATGAACCTGGGTAAATGTAGCTGGCAATTTAATATAGAAAGAGGAAATAACTATTTCCTATACAAATCGAGTACAGCATCCTTACACCAAAGAATCTATTGTTTCCATAAAAAGTTCAAGTCCGGCCACTTTGAATCATCCTCTCAAGGGGGAAAATTTAGGCCCGTCAATGGGTCAGATTCAGGCCGGACCAGAGTATATCCAAATCCGATCCGATATCCGATGGATATTGCAATCTTTGGTTTGAGTTAGAATCCACCGGATAATCTGAATCCGAATATCTGTTTAGAAACAAAAAAGGAAAATTTCCTCTGCGCATGCTGATCACATCTCCTCTGCGCGTGCTGATCTCCCTCGAAGGCCTCTCCTCTACGTGATTGATTGAAGCTCCTCTCCTCTGCATGAACAAGTTAGTGTCTCACACTTCTTCTCTTTCCCCCTTTTTTCGGATTGTGCCTCTCTCCATGTTGCTTTTATTCCGGGATTAATGGGGGTTTTTCTCCCCAGATCTGCAGTTTTGAAAAGAGGGGGCTGTCTTGCAGTAATTTAAGGTAGGATTCTTTGTCGACAAGGTCAGATTCTTCGTTGATAAGGTCCGATTGTGCTTCTCCCTATTTCTCTTCCTATATTCATAAATCTGATACAAATTGAAAGGGGTTTTGAATTTGATTTTATTAACATATTCACAAATTCAATATGTTCATTTGTGAATTATGATAATGGTAATTTAGATCTTCAAGACTTTGCTTGATCTGTGTTCCGTGTCCCTGATTTTCACTCTTTTGTTTGATGTCGAAACTCAAAAGTTCATAGAGTATGAAAGTCTTCAACCCATAATAAAGTTCTGAGTTGGAGCTAATAGTTGACTTACTGGTAGAGTGATCTTGTTTGAGTAATTACTGTTGGTCAGATGATTATTTGGATCACGATTATTGCCTATAATTGTTAATATCGCATTGGGATAAACCTCATTGTTGCTATCTATATAAATGCTTCACATTTAGTCTGCTTGTTATTAATGCCAAATTATAAAACATGTTCTTTGGGTTTAGTATTTCAAATCTTATGGTTTGTTTAGGATGACTTCGAAAGACAAGTTGCATCCGCAATGGTCAGAACAGAATAAGAAATTAGTAATTGATCTATGCATAGAGGTCAGAACAGAATAAGAAATTAGTAATTGATCTATGCGTAGAGCTAGTAAAATTAGGAGGCCGTCCTAGAGCTAATTTGAACAGTACCGTATGGAAGAAGGTCAGAGATACTTTCGAAGCGAAGACGGGTGTTAAGTATGAACAAAAGCAATTCAAGAATCTATGGGACACGATGAAGAAACAATTTAATGCATGGAAGAAGCTTACTTTGCAAACGGGGATTGGATACAATGAAGAAACTCATATCGTGACAATGGAACCGAAGCGATGGGAGGAATATTTAAAGGTATAAAATGAATGCAACTACGTATGATTTTATATTCATTAGTTGTTTAGATGTACCAACACTTGTTTATATATACAGGCCAATCCTGATGCCAAAGGGTTTCGATTTAAACCTCTTTCGTTTCCATCTAAAATGGAAATTCTTTTTGGAGGAGTCACGGCGACGGGCAAGTCTCAATGGTCTCCAGCCATGGAGTGGTTTCCAGATGACATAACAAGCCTCACGGTCTCACCCAAACTGTAGTAACAAATATATCTAATTCTGATCTCCCTTTGCCCTTTACCAGGGCTTCCCTATTAGTGGATACGCCTCTTTCAGTGGACTCTGATGATGATGTGGAAAAGATGATGTCTGAGTTGAGGAGAAAACGCCCTTGTCCTCCTAAAAGTAAGAAGGGTCTACATATGGTCACCGAAAAAATTGAAGCGGTCATTAGAAGAATTGAGGAATGCACAAAAAAAGAGTCACCAAAAAAGAGTCACAAAAATAGCATTCAAGAGTGTACAGTCATTGAAGTACACTACTGGAATTGAGACGCGTGGCCCTCTTTACTGCTTCGCTCTTTATTAGTTTCTCAAGAAAGAGCATAGGGAGCTATAGATGGCTAAGGATGATGAAAATGCTAGAGTGGAGTATTTGAAGATGTTAATGAACATGCTAAGAGCAAATCATTAGTGCCTCAGCTATTTAAAAACTTATCTTCCTTTTTGGATCTTCAATGTTATTGAAGTAATCTTATCATTGGGAACTTTTATGTTATCTTTTTGAAACTTCTATATTATGGTTTGTAGTAATTACATCTATGCTATCTCTTTGAAACTTATAAGTTGTTTTGGAAATTCTATAAACTTCAGTCATGTGGAAGATGTATGGTTGGTCATAATTTTTTGAACTTCTATGTTGTTGTTTGGATAATTTACTTGTTATTTTTAATTCACAGATAAAATGTTATCATTGAAGATGCGTATGTTACTTCTTTTGGCGATGTATTATCTACAAGAGTATTTTGACAAATGCATAAGTAGATAGCCCTCCAAGTTTTGGGTTTCGAAAATCAGCATTCAGTAAAAGCATGACTGGGTTCAGGATAAGGTGTATTTCAGCATGATAGGCATATTTACATAAAAACATTTAAGTTACTTTAAGTTATTTTATATAAATAAGCAAATACCCCATATTTAGATTTAATAAAAATATCAGAAAAATCAAAATCCAAAGGAATCAAAATATAATTTTCCAATTCCCATACAAAATTAGACTTTACAGCTTTTGGCTAAAAAAGAAAATTCGGTAAAAAAAAACCTCAAATTATTTTGGATCGGAAAAAATATCAGAAATCTAGAAGTACAAGATCAACTTAAAAACCCAAAGTCCGGTAAAATATTTTGAATCTATAAAAAAATTCTTTCACAAAAACTCTTTTTTCCTCCAGACTTGGCCAAAATTCAAAATTACGATTTTTTAATTTTTTGACAAAAAGTTGGGGTAAAGCAAAAAACCACGCTCTGTTGAAAACAAGACCACTATGAAGTTGGTACCGATGTAAGTATTTTATATTATTTTAATATTTTGTAATTATTTTAAATTTAAAAAAAGAAACCAAAACCACTAAAACTCCGATTCGAAACTTTGAAATCGATCCTCGATGGGCGGACCAAAACCAAAACTACAAACCTTGGTCTGCAAAGCTCTCTCTACAAACAGTCTGCACATCTTTCTCTCTCTACAAACAATATGCACATCTTTCTCTTTCTACAAACAGTTTGCACCTCTCTTTCTAGAAACAGTTTGCACTTTTCTCTCTAGAAACTTCATGTACTTCTCTCTCTAGAAACTGCATGTACTTATTTCCCTATAAACTGCCTAAACTTTTGCCTCTAGGAACTACCTGCACTTCTCTCTCTAGAAACTACATGCACTTGTCTCTAGGAACTGTACACATCTCTTTTTAGGAACTGCCTATACTTCTCTCTAGGAACTATGCACTTCTCTAGAAACTGCATGTACTTCTCTATTTAGAAACTACCTAAACTTCTCTCTAGGAACTACCTACACTTCTCCCTCTAGGAACTACATGTACTCTCTCGAGGAAGTGTATGCACTTCTCTCTTTAGGAACTGTCTACACTTCTGTCTCTAGGAACTGTTTGCACTTCTGTCTCTAGAAAATGCATGCACTTCTCTCTGGAAAGTGCCTGAACTTCTCTCTCAAGAATCTACCTGCTCTTCTCTCTCTTGGAATTGTTTGTACTCTCTATAGGAACTGTCTGCACTTTTGCCTCTACGAACTGCCTGAACTTCTGTCTTTAGGAACTGTCTGCAATTCTATCTCTAGAAACTACTTGCACTTCTCTCTCTAGGAACTATCTGCACTTCTCTCTTTAGGAACTGCATGCACTTTTCTCTCTAGGAACTATTTGTACTTCTCTCTAAAAACTGTCTGCACTTCTCTCTCTAGGAACTGTCTGCACTTCTCTCTTTAGGAACTGCATGCACTTCTCTCTCTAGCAGTGTTCTAAAACGCGGCCTAGGCGGTCGCCTAGGCGCCGCCTAGGCGCTAGAAGGCCCCCCACAGCCTAGCTTAGTCCTAGGCGGTGCAGAAAAATGGCCCAGGCCTATAGGCGGGGCTAGATGGCCGCTTAGGCGGTCCTAGACGGGTCTAGGTGTACCTAGACACTAGAACGTGTATAGATGGTATTCTATTATTGAAAATCATAAATTTATGATTTGGAATATACTACAATTATGGATATTATGAAATTATTTGAGATAATATCATGCTTGCTTTTGTTCTTGGTAATCTTGAATTTATGGTTATGTAAATGATACATGCTCAGATGCTCTTTAAAATAATATTTGGGATAATTTTGAATTTATCGTAAGTTATATATATATATATATATATATATATTATATAATATCAAAAAAATTAAAAAAAGCAAAAACGCCTAGGCGCTAGATGGTCCCCCACCGCCCGACTAGCGCCTAGCGCTTTTTAGAATATTGCTCACTAGGAACTGTCTGCACTTCTCTCTAGAAACTGTCTGCATTTCTCTCTCTAGAAATTGTCTGCACTTCTCTCTCTAGGAACTTCCTGCATTTCTTTCTAGAAACTATTTGCACTTCTTTCTCTAGAAACTGTCTGTATTTCTCTCTAGAAACTATCTGCACTTCTCTCACTAGAAACTATCTACACATAAGAGCTTATTATACTAATTCTACCAAACAAACAATTTAATAAGCTCTACTATATAGGACAATATTACCCCTAAATAAGCTCTATAATAAAAGAGAGGTTAACCAAACACACTTTTTTATTTTAAAAGCTTATCTAAACAAAGTGCCAAACGACTTTGCTTATTTAAGAGCTTCTTCCATAAGAACTTTATAATAAGCTCTTATAGAAACTACTCTACTTATAAGCAAACAGCCGAACCAAAGCCCTCCTAACATGTGCAAGGAGATTTACCTCCTTCAGAAGGTAGTAAATAAAATAGCACATATTGAAAGGTTCTTTTCTAATACTGGTATAGAACAATTTTATGAATAATATCACGAGACAATCAGATCTATATCAAAAAACGCTGTCCTCTTCTATCTGTTAATAAAAAATCCTAAGCACAACTGGAGGGACATCACTACCAACAATTGGTAGCAACTCAAATGAGAATTTGTTCATCCTTTTCTTAGTGCTCAAACGGGAAGAGTGAATAGCAGCAACTCTTCCTAATTTTTGCTCTCAAGTCTTGTACCCAGAGATTTTCAGTCTTCCATTTCATGACAAGTATAAAACATTTGATGTTAAATATAATAAAAGTTGCAACTTGCAACTACCTTACTTTATGAAATAACAGAAAACTAGAACAAGTCAAACCCATGATATGATACCACCATTAGCTTGCAATTTGTGGTGTGCACTATGATTTGTAGACACAGACACGGGTGTCGAGTGTTGGCACGGATGGGAGTCGGACACGGCTCCATCATAAGAGATGGATACGGAGACACGTGGGTATATATATATATACCAACAAAATTATGAAATTGATATAAATTAAAAATTACTACCCCTTAGGAATTCGAGTCCTACACAATCTACCATTTTCCTCTGTTCACCCACCTGGAGCAGGAAGAGATTTGCAACATTCGGTTTAATAACATGGAGCGATGGTATCATGCCGTGTCGACACGGGTGGACAAGGGTTGACACGGGAATCCGTGTCGACAGGCTCCGAGGGCTCAATTAGAGGTGTCCCCCATATCATAGGGTGTGTATCACATGTAAGTAGGTTGTTTAGTATTCATTGCCCCGCAGATCAAATATAAATCATACTATGAAATATCAAAATATGTTTCTAAACAACAGCCAAAAATACTACCATAATGCTCTTTATTTTAATAAAAATTTGATAAGAAAACAGTTTGCACCTTAAAACCAGCATCCTTCGCTAAGCAAAAACAATCAGCTACAGCAGCTACTGTGTGACCTCTATTTGTGTCACGAGCTACATCTTCATATGTACTTTGAACTCCTATCTCCAGTCGGGTACACCCATAAGACAGCATTTGACGTAAATGAGGCCCTAGACAGTAATCAGGTCTCCTGATAATCACCAAGCGAACAGTAATTTAGATGGTTGTTACAGGAAAAGTGTGAAACACATGATCGTCCATCAAGTAATTCAAGCCCAAAACAATGTGGTCTTATAGCAGTTTAATGTGCATAAACATTCATGAGGAATGCTATGATTAAAATGATCCTGGATCAAGTACAAAGCGATCTTATAGCAGTTTAATGTGCATAAGGAATGATTTGATTAAACAAAAAATATTTAAGAATTAACTGAGCATATTTATCAAGAATAAGCAAACATGTAGCTCTAAATGGTCACTCACGTTTCAATTGTCATGCCAATACATTTAACAGCACTATGCTCTGAATAACAGACAGCCTCCTCAACATTAACAGATGTATTTCCTGATAGAGCATCATGTAGTCTTCTTGTGAAGTAATCACGATAGTCAGCGGGCAGAGACATGAAAGTTCCCCCCATTAAGATGAACTCCACCTGAGAATAGCAAGTAACAAATTAAGCACATCCCATTATGAATATATCTCGTTTCATTCACTCAAGAACCTAATGCACCAGGCTTGGATTGAAAGACAAACTGCACAAACCTTGTCCACACTATGACCTAGCCTTTTCAATTGATCTATTCTGCTTCTAGTTTGGACATATGGATCGTACCTGAAACCACAATATCAACTAAAAGCATATATCAAACTAATATATCTGTCAATAAAAAGTAAAAATACATGATAGCTAGACAAAATCCAGAAAGGTGACATGCATGATGCACTAGATGGCAGACAGTTAGGTATAGATCTTTTAAGCGAAGTCATGACTATTACGAGGTTACGTGTTCCAGTGCATCAAATCAAAGAGCTTGCTTTTTTTCTTCACTGAACCAATTAAAAGCTTAAGATGGATTGATAAGGGTGTTTGACAAGGCAAACTCAAAGGATCTAGAGATGCAAGATATAGGTTAAATATCTACAAAACACAAACTCAGATGACAAGGGGCAATTAATTGGAGATGTGCGATGACACACTATTCTCATAAACAACTACCCTTGTTCACCTCTATATTAGTTGTGACGTCCTTGAAGGAAGAATACACTTGTTGAAGGTAAGATGTTACTTCAAATCATGAATATAAATGATAACACTTTTAGAGCCGTTAGTGTGTTTTGGTACAACTTGGCTCATTGGATAACATGGACAAGTGGTGTAAGTTTATCGTGTTATGAGTCCTAGTCCCTGAATGTTTGAGAACAAATCCAAATGAAGCTTCAGAGAAAGATGCAAATGAAAGACTCCATGCACAAGCTTCATCGTGCACATCAGAACATCCTTTAAGGACAAAGGTAAAAGACTTAGCGCTTTTAGATAGCCCTTGATGTATTTGCTCCATATAGGCATTAGGGCTAGTTGAGGTGTACTGTGTGCCCGTCGAACCATCGTGTTTTGTGTTTTGTTCATGATTTCATCGATTGCACATGTATCGGATTTATCGATCGTACGTTTATCGTGTTTTGTGCATTTCGGTGTTTGGGGTTAGTTGGAGTGGCCCGAGTGGGTGAACCAGCATCACGAGCAGTTCTCACTTAAAAATCTCTAAATGCAGAGATTGTCATAGAGCCGTCCGAACGAATGTTCGACCGAGTCTTGAGGTTGTCTGAATGAGTGTTCGAACCAGGTCCTGAGGTCGTTCGAACAAACATTCAGACCGCTTGTGTCAGTTCGAACGGATCATAGTGGTTCGGACGAACAAGACTGGTTTCCACAGGGCGTCTGAACGACTGTTCGAACTCCAAGAGCTGGGAGCAGACTTTCTAAGTCTGATGTCCGAAAACTCGTTCTGAGTCTGATGTCTAAACACTCGTTCGACGTCGAGCCAGAGGCTAGAACACTCTTCAATAAATAGGATGTTTTACCTTGAGGTTGATCATTTTCGGTGGAATTTTTGAGGAATTTTTTTTGCAGCCACCAAAGGAGAGAGAAGAAATCTCATATTGGGGTGCGTTCTTCAAAAGAGAAACCTAGAACTCGATCTAGGGTTTTTATGATTTTTTGTTTCGGTTTCTCTTGATTCTTCTTTACCGATCCATCTAGAGATTCATCTAGGGCTTTCCTAATGAAAGCAATTTTTCATTTATAGGAAACCCTAGGAGCCATCAGCCATCAGCCATCACCATCTTCTATACTTGAGGGTGTTTGACCACTTGGAGGGCAAAGCCTCCTTCGAGGGGGAGATCGAACCGTTAGATTCGTGGCATCCGATCCGTGTGTCAGATTGGATTGAGACCGGTCAACCAGAGCCGTCTTCACAGAGAGGAGGCGGGAGTGACTCAAGCTGTTGGGTCGTGGGCACGAGTATGAGGAGCAAACGATCGGTCGGAGGACCAGAGCCGCTAGGTACTAGTGGAGATCAGGCAACGTACCCGTGGAAAGGCAATACATCATAAGGTTAAACAATCGTTGGGTTGGGTGAGTCGAGTCTTGTAACCTCTTACCTCACATAGTTTATAATCCTAGCAAAGGCTAGGGGTGGAGTAAGGAATCGCACGAAGAACCTAAAAATCTCTCGTGTCAGCTCTGAATGTCTATTTGATTGCTTATTACACTTGAGAAATTTTTAGGATTATGCGCTAGAAACTCAAAAAGGCATGAAAAGAAAAAAATCTATCGAAGTGCATTTATAATTGTTAGTCGTTTCACCTATTCACACCCCTCTAGGTAATTGTGTTCTATACGCTTTCACATCGCCCGCACGATTTCAATAAAGAGGTGCAGTGTTATTTCACTAAAAAAAAGTCTCCAATAAAAAAATACAATAACCTACCCCTACCAAATACCAACTAATGTTGAGCAAACATAGAGCCTCTACTATCCAACAATCGTCTAAGGAAACGAAGTCGATTAAATAGTTAGTAACAAACTAACTCTACTAATAGTTTCTTATGGTTTCCAAGTATAATACTAGTTAGTAGATATCACATGTCGAGGCTGGATGCAACAGATGACTGTGATCAAGTAGCAAATGACGTCGTCTGAGAGAATCGAACTCATCCGAGGAAATCCCATGAGCCTAGTTGGTCAATGCCTACGCCCTGACCATTCAGCTAAGTCGGTTTGTAAATGTTAATTCATCCTTTTAGCTTTATTAAAATATTGGTAAAGATATATTAGTAAATATTCATTATGGGAGTGACCACCAATCACCACTCCTACCTCGGTTGTGGTTCTTTATAAATGCAGTAATCGAGTACAACCTCGGGAACATGCCTATTTAGGATGGGACAGAGGAGCATTACAAAAATGCATTTCAAAAACTTGAAATATGTGAAACAGAGAAAATAAAATTGGAGGGAGAGATAGAAGGTACGTGTGCAACTGAAAACAACAAAGAGTCTACTCTGGTCATTGAATGAAAGATTAAATAAGAAGGAGATGACAATGGAAGAAAATATGATGTTGGAAATTAGAGCATCTCCAACAGCCTCTTCCATAGGCTCCTTAACAAAGAGGAGGCCAACCCGCCACATCACCGATTTTGACCTTCAAGTAGGCTCCTTAAAGCATTCTACTCCAGCAGCCTTCTCCATAGGCTCCTTAAAGTAGAAAATGACGTAGTGGAGATGGATTTTGGGGACCAGATGGTTGGGCGACCTATATTATTCAAGGAGCCATTGACTGAGGCATCTCCCCTCCTCAACAAAGAGGAGCCCAGGTCACTCCTCCAAAGGCTCCCTCAACGTAGGGAGCTATCAGGGAGGCTATTGGAGAGGGATTTTGGGGACTGCTCCTCTTTTATTAGTTAATGACTTTTAGAGAGCTATCAGGGAGGCTGTTGGAGATGCTCTTAGTAGACGTGAGGATAAAGCATACATGAGAAATGAAATTGATGGAGACAAGTCGCAAACAAAAGGAAATCAACTACTAGACTTGTTTCTCTAAATCTTGAGATACTTTTTAGTTTTGATCATAGTTGTCAAGGCGCAGTGAGGCGCGCGCCTCAAGGCGATTCAGCCATATGCGCCTCAGGCGCTTCCTGGTGAGGCGAGCACAGCAAGGCGTGGCTTAGGCGCGCCTTTTAGCGCCTTATGAACCAGGCGCAGGGCGGACAAGGCGCGCGCCTTACTGTGTTTGATTTTTTTTCTGGTTTTTTTCAGTTTTTTTTTACCGGTTTGTTGAAGAAGAAGCGCCTTTTGGAGATGTGGATGACCATGCCAATCAAGATGATGTGGAGGGTTTATTTGATGATGATGATAAGTGATTGGGTGGTTTTATGATTTATGTCTTTTGTTTTTTTTTGCGAGCGTGTCCTCTGTTTTTTAGAACTTATACTTCTTGATATATTTAAATGGTTTAACTGTTTAAGAATTAAGACAATGTTAACTTATCATGGTTCATGGATGATTTTTTTACTCATTGGTTATGAGTTCTCACTTATCAATTATCACTTATGAGTAATGTATCCCTTCATTTTATGAATATGATGTTGGCATGTTGCCTATAATAAATTGTTCATTTGATGACCACACTAGTTATGACTTATGAGTTAGTGTATATCTTGTGGCTTGCATTGATTTAGTTGAATAATGGTCATATATTTTTTTTTTCATAAAATAAATATTTTTTATGAATTTTAGAATTTTTTGACAATTATTATTAATTTTAAAGCAAATTATATATTTTTGCGCCTTACACACTAAGGCGTGCGCCTTATTTGCGCCTTGCGCCTCAGGCTCTAGCGGCCCCTTGCGCCTCAGGCACGCCTCATCGCCTTGACAACACTGGTTTTGATGTTGTCACCTTGCTCAACTCCGAGTCTACAATAAGACAGTATGCATAGGATTTGACTAACCAATAACCAGTGCTTCTCAAATTCATTGCCATGTGATTCACTAGGTTATAGTCTTTGCAAAATGAGACACAAAATCACTGCCTTAACTGTGATTGAAAGTTAGTTCAGATCGTTCTCTCTTTTTGGGAATCCGTTCAATATATATTTTTATTTTGTATTGTTCTTTATTTTATGTGCTGTATTTGTAGTTTCTTACCGATTGAAGGATGAATATGGAATGCTTCGGGTAAGATGATTTTATCAGCAGATGTCTAACTGCAGTTTGATGTTCTGTTTACTTGAACATTATAGAATTTAGTTTTGTTGCGAAATCTCTAGCCCGTGGGCGGAAAGTGTCACAATCAATTAGATAAAGGCCTATGCCGAATCAATATGTGTGATCTGATCATGAACCGATGTGTTGTTCTGATTTTATGTTTTGTAGTGCATTCACTTAGGCTTTATTTGGTTCTTGAGAAAATTCAGTAAAGGAAAGTAAAATTCAACCGCAATTTCCTAACTTCCCTTTATGTGATTTCTCATAGCTTGAAATCCAAAACATGGAATGATTTGCAAAAAAAAACTAAAACATGGAATAAATTTGAATATTATATTATTTTTAACTTTTATCTCGGCACTTTTTGTAAGGTAATTTTATCAGAACATATATGGGGGGAGGTGATGTTTCGTTTACATGAAACACTTAAGGTTTAAATCAATTGAGAAGTCTTTAATTTGTACATGAATATTGTCACCACGCATTAAAGGAATGTGCACTGAATCCTTACATTTGAATGGCCCACTGTTCATAGAGATTCCTTAGGTAAGAGAGAGTTCATTAATGCCAGTGCAAAAAATAGTTTGATCAAGGGGCAATTGAATCTTTGGACTATGGGGTTGTATCATGATTAGGCGTTCATCTATACCCAAAGCATCAAAGTGCACAATTTACAACTTGCTTTAGAAAATTGGATAGCGGGAGCAAAAGCAAATTCCTTTTCTTGGATTTTGTAGTAAGACTTCAAATGTATATTTTCATATTCAAATGTGCCAGCATTCAGTTTGGATACCGAGTCTTTGAAATAGTTTATAGTGCAAAGCAGGTAGGAAACTGTGAATTATTTATAAATCAAGTACGAGATTTTTTTTGGGAGGAGAGAGAGCACGAAAAATTTTGTTGAAAAGAAAAGGTTAATAATGCATCAGAAGTCTTTCCTTTTTATTAACACCGGCTAAACTACCATCCATCACTTTTCCCTAGGTTGTATCTGATTATTACATTCATCAAGAACCAAAACTGAGGTAGGAGCAGACAAGCAGTGACTGGTGGCATCATTCCCAAAATGAAAATTTTCTAATGCATCATTACCAACCGTTAATAAAGCTAAAAAAGAATTAACATCAACAAGCCTTTTTGGTCGAGTGGTCAAGGTGTGGGCCATCTAGGCTCATGGGGTTTCCCCAAGAAAGTTTGATTCTCTCAGACGGCGTCATTTGCCACCTGATCACAATCGTCTCTAACTTCTGACGAGCAACTTTCAAGTAGAGTCATGGACTAGATCTGCTATGATCAGTGTGGCCTAGAATGGTATTGGTAAAATTTAGACATAGATACAACACATTTACTTTGTTGTCGTCAAGTTTAGTGTAGGGCTATCCTTCAAGAGCTAAAATAAACATTTAAACCTATGGTTAGTTTACACACTTGAGAATCTTGAGTTTAGCTCTATGGCCCAAACTAAACCTGCATGATGTATTACTCTACTCCGGTATGACTGTATGAGTCGGGTAAATAACCAACTAAATCAACTAGCACTCCTAGCGAAACATTCCCATTATCTCAAAATCTCAACTCAAATCACATCTCAATTTCAAGAAATTGAATTGTAAGTTACTTTTTTTTTTAAATAAAAGAGTGAATTTAATGTCAAGTTATCTCATTAGCTACTAACTTTTTTCTTTTTAGTATGATTATAAGTTCTAGTATAATAATCGTATATTCCATATATTGTTTTACAATTTGCTACTTGTTATTATGTTCAACTCTAAGGATACATTTTTTCCTACATTCTATCAATAATTTCCGGACAAAAACCCGGTCATGGATCAAAAAGGCACATTAAAGAAATCAATTGAAATTCAAAAGAAGGGTTTCTTGCCTTAAAATATATAATCTCAAATCATGAAATTGAGTACTAAAAAAGAGATGATAAATTCCCATCGTTCATTACCTGGCACGAATGGCTCTCATGCTGGTGGGCTCATAGCCGGTATAGGACTGGGTGCTGTACTCGAAATCGGAGTCGGGGCCCCCGGGGCAGTACACGCAGATGTTTCCCGTGGTGGCAATGTGGGGGCAGCGGTGCGGCTTCGACATCACGGCGACCACGGCGATCCCGGAGGCGGTGCGGACGGGCTTGGCCCGGAGGCGAGGGAGGAGCGCGTCGCGGTCGGACTCGGGGACGGCGGCGATCATCTCAACGAGCTTCGGAGCGCGGGAGAGACCGTACTTCCGGCAGGCGGCGGACTTGAGGGCGTTGAGGTCGACCGTCTCCCCGCGGCGGGACCGCTCGGCCATGGCGGACACGATCTCAGCGATGGCGCGGACCCGGGCCTCCTCCTCGGTGAGCCCCGGAGGGACCTCCACGCCGCCCCGGCCGGGGGTCGGCTTCTTCCTGGACTCCGGCGAGGCCATGAGAACCCGATGATACTTCGGCTGCTTCTCAGCTCTCGCGGGTTGAGCTCGTAGTCTGTAGACCCAACTAGAGGTCGGGTCCCACACATTGAGCCCGTTCATTAATGGGTATGGATCCTCTTGAGTCTTGAACTTGGACCCACTAAGGAAGCAAATGGAGCCGGATTGTCCCGAGGGATGGCTGTAGACACACGAATTTCGTCGGACCCGAACCCGACTTACGTGTGCCGACGCGGATGCAGACCCGACACGCGGACCCAACTCGCGCGCGCAGACGTGGATGCAAACCCGACACGCGGACCCGACTCGCGCGCGCCGACACGGACTCGGACCCCGCCTCAAGAGGGGCCGGCCCCTACTAGGGTCCGAACCCTATAGGGCCGGCCCTAGTGGGGACCGAACCCCATGGAGAGGCCGGCCGGCCCTGCAAGGAAAGGGAAGAAAAAAGAAAGAAAAGAAAAAAGAAAGAAAAGAAAAAGGAAAGAAAAGAAAGGAAAGAAAAGAAAAAGGAAAGAAAAGAAAAGGAAAGAAAAGAAAGAAAAGGAAAAAAATACCGCCATGCGCGGGGGGAGGTAGCGTATGACGTCTGCACACACGCGGATCTGCGTCGATCCCTCGATCCGACGCACAAGACGAAGCACCCGATCGCCATCGATTTCGTGCGCAAAATCCAGCCATAATTGCACCCGCCAGAAAAGGAAAACAACTAAATGTTATTCCCTTCATCAATGGATGAATAAAATCCGGGTAATTATGAGAGAGATACAAAAGGGATTTAAAATTAAAGAGTTCCCATATCTCTCTCCCCACCTCTTTGCCTATAAATAGAGGGGGTGGGGGAAGGAAAAAATGGTCGGGAAATTGAAGACAAAACGCCAGAGCTCTGCAGAAGAGGAGACGTTTCTTCATCGACCCAAGGCTTCACGAGGCACAGTCAAGCCTGTCCCGAGGGATCGGCTTACTGAAAGTCCTCATCAACGTGAAGACCCTTGCACACGAAGATCATCCCTTCGACTCCGTGCACGAAGAAGAAAGCTCGGAGAAGAAGAACCCTTCGACTCTGAAGACGCCAGAAGCAAAGGCCGAAGAAGAAGAGGAGCGGCACTACCCCGTCGTCTCCAACAAGCTTCGACTCCGATCAAGCCCAAAAGCCCGGAGAAGAAGAGGAGCGGCACTACCCCGTTGTCTCCAACAAGCTTCGACTCCGATCAAGCACAAAAGCCCGGAGAAGAAGAGGAGCGGCACTACCCCGTCGTCTCCAACAAGCTTCGACTCCGATCAAGCCCAAAAGCCCGGAGAAGAAGAGAAGCGGCACTACCCCGTCGTCTCCAACAAGCTTCGACTCCGATCAAGCCCAAAAGCCGAGAAGAAGAGGAGCGGCACTACCCCGTCGTCTCCAACAAGCCTTCGACTCCGATCAAGCCCAAAAGCCCGGAGAAGAAGAGGAGCGGCACTACCCCGTCGTCTCCAACAAATCCTCGATCCCGATCAAGCCCCAAAGCTCGGAGGAGAGAAGCGAAGCGTCATCACCCCGTCGTCTTCGACTAACACCTGCGCCATCCACGAAGAAGAAAGCCTGGAGCAGATAGTCTGAAGCGTCGCTACCCCGTCGTCTTCATCAACAAAAGCCGACGCTACAACCGTCGCACGGAGACCGTCGCTACCCTCGTCGTCTTCATCAACAAAAGCCGACGCCACAACCGTCGCACGGAGATCGGTGCTACCCCCACTATCTTCGAAAGCATTCTTCGACTCCGATCACGCCAAAGAAGCCCGGAGAAGAAGAGAAGTCCAGTCGATACGTAAACCGTCGAAGCACCGGAGAAGTAGCCCACGTCGTTCGAAGAAGAAGATCGAGTTGACGCCGAAGCTAAAGCCAACGCAAGAAGCCAAAGCAAAAGCCCCAGTAAAGCCCGCGCCAAAGCAACGCAAGTGCCAAAGCCAAGCGACTACGCCGGCCACGAGCAAAAGCACCGCACGTTCTAGCCGATACGACGCGAAGTCCGGAAGAACGAAAGCATCGCAAGTCTCTCCCAACTACGTCCAAGTGCAAGCGCCGAAGCAAAGCAAAAGCCAGAGCCACGCCGGAGTCAAGCCAAAGCCAAAAAGCCAAAGCCAAAGCCAACGCCAAAAGCTCGATCGACGCCGCGAACCGACGATCAAGGACACTGAGGTTAAACAAGGAACGAGGAAGAAGCGAAGACCGAGGAACGAAGCCGAAAACCCCCTAGCCGAGAAAGCGCGAAGCACGGAAGGGACAAAGCAACGGTGGACATTCCTTAGCCTCTCCAAAACCCTCTCCCTGTAAAACCCCTGTCCTGGGCAGCCCCTTCAGAGCTCTCGCACGAACACCACGTGGAGACGCGGATCAAAGGGATCCCCCAGAAGATCTTTCCCACAATCCCCTGATCAAAACTCGCCACAACCCGGACTCGCTACACCCGAGCAACCCGGGTCCCGGCCACAATTGTAATCTCGTGTGATTCGCAATAAAGACGACCCGCGCTTTTTTCCGCGTCCACAGATTTCTGGCACGCCCGGTGGGACATCTTCTCCTTTCATCCGTACGGTTGAAGAAGCTGCTTGAAGTTTGCAATGGCTGGAACAAACAACGATGCGTTTGCTCCAAGCCTCTCACCAATCGTCGAGTCTCCTCTACTCCGACACGGTGATCCAGTAAATCCGGAGGGTGATGCTCCTCCAATGGTGCGCGTCTACACTCGGCGTACTCGGACTCTTGCGGACGTCTTCGTGCCAGAAGCTACTACCGAAGATGCTCGCCAAAGCGCCGACGAGGCCCTGGTGCATGAAGAAACAAGCCTCGATCCTGGAGCCCGTGTCCAGAAGTTTGGGGAGGACCAGCCCCAACCCCGAACCCGTTCGGGTTCTCCAGCAGACGTTGCACCTCCTCTGCAGGGGGCAAACATCAATCATCAGCCAGAAGCAAGTCGGCGTAACTACGTCTCCGATGATGATGGCGAGGATGCGAACATGCAACACCGAGACGTTCTCCGTCACCATCCTCCGTCCGCTCTTCAGCTCCAAGTCATGCAGATGAACGAGCACATGGCGCAGATTACTCGGCTAATGGAGGAGAAGGATCGTCACATCAACACTCTGCTCCAAAAGCTAAGCGCAAAGGACGCTGCACCAGTCGGCCAACCCGTCGCTTCTCCAGTAGCCGCTCCAGTTCCGTCTTCAACTCCCGCTCCTACAGAGGTTGTTCCGACGATTCAAGCAGTTACTCCAGCGCTCTCTTCGGCTCCCATCCCAGTGGAAGTCGTCTCCCCAATGCCAGCCTCGGTGGCCACACAACCTCCGGCAGCGGCTGCGATGAGTGCTCAGCAAGTCCAAGCATTGATAGCCGACATGATGCGATCCCACGGCAGTAGCCTTCCTCCGATCACGGCGGCATACTCGAAGCCCTACACTACGAGGATCCAGCAGCTACGCTTCCCAGTCGGATTCCAGCCGCCAAAGTTTCAGCACTTCGATGGAAAGGGAAATCTGAGACAGCACGTCGCCCACTTCATCGAGACCTGCAATAATGCCGGCACATATGGCGACGAGATGGTGAAGCAATTCGTTCGCACCCTCAAAGGCAACGCGTTCGACTGGTACGTTGATCTTCCTGCAGGGACCATCGACAGCTGGGACCAGATGGAAAGGGAGTTCCTCAATCGCTTCTACAGCACCAGACGTACAGTCAGTATGACCGAACTCACCGCCGTCAAGCAAAGAAAAGATGAGCCAGTGATCGACTACATCGACAGGTGGAGGAACCTCGCGCTGAATTCACGAGACCGCTTGTCTGAAGACTCGGCCATCGAGATGTGCACCCAAGGCATGCACTGGGGTCTGCTCTACATCCTCAAAGGTATCAAGCCTCGGTCTTTCGAAGAACTCGCAACTCGGGCTCATGACATGGAACTCAGCCTAGCAAACCGCGGGGACTTGAAGAACAAGGACTTCTTGAAGATAGAGAAGAAGGACAAGCCACCGGCAACGAAACTGAAACAAGTCAATGTTGCTGACGTCGCTTCAACCTCCAAGCCGCTCAAGATCGGTGGCAAGCCAGATCAGAAGAAGGGAGTCGCCATACCACTGCCTCCGCCGCTAAGATAAAGGATGACTCTCGAGGAGCTCGAAGCCAAGGAGTACCCTTTCCCAGACTCGGAAGTCTCCTCCATATTCGACCAGCTGCTGCAAGAGAAGATGATAGAGCTCCCTCCTTCAAAGAGGCCCGAGCAGATGCATCGTGTCGACGACCCTCTCTTCTGCAAATACCACCGGGTGGTGAGTCATCCCATCGAAAGATGCTTCGTCTTCAAGGAAAGAATCATGGCGCTCGCTAAGCAAGGGAAGATAGAAATCGACTCCGGGGAGGTTGCTACGGCCAACATGACGTCCATCACCTTCGGCTCCTTCTCGCCGGTACTCGTTGCCGCTCGACGAAGCATGCCCAAATTGCGCATCAACCGTCAAGCTCCAATCGCTAAGTCAACTTCCCAGCCAAAAGTCTCGAAGCGACGTCAGTATACTCCTGCGCTCATCGAGGAGGAAACACCGCTGCCCTGGGGGGAATCATCGCTCACGCCAGCACCTCTTCCAAGCAATGCTGCATCCCAACGGGCGCTCCAAAGGAGATACGAGCAAGGAGATCCGGAAGTCGGTCTGCTGGGCCAGCCTTCAGGGAAGTTTGACTATTACGTCCTCTACTCAAGGCCTCCGTCCGTTTCGATCAACGAAATCAACCCCACCGGCTGGGAATCGAAAGACATGCCAGTAGAGCCTCAAGAAGTGCCAGCACCTCTTCCAAGCAATGCTCCGTCCCAATACGCTCTCCAGAAAAGATACGAGCAAAGAGATCCAGAAGTCGGTCTGCTGGGCCAGCCTTCGGGGAAGTTCGACTATTACGTCCTCTACTCAAGGCCTCCGTCCGTTTCAATCAACGAAATCAAGCCCACCGGCTGGGAATCGGAAGACGTGCCAGTAGAGCCTCAAGAAGTGCCAGCACCTCTTCCAAGCAATGCTACGTCCCAATACGCTCTCCAGAAAAGATACGAGCAAGGAGATCCGGAAGTCGGTCTGCTAGGCCAGCCTTCAGGGAAGTTCGACTATTACGTCCTCTATTCAAAGCCTCCATTGGTTTCAGCTGAAGAAATCAAGCCCACCGGCTGGGAATCGGAAGACGAGTCAGTAGAGCCTCCAGAAGAACAAGTACCTCCGAGGGAACCAGTTGCTGCTGTCGACCATCATCCTAACGGAGGGGAATCCACCGACGAAGAAGCATGGGTCATGCTATCGCGGCGGCGAAAGCCATGGCAAGAAAAGAAGCTCAAGCAAGACCGTGTGATGAGGGGATTCACCAAGCGGAAGACCTACAAGAAGAAGAGCAAGGCTCCGGGGAGGAAGGCTTTCAAAGTGCCGCCAGCAAGCCAAGACGATATCCTTCAGCAGAGTCTTCCAGAGCCGACAACTTTGCAAGAGTTCTTCCCAGATCACTTCCTCCCAGCGGACCAACACATCAAGGTGTCTTGTTGCATGGTCGAAGTCCATGAGGCGTCGGAAGGAAAGAACGAAAGCGAAACTTCTGGAGAAGGCGACTCCACAGATGAGGGAGACGATTCCGACGAAGGGGGCACTGCCTCTCACGACGAAGCAATCTTGCACATGCCGCTCGTAGAGGCTTTGCATCTTCCGAAGAAGGCTCGCCTGGCAATGGCGGCGGCCTTGGCCAATCCAGATAGCTACAAAAGGAAGAGGAAGGACGATCAAAGACGCAAAGCTGTGGCCTCGTGTGATGCGACGATAACCTTTTCAGATGAGGACCTGCAACTCGGGGCGCGATTGCACAACCGGCCTCTTTACGTCTCGGGATACATCAAGGAGAAGCCAGTGAACCGAATCTTGTTGGACTGTGGCTCTGCCGTCAACATCCTGCCCATCCAGACAATGCGGTAACTCGGCATCACCGACGACCAGCTCTCACCAAGTCAATTGGTCATTCAAGGCTTCAACCAGGGCGGACAGTCCACCGTCGGAATCATTCGTTTGAAGCTTTCCATCGACCCGCTGGATACAACGGTCCTCTTCCACATCATCGATTGCCAGACGTCATATCGCCTCCTGTTGGGAAGACCATGGCTGCATGAGAACGGCATCGTGGTCTCCACCTGGCACCAGTGCCTCAAATACTACGAAGAAGGCGTGGAGAGGTGCATAGTTGCGGACGACAAGCCATTCAACGAGGCCGAGGCACACCTGGCCGACGCTAAGTTCTACCAAGCAAAGGGCCTAGTCGCGGAAGTTCTGCCAGCTAAAGCTCCTCGAGCCCAAAAGATTGAAGAAGTGAAGCAGGACAAGACTCCTCTTCCCGTAAATTCGGCGCCACCCTCTGACGAGGCAAGACTCAAGGTCCAAGGAACGCCAAAACCTGGGCAAAGGATGCGCATCAGCTTCGAGCCAAGAGCAACGCAACATACCCCGTTGCCGATCCAAACGGTGCCTGTCCTGCGTCTCGCGCCTCAGTGGCTCCGTAAATCCGAGTGATCGCCTTCTACTCCGACGAGGAAGATGGCCCCGTCGTTATCTCAGGCCAACGTCATCACTCTACAAGAAATGACGGTGCCATTACCTAGCCTGACGCAAGCTCCGAACCCAAGCAGACCTGTCGAATCAGCAGACCTCGAGCAACTCGGATTCAAACCGGAAGGGAGTTGGGGGCAAAATGCTGCCAAGTTGCTGTTTAGAGCTGGCTACAACGAGGAAAGCGCCATGGGCACACTTCTACCAGCAGCAACTCCACATGGGATGACGAGAACTCAAGCTCGGCTATTTCAAAACGGAGAACAAATTCCCCCGAACCGCCGAGGCATCGGCTCCAGTCAAGCTCCATTGGTCATCAGAACCACAGCAAAGAAGACCTTCACCTCGAACTACATCGAGGCGAGGATGGTAGATGAAGCAGCTGAAGGATCGACAATCTCCGATGCACACTCCACCTACCTCAGCCATCCAGACAACAGGAGAGGACGACGACGGGCTCGATGCCAAGCCTTGTTCCGAAAGCAAACCAGAGGTGGTAAAGACTGGTCGAATCGAAAACGCACATCCGTGTTCGAGAGGCTCGGGCCAGTCAAACAATCAAAGAAAAAGTCGGCGTTCGATCATCCGGGGATGCCAATCGAGGACTTTGTCTCAACACCCACCCACCCACCCAGAGCTACCGTCAATCATATCTCCATTACAGATCCCGACAACGGTGACACTTCTGCTTCGGACGATGAGTTGCCCGATGCCCCGCCAGTCCTCGAAGAAGGGGGGCAGTCCACCGTTGATGACTTGAAGGAAATCAACTTGGGCACGGAGACGGAGCCTCGGCCTACATTCGTCAGCACGCTCTTGACTCCTGAGGAAGAAGCCGCATACATCAAACTGCTTAAAGAATACAGAGACGTCTTCGCATGGTCCTACAAGGAGATGCCGGGCCTCGATCCAAAAATCGCAGTGCACCAGCTCAGCGTCAAACACGGAGCCAGCGCTATCAAGCAAGGACAAAGACGCTACCGGCCAGAACTGATACCCCAAATAGAAGGCGAAGTCAACAAATTGATCGAAGCCGGCTTCATTCGAGAGGTCAAGTACCCTACATGGATCTCTAGCGTTGTCCCCGTCAAAAAGAAGAATGGCCAAATCCGAGTGTGCGTGGACTTCAGAGACTTGAACAACGCATGTCCAAAGGACGACTTCCCCTTGCCAATCACGGAGCTAATGGTCGATGCGACGACTGGTCACGAGGTGCTCACTTTCATGGACGGATCATCGGGCTACAACCAGATTCGGATGGCACCCAAGGACGAGGAGCTCACGGCATTCCGCACACCGAAAGGAATCTACTGCTATAAGGTAATGCCGTTTGGCTTGAAGAACGCGGGAGCCACCTACCAGCGAGCTATGCAGAAGATCTTCGACGACATTCTTCATCAAAACGTGGAGTGTTATGTCGACGACCTCGTAGTGAAATCCAAGAAGAGGTCGGCACATCTACAAGATCTTGAGCTAATCTTCAAACGACTTCGAAGGTACCAACTCCGCATGAATCCGCTCAAGTTCGCGTTCGGAGTCTCCTCGGGCAAATTCCTCGGCTTCGTCGTCCGACATCGTGGCATTGAGATAGATCAATCAAAAATTGATGCTATCGTCAATATGCCCGCACCAAAGACAGTGCGAGACCTCAGAGGCCTCCAGGGGCACTT
This sequence comes from Chamaelirium japonicum, assembly GCA_947650365.1. Lineage (NCBI taxonomy): Eukaryota > Viridiplantae > Streptophyta > Magnoliopsida > Liliales > Melanthiaceae > Chamaelirium > Chamaelirium japonicum. Next base: position 21,906,958 of record OX393556.1, read on the forward strand.
GGAATATATCCGAAGATTCATCGCCAATTTGGCTGGAAAGTGCCACCCTTTTAGCCGCCTCATGAAGAAAGGAGCGCCGTTCACATGGGATGAAGCGTGCCAAGAAGCACTCCAAAACATCAAAGCATATCTACTGAAGCCGCCAGTCCTATCAGCACCGGTTCAAGGGAGGCCGCTCATCCTCTACATCGCCGCCCAGGAGCAATCCTTGGGGGCACTCCTGGCCCAGAACAATGAACTTGGCATGGAGACAGCTTGCTACTACTTAAGTCGCACTCTCGTCGGCGCGGAGCTGAATTACTCCCCAATCGAGAAGGTCTGCTTAGCGCTCATCTTCGCCACGAAAAAGCTGCGACACTACATGCTCGCTCACACCATCAGACTCGTCTCAAAGGCCGACCCACTCAAATACATCATGTCGAGACCAGTGCTTTCCGGACGTCTAGCCAAGTGGGCCCTGCTGCTACTTGAATTCGACATCACCTTCGTGCCACAGAAAGCGGTTAAAGGGCAGGCCCTCGCGGACTTCCTCGCAGAATACCCTCTCCCGGCAGAATGGGAGTTATCAGAAGATCTCCCAGATGAAGAAGTGTTCTCCGTCGATATCGCCCCACCTTGGAAAATGTTCTTCGACGGTGCAGCTAGGCAGGACATAGCGGGAGCCGGAGTCATCTTCGTCACCCCGGACAACGAAATACTCCCCTTCTCATTCCTGCTCTCGGAATCATGTTCCAACAACGTGGCAGAATATCAAGCCCTACTCATCGGTCTCGAGCTGGCCGACGAAATGAAGCTTCAAGGACTAGAGATCTTTGGCGACTCTCAACTCGTGATCCAGCAAGTCCTGGGGGCATACGAAGTCAACAAGGAAGACCTGGTACCGTTGCATGCGCAAGCTGTGAAGCTCCTCGAAAAACTCAAGGCTGTTTCCATTCAACACGTTTCCAGAAACCTCAACCAGCAGGCTGACGCACTCGCAAATCTGGCGGCTACACTCCCGTTCCCAGATGAACGTTCGCTCGTCGTCCCTGTCTGCAGGAGATTCGTGATCATCGAAAAAGAGGGTCCGCCCGAGGTACCAGTTCAAACCAACGCGGTGCATGTCCTCGAGATTAAAGAACAAGACTGGAGGCAACCGTTTGTGGAGTATCTCGTTCATGGTAAACTCTCCGAAGATCCGAAGCGCAAAAGTGACATCCGTCGAAGATCTCTGAGGTTCTACCACTTCAACGGCGAACTGTACCGACGGAGCTATGACGGCACACTCCTGAGGTGCCTCGCAAAAGAGGAAGCAGAAGCCGCACTCGAAGAAGTACACGCTGGAATCTGTGGATCGCACCAGTCCGGTCCGAAGCTTCACTTCCGCATCAGAAGGATGGGATACTACTGGCCTACCATGATCAAAGACAGCTTGGAGTACGCGAGAAGATGTCAAGCTTGCCAGATGCACGGGGACTACATCCGTCAACCTCCGGAGCCTTTACACCCAACAATCGCATCTTGGCCCTTCGACGGATGGGGTCTCGACATCGTCGGTCCTCTGCCCAAGTCATCCAAGCAACATCTCTACATCTTGGCGGCAACGGACTACTTCTCCAAGTGGGCTGAAGCGATACCGTTGAGGGAAGTTACGAAGTACTCCGTCATCAGCTTTATCCAGAACGACATCATCTTCCGCTATGGAGTCCCCCGCTACATCGTAACAGATAACGGGAAGCAGTTCAAGAATGCTGCCGTCAGCCAGTTCTGCGCATTGTACAACATTAAGCAGAATTGTTCGACAATGTACAACGCTCCGGCCAACGGTCTAGCAGAAGCCTTCAACAAAACTCTGTGCAAGCTGCTGGAGAAAACCGTCTCGAAGACAAAGAAAGATTGGCACGAACGCATGGACGAAGCACTATGGGCTTACCGAACATCCTTCCGCACGCCGACACAAGCAACGCCGTATTCCCTCGTCTATGGCGTGGAAGCCGTTCTTCCGCTCGAGCTCCAGATCCCGTCACTCAGGATAGCAGTCCAGGAAGGCCTCACCAGCGATGACAACGCCCAGCTCCGCCTAGCAGAATTGGAAGCACTAGATGAAAGACGCCTCGAAGCTCAACAGCGTCTGGAGTGTTATCAGGCCAGGCTCTCTCGCGCCTTCAACAAGAAGATTCGTCCTCGATCATTCCAGATAGGGGAACTGGTGCTGGTGCTACAACTTTAAGTAGTCCTAATTAAGGGACTAAAAAGTGCAATTTAACCCCAAGTATAGGGAGTGTAGCGAAGTAGTAATCTCGGTGAGTCCGAGGTCGAATCCACAGGGACTGAAGGACTAATTGGAACTAATGTGGTGACAGTGCGTGACGTGAGTGCAAATCAGGGTTTTCCACTGAGAGTGGAGCACGAATGATGAAGCTACGTTACTAATTTAACTAGAACTAAATATTGCAATTAATTAAAGGAGGTTACGATGGAGATGAGGCTAAGGCATCCGGGTTCAACCTAGTAATATCTTATGTATTCTTTTGATCAGTAACTATATATGATGATAGCATGAAAATTAAGTTCGGACGCATGCTACAGAGGTCTTTAAGCATTGCACATGCCCGGAGTCGATGTGCAATCAAAAGGACTTGTACACATGCATCGATTTCTAAAGATATGCATCTATCATACTAAAATAGATTAAAAAGCATATGACGAGAGACTCGTGAAGCTCGTGTCATCAAGCCACAGGGATTTGCAAGCATTACGTATGCCCGAAGTCAATACGGAATCAAACGAATTTGCAAGCTAGATGCCATACATCTTAGAATAGTGTCATTCATATAGGATTCAATCATACGAAAATTAAAACTTTATTACTGATCAAAGAAACACATAATAACTACTAGGCATCCCCCATAGCCTTAGCTAGGGGTTTAGCTGTGCATGTTCATAGAGTTTAACATAGAAGCATAAGTGCAAGCAAACTCCATTAAAGAAATACGAAGGATGGCGCTCATGGATGATGGCTTCCGGCGATGGTGACGACGTGCGATGACGGTGACGGCGTGGATTTGGCGACGGTGAAGCGTGGCTCGGAGACGATGGTGTGTGGCGTTGATGAAGATGGTCCGGCCCGGTTGGTGAAGGAGCAAGCCTCGTGTGTCCGGAGATGGTGGAAGGTGATTATGGTCCGGGTGGTGATGAGGTGATGGTCCGGCTCGTGGTGGATGAAGTTCGGGTTGGAACGTCGGGGCTCTCCCCCTTCTGCTAATGGTTCGGTCCCCTCATATAGAGAAGAGGAAGTCTCGTTGGGTAAGGAGAGAGAGACGTTCGGGTAGAGAGAGAAACGGGGAAGAGAGAGACTATCGGGTGGAGGATTTCGTGCATGACTCGGACGGTTTAAGGCAAGAGAGGGAGAGAGACGTTCGGGATAGAATCATAGAGAGAGAAAGTGGGGAGGAGAGAGGCTGTGCGTGGGTTTTGGATATGGTAACGAAGAGAGAACCGATCGGGTGGAGACTGGAGAGAGAGGCGTTCGGATGAGAGATCGTGAGGGATTTAGAGAGAGAAAGTAGGAAGAGAGAGACTTTCGGTAGAGAGAGAAAAAAGGAAAGAGATCTCTCTCTAGAGAGAGAAGATCGGAATAGAAGAGAGAGGGACGTCCGGAGCCGATCGGGTCGGGGGGTGGTTACAGCTCAGGCACGAGAGAGAGACGCGATCGGGAGAAGAGAGAGAGAGGGCTGTGATCTCGGGGCTCACGATCAGGTTTTAGAGAGAGAAACGGAACGGGGGAAAAAGAGACAGCTGGGCTCGGACACCCAGCTGCATGGGTTTACGGTGCACGGACGGCTGGGATCGGTTGAGAGAAAACAGGGAGGAGAGAGAGACGTGCGGACTAGAGCACGGGCCGGGCTGGGTGCATGGGACGGACGGCTGTGATCATGTGGAGATAGGGAAGAGAGGGCTTCGAGTAATGGGCTGCATGGGTTTAAATGGGACGGATGGCTGTGATTTGGATTTAAAGGGTGCCATGCATGAGTGGAGATGTGGAACGGGTGGCTGTGATTTGTTAGGAAAGAAATGAGATCAATGGCCGGGATGTATGCATGCACATGGCTAGTGGAGTTTACATATAGGAGTCGGAAAGGAACTGTGATGGATTTTAGATACGGTAGGGAACTGTTGTAATCGGGTCAGACTGAGTTGGATGGACGGTGGGTGCATGCATGGGCTTGGTGGATCGGAGTTGGGCTTGGGTTTGTTTGCATAGGAATGGAATAGGTATAGCTGGGTTCAATCGCAATGGGATCCTTCGGGAAACTTGATCAGGCTTTGGTCATCGTAAACTGCATCCATCATCAAACCCATCATCGCCTATTTGTATGTCCGTAGTCCTCCTCCAGTTCGTATCATGCGTTGCATTGGCTCAGTAGCATTGTCTTTCGCTTGTTTATTATATTTATCCTTTGTTCCCTCGTTCTTCAGAAAATACTTCAAAACATATTGTGCATCCTTCATCGGGTCGCCGTAAGACTATCCAACGCTTCAGTATGATGTCCTTTATTTTACTGCGTTGAGTATCGGATCAATTCCCTGAAAACACACGTGAAATGATGCGTATGAGGTTCCAATGCAATTATCGATAAAAAGAATAATTTGCACTACCGGGCTCCGTATTTTTCATGCATGTATCGTATGAGTGCGAACCAATATACCGTTATGTCCGTATTAAAGTCTACTATGCATTGGTGCAAAGAAAATGATCCGCTTTACGAGTATATGAAAAGTTTTACGTAGGAAAGCGATGATAATGCAGTAAGAAATAAGCAATAAAATGCATTATTTGGAGACTTAACACACCCCCCAACCAGCTTTTTGCTAGTCCTCAAGCAAAATAAGCGAGAATTCAATGCAAAGATTTTCGATAATAATGCATGATTTCTATCCCCAAAAAGTTTTTTTTTTTTATTTATTAAATGGTAAAACAACATAAAGCAATATTTTTTTTTTTTAACGGAAAGTTTTGATGAATAATTTAAAGTACTCAAGACTAGAGATTCTACGACACAAAGTTTGTAGAGTAGTATTAGCCAATTTCTAGTTTACCGAGTCATCGATTGAGGTCCGGTTATTAACCCTCCGTTAGAAAATATCAAACTACCTGTACTCGAGTGCTCGGTGATATCTGGACTTAACACGACTAGAGCTTTGGTTTTCAAGGGTGCGTCAATACTAATAAACACCAAGAACGGTCAAACGACCTTAAACACTGATTCAAAACCCCGCTGTCTGTCCAGGTTTACGAGAGGTGTAGATGTTCACTTTAATACCACCAGGGCTTTATATGTGATATTCCATGCTTACTCGTGTTTTTACAGCGACGGCTTTCACACTATCTCCCTTTTCTTTTTCTTTTTTTTTTTTTTTTTTTTCAGGTCTCCTTTTTTTAAGGATCTAATTATGTATCCCTTCCTAATTTACACCATGGTAGCTGCACTCTGTGCCCATGACACGCTGCCAACGCTCTCAAAAGTCAGGTAGCCATCCCCATGTTGCTTCTACATTAGATTCACTATGTGTATATAGGATCATTCTCATAACCCTATACACCATGCTTCACTAATATAGTTGCATGTAAGTTAGGACTTTTACATAACTCGACCCTAGACCTTGTAATAGGTAGCCCTTTTCGCTGTACCTGGTCTAATCCACTAGTTGCCTTTTTTTTCTCTTTTTTTTTTTTTCTTTTTTTTTTTTCACCCTATCTCTCCATAGAGCAAACTAAGTGAACAAGACAGTCGTGGTTCATCAGGCCTCTAAGTATTATCAGATCAACAACAATCTATCAAACCTAGACTCCAAAGGTGCAAGCCAGATGTGTAGTGAAGTTTTCAAAATACAATTAACCTGATATTCCATAAGAAGGAATTAATAAAGGGAACTCAACGTCAACACCTTCCGACTATAACTTAAGCCTTTTATAATCTATGTCACTAAGTGCCATATAGTCCTAGCAAGAGTACATAAAAATTATACTCCAAAACTTCCAAAGTAAATAATTTTTTTTTTTTTTTTAATGATAGACAAGAAATTAAAAACAAAAAATTTTATAATCATACGCAAGAAAAGAAAGTTTTTTTTTTTTTTTTTTAAAAAATGAATAAACATAATAAATAGATATTTGGAAAAGTATAAAAAATGCATAAAATTAGAATTCGTCAGGATTCCCACCCCCCAACCTAAATATGACATTGTCCTCAATGTTTAAAAAAAATGATGCACATAATGATATTTTATGGAGATTCAAATATAGAAACATGAAGGATATATCATTTTCAAGAAAGACATAGAGAAGGGTTAGAGATTACCTGAAAAGAAGATTGCACATATTTCCACTGCTTTCCCAAGAACATTACTAGAAAGAAAATAGAATAAAGGAAAAACAAAACTAATATACAAGAAAAAGATCTCTAGCAGATATAGAGATTAATCCTGATAAACAGGATCTTCCAGAGTAGTGGACTCATCCTCTGGAGCAAAGTTTTCCAAAAATGGTTTCAAGCGTTGTCCATTAACTTTAAAGATATTGCCGTTATTTGGGTCTTCAATTTCTATAGCTCCATAAGGATAAACTGTTTTCACAATAAAAGGACCAGTCCATCTAGATTTCAGTTTACCAGGAAATAAATGCAACCTTGAATTATATAAGAGAACTTTTTGAGATGGTTCAAATGTTTTTCGTAAAATATTTTTATCATGAAAGATTTTCATTTTCTCTTTATAAATTCGGTTATTCTCATACGCCTCATTCCTTATTTCTTCTAATTCATCTATTTGGAGTTTTCTGAGCGAGCTAGCTTTGTCAAGATCAAAGTTGAATTTTTTAATGGCCCAATAAGCTTTATGTTCCAGTTCTACGGGTAAGTGACAAGGTTTTCCATAGACGAGTCTAAAAGGAGACATGCCAATCGGGGATTTATATGCAGTACGGTATGCCCAAAGTGCATCGGTCAGTCGTAACGACCAATCCTTACGATCTGGGTTAACTGTCTTTTCCAAAATATTCTTGATCGCCCGATTAGATACCTCGACTTGCCCACTCGTTTGTGGATGATATGGGGTGGCAATTTTATGGGTGATTCCGTACTTTCGCATTAAGGCCTCAAAAGGTCTATTACAAAAATGTGAACCCCCATCACTTATTATGGCTCGAGGTGTTCCAAATCTAGATAGGATATTTTCCTTCAAGAATTTTAGGACAGTTCTATGATCATTAGTTCTACAAGGAATTGCCTCAATCCATTTGGAAACATAATCTACAGCCACTAAAATATAAAGATTGCCAAAAGAAGGAGGGAATGGGCCCATGAAATCGATGCCCCAACAATCAAAAACTTCTATGATCAAAATTGGGTTTAGGGGCATCATATTTTTGCGGGTTATCCCTCCCAACTTTTGACATCGCTTATAGGATTTACAGAAGTCATGGGTGTCTTTAAAGATAGAAGGCCAGTAAAAACCACACTGCAAAATTTTTGCAGAAGTTTTCTTTCCCGAGAAGTGACCACCACATGCTTCTGAATGACAGAAGGAGATGATACTATGAAATTCATTATCAGGCACACATCTCCTAATTATTTGATCTGGGCAGTATTTAAATAAGTATGGATCATCCCAGAAATAATTTCTAACGAGTGCTAGGAATTTTCTTTTATCCTGTTGGGTCCAAAAACTAGGAATTTCACCCGTAACCAGAAAGTTTGCAATATCAGAAAACCATGGTGAAGTCACAAGTGCAAATAATTGTTCATCAGGGAATGTATCTTGGATTGGTGAAGTATCCATGGAATCGGAGATAATGAGGCGGGATAAGTGGTCAGCCACTACGTTTTCTACTCCTTTTTTATCTCGAATTTCCAAAAAGAATTCTTGGAGTAGGAGAATCCATCGAAGCAATCGTGGCTTAGTATCCTTTTTTGAAAGAAGGTACTTGAGAGCCGCATGATCAGTGAAAATTATAATCTTGGATCCTATCAAGTAAGATCTAAATTTGTCTAGTGCAAAAATTACGGCTAAGAGTTCCTTCTCCGTAGTAGAATAATTTACTTGAGCACTATTCAGAGTCCTACTAGCATAGTGGATAACATATGGCTTCTTGTCCTTTCTTTGTCCTAAAACTGCCCCGACAGCATAGTCACTAGCGTCACACATGATTTCAAAAGGAAGATTCCAATCAGGTGGTTGCATAATAGGAGCGGAAGTTAACAAGCCTTTCAACTTGTCAAATGCTTTTTGACAATCATCTGACCACTCAAAGGTATTTTCCTTTTGTAGAAGGTTGCATAAAGGTCTAGATATGATACTAAAGTCCTTAATGAACCTTCTATAATATCCTGCATGACCTAGGAAAGAACGTATATCTCTAACTGTCTTTGGGGTAGACAAATTTGCAATTAAATCGATTTTAGCCTTATCAACTTCGATTCCTTTGGATGAAATAATATGTCCAAGAACAATTCCTTTGGTGACCATAAAGTGGCACTTCTCACAGTTCAAAATTAAACTTTTCTCCCGACAACGAATAAGGACTAACTCCAAATGATGTAAACAGTCATCAAATGAGGAACCAAACACAGAGAAATCATCCATAAAGACCTCCAAAAATTTTTCAACCATATCAGAGAAAATACTAAGCATGCATCTTTGGAAGGTTGCAGGAGCATTGCAGAGTCCGAATGGCATTCGCTTGTAAGCAAAAGTACCAAAAGGACACGTGAAAGTCGTTTTCTCTTGATCTTCGAGATCGATTTCTATTTGATTATAGCCAGAATAGCCATCTAGGAAGCAGTAGAATTGATGCCCTGCTAATCTTTCCAGAATTTGATCCACAAAGGGTAAAGGGAAATGGTCTTTCCTAGTGACAGAATTTAGTTTTCTATAATCAATGCATACTCTCCAACCTGTGGTAACTCTAGTTGGAACTAATTCATTTTCTGAGTTCTTAATCACAGTAACTCCAGACTTCTTAGGGACAACTTGGGTTGGACTGACCCATCTACTATCAGAAATAGGGTATATGATACCCACATCGAGCAATTTTAAGACTTCTGCCCGAACCACATCCTTCATGTTAGGGTTCAGCCTTCTTTGCGGTTCACGAGATGTTTTGGCATTATCTTCTAAATGGATCCTATGGGTGCAAATTGCTGGGCTAATTCCTTTAATATCAGCGATGGTCCAACCTATTGCACTCCTATGCTCTTTTAACACATCCAAAAGTTTGCATTCTTGATCCTGATCGAGTTCAGATGATATAATCACGGGGAATGTATCTTCTTTACCTAGATAAGCATACTTGAGTTCAGAAGGTAAGGGCTTCAACTCAAGTTTGGGTGCTTGGATACTAGATGGAAGAGGAGTATTATTGCTTGGGGGCAACTCTTCAAAACGTGCCTTCCATTTTTCTGTATCTAGCAAAGCAGTTGAGTCTAATAAGGCATTGACTTCTTCAAATATCTCATTCTCATCTATTCCAGCGAAGTGAGCTAGACAGGCCTCTAAAGGATCAGAAGAAAGGGAAGGGACGAATGTATCCTCCGTAATTGTGTCAATCAAATTTATCTCCTGAACTTCACCATCTTCATTTTCATCTCCAGGTTGTTTGCAAATATTAAAGATATTAAAGTCTATGGTCATATTCCCAAAAGAGAGTTTCATCATCCCATTCCGACAATTGATCAAAGCATTGGAAGTTGCCAAGAATGGGCGACCAAGAATGACTGGAATTGCAGTTGTGCTATTTGTGACAGGTTGAGTGTCCAAAACGATAAAATCTACTGGAAAGTAGACTTTATCAACTTGGACAAGAACATCTTCAACGATCCCTCTCGGTATTCGAACAGATCGATCAGCAAGTTGAAGAGTGACCTTGGTGGGTTTTAGTTCACCAAGGCCCAACTGCTCGTATACAGAATAGGGCAGTAAATTGACACTAGCCCCTAAGTCAAGTAAAGCTTGCTCGATCCGGGAGTTTCCTATGATACAAGATATTGTAGGACAACCAGGATCTTTGTACTTGGGTGGGGTGTTGTGCTTTAAAATGGCACTAACTTGTTCTGTCAGAAAAGCCTTCTTTTGTACATAAAGATTTCGCTTTATAGTGCAAAGGTCTTTGAGAAATTTCGCATAGGATGGAATTTGCTTAATTGCATCTAGTAAGGGGATATTGATCTTTACTTGTTTGAAGATATCTAAGATTTCATGGTTAGTTGCCCCCTTTTTAGTTGCAAGCAATCTGTGAGGGAATGGGGCAACTGGTTTATATTTAGGCAATGACTCTTCTTCAGGTTCCGCATTGCTAGTTTCTTCTTCACCCTTATCATTAGGATTTTCCACAGGACTGTCAATCTTTGGTGGAATCTCTTTATCAATGATTTTCCCACTTCTAAGGGTGGTGATAGATTTAGCATGTTCAGCTCGGGAGTTGGAAGGATTTGACATAGGCTTTGACATACTAGAGGATCCTACTTCATGTTGGCTTTTAGGATTAGGAAACGGTTGGGCTGGAAAAGTTCCTTTTTCCCTCACATTGAGTTGTGATTCAATTTTATCGACCGATGTTTTAAGCTCTTGCAAGGTTTGTTTTGTATTTTGATTAATCTGGAATTGACCTTCCATGAATTGCTGCAATGTCTCTTCAAGGGTTTTCTTATGTGGTGGCACATAAGGAGGTTGAGAAGAATTCCCTTGAGATTCATTAGCAGAGGGTCCATGTCTCCAGCTAAAGTTTGGATGGTCCCTCCAATTAGGATTGTAGGTATTGGAATATGGGGAACTAAAGGGTCTTTGATAAGTATTGACTGAGTTCGATTGTTCAACCATTAATTCTTGGAAAGCAGGTATGGATGGACATTCTTGAGCTGTGTGAGAAGGGCTCTCACATAATGCACATACCGTGCTTGCCATTGGGTTAGAAGAGCCAGGTCTTTTGACAAGTTCAATTGCTTCTACTTTCCTAGTAAGATGTGCCATTTTAGCATTCAAATCAGCTTCTTCTCTTAGTTGATAAATCCCTCCTTTAGGAGTGGATTTTTCAGTTTTCTCGGATAATTCCCATTGTTGGGCATTTTCGGCTAGGGACTCACAGAAGTCCCATGCCTCATCAGGGTTCTTGGCCATAAACTCCCCATTGCACATGGTTTCAACTAATTGACGCATATGGGGTGTTAGACCATCATAGAAAAAACTGACAGTCCTCCACATCTCAAAACCATGGTGAGGACATTTAAGGAGCAGATCCTTATATCTCTCCCAACACTGATAGAATGATTCACCCTCCTTTTGGGAGTAGCTCATGATGTGCCTACGTAGTGCATTGGTTTTGTGAGTGGGAAAAAATTTCTTTAAGAACTCTCGGCTCATCTCGGCCCACGTTGCTATCGATTGTGATCTTAAAGCATGGAGCCAAGATTTTGCCTTTTCTTTCAGAGAAAAGGGAAAGAGGCGTAATCTAATTGCATCTTCAGAGACGTTTCGAAACACCAAGGTGGCACATATATCATCAAATTCTTTTAGGTGAAGATATGGATCTTCAGATTCAAGGCCATGGAATCGAGGGAGCAATTGGATTACACCAGGTTTTAGTTCAAATTGATATGCATCAGTTGCAGGTAACACAATGCACGATGGTGTACTAGATCTAGCCGGTATTAAGTAATCTCGAAGAGATCGGATTACTGGATTATTTTGAACTTCATTGTTACCATGATTACTTCCTACATCATTTTCGTTATCAGCCATATTTTTAGAATGGTTTTTAGACAGGTTTTGTTCAGATTCAGTTCTACTTAATCTTTGTGTATGATCCCGATACCACAAGGGCATACACAAGATGCAGAGGCAAAAGGTAAGTCAAAGGTTTGCAAGCAAATGTATGCACCACCTAGAGCCTTCTATACGAACGCTCTCGTTTGAAGGGGATAACAGACTAGACACACATACGCCTACACCGAGACGTATGTGCCGAGCTTTCCCACGAGAGCGTAAGTTGATGCGAGATAGCAAATACAGAGAATTTAAGGAACGAGTGTACCAGGGATAAGAAGATCTTTATTTAGGCAAGCGCGCAGTACTCATTCGCAATCAACGGTCGACTCCGCGTCCAATATTCAGATCTTTTTTTTTTTTTGTTTTTTTTTTTGTTTTACCTGAAAAGAAAGAAAAGAAGTGCTTAGTATATTGAATGCAAAGAGAAAGCAAAGACTAAAAAGAAAAACGTGAATGCGAAGTTCCTATTCGTCCGTTGCAATCCCCGGCAACGGCGCCAAAAACTTGCTACAACTTTAAGTAGTCCTAATTAAGGGACTAAAAAGTGCAATTTAACCCCAAGTATAGGGAGTGTAGCGAAGTAGTAATCTCGGTGAGTCCGAGGTCGAATCCACAGGGACTGAAGGACTAATTGGAACTAATGTGGTGACAGTGCGTGACGTGAGTGCAAATTAGGGTTTTCCACTGAGAGTGGAGCACGAATGATGAAGCTACGTTACTAATTTAACTAGAACTAAATATTGCAATTAATTAAAGGAGGTTACGATGGAGATGAGGCTAAGGCATCCGGGTTCAACCTAGTAATATCTTATGTATTCTTTTGATCAGTAACTATATATGATGATAGCATGAAAATTAAGTTCGGACGCATGCTACAGAGGTCTTTAAGCATTGCACATGCCCGGAGTCGATGTGCAATCAAAAGGACTTGTACACATGCATCGATTTCTAAAGATATGCATCTATCATACTAAAATAGATTAAAAAGCATATGACGAGAGACTCGTGAAGCTCGTGTCATCAAGCCACAGGGATTTGCAAGCATTACGTATGCCCGAAGTCAATACGGAATCAAACGAATTTGCAAGCTAGATGCCATACATCTTAGAATAGTGTCATTCATATAGGATTCAATCATACGAAAATTAAAACTTTATTACTGATCAAAGAAACACATAATAACTACTAGGCATCCCCCATAGCCTTAGCTAGGGGTTTAGCTGTGCATGTTCATAGAGTTTAACATAGAAGCATAAGTGCAAGCAAACTCCATTAAAGAAATACGAAGGATGGCGCTCATGGATGATGGCTTCCGGCGATGGTGACGACGTGCGATGACGGTGACGGCGTGGATTTGGCGACGGTGAAGCGTGGCTCGGAGACGATGGTGTGTGGCGTTGATGAAGATGGTCCGGCCCGGTTGGTGAAGGAGCAAGCCTCGTGTGTCCGGAGATGGTGGAAGGTGATTATGGTCCGGGTGGTGATGAGGTGATGGTCCGGCTCGTGGTGGATGAAGTTCGGGTTGGAACGTCGGGGCTCTCCCCCTTCTGCTAATGGTTCGGTCCCCTCATATAGAGAAGAGGAAGTCTCGTTGGGTAAGGAGAGAGAGACGTTCGGGTAGAGAGAGAAACGGGGAAGAGAGAGACTATCGGGTGGAGGATTTCGTGCATGACTCGGACGGTTTAAGGCAAGAGAGGGAGAGAGACGTTCGGGATAGAATCATAGAGAGAGAAAGTGGGGAGGAGAGAGGCTGTGCGTGGGTTTTGGATATGGTAACGAAGAGAGAACCGATCGGGTGGAGACTGGAGAGAGAGGCGTTCGGATGAGAGATCGTGAGGGATTTAGAGAGAGAAAGTAGGAAGAGAGAGACTTTCGGTAGAGAGAGAAAAAAGGAAAGAGATCTCTCTCTAGAGAGAGAAGATCGGAATAGAAGAGAGAGGAACGTCCGGAGCCGATCGGGTCGGGGGGTGGTTACAGCTCAGGCACGAGAGAGAGACGCGATCGGGAGAAGAGAGAGAGAGGGCTGTGATCTCGGGGCTCACGATCAGGTTTTAGAGAGAGAAACGGAACGGGGGAAAAAGAGACAGCTGGGCTCGGACACCCAGCTGCATGGGTTTACGGTGCACGGACGGCTGGGATCGGTTGAGAGAAAACAGGGAGGAGAGAGAGACGTGCGGACTAGAGCACGGGCCGGGCTGGGTGCATGGGACGGACGGCTGTGATCATGTGGAGATAGGGAAGAGAGGGCTTCGAGTAATGGGCTGCATGGGTTTAAATGGGACGGATGGCTGTGATTTGGATTTAAAGGGTGCCATGCATGAGTGGAGATGTGGAACGGGTGGCTGTGATTTGTTAGGAAAGAAATGAGATCAATGGCCGGGATGTATGCATGCACATGGCTAGTGGAGTTTACATATAGGAGTCGGAAAGGAACTGTGATGGATTTTAGATACGGTAGGGAACTGTTGTAATCGGGTCAGACTGAGTTGGATGGACGGTGGGTGCATGCATGGGCTTGGTGGATCGGAGTTGGGCTTGGGTTTGTTTGCATAGGAATGGAATAGGTATAGCTGGGTTCAATCGCAATGGGATCCTTCGGGAAACTTGATCAGGCTTTGGTCATCGTAAACTGCATCCATCATCAAACCCATCATCGCCTATTTGTATGTCCGTAGTCCTCCTCCAGTTCGTATCATGCGTTGCATTGGCTCAGTAGCATTGTCTTTCGCTTGCTTATTATATTTATCCTTTGTTCCCTCGTTCTTCAGAAAATACTTCAAAACATATTGTGCATCCTTCATCGGGTCGCCGTAAGACTATCCAACGCTTCAGTATGATGTCCTTTATTTTACTGCGTTGAGTATCGGATCAATTCCCTGAAAACACACGTGAAATGATGCGTATGAGGTTCCAATGCAATTATCGATAAAAAGAATAATTTGCACTACCGGGCTCCGTATTTTTCATGCATGTATCGTATGAGTGCGAACCAATATACCGTTATGTCCGTATTAAAGTCTACTATGCATTGGTGCAAAGAAAATGATCCGCTTTACGAGTATATGAAAAGTTTTACGTAGGAAAGCGATGATAATGCAGTAAGAAATAAGCAATAAAATGCATTATTTGGAGACTTAACAGCTGGCAGTCAAACGCCCCATCATTCTCTCGCATCGAGGAGGGAAGAAATTTGATGCCAAATGGGATGGCCCGCATTCCGTCAAGGAAGTCTACTCCAACGGTGCCTATCTCCTCACCACGCTGGAAGGGCTGACACTCGGCCCTATCAACGGCAAGTACCTCAAAAGGTACTACGCCTAAAGCAAGGCCACACCCCTTGTTCAAAAAAAAAAAAAAAAAAAAAAAAAAAAATGAACTACGTGCGACTTGATCCCCCTTAGGGGGGTACGTAGGCAGCCTGAGAAGTTACTTCAGGTTCAGTCCGACCAAAAGAAAAAGACAACAAAGTTCCATGGAAAGGGTGTGGCAAAATGAGGCGATATCATTAATGAAGCGAAGGTAGTACATTTCATAAGTCCTGAAAAAGAAAGCCACAATGAAACCAGGAACAACTAAAAGAAGGTGTCCAGAGCTTGGAGACGGCGCAGCAGCTCCTCCCTAGTCGCCTCCACTCTCTGAAGCTCCACGGGACGAGCAGCCAGAAGCTCGCGACGGGTTGCCAAGTCCGACTGCTGCCTCAAGTGACTCGCCTTTAAAGCGCTCTCCGCGGCCTCGGCCCGCTCCAAACGAGACTCCGCCTTTCTAAGTGAGGCGCGCGCAGACTCCAACTTCTTCTGGGCCTTCGACAGGCTGGACGTAGCCTCCGCAAGTTGATGCTCGGACTGACTTAGACTCGCCTCAGCGGCCTCCAGCTCAGAAAGGGAGCTCCCCTCCAGCAAAGCCCGCCGGGATCGATAAGCCTCGCTATCGGTCACAAGCAGGTTCATCTGATCGACGAAAAGAGAGCTGTCAACTTTGAACTCTGCCAGGCTCGCGCAAAACTCTGCACCGTCCGTCGACCACCAGTCCTGGAGGGCGCCAAGGCCGGCAGTTTGGAAAGGCTCCAACGTCGACTTGATATACTGCCGGCAGCTCGCGAGAAGGAACTCTGAGACTCTGCTCCTCGGCCTCAAATCCGGGCGAGGCGCCTCGGAGTAGGTAGGCAAGACCTTCCCTCCCACTGCGGCCGCAACAGGAGCCGCCCGCGCCAACGAGGGTGGCGGAACCGGGAAAACCGCCGCTACCGCTGCAATAACCGTCTCCACCAAAGGACACGAGGGCACAGTCATCGGGGAACACCGCTTGTCGACGCTCGAGACTTCAGCCTCCTCGCCAAAAGACAAGGCGTCGACATCGATGTCGTCCGGGTTAATGTCGCCCCTAGGGAAGTTCTCCCCGCAAAGTCCGAGGAGATCCAGATCATCCGGAGGGATATCTAGCCCACAGGGTTCGGGCACTTCCTGCGCGGCACCGGTGGACGAATGCCCAAGAGGCACCTTTGAAGAGCTCGCTCCGCGCTCTACCACTATAACGGAATCTGGTCAAAAGAAAGAAACGGTGCTCAGCGCGATAAAACTTCCTAAACATAGAGGGCAAATAAAATGAAGAGAGCTCCATACCTGTGTGGTCAGACGAAGCGGTCCTAGACGGAGGAATCACCTCATCTTTCAGAAGTCCAGGTTCCTCGGCGTCCTCCGTCAGACAAGGAACTCTCGGGACCATCCCGCGAGGAATGCACACTTTTCTTCTCTTGGGAGGGACACCCTCAACTTCGGCCTTCGGGAAACAAAATGCCCCAGGGACACTAGTAAGCTCGGCATCCAGCACCGGAACGGAAGAAGGGACACGACGAGCACTGGAAAGGCGACTACAGCTCCTCTGCGCTCTTTGAAGCCCCAGTCGGAGGCGACGGTCCTCCACTCCCGCAGAGTGATTGAAGCAGAAATTCCTGAACCCGCTACTCACCAAGACGTCGACTGGAAAACTCGCAAGTAAAGGAGAAACTCGCCCTTCAACCCACTGGCGGTATTCCGGAGTCGCGGCATCCCGAAATCCGGACTTAGCCCCAGGAAAGAAACTCCCGCCAGTCAAGCGAGCGTAGAGAGAAGCCCACAGACGGTAACCCTCCTGCGGACTGATACGTCCCTGCAACTGCTGAGGCATGCCAGAGACTTCTTACCGAAACCCCTGTTGGCGAGCAAAGCGATGAGGGGAGTACTGCTCCACCTCCACCACATCCCCCTTGCGCCAGACCAAGTAGCCAGGACGGCAGCTGACCATATTCCAGTAGAGACTGTCCGGGAGCTCCTCGTTATCGTACACAGTCGACCTCTCCAAGGGCAGCACCGAATGCTCTGACAGGAATTCGAAATCGACGCTCCCCATCCTCCTCAAAAGGGTGCGAGCACACTCTCTCGGACGCTCCCAACTGATAAAGGCGTTCAAGATCCCTCCTATCCCGGGCAAGAAAGGCAGCTCAGCTGGATGCCCTCGTCTGGCAAAGATCCCCTTTCGGGAAATGCAGAGCTACCCACCCGTATAAATAATGCAAGGGTCCGAATGCAGTCGACCGGCCGAGCTCCTCCTTGGCCTTATCAGAGCCAGACAAGTCCCAGTAAGTCCCGCTGAGAGCCCGATACAAGGCGCATAGTATGGCCGGGGCTAGATTGAAGAGCTCGCCCCTCTCCATCCTGGAAGCGGCAAGGAAGGTCCCCAGACGAATAGCCTCCCCAGAACACGGAAGCACGAACCGGCAGAGGAAGATGACCAGCCCAGCAGCTCGGTAAACCGATCGCCACTCCTCGCTATCCCGTTTCAGGCCAAGGAGTTCCTAGGGACACTGCTTCCCCTCCATTGAGTGCTTCTCTCGAGCCAAGGAGTCGATAGGCCTCACAAAGGAGCGAAGCGGAGGTCTCTGCATCTGAGCGATCTTCCACATCGGGTGAGCCGAAGGCGCTGGAGACCTATACTCACCTCTGAACCAAAAGTCGACCCAAGAAGAAGGACGCACTCGATCTGATTGATCCCGCGCCGCAATGATAGCATGTGCCTTGAACAGAAGAAGGCAAGAACTCGGAGCGTAGCTGCTGTCCAGCAGATCCTTCAAGGCAGGCACCTCCTCTTGGTAGTAGTTCCGTACCTCGGGGCACCCGGAAACGATATGGACGTCACGAAGCGAGATGCCTATCTCCCCCGCCCCAGTAAGGAAGGTGTTAGTTTCCGGACACCAAAGCTCACAAAGTGCGCGGTGCATCCCCTCCGGACGACTGTACTCCCGACGGGCCGGCGCCAGAAATTTGGCCAATAAGTTCATCTCAGGTTCCGCGCCAAAGACCTCGTAGAGCTCGTCCATCCACTCGCGAAAGCCGCAAAGGTACTGGACGTCTCCCCGAGGCCAAGAGTCGGTGCCCCATCGGGTCAGCCTAGCGCATATCTTCGAGGCAACAACTGGTGTAGGCACGAACTCTTCATCACAATGATGGAACGGAAGACTCAAACTCGGCCGCAGAAGCTTCATGGAGATCCCTTCGTCAGTATGAATCTTCTCACTTAATTTCAGCATCCCGCAAGTCGCATCCGCGACTTCATCTTCCGTGATGCGCTCGTGCACAAAGACACGGAGCAACGACAGAAGGTCTTCCCGCCTTGAGCTGCGGTGACGGCGCACACGAGTGTAAGGAAAGCAAAGGCATCTCCTCCCGTCGAAGAAGTCCTCGTCTATCCAGCCCGAGGAAGTCAAACTCTCGAAGACGCGAGCCCTGGAAGACCGTGAAAGGAGGCAAGTCAAGACAAGTGCGTACACGAAAAAAAAAAAAAAAAAAAACTAAGGGGGCCTGCACCCCTGTCAAGAGGATTGCCCGATTCAAGATCACTCTCCAGCCAGCCCGCACCCGTGTCGCGACCTGTGCGCCACAAGCCGACACTGTTATCATCGGCACCTTCGAAGTTCAAAAAAAAAAAAAAAAAAAAAAAAAAAAAAAAAAGTCAACGAGTGGGGGCCCACGGGCCCCTCTCCCCCAATCAATGACCAACAGCCAAAGAAGGGGGGGGGGACCACAACGCCCCCCTCCTCCGTTCCGGTCGGGGCCAACCCCGACTCCGTCGCCGATACAACCGGGGAGGGGGGGGCGCCCAACTCGGGGCCGCCGCCGCCCCTTCGCCGACCCGTTCGGGGCCAAGCCCGACCCGGCCGCCGCCGCCTGCGCGCCACCGCACCGTCGCCCGCACGCGCGCCCCCCGACCCGGCCTCCGCGACCTCCGGCCCAGCACCGCCCGCGCCGCCTCCGTTCGCGCGCAGCACCGCACCGCCCGCGCCGCCTCCGGCCCCGTGCTGGCCACGCGCAGCCCCGCCGCGCCCCGCGCCGGCGCTGCTGCCACTGCTGCCCATGCAGCCCGGAACCGAAGAAGAAGAAAGAAAAAAAAAAAAGAAAAGAAAAAGAAAAGAAAAGAAGAAGAAGAAGAAGAAGAAGGAGGAAGAGAGAGGCGGCGAAGGCGACCCGCACCTCAGCCGCGCTCCTCCATCCTCCCCGCCGCGAGCCTCGTCGCATCGTCGCTTCGAACCCGCCTTCGCAACGACCGCGAAATCGCGCACCATCGCCGCCGACGAAAGAGGCGACACCGGGAAGACGGAGCAAGTCTCGTGCAACCCCAGGCAGCTCACTTCCGACGACGGTCTTCAGAAGCCGGCAGAACCTTCGCGCGGAAGCACCAGGCCGACGAAAGAGGCGACACCGGGAAGACGGAGCAAGTCGCGTGCAAACCCAGGCAGCTCTCTTCCGACAACGGTCTCCAGAAGCCGGCGGAACCCTCGCAAAGAAACGCAATGACGGATGGAGGGGGTAGGGGTCCTTAAATAGACTCCCGACCCTGCCCACAAAAGGAATCAAGGACAAGCGCTCTACGATTCCTACGTGTCCAAACCCGACACGCTCTCACCGACGCACTCGTCCTTGAGGGGGCATTTGTAGACACACGAATTTCGTCGGACCCGAACCCGACTTACGTGTGCCGACGCGGATGCAGACCCGACACGCGGACCCAACTCGCGCGCGCAGACGTGGATGCAAACCCGACACGCGGACCCGACTCGCGCGCGCCGACATGGACTCGGACCCCGCCTCAAGAGGGGCCGGCCCCTACTAGGGTCCGAACCCTATAGGGCCGGCCCTAGTGGGGACCGAACCCCATGGAGAGGCCGGCCGGCCCTGCAAGGAAAGGGAAGAAAAAAGAAAGAAAAGAAAAAAGAAAGAAAAGAAAAAGGAAAGAAAAGAAAGGAAAGAAAAGAAAAAGGAAAGAAAAGAAAAGGAAAGAAAAGAAAGAAAAGGAAAAAAATACCGCCATGCGCGGGGGGAGGTAGCGTATGACGTCTGCACACACGCGGATCTGCGCCGATCCCTCGATCCGACGCACAAGACGAAGCGCCCGATCGCCATCGATTTCGTGCGCAAAATCCAGCCATAATTGCACCCGCCAGAAAAGGAAAACAACTAAATGTTATTCCCTTCATCAATGGATGAATAAAATCCGGGTAATTATGAGAGAGATACAAAAGGGATTTAAAATTAAAGAGTTCCCATATCTCTCTCCCCACCTCTTTGCCTATAAATAGAGGGGGTGGGGGAAGGAAAAAATGGTCGGGAAATTGAAGACAAAACGCCAGAGCTCTGCAGAAGAGGAGACGTTTCTTCATCGACCCAAGGCTTCACGAGGCACAGTCAAGCCTGTCCCGAGGGATCGGCTTACTGAAAGTCCTCATCAACGTGAAGACCCTTGCACACGAAGATCATCCCTTCGACTCCGTGCACGAAGAAGAAAGCTCGGAGAAGAAGAACCCTTCGACTCCGAAGACGCCAGAAGCAAAGGCCGGAGAAGAAGAGGAGCGGCACTACCCCGTCGTCTCCAACAAGCTTCGACTCCGATCAAGCCCAAAAGCCCGGAGAAGAAGAGGAGCGGCACTACCCCGTCGTCTCCAACAAGCTTCGACTCCGATCAAGCACAAAAGCCCGGAGAAGAAGAGGAGCGGCACTACCCCGTCGTCTCCAACAAGCTTCGACTCCGATCAAGCCCAAAAGCCCGGAGAAGAAGAGGAGCGGCACCACCCCGTCGTCTCCAACAAGCTTCGACTCCGATCAAGCCCAAAAGCCCGGAGAAGAAGAGGAGCGGCACTACCCCGTCGTCTCCAACAAGCCTTCAACTCCGATCAAGCCCAAAAGCCTGGAGAAGAAGAGGAGCGGCACTACCCCGTCGTCTCCAACAAATCCTCGATCCCGATCAAGCCCCAAAGCTCGGAGGAGAGAAGCGAAGCGTCATCACCCCGTCGTCTTCGACTAACACCTGCGCCATCCACGAAGAAGAAAGCCTGGAGCAGATAGTCTGAAGCGTCGCTACCCCGTCGTCTTCATCAACAAAAGCCGACGCTACAACCGTCGCACGGAGACCGTCGCTACCCTCGTCGTCTTCATCAACAAAAGCCGACGCCACAACCGTCGCACGGAGATCGGTGCTACCCCCACTATCTTCGAAAGCATTCTTTGACTCCGATCACGCCAAAGAAGCCCGGAGAAGAAGAGAAGTCCAGTCGATACGTAAACCGTCGAAGCACCGGAGAAGTAGCCTACGTCGTTCGAAGAAGAAGATCGAGTTGACGCCGAAGCTAAAGCCAACGCAAGAAGCCAAAGCAAAAGCCCCAGTAAAGCCCGCGCCAAAGCAACGCAAGTGCCAAAGCCAAGCGACTACGCCGGCCACGAGCAAAAGCACCGCACGTTCTAGCCGATACGACGCGAAGTCCGGAAGAACGAAAGCATCGCAAGTCTCTCCCAGCTACGTCCAAGTGCAAGCGCCGAAGCAAAGCAAAAGCCAGAGCCACGCCGGAGTCAAGCCAAAGCCAAAAAGCCAAAGCCAAAGCCAACGCCAAAAGCTCGATCGACGCCGCGAACCGACGATCAAGGACACTGAGGTTAAACAAGGAACGAGGAAGAAGCGAAGACCGAGGAACGAAGCCGAAAACCCCCTAGCCGAGAAAGCGCGAAGCACGGAAGGGACAAAGCAACGGTGGACATTCCTTAGCCTCTCCAAAACCCTCTCCCTGTAAAACCCCTGTCCTGGGCAGCCCCTTCAGAGCTCTCGCATGAACACCACGTGGAGACGCGGATCAAAGGGATCCCCCAGAAGATCTTTCCCACAATCCCCTGATCAAAACTCGCCGCAACCCGGACTCGCTACACCCGAGCAACCCGGGTCCCGGCCACAATTGTAATCTCGTGTGATTCGCAATAAAGACGACCCGCGCTTTTTTCCGCGTCCACAATGGCAAAGGTGCGGTTTAAAACCGTGAACCGCGGAAAACCGCACCACGTGCTGTGGTTTTGGTTTGCCAAAATATAAAACCGTCGCGGTGCGGTGCGGTTTCAGTGTTGCCCAAAACCGTAAAAAGCTGCACCGTTTAGACCATTATAATGTTAAACCGTGGTGCACTGCACCGCATGGTGCGGGTTCGGTTTTACATATGGTACACCGTTGTTGTGCAGTGCGGTTTCGGTTTTGCCCAAAATCGCACCGAAACCGCACCGTTGCCATCCTTCAATTGGTCAGAGAGGAGACCCGAAACATTAGTAGGGTTGGATCAGCTTCTTTTAGTTTATTGGGTCGGGTTAAGCTCCATTGATGTCAACAATGACCTTATCCAAATTCGACCCAACCTTTATACATTCAAGAAAGTACTTTTCAAAACTGAAGGGTGTTGCTTGTCACGAACTTAGATTTTTTCCTTCGGTACAGCTCGTGCTGCACTCGAACCACCTCCTCGTAGTTGCTGCACTTGGGCCACCTCCTTGTAGTCAAGTCAGCCTTTCCTCAAAGTTTCTCCACATGAAGATTTTTCCTCGCTCGCTTCCACACACACACGAGACGAGAAAAGACGGACGGAATAGAACCCTATTACTATGGAGAATTACACTGGTGAAAATGAGTCATCCCCCATATTTATAAGTATGTACAAGAGTCATCAGGTTATTATGCCAATTATCACAAATCTACACATTTTTACAATAAATACTTATAAATACGATATAAGATATTTTATAATATCTATATCTATACTAATAAAGAAAAAAGTGCCGTGTTGCAAAATAAAGAAAAAGAATATTGATAATGGGTTGCGTTTTGGAAGCGAAGGTTTTTTTTTATAGAGAATCCCTCTTGAGAGATGAGGGGAGGTTCAGCCTAGACCCTACCAATTTATTACAACAAGAAGAAATAATAGCTAATGCCTAAGAGGTATCGATACCCGAGGTGTAACCACATCCAACACGAGCTAACAAAATTGCCATGCACTACAAGCAAGAAAAACGAAAAAAACCCCTTAGTCCCAGACTTGGAAGCCCTTGATCTTTCCAGTTCACGGATCTGTACTAGAAAAGACCACGTGCCTTTCCCCTCGATGTTGAAGCCGACAGCCGAAGCTATATCAAGAATGGTGTTGTCCTCCAGCAGGTTGAGGGGTAGGCCCAGATCCTCCCCATCAATGTTAGACAATTGATCCTGAAGGTTCTGTATGAGGGGGATCAATCTCCTGTGGCCCGAATGAGTAATACCCTCGACGGAAGTCGAGCAGGCTGGTAGGGTCGGAACACCTATGTAGGCCAAGCTAGGCCGGGGTGGTCAGTGGAGCAAGTCAGATTAAAGGGCTCTAGATTTGGCTCGAAGTGAAGCCCTGACCTCAATCAAATCCGACCCCCGATTTGCCAGTCGAGAACTGCGGTGCATACTCAACCCACTTACACTTTGATATGAAGTCGCAACACTAGCTGGAATCACATGCTCATTACTCACCATCAGCTCTGATTTCTGCTCATCCGCTTAGGGATGGCAACTGTACGGTTTAAAACCGAAAATCACTGTAAACCACAACGCATAGTGCGATTTTGGTTTGCCAAAATATAAAACCGTCGTGGTGCGGTGCGGTTTTGGTTTTCGATTTCGGTGTAGCGGTGCGGTTTCGGTTTCGACCAAAATCGCATAAAACCGCATTGTTTAGGCCAATCTAGTGATAAACCGCATGGTGCAGTTTCAGTTTTACATAATTACACCATTGCGGTGCGGTGCGATTTCGGTGTGGCGGTTCGGTGTTTCGATGTTGTTTCGATTTTGCCCAAAACACCGAAACTGCACCGTTGTCATCCCTACATCTGCTTGGGCTGCATCAGCACCACCAGCCCCTTCATCATCACCATCAGCACAAACATCAGTACCATCATCAGCACCATGAGATGCAGAATTCTGCACAATTGAAACCTTTAATGCATAATTCTGTCTCGAGGATTGCGTCCAGTCACCTCAATCGTCACACTATCTGTTGTAGTTAGAACTACTACCTTACACCTTCTTTCTTTCGCATTGCTATCTCCAGCAGATTCCTGCACAATTGCATAAGCTTCCTCGTCCGCATCTTGAGCATTGTGAAGCCTGATGTCCACTGCCTCAGTTACCTTGGTCATTGCATCAGCACCAACCTCGATACTCACCTTGTCAACAATGGGCTGCATTTCGGAGATGAAGGATCAATGCCCACTTCCCTTAACTTCTCTCTTTCTCTCATCAACTCCCTTAGTATCCTCCTCCTCCTCCTCCTCCTCCTTCTTTATGTTGCATCATAACGACTTCTTTACATTTTCTTAGTGGATTTCATCTGGTCGTACCCGTCAGCAACTACACCAATGTACTCCTTGGTTAAACCCTCATCGGTTGTGCTGAAGACCACCATGCTTCATAAGGCATCATCTGCAACAACCACCTCGGACGCTGTTTCCATGTAGGAGTTGGGGGCCACTGCGCTTGGTAAGGCATTGCCTGCAACAACTGCCCCGCCTCTGTCGTCGTTTCCATGTATGTCTACTCTCTCCCATTTTTGCATGTTGTTGTATTCCTTCAGTTTTTGGTGTGGGCTGGCTTGATGGCTTATTTTGCTCACCAATGTGTTGCGGAAACCTTTCGGGTGATGGATCCACTTGGGCTCGGACCAATCCCTTCAGGAATGCACACTGACCCACTTGAAAGTTTTCCTACGCATTCATGGGTAACTCGAGGGGGTGAGGAATTGAACCCACAACCTCCTCATAAAGAATCAGTTGCTAACCAACTCCCCTATCCCCTAGTGGGAGGCTCATTATCCTTTATATGTTGGGTTGATTATTGTAGGGATTTACTAGGGAATGCTTCGTATGGGAACATTCCCTTCTCGATATCCAATCTGAAGGTGCTTGAGGATATGTAAGCTACCACTATTAAATGATTTGGTTATATTTTTTTTTTTCCTTTGGTTTCTCGTTTTAGGGTATCATTTACTAATGGATTTTGGAAATGCAGGATCCTGGGGATAGAAAAGAAAGGAACGTAGAACGAGGCCTTGAGCAATTGGTTAATCATGACAGGCCTACCTTTCACACACTGTGTTGTGCGACCATAAATGTCGATCGACTTAGGTGATGGGCTTTTTCAAAACCTTATAAACTTTTAAGTAACTAGTAACCCTATAGCCTTTTAAAGTTATCAAAGCAAACTTGCATAGCCCGATCCACTATAAAATTAGACTAGATTTAGATAAAGCTAGTGAGGAAGCTGAATGACTAAGAAACTTCCTTATGGACATTCCTTTATGGTCAAAGTCTATTCATGGTGTACTTATTCATTGTAATAGCCAAGAAGCTATAATGAGGGTCAATAATAATTCATATAATAGAAAGTCACGATATATTGATCGTAGACTCAACATTGTGCGACAGATTTTGAAAGAAGGGATATTTGCCATTGACTATGTAAAGTCAAAAGATAACCTAGCATATCCCTGAACAAAAGGTTTAGCTAGAGAACTAGTTCTAAATACATCGAGGGGGATGGAGTTGAGGCTTATAAATGCAAAGCCATGACTATAGGGTTGCTTACAACGATTATATGTATGTAGAGTGGAACTACTCTAAGAAGCAACATAGAGATGGCTACCAGACTCATGATTACGTGTGTAGCATATTATGGATACATAATACAATTGCCATGGTGTCAATTAGGAAGGGATACCAAACTAGGTTTGTGACAAGGTAAATTTTCTTTTGAAAAGAGTCTAAAATTAAAGGGGAGTATAAATATATAGATAGGGGGCTTCAATAGCTTTGTGATGTATCTTCTGAAGTCCCCAAACTTACTAGGTAGTGTTTGAGAGTTCACAAGTCCTATGTTATGTAGAATGACACATTGAGAGACAGTGTAACCTAGTCAGTCAAAGTAAGTTCACTTTATACCTATTGAACATTTTCATGAATATTAGCTAATGGTGTTTTAAGTGTTCCAGACTTAGTTGAGGGTATCTATGTATGTGGTCAAATGTCCTTTGCCTTGAGAGCTAGGTATACTTCAACATCATGGGTTAGGCAATGTTTGTTATTGAATTATATTTTGAAACTTGTTTAGCATTGATGCAATATATTTTGAAAACCTATGTTTTTCTTCGCACGGTTTAAATTGTCGTGTATTCCGCGCCTAAAAAATATTGTAAATCTTTCATAAAATTTTGTGAAAATATTTACCTTGCTACCTCTTCAAGTTTTTGGTGTTTCTTTTGATTTTATTGTTTATGATAAGTTGCAAGATGACTGTAAGAATTGTGCTTGATTGTGCTGTTTGCTTGTTTGAATTCAAACATTGTTGTGTGATAGCTAAATTTAGAAGTTTAACGAACATTTTTTGTTGGAGTTCATAGAGTAACAAAGAGTTAATTGGTATTTTTATATGCTAACAATGATAGGATATATCTCTTTATATGCTATACGATACTATATGAACTCCACTGTTGATATTTTATTTAGTATTAGTTTAGCATGCAAGTTCTTTACTTCACTGCAAGTATTAATTGGTATCTTTATATTTTTTATGACATATATGCTACTAAAGGTATATGCTTGGAAGTGTCATGTTGGTCCGACGTAAAGAATCAAATGACAGAGTCAGTGAGTGCTTAATTGTGGACTGATTGTCATATCATGTAAAGAATTAAAATTGTAATTATGATAGCTTCCTTGTAACTTTTCTTTTTATATGTAATTTGAGTATCTTTAGTTTTGTCCCAAGTTAAACCAAAAAATGGGAGATTGTTAGTGCATTTATAGTCGTTGGTGTGTTTTGGCACAACTTGGCTAGTTGGGCAACTTGGACAAAGTTTTATAAGTATCAAGTATCTTTAGTCCTGAGTCCTGGTCTCTGAGTGTTAGAGAATAAGCCCAAGAGAAGCTGCAGAGAAAGATATAGATGAAAAACTCCATACTCAAGCTTCATCATGCATATCAGAGTATCCTTTAAGAACAAAGGTAAATGACTTTAGTGACTTTAGAGATAGCCCTTGATGCATTTTCTCTATATAACCATTAGGACGGTGTTTTGTGTGCCCTGGGTCAAACCATTGTGTGCTTCACACACGAAGTTAAGCTCTCCAAAAAGCTCGCGGGGGTCCAAGGGGCAGCACCACCTGGCAGGGGTTTAGGGACGACGACTTCAAAACTTAATCATGATTTAGGTTTCACACTTACATGATTTTATCAATTGCACATGCATTGGATTTATCAATCGTATTTTTATTGTGTTGTGTATTTCGATATTTGGGGTTAGTCATAGTGGGTGGGCCAGCATATCCTAGCAGCTCACATTTAGAAAATCTCTAACTGTAGAAGTGTCACAAGGCCGTCCAAACAACTGTTCAGACTGAGTCCTGAGGCCGTCCGAAGGATTGTTCAGACCCCTTGGTGTTAGTTTGAATGATATGATTCTTGTCCATCCGAACTTTGGTTGGTTTCCATAGGGTGTTAGAACAATTGATCAGACCGCCAAGACTAGGCTGTGAACTTCATGAGTGGTATCTAAACAGCTATTCGGACAATCCCAGTTAAGTCATTTGAATAGTTGTTCGAACGACGTCAGTTCATAGGCTACAATAGATTTTTAGAGACAAATTGTTTTGCCACTTTAGGCTATATCTTAGGTGCATCAACCTTGGAGGAGATTTGTGCAACCACCAATGAGGAGAGAAAGAGAGGGGAAATCCCATATTGGGATTGTGTTCTTCATGGAGCTCCATCAAGGATTTTTGATGATTTCTCATTTAGTTCTCCCCTGATTTCTTTGTCGATTCATATAAAGAGATTCAACTCAAGCATTCCTATTGCAATCATTGATTTCCATCTACAAGAAACCCTAAGAGCTATCACCTATCACCATCTTCTACATTTGAAAGTATTCGGCAGCTTCAAGGACAAAGCCTACCTAGAGGGAGATTGAACCATCGAGTTTGTGGCATCCGATCCATGTGTCGAGTTGTATGGAGGTCAGGCAACTAGAGCTGTCTTCGCGGAGAGGAGGCAGGAGCGGCTCACGGCGTTGGGTCATAGGCACGAGTATGAAGAGGAGCAAACAGTTGGTCGGTGTATCGAAGCCGATAGTTGTTAGTAGAGATCGGGCAACATACCTATAGAAAGGTAAGACGATGTGAGGCTAAACAATCGTTGGGTTCAGTGAATTAAATTTTGTAACCTCTTACCTCAAATAGCGCATAATCCTAGCAAGGGCTAGGGGTTAAGTAGAACTATTTGAAAATCTTTCGTGTCAATTCAGAATGCTTACGCTTATTACACTAGAGAAATTTTTAGTATTATGTGCTAGAAACTCACAAAGGCGCAAAAAATTAAAATCCATCAAAATACATTTTTAATTGAGTATATATTTAGTCGTTCTACCAATTTACTCCCTTTAGGTGTTTGTGATCTATACGCGCCCGCACCGCCTACTCGATTTCAGATTGTCGCCACAATCATCCATCACCGTCGATCGTTGCCACAATTTGTCCAGGAGTCCATTGTTCTTCTTACCTTTTGGCTTACAGTTCATGAAGACTATGGCTTCAAAGTGATTTACCACTAGAGGGAGGTATTGGATAGTTCCACCTGTGAGACTGCAAGAGAAACTCTGGAAAGATGTGGATGACAGTTTGATGACTTTTCGAAGCTTATGTACTGCAATCTAATGCTTCCATGGTTAATTACATTCGTAAAATAAAAGAAATGAACCAACAGGCTCTTGGCCTGGTGGGGATTTCCTCTCTCCAATGTTGGAGAGGTTCCCTGCTCGACTCCCGGTATGGACACCGTGGAGAGAACTCTCCCTCAGGTCGTTGTGCCTTGTCTGCGTGTGCGAATGCTGGCCGTTGATATCATGTTAACAGGATTATGGAATTAATAAATAGTAGTTGTTGCATCTCCGTTTCAATCTCTAGACCTCTTCGAGCCCTTGCTCTAGCGCCCTGTCATCTGACCGCTTGGCCAATCTAAACCCTAAAACAGTCTGAGTGCCACCTAACCAAGATCGTGTTGAGTTCGATAGCGGCATGATCCATAATAGTCGTACAGGAAGATACAGATGGGTGAAAAAAATTAGAAAATAGATGCAACAATTTCATTTACTGTCAAGAAAGATTTTAGAGGAAAATTTTACACTGGCTACATTATACACAAATACAAACTCTCAAGAGCTTATTTGCAGATATTAGCTGAGAGAACCGTCGGCCCATCGTTCTGTTAGAAATCTCCGCCATCAGCTCTTCACCCTACACGAACATAAAGGCGAGATATCAACTTAGAGCTTGAATTGGTTTGAAGGACTTACAGAATTATGGATCTGAAGAAGTCTTGGAACTCACTCGGATTTCGAATCTGATTCCTCACTATCGCCTGAATTTAGGGCAGTAAGCTTCCCAAATGATTCTTTGGCACCACTTGCAGCATCACCGAAGAAGCCCTTCACTTTATCGAGAACAGTTTTAAGCTCTTCTTCTGGTGGGAGCTGAAAAGTACAGTTCAATGGTGGAAATCAAGTTCCAAAATCTGATCAGTTACGAAATGGAAACATATATGCGCACAGAAACATATAAGCGCAGAACAAAGTCCAAGACAACTTCATTTCAGAAACATCATGATTCATGAAAGTGTTCTCTCACTAAGATGGAACCTACTATGGGACACAACTCTATATAAGAAGGCTCCACAAAACAGCACACATATTATTTTTACCGGCAAGCTCGAGTAACACTTTGGATGCCTACAACAGTGTTCTTCCACAGTTATGCAATGATATGCAATCGTATGGGAAAAAAAAGAGAGAAAAGACTTGCAATCTCCGGCTAAAACAAGGAGTCTCAAAGGCCTAAGGGTTTAGGACCCTAGGACTTACGAGTTAAGAAACTTTAGGTCCTTTAGGGTTTAGACTTTAGAGTTTAGGTCCTTTAGGGTGCTTACAAGTGAACATTTAAACATGGATATGAGACTATATGACCATGTGATGAAAGGAAGAAAAGCATACTTCAATAACATCAGATGTAGAAAGTGCAGCTCTCAAGTTGTTTTTTTCCTGCATGTTTGATACAAGAAAATCAGCCAGAATATTAGTTTTAGTATAAAAGAGCTCCGCCCTCAATCACAGGGGAAGGGTACATCAAATTCACTAATGATTAGTGTAGGACTAGGGAGACATTACGACAAGTTTGTAGCCATATCTAAATGCAGTAGCTGACCGCAGCACACGATATTGCTTGAATGCTGACTTTTGTATCTCCTTCTCATCCTGTTTCAATTCTTCCAACAGATAAAGTCAGTGATACTTTAGAGAAATTATCACCAGTTTCATAAATCTTAATCAGTTTGTAGAGTTAGAGAGGTACGAGTCGTACGATTCTTCAAAACTCATAATAAGAAGTAGATTCTGGAGACATGGCATTCTACCTATCTAGATAAGGTAATTTAAACCAAACTACTTGATATGATAAAAGAAACAAGGAAAATTCGAACATACTGCTCAATATTAAGATTCGAATACTAGGATTTAATCAACAATGGAACACAGTTCTAATGGAGATGATAATAGGAATTAGTCAAAAAATGTCCTAACCATTATGTGAAGGGGTAACACTAGTTTATAATTTCGAATAATAGCATGAAATCAAATATCATATATTGAGAAGTGTCTTTCCATCCCAACGGTTAGCTACCATATTTATATTTCACTGAAGAGTAAGGCAAATGTAGCATGAAATATTTAAAACTAAGAACGATATGTCATTCACTGCCCTTAAAGATGGACAAATCATGTAGCACCAAATATATCTATAAACCTTAATATAACGCAATAAATAAGCACAGCTAGGTTAATCCCATAGACATGTAAGGGAGAATGTAGAACATAATGCTTTCTTGAAGATGTTAAGACAAAAATCAATGTACAAGAAAGAGTGAATATCGGTGTAGGGTGAAGGATAAACAATTCACAGTGAAGTTATTCTTTCAGGCGCCAAGTAAAGGAAGGTTTTTCTAGACGCTTGTAAGGAGGTGGTTGTTATAGCTCGTGTGTCCTGAGTATGGATTTTATGTATTAACATTAATAAAGATGACTTTGGTTATTGCTTTACTTAGAATACTATTATGGTATATATTAATTCATATATAATAAAGGACCCTAGGGAATACAATAGGCCACTGAGATGCATGGTGGGTCCATGCTTAGGAGACCCAGTGGACCGGTTCTGTGTAGACCTAGAACTGAGTTCACAGCTTTGGTGATGCTGGTCGTTTCACCTGGAATAAACTGTTGGCAGGTAAAGGATGTGGTGAAGTCTCCACCAATGCAGCATTGAATTCCTATTCACCAAACCAAGCATGATGATCATGTTGAACATGAACCAAGATAGTGTACAGATCAGTGATTCAAACAGTGGTGCATCAACCGTCTTACTACTGTAGATAATCTGTCCTTAACCCTGAGGGACCATGTACACTGAGCCAACCAGTTGTGTGGTGCTTTGATATGCCAACGTGTGCGGACCTACCATAATCCAATACCACGGTACGTTGGGTTACCCAGCTGACGCTAGAGTGGCATGCAACCCCTACAGGTTATCTGATGTCCAGAGTTGGATGAGTGCGTTTTGATAAGTCAATCCGTCCACACAATTAATCCAGGCCTGGTGGTTGTTAGTATGACTGACGACGTTCCGGTTGCTAGGCATAGCACCGTAAAGTGTGTGGTGTTATAGATGACAAGTCATCAAATCCTAGTCATATGATCGATCGAGATCTGACGGTGCTTCCCACCGCCCGAGTCGAATCATGGCATCAGTAACAGGAGGGAATAAAGATTATTAGAGTATAGTAGAGAACATGATTACAAGAGAGAAACATAAGTTTAGGATCAATAGAGTTCAACTCGCGTCGCACTCTGGGTGGCTACACGGATTAATCGGATTAGAACTGATTAGCGGAACTTTTGGTGTCATCGGAACAGTTAATCAGGGATCCGGTTAGAACTAGAGATCCTAAACCCTGAAGGTTTCACCCTGTCATTACGTATAGAAACTGTTCCCCGACCCAGTTAGACACATTAGATGCGAAGTAGCGCGATGGAGCACAAGCCCGAAGCCTAAGAACCTAATTCACATGTGTTAAGGGGGCCATAGGGGTATTTTCGTAAATACTAAAATAAGGCTATGAACATATTGAATATGGATCTTAAAATGAGCGGAACAATTCCATAAGCTTATAGACGCTGACGAAACTTGATTCCGACAAGCATACCTCACTCTATTTCTCTATAAGCAGGTATCCCGACATAAAGGCATTTTCGTCCAAAGTGTCAAGGGGATAGAGGAAACCCAAAACCGACCTGTCATATCCCTCCCCCCTTATCCCTATCCTATAGGGGTCGGCCCTAGCTTGCTTGTGTAAGTAGGGGACCGGCCCTATAAGTAGATAGGGAAAGGGGGAGGTCGGTCCTAGCTCTCCCCTCTTATGAAACCCGACCCCCTTCTCCTTTTTCCCTCTTTGTGGTTTTGGCCAAGAAAAAAAGAGGAAGAAGGCAAGAAAGAGAAGGAAGAAGAAAACGAAGAAGAGGTCTTCGAGGCGTGTCATCTTCTTCGCTACATGCCATCCTCCGTCGGAGCGTCGTCCTTGCACTCAGAGATAGAATGCCGTGGGTTCCTTCTTTCGCAAAGAACAAGGTGCTATCCGACACTTAACTAGATGCATGCATGTATGTAGATTTGGAAGGTATAATGATTCTAAACACTTAACTAGATGCATGCATGTAGATCTTTTGTAGATCGTAGTGTGCCTTTAGGGTGTCCGCACATATGCTAGGTTCATAGATTCGCATGTAGATTGTTTTGTGAAATAATTGTAATGAAATATACACCATGAGATCCTCAGATGTATCTTTTGCTTTCGCTGCGACTCTAATAAAAGGATTTAATTCCAACAGTTGTCTCCACATGGTCCTCTCAAAGTAATAGGCATTAACAAGGGGATCATATAAATTTGATTTTTAATCATTTGCAAAAATAAGGACGATAACTCAAGAATTTATGTTAAATGTGACGTTTGCACAAAGAAAATAATTCATGAAGACCTACTTGACCTACTTATCCATAATACTAGGCATTCTTGAATTATTGGATACTTTTTTAGATATATACATCTCTATTCATAAGAAAAAGGATTTTTTCTCTTCTCGCTAAAAACATCAAATTTTCTAGGTTTTGCTACTTTAAACTCTTTAAATACTTCCTAGTATCATCATTAAACAAGAATATGCCAACACCTATAAAGCCCTCTATTTCTTAGACTATCTCTCTAGGAATTTGGAGAGTTCAACTTTTTCGAGAGAGAAGGTTAGACAATGATACGAATTTTCAAAATTTAGGCATCCTAATGTGATATGATTTCTAGAAGTAATAGTATTGGACACTTTTCAGTAACATGGAAGGGGCAATTAACCAGACCATTATTATTACAAGATTTATTGAGCAGTTCGAATTTAAATTTGGTTGCCGTATAGAAGTATGACCGGCCCTGGTACCAAGACTGAGCGAAAAAAAAAAATCACCTTTGCAAATCAAGGACGACCATTCTCGCATCTTACTTGACTGCCCATCAATGAGAGGGCAATTTGTAGACAGCAAAATTTAACTAAGTTTGGAAGACTTAGAATTTCACTAATTCCGAAAGACTCCAAAACTTGGTTAAGTCTGGAAGACTTGAAAATTTGACTAAGTTTGGAAGACACAAAATTGGCTAAGTCTGGAAAGTTTCCCTGATGTCAGGAAAATTTCTTTTGCTTGAAAAATTGATCAAGTCTGAAAGACTAGAAAAAGTTCCAAGTTCGAAAGACTCATGATTTTGGCTAAGTCTAGAAGACCAGAATTCACCAAGTCATGAAGAGTCCAAATATTTGGCTAAGTCTGGAAGACTTGAAAATCTGACTAAGTCTGGGAAAAAAGAAAAAAGAGGAAAAAAAAGAAAGAGAAAGAAGGAAAGAAGAAGCCAAGACCTAAACCCAGGGCCGGCCAAGCCTGACCCCAAGGCTGACCAAAGAGGAAAAGGAGAGAAGAACGAGAGAGAAAGAAAGAAAAATAAAAAGAAAAAGAAAGAAAAGAGCGAGAAAGAAAGAAAAAATTTCTAAGTATGGAAAACCATGAGTCCAACAAACTTGAAAATTTTCTAAGTCTGGAAGGTCATAAATATGACAGACTTGAACGTATTACAAGGCACTAGGGCCAATCAAACCAAGTGCTAGGACTGGCCAAGGACGAAGAAAAAGAAGAAAGGAAAATTGGCTAAGCTCAGAAAATTTCCTTGATGTCAGGGACATTTTTCCCTACATTGAAAAATTGACTAAGTCTGGAAGATAGAGTAATGAAAGATACCACAACTTCATCTAAAATCTATCTTTAAGTCAGTAAGTGACATTTAGAGATATGCACCCTTCGAATCCTTCGATATGCCGACATACAAGGCCAACGAACAACCCAAGTGCAAGCTTCAACAAGTGAGTTTACAATGGGTCCAACGGGCTCATTCGATCCATCAAGTCAAAAAGGAGATTGGATCACAAGTCAACATCGTCGGGTTCAAGTCGCAGTGAGTCGACTCGGGTTTGACACCTATTCAAACAAAACCATAAGTCGATCAAGCTAGGCCGATTCGTTTGAATTTGACTTTCTATAACTACCTCTACCCTAAAAGGAAAAGTGGAGGGAAAAGTTTGAAGTTCAAAAGAAATAACCATATGAGGGAGTTAAAAAAACCACTTGGGTAGTTATTTCATCCATCCAAGGGAGTTAAAAGAAAACACTTGGGTAGTTATTTCAACCATCCGAAGTAGTTATTTACAACGATAATTACCTTGACCCATAAAAAGAGGGGAGAAAAGTGAAGAAAGGGTTGGATCTTCAATACACAAGAATAATCGACAAGGCTTCCACTTGAGATACTTCAAAAACTCTGAAACTCTGGAGAAGAAGGATTTGGTTATGTGCCATGCTAGTTCACTTTGGTTCGTTGTCCTTTCCAGGCCATGAGCGTGGGGTGAATATTTTATGCACCCACACTCGAGTGTCAAACTCCTATAGCTTCTGGTGTTCTCTAGTCAAAATCTAGTAATTATATAACCATGGCACCACATGGTATCAAATTCTTCGCTATGCTATGCATGCATGACGTAGTCAGAGGTGCCACCTAGTATTTAAAACAATAAATTTGCTTTGTAACTTCATTGACATCAGTAGAACAAAATAACAGGTAACAATTAAAAAGTTTCTCCTGCATCAACAAATGAGAATTTTACTTAACTGAAATCAAAAGGCAAATTATCAGAAATCTTCACTAGCAAACCTTTGAAAAAGTATGCAAATACCATTGAATAATTCAACCCCTTTGTACTAGGGCAAAAAATCAATACACATAGCATAAATTTTAGGATAGCATGTTTAGGTCATCAAGAAGAAAAGAACTATTACATATAGTCATGGAAAACATTACTCTGTAAATAACAGCTGCAAGATTTCTGGCCATTGTATCTTTATAAATATATTTTCCAAGAAAATTATCTTTTGCCGCGACCATAATCTTTGCAGTTGTGCCGCCAGTTATTACACTAAGTGGGTACCATAGATACACCTGCAAAATCACCAATTCACGCACTTGTAAAAATGTTATTGCCAACTAGATAAGCATATACAAATTTGGAACTAATGAATTGGGACATAATGCAAGATTACTAATTATTGTGTAACTATGATAACAAATGACTAAACAAGTGAGGAGAAACCATGCTATGCAAATCACCATGTTGTAAGGGTATCGTTTCCAAATATATACTTATCCTCTCTAGTCTTCCAGGACCCATTAAAACCTCGGACTTCTGATAATAAGCATTGCAAGTCTACAATCTTTATATCCCAAATACAAGGATCTATAAGCCATCTTAGTTCTGTTATCTAGAAAGAAAAAAACAACACTATGAACGTGATAGAGTATGAATAACAAATTTCATATAAAACATTTTGCAAAAAAAAAAACTTAATTCCCTTCTACTCTTAATTCATGTTTCAGAAATTCCTTGAAGACATTACTCGCCAATTCTAACAATGGGTATCTCTTCGGTCCTAGTGTCAAACTTTCTCTTGCATCCATGCTACTTGCTTTTTCCTAATCGATAGGTACATTCAGCAAGTGTAACTAATCTAGTTCTCGGGGACTACAGTAAGGGGATCCCTTCTAATCAGTTATATTGATAAGGTTGGAGGATGGGAAATACACTTCCAGTCAAAGAATTAATGGTGCTAAAGGTTTTTGGATAGGTCCTGTCTAAATTTTACATTTTTCGCCATGGATATAATTTTCCTATGACTTGATAGAAGAGCTTGTTTTTTGGGAGTTATGACCAAGTGCATTGTGATGGTCTGTGCGTTAACAATCCTATTAATTTTACAGATTCCAAAATGGAAACAAAGTAAAGGTCCATTGGACACTAGATCAAAAAGCTTTTGATGCCTTGGTTTCCCTATCGAAGTGTGAGTTTGGTAGGTCCCATTCTACCGTGACTGTTGGTGCCTGGAGCGTAACCACTCAACCTCCACTAGGTAGCTCGATGAAAACTTCGAACGGGTCACCCAAGACCACCGGGAGTAGTGTCACTCGTGGGAAGTTCGCTCAAACAACAAACATCGTTGTGACGCACGACGATACGCCCACAGAGGCTGTTGCCACTGTGATTACTAGACATTTTGAAATGGTAACTCCAATTTGTGGTACCTCCATAGACCATAACAAGCCCAACGCCAGGGACCGATCGGGGCGCCATCACAACACTTAACTAAAGCAACGGGATGGAAGATTTCCCGTAGACCCATAGGGAGCTTGCCGGAAGGGACGTCAACATGTCGCCAACATTGGGCTCCACCCGAACTCGTTTGTCCTTCTGCCAACCTCAGACTCATGATTGATACCACAATGTCGCCCAGAGCTCGTCAGAACTCTCTAGCCCACCTCTGCCAAACCCTGAAGCTTATGGTGGACACCTTGAGCCACGTACTCGTTGTCCCATCCTGTGGTGAGCATGTCTATCCCTCTTGACCAAGTGCCTCATAAACAAGACCCCCGAAAATCACAATAGGGAGCTTGACTGAGGTGATGACAACTCGACGTCAGTAGAAAGCACACATGAAGTGACGATAATTCGACGTCAGTAGCGAGCTCGCCTGAGGTTACAATAGCTCGACGCTAGTAGAGAGCTTGCCTAAGGTGGCGTCAACATGACGTCAGTAAGGAGCTCGGCTAAGGCGACGTCAACAGAGAGCTCGCTTGAGGGGACGTCAGTAGAGAAGCTTGATTCATGCTGCCAAGGATGCAGATGCATCAAGATACTAATGCAAGGTTCTAGTAGTTTAATAACCCAATTATTACTCAAAACTAGTCTCTTGATAGCCCAAGCGGTCTAACAATCCAATAACACTCTCTTATAAAGATATGGAGCTAAGTAGAACATTCATTAGAAACTGACAATAGCCCTATTTTGACTCAGATGTTGATGACACTTCAATTTGTCTACTCATTTTCAGTCTTCCTTTAGACCAACCGTTTGTCTCTATATGCTATCTCCAAGATGTTGTATACAAAAAACTACACAAAGGATGTTTCCATAAGATTCTCAAAGCAGTTAATGAAGATAAGAAGATGGCGATTAAGTGAAACAAAAGTATATATTATGAAAAATAACAGAGATGAATATAAGATCATTCTATTCGGACAAAAACAACTTACAAAGTGTCATAACGACCACTGACTAGGTGGTTCACAGTAGAAACGCCCCTCTCATATGGGTGAATTTGGGGATTGTCTTCGGAACAATGTTATCATATGCGACCACATATTGCACATGCGACTTTGAACAGGGATGGTATATATGCAGGCGTCACACATACGAAACGAAATTTGTGCGACCATATATGTGAGCTCATTCAGTTATGCGCCACAAAACATATATGTCACACAGTCGGATTCTTTATTGTTGGAAACCTGGAATCCCCTCCTACCCCTTCCTACATTATATATACCCCATCAATGTCATGAAATACTTTCTTGAAGTGCTCGAACTCCATGCTATCACCAATTCCAAAAACTTTTCTAGGCTTCAAGATCTCTCTTCTTTAAGAACTCAACTCTAAAACAAACTCCAAACACTTAAATTCTTAATGTCCCTCCCATCTCCCCCCTTGAATCCAAGTGGGAGGAGGCAACAACGATGAAAGGACAATGATGAGGTGGAGGTGATAATAAGGCCAAAGTCGTCATCGCGCCTCTACACATTCAAACCAATATCATTCAACAAAAAAGTCAGTACTTTTTACCCTCTTTTAATAATTTACTAGATATAGCTCTCTCTCTCTCTCTCTCTCTCTCTCTCTCTCTCTCTCTCTCTCTCACACACACACACACACACACACACACACCCCTCCATCTGGTCCATGAATTTCACATGTTCAACTTCGCTTAAACCCAACAACTCTAAGGATTCGGGGTGGAAGCACGGGCACAATAGGAGTGACAATGAAAACAACCTTATATTGTGTGAGTTGTGTGGCTTTACCAGCAATTACAGTATTGCTCGGTACAAGCAACACTTGGCTTGTACTTCAATCTAATGTGAAAGCCAACCATAGCGTTATTATTGAAATATGGAGGGAAGTCATGGAGTTCATGGATAAAAACTCTTGGAAAAAGTAAGACTAAGTAATACTGGCTGAGAATAAATAGTGGGGGCTTTGCCCATCGACGTCGATGATGACAACACACATGTGTCCATATGACACTTTAGACAATCAGCTCCACCACCAAGACAAAGATCTCGGTCTCGTGGGCCTCTAGGTTACTTCAGTAAATCGCATCCAAAGTATGAGATTGGCTACAGAGAAAAGGGTAAACGCTAGCTCAAACCGCAATATTAAATAGGTATTAAAAAGGATAGAAAAGAAGCACAATCAAATTTATAGCTAAATGTGAATTACCAAGCCGACATTGTTACAAATGTGTTTAGGCTTAAAAGCTTCAAAAGGATGGTGGAAACAAACAAACTATATGATATGGACCTAAAACCACTAACTTACAATGGAATCAGATAGACTTGCCTAAAATTTCCTCACCGAACTCAAAGAGGCATGAAAGTATATATGCTTACACGCTGATGGCTGAAATGTGAAACAATTGTTGCAAATGAACACTAAATAACTTTCTTGTTAATTAATCAAAGGGAACAATGTTCCTAAAATCCATAGATATTTCTCACATTCACCTATGAATCACAACCAACTATTTATTTAATCTTACAATAGGCGAAATATGGGAGAATTACATTGTACAAATTATTAAGAACAAGGCAGTGGTGTCTATAGCAGAGGGGTGTGAGTTTTTGATAAAACACATGTTTTTCTTTGACATCTCGTGCAGCACACTACTTAGATTTCCATTTAGAGGGTTTAGGTAAGTTGTATATTCATACTATTGCCATAGATATAAATATCAATGCTTTTGCGTACAAGCATGCACTTCTACCAAAATAAGACGAGAAAAACCTATGAGGTAATTTACTTTGCTTCGAAGTCACTCGATTTACTTTTGTATTTTTGATGGCTTCTGACACACAAGCAGTATTATCGACACTAATCAGTGTAGTCTTCAATGGATTATGTTCATGAACCAATGAAAAAAAGCTAAACAAAAGATACAATATAATTGTACTCTTAAATAACCTACATATAAACCTATATTAGATAAAAAAAAAAGATAAGGCACCTAAACAGCTTTTATATTTCTCCCCATCGTGTACTTTAAAGCCGACAAGGAACAGGATGATGGTATAAGGTGGTTTTCTTGACATCTTAGAGAGACGCTACCAGATAAGGACAAACAAGACTGGATAACAACATTGTTGGATCCATACAAGAACGATGGAGGAGCAGTTTTCTCTATAGAGATTATCTTTCGGTAGTAGGATATCAAAATCTGAAGTAAATTAGTTAAAGTAATTTGTTATTCATTGGATATTGGATATTGATTTTGTTCTACTAAATTTTCTAACATCTAATTCAAGTAATTCTTATTTAACAATTGAATAGTCGGCAATGTATGGAGTGGATTTTGCAATAAAGTTATTGGACATGAGGATTGTTGGCCTTACTAGCTCTGCTTCAGGTAGAGTAATTTCCGGATGTATACACCCTTAGCTCTTACAACCAGTATTCTATATTTAATATGTAAAATAGGTAATAATGAATTCTAATTCTAAAACGTTTACCCTGCAGCTCCATACAAGAACGTTGAAGGAACGGTTTTCTCTAGAGATTGTATCCTGGTAGTGGGATAACAAAATCTGAAGTAAATTAGTTAAAGTTACTTTGGTATTAATTGGATATTGGACATTTATTTTGTTCTACTAAATTTTGAAACATTTAATTCAAGTGATTCTTATGTAACAATTGAATAATCGGTAATGTATGGAGTGGAATTTGCAATAAAGATATTGGACAGGAGGATTGTTGGCCTTACTTGCTCTACTTCAGGTTGCAAATGTAACTACAGTACGTTCGGGATGTATAAGCCCTTAGCTCTAACAACCAGTATTTTCAATTTAATATGTAATAGGTAATAATGAATTCAAATTCTAAAACGTTTACCCTGCAGCTCCGTACAAAGGTGAATCGGTTAAAGGTTAGAGTAGAAGCAGGACGACTTAGTGTTCGTGTAGTACAATAAAAAGTTGAACAAACAATTCCTAAACAGAGGATCTAAGCCGAGATATTACGACCCCATCCAACTCTACAATGCAGAGTAAGGCAACGTTGTCCAACAATGGATAGCTGAGATGGATGAGTCAATCTTCTAGCACAAGGCTTGACTTGGGTACAAGTTGAGTGATGCGGGATATGCGTGAAAGTGAGTGAAACAAGAGATCAACTAATAATTCCAATGCTCAACAATTACTAACATAAGTTTTAACCGATGCAAACTTCAATTAAAGTGAATATTCAAATAGCCGTGAAATTACGATTAAAAAGCCTAATTGTTTGCACGTATTTCTAAATACAAAATATTATGCAACTAACCGATTGATGAAAATCAAGGGAATCCAATGACTAAGGTTTCGCTTTTCCGTTAATAAAAATTTTAGTTTTCTTTAAAAGCATTTGAATAAATAAGTAATAAGCCAATGTGGGAGCTACGACTCTCCTCCGACAATGCGTGTAGACTCGTGTGGGCAACAACGGCGAAGCTCTGATGTCCTCACCATTGAGCATGGGTTTTATGGTGGGGAAGGAGAAGTGTAGGACTCGAGACAAAAAAGGTGGTGATCGAGGGTTAGTAGCAGCAACTCGAGCGATGGTAGATCAAGTTCGAGCAGTCAGGTGGGACTTGGAGGAATGAAATATTATTGGGATATGGGTATTGTAGAGATAGAAGAGAAACGCCACCATCCCAAGCAAACGTGGACAAGGTGCTCGTAAG
This sequence comes from Chamaelirium japonicum, assembly GCA_947650365.1. Lineage (NCBI taxonomy): Eukaryota > Viridiplantae > Streptophyta > Magnoliopsida > Liliales > Melanthiaceae > Chamaelirium > Chamaelirium japonicum. The sequence goes on from OX393556.1 coordinate 21,948,672, forward strand.
AACGAACGATAAGAGACTGATGAAGAGGAGCAATACATCAAGGGAAATTTTTGTTTAAATTTAGTGAAGTTCATTTTTTCGGCTCTACTTATGTAGTACTTATGTTGTTCTACAAATTGTATATCATTTCTAACGAAACGAATATGTTTTTTGTTCTACACTTTTGCACAATTCTTTTGGGGAATTTTGTCGACTTTTTATGAATTAAATCATTTTTGGCACATAATGTTGACTTTAAAAAAATGCACAATCGCTTGTGGTTGGGACAATGGTCGCACAAGAACGCTAGTGTCGTTTTCAACGAGGAAGAAAGGAACGAGATAAGCTAAGGGAAAGATAGTACGAAAGGCTGGAATTTAGTAGGTAGAAAAAGGTCAAGAATCGGTCTTCTCTAGGTGATAGATATCATGATGTGAATTCGTCTGTCACATTGCGAGTAAATAAACAAACCTTCAAGGTTCCACCTAAAGATCTCTAGTAGCTACATATTAACACCATTTTCTTTCTTTAATAAACGCTGATTATGAAATTCCGTTATCGATACTCCACCCATAATCTGTAATGGCAACCCGGCAAACCCAGCTAGTCCCAAGAACAAATTTTTTTTAAATGTAGCAATCCAATCCAATAATGAGAGCACAAATTTGAGACAAAGACAATGAAAAAACAGCATAAGATACGATCTAGAGGACCCATCATTACAGAACTAGAGACCATACCAAAATTGATAATCTTAAAGCATGCAAGGGGGGAGGGGGGGAGAAGGGAGAGGAACACGGACATTGGCTGATCGGATGAAGACGACGAATTTTGGGTTGCCGTCGTCTTCGATCTTGGGGAGAGGGGGAGGCAGCGGCCGCTGGGGCTGGCGGGCCATCATCCCCCGCTTCCCCTTCGCCTCCACCACCATCGGCCGCCGCTTACTGCAACGGTCGTCCCTCCTGCCGCCGCTGCTCCACGAGGGGAGCAGAGACCCACCGAGGAGGTGGCCGTCATCGCGCCTTCTTCCCGAACTCGATAGAGGGACGCCAACCAGCGAGCGGAAACACATCCCCGTCTCCATTTCCGCTACCCACCTCTCTCTCTCTCTCTCTCTCTCTCTCTCTCTCTCTCTCTCCCCCCCCCACACACACACACTCTCTCTCTCTCTCTCTCTGTCTCTCTCTCTTAGCCGCTCAATGCTCTTCAGTATTCATACGGATAGCTTTTACTGATCTTTTTACCAGAATGACGTGGCATCGAATCAAAACGTCCATTTACCCGCCGGTCGGGGCTGAGTGCGATTCACTGACGGGGGTGGGTACAACGGACAAATGTAATCTGACAGGGAATTCTGTGCAAAGGAAACGGTAAAACCTAGAATGTGAGCGTCTTCCACCACCTTCTTCCTCCTCCCTCTTTCACTTCCCATCCTTCCTCCTCCCCCTTCCTCTTCCTCCTATACTTCATCATTTCAGACCAAGTGATTCTACAACTCATTAGTTCTGAGAAGACCAAGTGTATTGCAGTGGTACTTACCAACATCGATAATTACTTAGCTTGAACCGGCTAAATGGTTGTGGACAAGAAAAAAATGTTGGAAATCTAACCGTTCTATACTAGCAAACTTAGGAATTAATCAAATTCTTAATATTAAATGATTGGTTGTTTAGCAATTATAATATTTGCAAGCAAATGCACATCATAAATTTCTTTTAGAAATTGTTTGCCAAGGCAGAACAGGTTCTATGGAACCGTCATTCACCTTGCCGAACTTTTCTAAAAGAGATAAATAGACTATCTAAAATTATCTCTAATTATTTAGTGTTTAGAATTAGATGCAAATCGTTTTTCAATGGATCTACTACTAGCAAGAAATTAGAGTTAGAAACTCTAGCCTGATTGTCGAAGCACGCTAGACGCTGTCCCAAGAAACTTATTGCCCCCCTCGTGCGGGTCTCGTGGCAATGGTTCTCGGAGATACGACGACCCCGGTCAGGCGACCTCCTTCTCGTCGGCACGACTTCAAGAAGGTTTTGCGAACCTCGTGAACTTTCAGGAACCCAGCGACTCGATGACAATCTTCTCGAAGCAGGGAGGCAGCACCGCAGCAGAGCTTTGGTCCGAGAGAGGAAGTCTCTTCGGAGCAAAGGGGCAGCACCACAGCACCGCGACACGAGAGAATGGGAGAGGGAGAGGCAGTAAGCAGAGAAGAATTCCGATATTCGGACTGTACACATCCCATGGTTGTACCGGGCCTTATATAGGCCTCAGGCTGTTAATGGGAGGCTGAAAAAGGGGAGCGGTTAATGGGCTGCGTTTAAGCCCATTAACCTCGCACGTTACAGCTCGCAGAGAGCCTGTCCGTAACGGCTAGCATGCAGCGCTTCTCGCGTAACGGCTAGTGTCCCAAATAGAGTGGAGGACTTAAAAGCAAAAAACAAAAATAGGGCAGGTGCGGACCAGCCCATTTCGGAGGTGCTATCGTGTCCGGGTCCGCGGGCGCACACACACGCGCCGCCCAGCCCATGCCCAAGCCCAAGCCTGGCCCGACACGGCACGCACGCGCGCGCGTTTGTGAGCTAGTGGAGCCCCTCCTCTAGTGTGATGTCTAGTGGGGGGAAGTGGGCAATCCTATTTAAGTTGGTAGGGGATTTGTCCCCTTACCGATATGGGACTAAAACCCATTGTTTTGTGTGGTTTTAAAACACACACCCAACAAAAAAAATTCGGATCGTCTTTATTGCGCAACATGAGATTACAAGCCGATTTCCAGTGCTCGGGGGTGGTGAGCCGGGTGCGACGAATGTTTGATCAGGAGATTGTGGAAGGGATCCTCTGGAGGATCTATTTGATCCGCGTTTCTACGTTACTTTGTGCAAGAGCTCTGGAGGGATTGCCCAGGACAGAAATCTTTACACGGTTTTGGGTTTCTTGAGAGGTCAAGTGGTTTTAGTCTTTACTTTTGTGCCTTCCATGCACTGGGAATCAGAATGTTACAGTGAGTTGTGAGCTGCCGGTTTAGAAAGTGAGCTGCGGGTATTTTGACCCCCCTAGGAGTTTTGGAATTTGATAAAATTTGGTGAGGGTCTTGTCTAGGGTAAGATGATCATCCTCACCAATTTTCATCAAAATCCAAAGCTTCTAGAGGGATCAAATGGTCGAAGCAAAATCTGTCATCCGCAGTCACCGTTAAAATATGTAGATTTCTTCGACTATTTGACCCCCCTAGAAGTTTTGGAATTTGATGAAAATTGGTAATGATGATCATCTTGCCCTAGATAACAACCTCACCAAATTTTATCAAATTCCAAAACTCTAAGGGGAGGCAAAATACCCGTAGCTTACTTTCTAAATCGGCAACTCATTGTAACATTTCCCTCTCTCTCTCTCTATTTATATATATAAAGCTGAACAACACAACACCATCCAATTAAGATGGACAAATTTATTTAAACTTCACACATGCCATACGAGATGTAGATAATTATTTAAAAACTTGACACGTACGTGGGGCACACCCATGAGAACTACTAGTGCAAGCATAGCGACCTTGCCACATTTATTCAATCCTCCCACATATTTGACACGTGCGTACCGGCACATGCACACTACTTACGTACTCACATCTTCCCCCACCAAGCGGTCCTTCGTGATGGTGGCACATTCGACGACGATCCCACGCATACCTTTGTCCTTTTTGGTATGGATCAGCGTGAACTTGACCTTCCCGTGCCCGGTTGCTACGAACTCACCGACGGGGAGCGGCAGCACCTCCCCCGCCGGCCGGTGGTTGAGATTCACGACGCGCTTCGATGACCTTCCGTCAGGAAACTGGAGGACCAGGGTGACCGTCCCCTCGTTCGGTTCTTCTAGCTGTGAGATTTTCTTTATCCCAAAACCCAGGTATTGATATGAGATCCCATCATACATATAAGGGTCGTTTCCGCCCTCTACTTTACCGATGTAGGACTAATTCTCCAACACTCTCTCTCACTGCAGGCCAATCTTTTGTGGTTCTTGTCACGTGGATGATAGATGTGTGGGGACCACACTTGGTAGGTGAGTATACGGTTAGGCTCTGATACCATGTGAGATCGATTTTCTCTATCGCAAAACCCAGGTATTGAGATGAGGTCTCATCATACATATAATGATCGTTTCCGCCCTCTACTTTACCGAGGTGAGACTAATTCTCCAACACTAGCGTCACATGGAACACGACCTCGTACGTCGCCCGGAGCTGGAGCTCCGACATCTCGTACTCCCCACTGACCTCGTACAGGAAGTCATCGTCTTTGGTGTGCAGCTCCCACGGGGGGATGACAACGCATGGCCATGCTGGGTGCCGCCGGAGACCCTCGACCGGACCTCCCAACGTATAAGTCTTCGAGCACTGGGACGTGACGACCTCCATCGTCTTCCTTCGATCTACTGGTCGGCCCTCCGTGGATGCGCTCGATCAAACTATAGAACTAACCACTCTTGTTGCTGGTCATATATATATATATATATATATATATATATATATATATATATATATATATATATATATATATATATATATATATATATATATATATATATATATATATATATATATATATATATATATATATATATATATATATATATATATATATATATATATATAGAGAGAGAGAGAGAGAGAGAGAGAGAGAGAGAGAACTAATTTTGGGATCCTTTCCAAAAAAAAACTTTAGGCTTGGGCACATTATCAAAGATCTTTTAGAAGCACATATTCCTTTGGGGCGCATAAGGGTCTTATCGACATGGATATTCTTCTCAATAGGGAAAAAGGAATTGCATGACGACGTGGATTTTAGGGATGTGCAAAAAACCAACCAAACCGAATAACCGAACCAAACCAAGCCAAATAGAGCTATTTGCTTTGGTTATTTTTTTATACAGTTTGGTTTATTTTTTATTTTGAAAAAACCGATATAATCGGTTCGGTTCAAGAATATAATGAAGGAGTAAGAGAGACGACTGACCACCTCACCCTGCGCTGCGACTTCTCCAAGACGGTGTGGCTTCGAACACTTACTGCTGAAGCTGAATCAGTACTACCCTCTTCCTTCCATGGCTCTCTATGGAGCCTCTGGAGGAGGAGGAAGATCAGACGTGAGGACCGAAAGGGCTGGGATGTCCTCGCCATATGGATGGAGAGGATCAAGCGGACCTTCCAGGAGAGGATCGAGCAGCTTGACGGGAGCTAAGATCACCCACACTAAATCCCTTATTTCTCTTTGGGCTTGTAATCGGTTGTCGGGGCCGAAGGCCTTCCTCCTAGCACTCTGTAACTGAGACGGCCCCCGAACCCCTTTTCATCTTCCTCCTCTCCGTTGTATCTCCATTATTTTATTTTTAATAAATTGGTTGGGATCTAGGCTGAATCCCCCCTCATTCTTTGAGAAGGATTTCTCAAAAAAATAATAAATGAAAACCGAACCAAACCGTTCAGCTTGATTATGGGTTTAGCCTAACTGGTTTATGAGTTTAGCTCCATTAGCCCCTATCTAACTACTTCTGTGAATTTGGTTTTCATCATAGGTTCCTCCTGTAAAGGAGCTTCGAAAGTTGATGATAAAGTAGGCTCTCCAGTCTCATATCATTTATAGCCATGATGGTACTAAGCTACATGTCATTCCTGCATTGGCGTCTCGATCCCAAGCACTAAAAGTTTCATATTTTTTTTTTCTTATGCAAATTCTATTTTGTTTTTAAGAAACTTACAAAATTTCATAGGTTAACCATTTAGCAAGAAGTAAGTTTTCTTAGTTTTGAGTACTGCTCAAGTTATTAATCTAGCACAACTCTTATTTTTAATACTATCTTATTAGCAGTGTGAGTTGAAACAACTAGTAGTAATGATAGTAATAAATTAAAAATTGGTATATGTGTTGATACTGATGGAATTGAAGCGACCAAAATTGGTTTGACTTGGTTTGGTTTTACTAGTTAATTGGTTTGGTTTGGTTTGGTTTGAGAATTAGGAAAAATTGACTACGTTCGTTTGGTTCAAGTTTGAGGCCAAAACCGATAGAACCGGACCGATGCACAACCCTAGTGGATATATATATATATATATATATATATATATATATATATATATATATATATATATATATATATATATATATATATATATATATATATATATATATATATAACATGGCACGTCGGTTTTCTGCTGACTAGACAAAACAAAACCAAAAGCTGACTAGGACAAGCTGACTAAACAAAAAAGAAGCTGAATATACCAAAATATTAAATCACTCCCCTTCCCCCTCTTTTTCAAAAATGGACTAGGCAAGAATGGACAACCGTTAGAAGTCCAGCGTCCTCATCAAAGGAAATATATCATCACAACAAATGTTTCTATTTTTTATCCCAATTTCAAAAGAAAAGTGTTATCAAAGGAAAGCTCTTGATTTTAAAAACTTCACCATATAATCCTGATTTCAAAAGGAAAATCTCATTTAGAGCAAAAAAAAAAAAAAAAAAAAAACCTTATCAAATGAAAGCTATCATCGTAGTGATCCCGATTTTTTTTTAAAAAAAATTCTCATCCCACCTCTCAATCTCTCCCTCCCTCATGATCTCCTTCTCCCAAGTCCCCAACCCGACATGCACACGCTCGCCCCGTCCTCCTCAACGGCTATATTCATCTCACGGTCATTTTTTATCCCATGTTGGAGGCTTTGACCGATTCTTGCCTAGATTTTGGCAAGATAAAATTTGGTAATATTTTTTTTCTTTGATTCGTTTGATTTCTTCGATTTGTTCTTTTTAAATCCTCTTTAGTTCCTTAATTCAAGTTATTTGTTGATTTTTTTTTTGAAAAATTATGTTTGATACTCCACAAGCAACCAACCACTGCAGCCATCTTTAGTACTTGAAGATGGAGGTATATGAAAAATGTGGAGGATGTTTCAGCACACCATTTGTTGTGATGGGGTTTTCACCTCTTCTGATAAAAGGGTATATCTAAGCGTCTATTCTTCTCTACTCTTTTTTTTATTATATTTATCATCAATATCTTCCTTACATCAGCTTCAGCCTTGGGCCATTGAATGGGTTCAAAGTGTTAATCATGAATTTCCATGAACACCCTAATGGGGCCTCCAACATCACCAAGTACGTCCTTGGGTAGCCTCCTACCAAAAAAAATTTCTCTATTGTTGCTTGGAATGTTTAGTCGGGATATAGAGCAGTCTACAAAGGAAAAATCTGAATTTTAATGGTAATTTTAAACCCGACATGGCAGACCCGACACGAAATTAGCGGGTTTGGGTCAAATGGGTTCGGGTCGTAAACGGGTCGACACGACTAACCCGTTTAGTAAATGGGTCGGGTTAGGTTTACCCAGCATCCGATTACAGTCTGCGATAGGTTCAACGGATGGCTGTGATCAAGACACCCATGATGGTCAGTTGCAACCAAAAAAAAAAAGAATAAATATTTAAACGGGTCTTATCGACTCTTAGCGGTTGTCGGTCCGTCGAGACGGGCCGGTGTTGCCACCGAAAGTTTTTTGTTACCGAAGGTGATCAGGTGCGTTGTCACCGAATGTGACGTGGGTGGGGTTGGTGATGCCCGGGGGGTGTTCTGTCATCCAAGGCGGTCCACTTTTTTGCCGACAGGTGTGCTGCCGCCGAAGGCGGCCCGCTGCAGTGCCGATAGGCACAAGCATGCACTAGTATATATATATGGGGAGGGATACTCTTACTCATGGTCTCTTACTCATATAGTTACCTATGATCCGGACCGTCCATTAGATCCCGATATACGGTTCGAATTAGATGGGGAGTTAAAGCAATGGTGTCCGTATTAAATGCCCGTATTAAAATATCGCAATAAAAGTTCGTATTAAAAACCCACATTTAATGCGGACATCATGGCTTTAACTCCTCATTTAATCCGAACCGTACATCGGGATCTAATGGACGACCCGGATCATAGGTAACTATATGAGTAAGAGGCCATGAGTAAGAGTATCCCTCCCCTATATATATATAGGGTCAGGATCGGATGACCCAGCAAAATTTGACCCATTAATAACCCAGCACCCTTTGAGGCACTTAGAGGTTATAGAATGGGTTGATTTTTGTAGGGATGTTGTCTATGGTATGTTGATCATCCTCACTTTATCAGCCCATTCTAAAACCTCTAGGTGCATCAAATGCGCACTTCAAATCAACGGTTTTTCACTGTCAATTTTAACCGTTGATTTGAAGAGCACCCTTTGATGCACCTAGAGGTTTTAGAATGGGCTGATTTTTTGTGAGGATGATCAACATACCATAGACAAAATCCCTACAAAAAATCAGCCCATTCTATAACCTCTAAGTGCCTCAAAGGGTGCTGGGTTATTAATGGGTCAAAATTTTGCTATATATATATATATATATATATATATATATATATATATATATATATATATATATATATATATATATATATATATATATATATATATATATATATATGGGGACGGATACTCTTACTCATGGTCTCTTACTCATATAGTTACCTATGATCCGGGCCCTCCATTAGATCCCGACGTACGATTCAGATTAGATGGAGAGTTAAAGCAATGTTGTCCGCAATAAATACGGACTTTTAATACGGGCATTTAATGCGGACACCATTGTTTTAACTTTCCATCTAATCTGAATCGTACGTCGGGATCTAATGGACGGCCCAGATCATAGGTAACTATATGAGTAAGAGGCCATGAGTAAGAGTATCCCTCCCCTATATATATATATATATATATATATATATATATATATATATATATATATATATATATATATATATATATATATATATATATATATATATATATATATTCCTTTGAAAGGGTGGACCTAGTTGAACTGTTGTTCTGCTACTATCGTTCTACTTAATCCTCATCCAGAAGAGGGTATTTCTATCAATTACTATTTCTAATGTAATTTCATGGTTCGGTATTCTGGTTAGCTTAGAATTGAAATAGACAGAATGATAAATTATCATTCCCAAGTACTTCATTACACCGAAGCAAATATTATCTATTGGGTTTGAATTATGGAATTGCAGATAGAAACGAATGGGTCTGGAACGATGCAAACAACTCTTAACCTTCCATTAAGGAACTCCTCTATAACTTAGTCATTGACTTCCCATTGTTAATTAGCACCATGTGCATACTATCTTTGTTGTCATGATGTATGAGAACAAATCATTCTCGACAACAATTGGAGTTGTAATTTGTCGTAATTGTTCTGATCATACAACTAAGTTTAAGCAGATATCAATGTAACACAATTATAATTAAAAACCATACTTGGTTCACAACAATTCAAGGTACTTGTGTCCTTGGGTGTAGAATCTAGCCTAAAATGCAAGAAAATATTTTATATGGTTTTGCGTTATTGGGATTTTGAACGTTTTCATATTTTATTTATTTATTCTTCCTAAGATCAATGTGTGTGTGCGCACGTGTGCACGTGCATGCGTGTGGCAATGAACACTAGTTGGCGCATGCACACATTATCAGTGTATCATCATACACTTTACCCGTAGCCAAAAGTCTAATATGTAAAACTGAGAAGCTAGGCACCAGTAGTTGTTGCGATCTTCATATTTAAATCCATGTCTATATATAAAACAACTATTAAATCCATGACTCATATGATCCATACAGGATACTGTGACGATATGAGTTCTTCCCCAAAAGGTACCTGTTGAGGAGGGAAGTAATCAAGTATATTATGACAAGGATCCCCACTTCCATTACCAATGTGGGACTTAACCATGTGAGGCATGACCATCTCAACATACGCAACTATACCTTCTCGATCTATCTTGTTCTCAACCATTTGCAACACAAGACTGAGTGCCACTGTTGGCAACATCACAATCGAATATCTGAAATTTTGGTGGTAAGATTTAAGGACATCATAAGTCTCTTCACCATATAATGATGGGATGGACTTTTCCACCCACTTCACTTCAGAATAATCAAAAGATCATAATATTGGCATCTTATCATTTGTTCCAAGCTTTCCTTAAAGGTTGTTCTCATGCATCTTTTTTTTATTTTTCGTACCCTCGTCAGCATTTGCTTGTCCTTGCATCTAGATATATCGATACAACATCACTCCTGGATTCCTCCAACTTCTAGTGAAAGACCATAGAATCAAAAAGACATCAACATCTAAAGATAAGAAGAATAGGAATATTTCGCTGCATTTTAGTTCTCTGTGTTTGTTAGTGGTATTGTGCCAGCTAAATCCTTTGGGTAGGCCTTTCCTTTTGGGTAGGCCTTTCCTCAAGGCCCCAAGCCTAGGTTAGATCATAATGAAAATATAACAAAAGAATTGATCTAATTTGACAAGCTCAGTAAATAGGGCCTCCAGACCGATGCACCGAGTGTTAGGGAGCTGGTGAGATACTTGGCTCGTTGTCGGAGGCTTGAGCCTCGTGCTCCTTCAGAGGATCTTCTATCAGTATGTAGTGACACCTTTAGGTCGCACATACTGAGAGGATATCCCGGTTGAAGGTCGAGCGTGGCAAAATTTTATCTCTTTACTTTTCTTTAAATAATAATATTTTCCTAAAAATCAAGTTTTAAAATATTCTCTATTTCTCCCTCCTCCTTCTTCTTCATTTATGAGAGAACCGCAGTTCTGTGAAAAACCCTAATTGGTGTAGTTAGACGACTTCACCCAAAACCCTTTTGTTTTCCTCACCTCACACCCCAGGGATCGGTTTCAGATTTCTGGGGCGTGACACCACGTATACTATCGAGTCTCTAGCCGTCATGTCAGTCCTGACTGTTGCAGTACACCACCCTCTATAAATAGCACACTCGACATCAGTAGGAGGCCGACTTTTGGCTAATTCTAGACGACAGAGCTCTGGATCCTTACTGATCATATCTGAGACCATGTCTTGCACCCCCAATCTTCTTTTCTCCCCTAGATCTTCTTTTCTCCTATATCATGTACTAGCCCTCCTCAGCCTGTAGAGGAGTACCTCTATTCATTCGAATATTGTAGATTTTAAGGTCGCAACTTATCGTATGGGGATGTAGGCCACGGCCGAACCCCAACAACAAATTTCTATTTGTGTTTTTGCTATTCCTTACACCCTTTTCTTTCTAACCAATCAATTTATTGTTGGTGGGATCGGGCTACGAAAAAGATCCCCCATAACTTTTGTAAAATAATTTGCACAACACCTTCGGGTGGAGCACTAGAGAGGCGCATAGTGCCTCGAAGAAGAAACGGTGCATGACTCGGTGAAGAAATCGTGCACGATTCAGAGTGGGCAGTTGGAGAGCAGCGCACAGTTGAACACTCGCAATTCAGGGCAGACAGCTAGAGGAGTGCTCGGCCTGAAATAATTGAATGATCTATAGGAGCACTCAACCTGAAATTGTTGAATGGTCTGTAGGAGCACTCGGCTTACAATGACCAAATCAGATGCAGAGACTTATGGAGGAGGAGGAGGAGGAGACAGAGGTGGGAGGACGATGGAGGGAGGAGGGAGGAGGGACGAGGAGGATGTGGAAGCTGGCGGTGGCATTCACGTTCGACAACGGTGGTGGAAGAGGTGGAGGAAGGAGGAAGGAGGGAAGGATGAGATTGGACTATGGTAAAAGTCCCCATCTCAAAGCTACCTTAGATAAAATATGAGTTTAATGGGTTGCCCTATACATAGGGTTATATTAGATATATTGATTGTATACTTACGGGCTACCCCACAAAAAAATTGTCATGTACATATAGACACTGCCTTTGGGGAATATGTCTTCATTGGTGGTCATTTTCGGAAAAATCCCTCGTATCAAATGATGTGATACTGCGTCCACATGAAACAATCAAACCTTTCATTCTCTTGAATTTTGTATTCCTATTCTTTCTTATCCTGTTTTTTTTTTTTGGGTATTCTATTCTTTCTTATCTTTAGAACTTAAGTAAAGTTGTGGAAAGAAAACATAGCTACCGACAGATTCCTTTTCTTCTTATCTTTAGATGTTGATGTCTTTTCGATTCTGTTGTCTTTTCACTAGAAGTTGGAGGAATCCATGAGTGATGTTGTGTCGGTATATCTAAATGGGATTTTTACTAGACCATCCAAATGCAAGATTCGAGACATTCAATGACTGCAATGAAGAGCAAAGAATGAAGAGGGTAAGGTACCTAGCCTCTTTTGTTTTTAGAGAACAACCTTTAAGGGAATCGAAGAAGAAAAAAAACTAGGCTCGGCGGGCCCTCTTTTTCCCTTGTCTCCACCCAGGGTTCTAGGGTTTCGGTGCCTCCCCTCTTGGCCTCCTCGGACATCGACGACGGCTTCGGGGAGGCTGGGACACTCGACTGAGGCGCGTTTCAGGGTAGATATGGTCCCCTTTCGTCCCCCTTTTATATAGGGATCTCTCGGCGGTCGTCTTTTTGTGCTCGACGTGCCAGAGACATACGGTGGCTCACCGGTTTGTTCGACGGCTCCTTCTCGGCCTCGGGGGTGCATATCCGATCGTCGGAGTAGCTGGAGGAGAGATCTGGCCCCGTTCCCTCATGTTGGCGGTGGTGGTTTTCCAGATCGACCTCCATGAGCTGGCGGCACGTGTCCTGGAGCTACGGAGATGGCGACGTTTGATGGTGGCGGATGGACTGCTAAATCCTTCTCATTTTTGGTCGGGTTGTTGGAACAGATGGCGGTGATCGTCTGGTTTTTGAATTTGTTTTGTGGTCAGGATCCGTCGGCGATGGCGATGATGTGTTGCTGTGTGGTTTTCCTATTTTTTTTTAGGTTTTTTCTTCTAGATGCGTTCTTGCGTCTTACTGTCGTTAGTGGAGCATCTGTTCTTGCATTGGTGTGGTGTCTTTGCATCGATGTGCGCTTTCTCTGGCCTGATTTGGTCTGTTTTTCGTCAGTGGTGGCGGTCTTTCTCTATGTAGCGCTGGCATGTGGTGCTTTCGAGAAGTCCGATTGTGACTTCCTCCTTGTTGTAAAACCAAAAAGAAAAAAACCTTTAAGAGAATCAAAGGGTAAGATGCCAATTTTATGATGTTTTGATTTTTTGAAAGTGAAGTGGGTGGAAATATTCATCCATCATTGTATGGTGATCAAGAGACTTATGATGCCTTGACCACCAAACATGATTGTACACGTGCACGAAATATATATTCTATAAAGATTATATATGAATACATTCATAATCCCAATAACGCAATATCAGGCCGATAAAACATTCTCCTCATATTTTGGGCTAGATCCTACACCCAAGGACACAAATTGGAACCATACATTGTTGGGTTTAGTCCTACATCCGCTAGAGGCTCGGCGATGGTGTTCTTATTTACCCTCTGGAGGACCTGTCCTTACGATCCGAGTTTTGGAACGTGAGGATATTTACAAATGGTATCAGAGCTAGCTTCTGTCCAATCGGACCTAGTCGGGTCGGAATATGACCAGGTGTCGCCCAAGGAGTGCCTCCTCCCCTGGTCACCCCCGCACCGAGAGTGGGCCTGATGGGTGTTCATCCATATCCTGGCCTCGTGTGAGGCGGGGATTGTTGGGTTTAGTCCCACATCAGCTAGTGGCTGGACGATGGTGTGCTTATATACCCTATAGTCGATTGTTGTGAACTGAGTATGATCTTTAATTGATTTGATGTTACAATGATATTCACTTGAGCTTTGTTACACCGATCAGAACACTTAGGACAGATCGCGACTCCACCTGACGTGTAGAATTTGTGCTCATACATGATAACATAGATGGGCAAACAATGGAAAGTCAGTGACTAAGTTATAGAGGATTTCCTTCATGAAAATATATTGTACCGACTTCGGTACCGTACCGAAATTCATAGGGATCATCTGATGGCTCTATGGTGGATCTGGGGTTCATCGCATGGCTCCTAAAATAATGTTTCCACCACTCTGATGCATGAAAAATGAGATTGATGTTGGAGATAGGTTTGATATGGTACCAAAATTTTTCCATTAGGTACTTTAGTGAAACCCTTATTTTAATATAGTTATTAGTAACAAAAAAATATTTAAAATATAAAAATAAAGGTATAGTGTGATCAAAATAAAAATCCGTGATGACCATTGTGTGCGATTTCATAAAAATAAAATAGAGAATTTATTAATTAAAACTCCCAACTCTTGTAAGAAAATACTATAAAAGGGGGCCCACCGCACTCATTCCCAGCTAGCACAAACTCCAAGGCGTTCATCAGCTCCCATCCCAAGTCACGATCTCAAAGTTTCTTGCATAGAAGGTTTGAGTGTGACAGGGACAGATCTCGAACCTCGGGAGGTAAATGTTTGAAAAATCTTTATAAGGGTGGGATCTTAAATTTTGTAAAAAATTCAAGAGATACAAACTTATATAATTTTAAAATAATCCTAGCTAATACTACTATAATAAGGGATTTTCTTTCGAATATAGGAGAGCGATCACTCCCACACACCAGCTCTGGATCCATCCCTGAGTGCAATAATCAAGATCGTAGGCCTGCATCGGACGGTTGTTAGCGGCTAGGTCCACCCTTTCCAAGAAATATATATATATATATATATATATATATATATATATATATATATATATATATATATATATATATATATATATATATATATATATATCCGCGTCGCCGTCATGCAATTCCTTTTTCCTAATGGAAAGAATACCCATGATATATATATGTAGGCCCATTTAAACGTCTATATATAGACCTCGGTTCACTTTGATCGAGAGCATCGCCAGAGGAGAGAAATTAAGCTGAAGAGGATTGACAGAAGATCCGAAGACGATGGAGGTCATCACGTCCCAGTGCTTGAAGAATACTATGATGGTAAGTCCAACACACGCAACGCAAATCTTCTGTCACGATTAAATGTCGCGGCCCCAGTTGCCGCTTGACCATCCGCCCCACAAACTACAGCCGTTAGTTTTGCTGACGGTTGGGGTGGAGTGCGACTCACTTATTGTGTACATGGGTGTAACGAACAGCTATGATTTGCACATTTAATCGCGATAGAAGATTTGTGTTCCACAGAGACAGTCGTCCTAGCTATCATGAATGCATGATGTTCTCTTGTTAATTTGTTCATATTTTGTTCCATAGAGCGATCCGGTTGAGAATTTCCTGAAGAATGTACCAAAATTACCATTCGCCGTCATCTGGGACCTGAGCCGCAAAGAGGACGAGAAACGGTACGAGGTCAGTGGGGATTACGAGATGTCGAAGCTCGACGATCGCGCAGTCGGGGTGACGTACGAGGCGGCGTTCGTTGTGATGCTGGAGAAACCGATCAAGGGGGCGGCGACCCTGATCCTCGAGGTGCCGGGTGGGAAACACGAGCGCCACGAGCGCCTCGACGGCCTGCCGGCGGGGAGGGTGCTGACGCTCCCCGTCGGAGACTTCGGAGCCACTCGTCACGGGAAGGTCAAGTTCACGCTGATCCATCTCAAGGAGCACGAGCACAAGGGTAAGTGTGGGATCGTCGTCCCATGCGCCACCATCACAACGCGCCCCTTGGTTCCCAACTGAGGGTGCGTATAGTCCGCACACACGTGCCAAATAAGTGGGAAGTTTGAATAAATGTGTAGTAGTACTACTCGTCATGGCCGGTGTGCCCTAATTGGTACGTGTGAAGTTTAAATAATTCTGTACGTGTCCTATGGTATGGTATGTGTGTGAGGTTTGAATAATTCCATATAATGGTACACCTCGTTGTCTTTCGTCTTACTCCTTGTAACTTTTCACAAGTTTTCTGTCCGGCCAACTACACCGTGCTCCAACATGAGTGACCCTAGTTGCTCATCCGAGACGCTACTCGGATTCCCTTCATTCATCCAAGCGGAGACACCAACGCTCGATCTAGTAAGGTCGAACGAGCCACTAAAGGTGGTTCACCCTTCATGCGACTATTTCATCGAGTTAACCCACTCGACAGATACCAAAGGATATTGCACCAGTAAACTCCGACTACCTACTAAAGAAAATTAGGGTTCTTCTTACTTGATTTAAAGCAAGATCCAACCCTCTTCCACTTCACACGAAAACACCCTACACATGGGATTTACAAGGGTTGATAGAGAGAAAATCAAACTAAACCCGGAACTAAACCAATAATGGTAGGTGGTGCTTGCAAGCGGCTTGCGAGAATGATGGCACGGTCATATATGGTGGCATGGGCTCGTACGTGTGTGTCTGACTTATTTAATCGTGCGCGTGCACGTGAAACTCCAGCAAGCGACGTGCGATCGCGGGACTCGTGGCCAGAATTCCACATCTACCTGGACTTTGTCGGTTCACGGCAAGCGAAATTCTATCTTCCCATACTAATATAGACGCTAGTATAATAATCGAAACCATTTCCATAGTGTCTATCATCGGCTAGTTCATCTAGGGTTTTGTGCATTGTTTCGCAAATATGAATGAAATTTTAATGAGAACGTGCACCGTACCACCTGTATGATCCTAATTGTTGCTTCCAATGTGGGACTCTGATACAGGTGCTAGATTTCCAATAGAAATTACACCGAAGTGGGAGATTGCTACAGGCTTATACCGAACATCTTTTTTTCTTTGTTGGCGAAATTTATGAGCGCAAACCATTTCGGTGATGTTAGTATAATCCACGAGTTAAGATAGTGTGTGCATTCATAACCCATTAAATATATTGATGTGATGCACATTATCAAGATGAAGATCAGTCTGCCTAGATCACACATCCCCACGAACAACCGTGATATTATTCTTAGGGATGTAAAAGGGTTTGTATTATAGGCCGTGTTTGCGAAATTATTTTTCTCGATTTACGATCAAGATTCATGATTAGTTGATTTCTCGATTTTTGAAGTCTAATCCTACTTTAAAATGTTTTTTATTCAATATTTCCCGATTTGTATAAATAATTTTTTCAAAATTTATGATTTTGTCCTTGAGTAGGAACACACATAGGATATTTTATTTAGTCTGCGGTCAGAGTCAAGATCGTTGACTTTTCACAATCCCCACTACCTTCATTAAACGATCAGGACCGTTGGTTCAGGATGCGGCTACTAGGTCATGTGAACTCATTTTCGAGCTGTTGGATGGCCGGATCCGAGGGTCATCCTTCCTTGGATGCATCTCCTATATAAAACCTTACTTTCACTATTAGAGTAAGTTTGAGGAGCAGCTTCTGGGATGGGATTCATCTCCTGCAAGCTTGACTTGACCCTCGATTCTTCGATATCTTAGTGCATGCCCTTGAGACCTTTGATTAGACCTATCAATTATTTTATTTGGTTCTAGTTCACCATCCCGCTTGATGGATGTTGTTTGATTTCAAACATTTTTTCTCTTCGATTCGATTTCTTCTGAATCGCTCTTGAAATACCCATGGATTTGGGTCGCTCTGTGATGAAGTGAAAAAAATATTCCCTTTATTGTGTATTCATTGGGGTAGAATTCAAGAGTCAACCCTTTTAAGGCTAGGGTGGTGGTGTTTCATGGGGACGAGTGCTTGTGCTTGCGAGTACAAGCTGAGCAAGGGATAGCAGTGCTTATCAGACCAAGGACAGGAAGCAACAAGAATTAAGCAAATGATGTTACGGGGGTTTGCGACGATGGTGCGTGGATTCGACCGAGCAACGCTATGGAATGTGGGAAACATTGGGTTGTGAATTGTTATAGATCTGTCAGGGTAACACTCTGTATAGTTAAGTCATCGGAATTTACCATCTCTAAGACTTCACATACGTCTCACATCGAGACTTTGAATACTCCCCTCTAATGGAAGAATATTGAATTCGTGCGGCAATCACGTGGAAGACTATAGCAAGATGGTGAAGGCAACAAGAGGTATTTCACTCTAAATGAACCATACACAACATGAGCTCGGTGACACTCAAATGAAAAACATCAAAAAGATGTTCATGGTGAGAAATGCTATTCATCCTGAAGGTTTTTCGGATTTCACCGGCCCGATTGACATGGCAGCGTGCAACCGGCGGCTGAAACCCACTAGCGATTTTTAAATCTTTTACACCACCAGTTGCACGCTGCCACGTCAATCGGGCTGAGCGGAATCGGAAAAACCTTCGGGCTGAATATCATTGCTCGTTCATTGTTACAAACATCAATTTGGACTTTTATAGAGCTCTCTAGGCATAGCAATTTTCTTCGCGAATCTTCTCTAAAATGTTCATGGTTACAAAATTTTTTTTTGAAACCAATGAAATAGCCATCAAACTTATCCTCGATCGAATTACCACGACATTTTAAAGACACTAGAGCATGTATAAACATGTTTCATTTCAAAATTTTACGGCCAAAGCCAACACAAGGGCCAAATGATTATTACTTCAAACCTTATTGCAGATGATAGACAAAGAAACCAATATTGATGGGCAAAGCTCACAACAAGATGATGGCAATGCCATGATAATTTGAACAGTTTCAAACACATTAATCCTTCTTACACTTCATCGCAAGATGATGGCATGATCAAGTTGCAGATGATAAGTAGCATCGATGGGATGCCTCGACAACTATGTAGCCCATAGTAACAAGGATCATGAAGGCAAAACTATGTGGACCGGCCCCGGCTGCGCATATAAATAGCTCGCAAGTTGGATCTGTGTGTGTTTCCCTGCTGCTCCCGGGTGCCCTGAAATGCTACCATGAATTCCTCCCTCTGCAGCCTCAAAGCCAATGCAGCATCCTCCGACTGGCTTGGGCCAGCACGCGAAATCCGTGTTGCGCTTCTTGTACCGCTGCCTCTCGCGGCACTACTTGGGCCGCTGCTTCGGATGCTGTCCCCGCCATCAGGGCTTCGACTCCGGGCTTCACCACCGCGTGAAGCTGCAGCGACAACTGCCTTCTTCCTTTCCTCCACTTCATCGGGGAATAGAAGCTGAATGGTGTTCCAAAGCACTGTGTTCACAGTGCATGATCTTGGGTTGCTGCAATCAAAAATTCAGATTCTCATCCTGTTCAAATCGTGAAGAATCTATACAAGTAAAGCTCGGGATTTTCATTACCTGATTAATTGCCTGCATTTCGGGCATCGCTTCCCGCATTTAGCAGCAGCACACTTCAAGCACTTCTTGCAGAAGCTGAGAAATTAAGGGCAGTCTTAGAACTGATGGAAAGGGCTGAAGTAAGTGGAAAATGGAGCCTAATTCGAACTAAAAAGATCATGTTGAGTTAGTCCCACATCGGCTAGGGAGCTGGGCCGTGGTTTCTTCATATACCCTCTCTATGGACCTCCCTCCCCATACGACCTGGATTTTGGTGCGTGAGGGAATCTAACGGTGGTATCAGAGCGAGGTTCCGCCCAGCCAAGTCTAGTCGGGCCAAGTGTGGCACGGTTGCCTCTTCCCCCCATGCTGCTGCATGAGAGGGGGGGGCCTCGGAGTTGGTCCAGCCCTAGCCTCGTGTGAGGACGAGATTGTTGGGTTAGTCCCACATTGACTAGGGAGATCAAAAGGCTTGTGGATTAACAAAATCTGGGGGTGAAGAAAATGGAGACTTCCCAATTTCCCTCTCATTCCCAAATTGACAAATTATGGGCCATGTGCACAAATTACTGGACTAACTAACCAGTCTAGCCACCCTCATGTCTCCTTAAGGTCCTTCCAGCCTAAGACCCCACACATCAGAAATGTGCATCTTGGTGCTGCCCTATCAAATCTTGAACAAACTCAAAGGAGTCCCAAAAACTAAGATATTGATTCAAATGGGAAAAATCAGAACTAAGACAAAAGATTCAAAATGTATTTAAATTTTTTTCTTTTTTTCTTTTCTTGTCACCCCATTTTTTTCCTGATTTGTTTGTGTTTTACCTGTGCCCACAAAGAGTAGTGCTCGGTTTGAAGCAAATCTCCAAACAAATCTGCAATTATTCAGAGACCCAATTCACAGCATAGATCAGAGAATCATACATATGAACCAGAGATCGAAGATCGACGGAAAAGGTGGTGAAGGATAGCGCTCCTTACCGCGCAGGAGAGCTCCTCCCGCAGCCGATCCATGCACGCAGGACCTTTGCCGGAGGACTTCTCAGCCGGAGCCCCTTCTCCCTGCATCTTCTTCTCATCATCGACGACGACGACAGCACTCGCTTTGCCTATATCTGCAGATCAATACCCAATATGGGGAAAAGAACCCATCATTATAAACAAACGAAGCCTTGGATACAGATCAAGAACCCATAAATGGGAACAAAAAAGAACCTTTTTGGACGGCCACTTCTCCGTCATCATCATCGGCATCGTCAAGATCAAGAACTACAGCAGGGATCGAATTGGCGGAGCGCCTCTGCGATCTCCGTTTCCTGTGAGACCGAAAGATCGACCCAATGAGTAACGACAGGGAATTAGAGCCAAGAAATTGGGGGAAGGGAACCGAGGGATCCGGATCGGGTTTTTTTTTTTCTTGACCTGTTGGAATTGGTGCTTGGAGGGGATTTGAACTGCTGGCTGGGGCGTTTCTTGTGCCTGGATTCTCTCACTGGTGTGTCTTCCACGACGAGGCTGGCGAGCACGAGGGCTTCCTCGTCCCATCCTGCCATGGCCGCCGCCGATCGGAATCGGGGGCTTAGAATGCACTCTTGCTTCTCTGAGCCAGCGGAATGGGCAGATCTTTTTGGTGGGTTGAGTGAATTCTTCGGGCTTCTGTTCTCTTCGGCTGCCATTTTTGCTCTTCCTCCGTACTTGGTGGGTGGAAGACGAAGACGAAGACGATCTATGCTGACAGGAATGAAGTTTTAAGAAGAAGGAAATGGGTGGTTTTGGAGGAGAGAGAGAGAGAGAAGGAGAGAGAGAGACAGCAACGGTCGTAATTTTGAAATGGAATGCGTTTGTTTTCTCTTGGGTAAATTACACTTTACCCCCTCCAAAGTTTAGCTAAAAAACACTTAACCCCCTGTAGTTTATTTTGCTCCAAATCGCTCCCTAAAATTTGAAATGTTAGCAAGATACACCCTCTTGTCAACTACTCAATTTCCTCATTTGGTAATTTTTTATCTGATCAAAACTGAATTGAAGGGGGCAAAACGTAGTTTTTTTTAACCATAGAGGGGTTAAGTGTTTTTGAGCCAAACTTCATGGGGCCAAAGTGTAATTTACCCTTTTCTCTAACGGCTTTAATATCGGACCTGATGGCTGAGGCAATGTTTCCAATTTGATGAAGGAGTTGATATTTGAAATTTTGAACCCGAGGTCGAACGGAAAATCTTCCCGGTCGGGTCCAAACCCGATCCAACCACTGGTTCAGCCTGTTGAACCGGCTATACAGTTAAAATATAAGATTAAAGCCATAAACATAAAGCATCAAAAAAGTTGGTTCTTTGCCTAAAGACTCTCTCTCTCTCTCTCTCTCTCTCTCTTACAAATCTCTATGATCACCCGACAACTACTTGGGGAATCACAAGTAGAGAGAGAACGCTTTTGTTCCAACATTCATGGCTCTCTCATTGGTCTCATTGGTTCCTTGAATTGGACCAGAGGGTCGTGAATGCTCCAACCTCTTTAAGGAGGTTGAAACAAAATGAAAAGAAGATCAAAGACCATCTTTACGTCAAGTTCGATGAGACGATGACAATTAGGATAATTGGAAGCAGTAAGTAGACCAAGCCGCAATGTCATGGCTGCACAAGCCCATAACGGACAAATGGCTGCATCCACATTGATCTTCAGCTGGTTGTGCGTGGAGGTGACCACTTGGGCCTGATCGTGGCTCGAGGGGTCGCCAGAATACCGTCTCCATTGGACTTAACCCCAAAGGAAAATATCAGACAGACCGACGAAATCGTCGCAAAAACACCCCCAGGGAAAAGACAAGGCCAAGTAGAAGTACAAAATCCTTCACAATCTGGATAATTTTGCAGAAAAACTTCAAAGCGATGCGTGCAAGATGAGCGATGAGCGAACCGAGATTTCGGAAGTGAAGCAGTGATTCTTCAAAGCACAAACCATCAGATGGAGGGTGAGCTTTCAATGAATGAAAACATTGGCTGAATCTCAAACTCATTTCAGATTTCATGAATGTTGAAAAGCAGTCACCTCCAAATTTCAAAATGTCACACATCAGAAACCCAACCAAAATCCCTACAACTGACCAAACACTGCTCATCCGTGAATCGCAGAACAGTAACAGGTGAACTTTCATCACGAGCCGTCCGTCCTCTTCGCTATGACCAAGCCTTCAGATGTCCCTTATACACCGTAATCCTGTACAATGTTCTTCGATACTCCCCGACAACCCAAAACAATCAAGAAAGCAATAGGGTGGCATCTGACTGAATGATCAGCGAGCTCTTCATTTCAAGGCTAGATGATGGAGAGTATTGGGCCGAACAATCTATTTTTTATCGGACGATGTGCGAGGACTTATCAAGTGGGGAACACGACGTGCAGCTTCGTTGCTTGCAGCTCTCGCAGCTGCAATTTCTTCGAGCCGCTTCCATGTGGCTTCACGCTTCGACTGCACCTCCTCGCATTTAGCTTCATCCTCCTGAAACCTCCGTAAGCACTCCTCAAATAGCTCGGGGTCGTTATCGGAGAAAATCTTACGGACATTAAGTGTAAGGTTCTGAACGGCTTGGTTCCAGTGGCTCCTGGTGTTTCTCTCCAATGAGGGGAAGATTATAGGTAGCACCACGTCACGGTTTTGTCTAATCAAGTTCTCGACATGATCATTGTTCCATAAGAACAAAGCCCTCTCTGCCACCTGCACCAATGGACAGAAATGTTGTGAAAAACCCAGTGTAAGTAAGGGCAAATTGGTAAGTCTGCAAATGTATGGAAGCATATCTGTTGGACAGAGATTTTGTGACCCTACACTATAAGCAATGTTGGGCCTAAATTATGAAGCATAATAAAAGAAGCAGAGTTTAAACAGCACAATTTTCCTTTCATTCTTGTTTTCTCTTTACTATTTACATTCGGGTTACGTTCTCTCCTTTCAATCCTTTCAGGAAGCCTAATTCATGAAACATAAAGCTTTCAAGGTATCGGTCGTCTCCAATTTTCTATATTCTCTGTTCTGTCGTTCATTCATTGTTCCTTAAAACCCGCAATCAATTTCTTATTTCTTTTATGCTCTCATCAGCCTTATCATGTCCTTGACCTATCTATTTTGCCTTGCGAGTGTATAGCGTACATACGTACACAGGCTCATTCGTAGAGTTCTCAACGAAGAGTGAGAGTCGTGCAATGCCACCTGTCAACAATCAATCAGCCGCTGGCTGGCTGGGTCAAAAAAATGCATGATCGATATATTGAAAAGAATTGAAAGGTAGAAAGAATTAATGGCCTCTAAACCTCTTCCACTTCGGACTTGTCAAGAACTTGATAAGATACAAAAATTGTTCGTTAATAATTCCAGGAATCACCTCATTCATCTCCTACAGGTTGCTCTCGTGATTCATGATTCAATGAATGAGTAAACTTTGTAATACTATTCCAACCACCATGTACCCAACTTTGATAAGTATGAATGTAGAGCACTTGAGCACTTGGACCGAAATAGTATGCAAACAAGGTTATCGACAGTAAAGATCCTAGTTTTCTTGCTCAGATTAGTACAAAAAGTAGAAAATAATGATTGATGGATCAAAAGTGGTTCAGCCCTGTATTCTTCTTTTCATCCCCAAAATTTAAACCTATTACATCTTTCCTTACTCCTTTGGAAAAGATGATTGAGGCGGGGTGGTGGATCAAAAGTGGTCCATCCATGCACTCTTTTTTTCAACCGCAAAATTAAAACTTATTACTTTTTTCAACCGCAAAATTAAAACCTATTACTTTTTTTTCTAATTCCTTTGGCCAACACAATTATATCAACTTGCACCTTATTACCAAAATTAATTTCGCTCTTGTTAGCAACTAATGCAGTGGTTGATTCAAGGTACCAGCTCTCTTATATCTGATTATGCTCATTCTAATCCTATTTTCCTACTTAAAAACAGTGCAGGTTGCCATGCTCTATCCGTTCCTTCTAAGTGAAAAGTTCTGTAAATTCTCTTCTGAGCTATTCCAAATCTCTTGCATCCTTTTAATTTTTTTTGGTAACAATCCTTTTAAAATTTGAATAAGAAAAACAAAAAAGTGATACCACATTCACATGCATGCTACTTCCGCACTGTCATCTGGTCCAACCTCTCGAAATCAAATCTGCAAATCTTTGAAGAGAGAGAAAAGAATGGTTTCCTTTCTAAACCTTAGAGCATCCATACTGAATTCCTACCGAGTCACAGAAACCAGGCAGGTTTCTCCTCCCTTTGAAGAATTGGACAAAACTTTTTCAAAGATAAAAATAAAAGAAAGAACCATGATAAAAAAAGATAGAAAAGATAAAATACGGAGGAAAAGACAACAAAGGAAAATGTGCAATTATATTCCACCAAGCATCTCCAACAAATTGAACAAGAACCAACTACTAAAAAAATGCCATTCATTCCCTTTCTTTGCCACAATTGTTTTTCAACTTTATTGATGGATCGATATCACCAACTAAGTTTCTCACCCTTTTATACTCAAGGCAACAAAGATATGACTAAGTTAACCTTAAACTAAACCGACAAAAAATGGATCAGAAGTGGTCTTCTTAAGAGGATGAGCATTATATGTCAAAACATTTGACAGTATGTCAATGACTAATAAAATATCATGGAATTTCTATAATCTCGAAGCTATTTTCTCTCAATAACTTCAGGCAAAAAGTTGCAAACGAAAGAAGTCAACGTGGAATGAAACTTCTGAAGAAAATGGCTGATATGAATTCAATCAGTCAGATCTTTGATTCACCACCGGTTGATTACATTATCGATTCAATGGCCATCTAGGTTTTTCACTTATCTTCTGCCCCCATATGATACTCTGTGACAGACATGATGTATCGGTGACGATATGTAAGTTTATTGAAGAGCGCATTTATAGCAAGGTGAGAATCCTCTTAAAAAAGCATTTAATTCTGAAACCTCGATGTAGGTTTACTTGACATGTCAAAACAACATTTCAAAATAACATTCTACGGTTCCTGACTATACACACACACACACATGCCTTATTGTATCCTACTTTTTCAAGAATTGCCGCATCGGTGTATCTGTAACCATATTGGTATCCATTAGAGGTTGGCATGGGCCGGGCGGGCTTGCTCAGGCATAACTTTTCACAGGTTGGCTCAGGGCTGGCCCAATCTCAGGTCTAGTTTTTTCAGTCCAATCCCGACTCTAAGTATGGATGTAGGGCCCAGGCCCGGCCAGCCCAACCCATGTCCACCCCTAGCTGCAATGTGTGCAGTGACATCAGACATAGGTAATTAAAAGAGAAATTTCATGTATTTGCAGCTCAAGGAAGTGCTCAAAGAGTTTATCGTTTCAATGTCATGAAAAGACAAGTTAAAAACCTATGTCACTGCAGTCATGAGTGATGTGTCAAGCAGCCATAGCACTATCTTCCACAGCTAAATTATAAAAAAAATCTGAAAAATTAGTGAGTTCGGGCTGGTTCTAATAAGTGCAATCGCAAGACCGACCCAAAAACTTAATCGGACCTGAAAATGCAGCCAGGCCCTATGGGCCTCTACACCTAGCCTAGACCATGTATATGATCAGGACGGGTCAACCAGGCCAAGCGAGTCACGAATCCCATGTCCACCCCAAGTATCCATGCTTCATAGCCTAGCAGTTAAAAAATAATGAATATGATATCTTGTCCCCTCTAAATCGTTATTGGGTACACAAATCAACTAATAAACTACAACTTAAAAGTTAGACTACTAACTTAAACGACACAATTGCAAGCAAAAAAAAATCTCCTGGTAAGTAATATTGCAACTCAGAAAACCATCACTCATAGGGCTCAAAGCATCGGCCTTTGTAATGCTTCATCCAAACATAACATGAAAATAGAAGTACGTGCCTAACTTCTAAACTCTCGTGTACTAGTATCTTTTAACCAAACCTTGAAACAAACGGTGACAATAATGGGTTGAAAATATACGTGAGAATTAAGAAACTAAAGTGACATCATCCCCTTATGGATTCCTCCTTTGAATTAATTTGTCACTTCCCACTATGTCGATCTTCCTGTAAGTAGAATGTTGCAAACAAAAGCATCACCTTTCTTTAGTAAAAACATGCATTTCCCCAATTAGTTACTACCCTGATACATGTCGACCTTTTGTCTCTTGATTTGAGTCCATGCCTTTTCAATTTGATACTTCTCCAATGATCCAATCTAATAAGTTGATTCATTAATTTAATTGATTGACCCCTGGTTGCATAGGTTAAG
This sequence comes from Chamaelirium japonicum, assembly GCA_947650365.1. NCBI lineage: Eukaryota > Viridiplantae > Streptophyta > Magnoliopsida > Liliales > Melanthiaceae > Chamaelirium > Chamaelirium japonicum. Next base: position 21,974,976 of record OX393556.1, read on the forward strand.
TACCCTATTGACATAGTATAATCAAGTGTAATACGTATCAGATATGGTTGTGGTAAAAAGTCTTGAATGGATGTGAAAGCTCAAGAAGGTGACAGTTTTCCAGACGCTTTGATGAAAACCATGAAAAAGAATTAAGAACAGATTGACAGACAATACAAATGTTAATACGAATAATCGGGAAAAGATTCGTGAAGCCAATCTCAAATATATGGAGTAAGGCTTATCCTTCATATTTAGATCTACACAAAGGGAAAAATGATGGCAAAGCAACTTGTGGTTCGGTCACGTATAACAAAGACCAGAAATAATTATAATGAGAAAATTTGAGATCTCAGAGCAATTACAACCTCAACATGGTTCAAGGAAAATTGATATCCTTGAGCAACAACATCTCAATTCATAGCAATGCAAGAGCATCCATCTGCTGAAGGTAACAGACAATTATGTCATATCTGTTGTCAGATATGATAATGTAACAAATATGCTTTATTAGAGAAACAATTAAAAAATATACAACTTAAAAGATATGTTCGGGGAACAGAGTTGTGCTGCTAGACAAACGGCGATGAGGAACCTCGTGAATACTAAGATAGTCGAGAGAACTCCGGTTTGTTAACATATGCTGAAAGTAATCGGCTATCTTAACGAACTGGAAGTTCAGGGATCTGAGATTGATGCAGAAATGAAGGTTGATCTAGCCCTTCAAACCCCGGGGGACTCCTTCAATTAGCTCAAGTTAAACTACAACATGAATAAGATGACTCTCTCTTAGTGAACTGATGACACTCCAGGTTGCCGAAGGGATCATAAAAGGCCAGGGTACTATTCAGATGACAGAAAAAGGCCGTCCTCGTGGTGAGCCGAAAGGAAAGAACCATAAGAGGAAGGCTCTCACAAATGCATCTGCAGGAAGTGGTCTCATTTAGTGATGGCAACGGTGTGGTTTTGGGCAAAACCGAAACTGCACCGCAGCACCGAACCAGCACACCGAAACATGAAATTCCGTACGATTCAAGAAATAAGACGACCCATCGTTTTGCACCTACAACGATGCAGATGTTTGTCCTCTTCAACTTGTGATTAGATGGGTCATCGTACCAAACTCAACAAATAACTTTAAATTTATAACCCTCGTATGTCTAAGACTAGTGCCACTACTAATCTTTATCCGCTCCCCACACTAAAAGGGAAAGCAAGGAGTCAGGCATTCAGCATGTGTTGGTCAGAATGAAGGTGGAATTGGAACTAATAGGCAAAAGAGAAGTCCTGGAGGAAATACACAAATTATTGGATTGATGTAGGCACCAATAAGGTGCACTACGATCTTGGTTCACTAATGATCCAATTGTCAACTAACTAAAATTCTTTCACAATTGTGCAATAATCATGCTCAAACATAAGCCAAACGATGGTATATTAAGCTAAAAACTGAATAGACATGCATACGAGTGACTAGCAATTGATAGATCTAATAATAGAGCATTGGTCATTCACAAAAGCTACAAATAACCTATAATAAAATACAATCACCGCAGCAGAATTTTAATAATAAACGGGCAAATAGATTACTAATGGACTCCCAACAAATCAAGGATTAGCACCACAATGATCTAGGATTCTAGGCACATGTAGGGCGATAGAAGATATCAAAAAGGGAATATTGATGTAGTGGTGATGTGCAGAAATTTAATGAAAAATGAGAAGAATAAGATGAAAGTGACTGGACGATAGGTGGAGAGGGTCCAAACCGCCACGAGATGCAAGGAGACGTCGTCGAATCCTCTCGCAAAGAAAGGCCAACGTCGTAGGATACTGGATCCTTCGGTTTGGAAGACAATACACCTTCCCAAGACGAAGTCGAGGTAGAAGGAAGAGGGAACTCGTCGTCTCAATAGGGCTTTCTTTCGGAATATGGAATATGTATTTTTTTCTATTTTTGATCCTCTTTTATATAATTAGGGCATCTAAATCAATGGCATGGATCCCTTTGTAACAAGCAAACAAAGGGCTCAGATGCCCCGAGCCAAAAAGGAATGAAGAGGGAGAGAAGAAAGAGAGGGGGGCAGGTGGTACGACGTGTGTAAGAGCGTTTGGTTGGTGGCGGTAGTGCCGGGAGGGGGGGTGTGAAAGAACAGAGAGGGGGGCGGGTGGTACGGCGTGTGCAGAGAGAAAGAGGTTGGGCCCATAGTGGGTTCCACCCTCTTGAAATCCCAGTAAGTCAAGGGCCATGTCACTTTAATGGCTAAAAATAGGCCAAAAGATCATTAAAATGACCTAAAACTGAAATAAACCACTATATATGATGTTTTTTAGCATATAAAAAAAGTGAAGATCGGATGCATATAAGGTCACATCATGAATGAACTTTATGAATTAGCTCCTAAAAACTACCGGGAAGGGATTGTTGCCTTTTCAAACCATACAACAAGCTATATAGTTAATTCTAGGAGCCAACTAGCACCAAACCAATTAAAAAAGTCAATTAGAACTTTAGAGACAAGTAGAAGTGCTATTCGAGAAGGGATTAATACAAATAAGCTAAAGTCCTTATACAACCTGTCTGTATTGACATTGAAAAAGAACAGTTTGCACATGTGAATCTCAGGGAGATTAACAAGATCCTAGTGAAGCTTCAGTTCCACATTCCCCGTCGAGAACGATATGTCATACATGTTGGCTCGGAATTCAATTCATAAAGTGGTTCCCTAAATTTGAATATGGTTAGGTGACGAGACAGTGTTCAGACATCAAATAACTTATATTGTAATGCCATTTGACCTTTCTAATACGCCAAGCATTTTTTTCGGCAATTTATTGGAGGAATTATGTCACTTAGTTGGTTTTTACCTTTTAATTGATGATATATTGATATATAGTAGTATCAAAGACTATTACAACATCTAAGGCAGGTGACAAGAGTCCTATCGAGGGGAAAAAAAAAACTATGTCGATCTGGATAAGTGTTTCTTTCTTGTCACCACGTAGTTTTCCTTGGACATGTTGTCCATGCAGAAGGATCGAAGGCGGAACTGGAAAAGAGAGAGGATATTGTGGAGTGGCCTACTCCCACGTCGATGACTAACATACAAAACTTCCATAGTTCAACATTTTTAAACCACAATTAATATGGGGTTTTGTACCATCCATGTAATGGATTGTCCCAAAGACTCCAAATTTGTGTGAACATGGCCAGGGGAGCGATCCTTCGACAAGTTTAACATAGTCACTGTCCCCGACTTTGAAAAGCTCTTTGTGGTGGAGCTAGATGTGACTCAGTTTCTTGGAGCTGTTCTTAGCAAAAAAGGAAGACATGACATTCTTTAGAGGGAAGCTTGGTGATGCAAAAAGGCAATATCCCATCTATGATTTGGAGATGCAGTCTACCGAATCATCGATGTATTATCCTTTCAGCAGTGATTTCCATATCCATTCGGATCATGAGGCTCTTTGTTATAACCTCAGAGGATCGGATAGGTTGAAGCCAAAACTGAATCACACTAGTTTGTGAGTTGTGACCCGACCTATATCGAATAGCCCGTCAACCCGCAGTGCCCGTGTGTGTCCTGTGAGTGTCCAACGAGTGTCCGGCAAGCGGAAGCACATGGGATACGGCACATGCGTGTCCAACGCGTGTCCAGCAAGTGTCGTGACCGACACGGGTACAGGGAGACTTGGAGAAGTGTCTGTGCTTCCTAGGACATGATCAAGGAGTTCCAATTTTATTACAACTAGAATTGTCAGCGAGAATAGGAATCCAATTATGAGTGAGATTGAGAGACTAGAGTTGCTTCTTCTATTGTAATTTCCGGACCTACATGTGTATTTTCAAAATTAAATCTATGAGACTTGTTCTAGTAGGAAAGTGCTAAAATAGTCATAATACAGTAGTATATTATGTTAGGGAAGGCTTAAATCAATAAAGAGTGGGTTTTGGGTTAGTTTGAGATTCTATATAAGCTCATATATAGGGTTGGTAAATAATTCTTGTTTTGATTAATAAAAAATTTCTATCCTCTTGTTCTTTGAAGAAAATCTTGGGGTAAAGCCTAGGGGAACCAATAGAGGGACTATATCACTAAAATACATAAATCAAGGTTATATCTTTTTTAATTTGTTTCTTTATAATTTTTCTGTTTGTACAAATTGAAGCTCTGTTAAAAAAATCTGCTTCTTTACGGCAAAAATCACAATGGTTTTATAAATTTCAACAAGTCATTCCTCTACAAAGCTGAGCTGAATTAAATCAATTTTGAACCATCTACCATGCAGGTAGGGCTGGCAATTTCGGACCCGATACGACCTGACACTAAGTTAGCAGGTCTGGGTCAGGGCTAAATGGGTTCAGGTCGTAAACGGGTCGACACAATAGACCCGTTTAATAAACGGGTCGAGTCCGGGTTTAGGGCCTGGACACGGTAGACCTGGGAAGACCCATTTAATATTCAACGGGTCGTGTCGGGTCGGGGCTACCCGTAATCCGATACTGTAATATATAGTATCAGCGGGTCTATAGGGTTAGGTCGGGTCGGGTCGAGTCGGATCGGGTCAACTGAATAAACCTGTGTGGTAAACGGGTCTTATCGGGTCTACCGTTTATAAACAGGTTGGGTACGGGTTTAGGATCTAGACACGATTAGTTAAACGGGTCGGGTCCGTGTCTAGGGGTTTTGGATACGACCCGAAACTAGACACGACACGACCCATTGCCACCCCTACATGCAGGCATCCTATTTTCCTGGAAGCAATTTTATATATGGTAAATAGTAGCCTCAAGCACTGCCACGTAGTTCTATAGAAGACACTTGGTCGCCGGATAGAAAAATACAAAAGGAGAACAAGTGGGGACATTTGAAAGTCAACCAAAGGTGCGGATCACGTGACAATAATGCATGGGGGGTGGTGATTCATTTCTAGCACATAGGTTCTAGACAATGATTTATTCCCAGATTAGCATCTTGCAATCAGACCTTTTCCACCCTATTCCATATTGTGTCAATTATTCCTGATTTATTCTCTCTCTCTCTCTCTCTCAAGTACACAATGTGGCGCTATAAAAGGCATTCGATAACCAAAGGGGAAAAACAAACGAAAAAAAAAAACGAATATGTTTCCCGGTTCTTGTCAGAACACCATCGTGATCATTCCTTCATATGGCAACTGCCCTCTCTTTTCACCTAGGTACACGTGATCTCTAGTTTTCCGTTAACTAAATTTATTCCCATAATTTAGATTTTGATCATAGGTACACGTGATTGAAATGTCGTATCTCGTCAGTACCTAGATTGTTTTTTTTTTGCGTTTTTTCCCATGATATGGACCATATGGTAACCACAGTATCCCATCAGCACTATTATTGGATCGTCGTACCCCGCATTCCAATAATAGTGCTAACGGGATACTGTGGTTACCATATCAAGAGAAAAAACGCAAACAAAAAATATATAAATCTCTAGATACTGACGGGATACGACGTTTCAATCAAGTGTACCTATGGTCAAAATCTAAATTATGGGGATAAATTTAGTGAACAGAAAACTAAGATCACGAATACCCAGGTGAGAAGAGAGGGTAGCTGCCATATGAAGGAAAGATCACGATGGTGTTCTGACAAGATATGGCAGCCGCCAAATCAAAGGGAAAAACACAAAACACATGAAATAAAAAACACGAAACAAAAAAAAAAGACCACAAGCATGACTCCTCTCCTATTTTAAATAAAAACCCCTCTTTCCCAGGGAAATGTCAAGGTTTCACGCTAGTTCAATTTATAATTGTAGAACTTCTTATTATTGGAAATAAACATATGAAAATCTCAAGTTTGATCGTTATCTAATTGGATTGTGATCATACTTAAAGTTGTGTTGCATTTGTTTGGTATATGAGCATCAGGTCCCAAGCATGAACATGAATACTTATGAGCCTAATCGAGGTCCAGTGATTCCAACTATTTGAAGCAACACCAATTTCTAAGGACCACCTTCTAAGGACATCATGGTTAAATGTCAAGTAAGGAATTTTTAGGAGAGTGGTTGCACAGAGAACAAGCTCTTATTGATATACTTTATCCCCGTTTCTCTCTACTCCATATCTTGAGAAACTCTTTTCAAATTTTGAAGCATTAAAGGTCATTATGAATTACTTCTACAATATTGTGTATGAGAGGTTCAATGAATATGTCATGTTTATTTGTTGCTTGCCTCATGGTATCAAAAGGCATCTCCTGTATACGACAACAATCAATATCTACAACGATGTGTCTGCATATCTTACACTAAAGAAGCATCTTAAGTGATAGTTCAAGATGAAAGGATCTCGGCCCTATATCTTATTTTTTGTGGCTTGAGGGTTAGCTTCTCCTCTAGAGGATATTTGTTTCTTAGTAGAAGTATACAATTGATTTGATTTGCTAGATCTATCTCAAAGATACTCATGTTGCTACAACGGTGATAGACCTTAATCAAAAGCACTTGCCTACTGACATGGAATCAAATGTCGACAAATTTCATAAGAAATCACCGAAATGTATTTTTTTAAAGGGTCCGACATAGAAATTGGTAAAATTTTTAATAGTACCATATTTATGTCCGACATAACGAAATGTTGCCCGAAATGAACAGCATTTCACCGAAATCCGACATTGTCTTTTTTCATTGAAATTTTTTATCTTTTTAAGTAAAAAAAAATTCAGTAAGAATTACATTTTTCCTCAATTCTAATTTTTTTCATAACATACAATATTTTACTAACATTTGATCTAGAATCGATCGAAATTTGACCCAAATCCGATGAATTTCTACCGAAACCTTTCCTTAAAAAATACAAAATTTCCACCGACATTTAACTGAAATCCGAAAAATTTCCTTTTTTACTAACCAAAACTGACATTAAAATCGACATTTAAAACCTTGCCTACTGATGATGTGCCTTTATATGACCCGACCATGTACCAACAACCTAATGGCATCCTCGTTTATATATCTTTGCGAACACAACTTGCTCACACATTCCATGAAACGAGCCAATTCGTCGGTGCTCCTTACCGTTCATTATGTGGAACATAAACATTCTTCAGAACTTGTGCCACTATTACCCATTCACTTCTTTTCAAAGTGAAACATAGGGCATACTATGTTGTTAGTTTACATCTCCTTGGATGACTCGATACTCTCTTAGGAGACCAAGAAGGCTGTTGTAACTTGCTCTAGCACCAAGGCAGACCATGCGATGTCCACGATTTGTCTATGATATCCTGTGATGTTATATGCTTTGAGTGTCCTTCAGGCTCTTGGACTCAAAAGGGGTATCCTTACAAATTGCTCAGCGTCAAGTTTTTTCACAAATATTTGTTTCCACTACTTTGATGACTCTATTACCTTCACTTATATCTCCAGGTTGGAGAAGGTGCATATTTCTGCAAGAACCATCTGATTAAATGATGAACATTTTCTACTGCAAACATTTGGGTATAACCCATCTTGTTTTGGTTTTGGGATGTTACTGTGACATATAAATATAAATATATACATATATATACTTTATAGTGCCCCCTAATACTCTTTTTGTGTGGTACTTTCACCATGCAGGTGATCACACTCCTCTGGCTCGCTGCATTCATATATATATTGTTTTAATATCTAATGTACAGGATGTATTTTTTTGCATCCAAATAAGTTTGAGTGTGTTTACAAGCCCAAACACCTAGGCAAATAGCATGCTTTGATCCCAACCCAGTCATACCAAAGTGTATAGTTAGCTTAGAAATTATTACAAATACACCTAGCAGGGACATACATTGAAAATTTATTCATCTCAGTAGGCATTTGACACTTTTTACTAGAAGCTTGACTCCTAAAAATCCTAATACTTTCTAAATAGAAAAGTCAACGTTCAAAAATCAAAATTGACCAATAAATTGACATTGTCGGACATGGAAATATATTGTTGAAATATTCGATAGTGTGGAAACGTTGCATTTCTATAGAAACGGTGGAAATATTAATATTTCAACATAATTTTTTGATAAAACACTAGACAAAAAATAAGCATAGATGCACAATTTGGAAAATTTAGATCACATTTATACACCATCTAGGGGTGTAGAGCATTAGAGCTTCACATAGCATGTATTTCTATGTCTGTTGTGTTGGTGCACAATAATCTAAATATAAAAATGATAGAAAAATTGGTTAAATAATTAAAATTTGTAATGACAATTTCTACTGTTAGGAGATGATGGCTAGGGTTTGGAGAGAATGAAATATCTCTTCATTAAGAGACTAAATACAATATATATGCACAACATTACACAACGAACCCGACACATCTGTACATAAAACCCGACCCATCTCTATATATATTAACACTCCCCCTCAAACTCACGGTGGATCATATACCGAGAGTTTGCTGATAAAATACCGGAAGCGAGCAATGGTAAGAGATTTCGTGAGGAAATCAGCAGTCTGTTCTGTCGAGTTAGTGAATGACAAGGACATGGTATGGGTGAGAAACTCTTGGCGAACATAGTGACGGTCAACTTTGATATGTTTCGTCCACTCGTGAAAAACCAGGTTGCTAGCGATCTGAATAGCACTCCAGTTGTCACAAAAAAGAGGTGTGGGCTCGGATATCACAACTCCCAGGTCTAGTAGAACGCGAAACCCTAGAACCTGGAGAGCTCTGACATCATGTTAGGATATAAAGACTAGGGTATGGAGAGAATGAAATATCTCTTCATTAAGGGATTAAACCCAATATATATACACAACATTACACAACGAACCCGACCCGTCTGTACATAAAACCCGACCCATCTCTATATACATTAACATCTACAATCATAAATCAATACAGATACACACTTTGGAATATTTAAACAACATTTCTATAATATCTACTAGTGTGGAACTCTAAGTACCATGTATTTCTATGCACTCTGTGTAGATATATATATATCACGCTATATATATAAGGATTTTCAAAGATTTTTTTTTAATTATCCAATTTATTCTGATTTTTCTGATTTATTCTGATTTATTCTGATATATCATGAGTTTGTCACATTTTTTCTATTGGCCGATATTGTCGGGTATATTTCAAATAGACCACCCCAGATTTCCGGGAAAAAAAATTGCAATATTTTTTTTATTGTTGGAAGCATGAGAATAGTGAACCAATCAATTTTGCTTTGCGTAGTTCCTTCGATTTTTGCAATAATCGTAAACCATTAAGACTACGAACATTTTGTGTGAGGGCATGTGTTCATGCATGCTCATTTGTGCTATTCACATGATTTTTCTAGAAGGTAAATTAAACGATAGACTCCAAAACCTTCCATTTCATGCATGATGGATTGAACCTAACACCTAGTAGACGAATCCCTAGATAGTAAAATAAGGGCCATTTCTTTCAAACGCGTGGAGGCACCAGACTTCAGTATGCCACTGCATACCATTACTTTCTGTGAAAGCAGCACCAGACTTAGTTCCCAACACTGCAGGCCTGCAGGGCCCGCCATATTCCATTCTTCCTTTGGTGGGAGGGATGCCGAAGTCAAATTTGGATGGCTATCGATGTTTAAAATATTAAGAAAATTTTGCTTCTCCTTTCAGAATTTAAATTATTACAGCTGTACAAAACATTTAGCAGACGCACCTGCCTATCAAACAAACAACAGAAGGGAAGTCGATTGAAAACAAATCTGTTCACCGGCCTAGAAACCAATGCCTTCCAAACAACCCCTAAGAAAGGAAGTACTTTTAGGCATCTCAAGTACATATTTTCCTATATAACATAAAAAGGGATATACATAAATGTACAACATGAACACATGAAAGTTGCGCAATGATGAGGTTATGCTCCATAAAGTGGAAGGCAGCTACATAATATGTGAATTTTGATTCTATACCAAACCACATGTTTGGTGATCATGACAAAGACAAGATATGATACCACTTAAAATTTTAAAATAATACTACACAAAGTACTACATTTATTAGTTTCACCATGGAAAACAAACTCGCATTCCGTGACAAGTCTGTAGCGACAAAATTACTACATATATAGTCAATAAGAAAGTATCTAGTAAATGATAGTCGGACAAAATGACAGATCTCGCTCAAGTCATATTAGTGCGGCTAATCAGATGAAACAGATTATTGACTTTCTACAGAACAAGTGAAATAAGTGACGAACATAAAAGGTTAATAGGTTCAATTATGCAACATAACTACAGATAAGTTCAAACTATATAATTAAGAAAGAGAATTCCTATTTACTAAGCACAACAAAGGCATACTACAAAACGAACAAAATTACAGCCAAAAGAAAAACTTGAGGAAAATAGTGAACAGAACTAGCAACATGATTTTGAAACCAAACTGAAACTTGGGAAGCTTGCTACCTGAAAGTGAGAACTGCCCAAGCAACGAGCAATTTGACGGAACAGTGGAACCATGCAACGCTGGAATTCTGGGGCCTGAGTTCCTTCTAAGACCTCCTCCAACTCTCCAATGAACAACACTTCCTTCGAACTATTTGTGATTGGCCAGTACTTCAACAAGCCCCTTATAACAGTATCTGCCAGCTTGCAGTCCTTCTCAACAAATTGTGTAATGCAATACGATAACTGCTGATGGTACATGGGAATGCACTTTGGCTTGTGAAGCGGAATTAGTGCCCGAACAAGGAATAACTTGTGCTCCTCCTTTAGTGGCAAAGCAAACCCGTTAATAATACTTCCCAATATCTCCAAAAGCTCCGCGATCCCATTGTGCTTCTCAGTTTCAAAGATGAATCGATAGAAAATATTGTTAATCGATTTCCTGATGAATGGGCGGTGCACCATAAATTTTCCATAGATGCGGTGAAGTATCGTCTTTAAGTACTCCCTCTCCCTAGGGTCGTCCGAGTCAAAGAGATCTAATATCCTAAGAACAAAGGAATGATCTATATATCTCTTAGCCAACTTGGCATCTGTCTCGGGGGATGCAACAAACCTCAAAAAGAGTTCGTACACAATCTGCAAGTGTGGCCACGCTGGGTCCATTAGAGGTTCCTCCTCTTCCATATCAAGAGCTTCCGAAACCTTATTCTCATGAGGTTGGGTAGCGGGTGTCCTAAATAAGTTGACAGATACCATTTTGATAATTTCTTGCATGACGTTTTCGGTGAACTTCCCATTGGCCGAAGTAACATAGTCGACGAGCTCTAATAATGTTTGCCGCTTTATGTCCTTCTCTTTCAGGCTCTTTGTCGGGTCAGTGAAGTCAAACACAGCACAACATAAGTTCAGCTTCTTGATGAATAAGCTCTGCTTTTCGGAGCTTGGGACGTCCCTGAATCCGGGCAATGCTTCGTATGGAGGGGATACTACACTCCCGTTCAATTTCGAGTTTGCAGTTGGACTTGAAGGGTACTTGTTCCCCTGGTAAAATCCAGAATTTGAACCAGGAGGGACTGGATTGTTCGGATTTGTAGCCATATAGCTTGGCAAGTCACCACTTCTTGAACTAGCAGAAGAGTTTCCCGACTGAGTTGTCCCACTAATCAAATCCCTGCTATCCGCCGACTTAGACGGCTTTCGAGGGAGCCGCCCCAATATCTGCTTAATCATAATTTCAAAAAATTCTTACAGCTCTGCAATTCTAAAACAGCATATTCTCCAATTCAAGAGATAGGGATCTCCGTTTCATGAAAAGCTCCGACAAAGCAACTCCAATCCAAGCAAGAGATCTTCATCGGGACCTGGTGTTTTCGTGATGGATCAAAATTTCAGTCAACCCAGAAAAGTTCCCTCTGTTCTTCTGTTTGGCAATCAAAATTACACTTATACCATCTCCTCCCAAATCAAGGGGAAAAGACCGAACATCAAAAGGGGAGAATCAAGATGAAAAATCCCCTTACACGGCATAGATCGAAGTATAAGCTGAATGATTCACTCCATTTCAGACAATCCTGTCTTCTTATGACACACGGAAAAGGGGTCAGAGAAAGTGGGGTTCCTTCTCCTCTTCTCTCAATCTGTCTCCTCCTTGCATAGAACGAAACAAAAAATTCCCCACCAACCACCTGGAAATCAAAAACCCAGAGCCAGAAACCCACCGGCAGCCCCAAGATCAACACAGACCGCGATCAATCGAAAGGACCCCGATACAATCGAGAACCCGGAACGATCTGTGACAATCTGAAAGATGAAGAAGATAAACCATTTTGTACCCAAAAAAACGTTGAACAAATCCACCATAAACAATTCAAACAAGTTGGGATTCTTGGGAAAAGAACAAAATCCAAGATATTCGTTACTGATTCAAAAAACCCAGATGAAAAAAAAGAAAAAGAGGATTGATACCTACAAAACCCTGTATCTTTCTTCTTTTTTTTTTCTCTCTCCCTCTCTCTATCTCCTTCCCCCTGTGAGCTGGTGATGATGAAGGCAAGAAAGGGAGATGTATGAAGACCTCAACGTTTTAGCAGTTAGCAGGGAGCAGCCGAAAGGAAAGGAAAGGGGGGCTCTTCCTCTTTCCCACTTTTTATTATTCTTTCAACTGTTCATGGTTGTGTTGTTCCAACACCTTCTAATAAAAAAAACCCATGGAAGGGTTACATGTTATCATCACACACATCTATCTCTATATCAAAATCCATGACTAGGAAAATGCCCCCTTTTTTTCTTTAGCTTTCACTGTCTCAAAACTGTTGTGGGCTGTATGAATTACTCATGTTACTAAGAGCAGCCTCCTCTTGCACGACATAAAATGACCGATTTACCACTGACACAAATAGGGCCTGGGGATGAGAGCAACCGGTTCCTGCCGCCGTGCGTTCCGATCAAGACACCACCTTCCTCCGTCTTTCGCATCCATCGCCAACCATTCCATGCAATTCATCGTCTCCTTTCTTCTTTTTCCTCTTCCATCGTCGTCCTCTTCCTTTCTCCTCCTTCATCTCAAATTAGATAGATGAGATGAATTTGGCAGGGCTTCTTCTTTTTTTTTTTATATGTTCCAACATGGGCCCTCTCATTAAGGCGCAAACAAGTAGTCCTCTCAATGAGGTGTGAACCCAACAAAGAAAGGGAGGAGGAGAAGGTTGGTGGTGGCGTGTATGGAACGGGCAGCGGCGATCTGCATAGGTCCGGCGATGGTGGCGGTGAGCAGCGTCCTACACGAGCATGGGGGGAAGAAAAAGAAGGGTATGGATTGACTTCTGTAAGGAGGTGCCCTCAGTAAACATAGACTGCTCTTGAAAAAATTGGTGCCCGTAAGAATAGGAGGAGTGTGAATAGCCCCACCCCTCAAATTGGGCTCCATCACAAAGATGATGAAAATACCCAAAACAGCCCTCACCTTCCAACTCTTGAGAAATGCTAGAAACAGGTCCTCAATATCCATTCCTCTCTTTAGATCTCTTATCCTGGGGGGGCCTTTTGCTTTTCTTTTCCTTGCCTTTCATTCTGTGGTTCTCTTCCTTTCATGCTTTCTCTTCGGTTTGATAATGACACTCTGCAAGTAGAAAAGGAATGGATGGGGCTATGCCAAAGATTGCTAACATTTATCATGGGCTCTATTTGGAAATCCAAAATGTATGCTAGCTATTTCCTCAAAGTGCTCCTCAGTGGATTTTGGGCAAAGATTGACCTTATTTATGTACTTTTGTGCGCAACCATCTAAAAATTAGTTAGGTGGTTGAGAATTTTGATGAGAATACTCACCAATTTCGACTTTTGGTGATCCTCAATCCTCCAAGGAAATCGGCGAAAGATTGCTACAACCCACTACAGGATAGAGGATAGAGGATAGAGGATATAGTTGGTAAGCAACTAATGCTTTGGGGACGAGGTCATGCGTTCAATTCCTCCCACCCTCGATTTACCCAGGAGTGTGTAGGGAAAGCTTCCGAGTGGGTCGGTGCGTATTTCTAGAGGAATTAGTCCAAGCCCGAAGTGAGTTTATTGCCCGAAAGGTTTCGCGACACCCACCGTTTCACAAAAAAATAAAGATTGATACAATTAAATTCGGGTATTGATAGTGGCTGTGAGCATCACATGTTTTTTGTTTTTGCTACTGGATCTGATGACTACAATGGTCATCAACTGGTGGAAGTCACAATCGGACTCTCGGAGGCGCCAAATGCCGACGTAACAAGGGGACAAGGCCCCACCACTCCACCACTCCGACAAACCACAACATCGCCACCACCGGCGAAGAACAACACCACATTGGCTAAGGAAAACGCCAACCGGCGCTCAAACCAAACACCTCACCCGCATAAGAGCAACAAGATGCAAGAACACATCCAAAAAAAAAACCTAAAAAACAGGAAATACAACAACCACCACACCCACCACCCGAAGACCTCGCCACTGCAGCGATCCACAACCACAAAAAAAAAAAAAGCCAAAATCAGACATACCACCACCATCTTCTCTAGCAGTTCAGCCAATATAGGAGGAGAAACGCCACAGCTCCACCCGCCGCCGTCGATCGATGTCGCCACCATCGCAGCTTCGGGACCCACGTTATCGACGATCGGAGGTCGATCCGAAAAAACCACCGCCACCAATAGGGGGGTCGAGGCCAGATCTGTTCCTCCAACATCAGCCAGCGAGAAACCGTGCCCGATGCCGAGAGGGAAACATCAAACAAGGCCGAGAGTCGCTGTCGCATGTCACCGGCTTGACGATCACAAAAAGTCGCCTGCCAGGGGAGCCCCTATCTACAAAAGGGGGAGGAAGGGGGCCAAATCCCACCCCTAAAAAGCACCACCATCGATTTCCCGACCTCCCCGGAGCCATTGCCGGCGTCCGAGGAGGCCAAGAGGAGGCGCCGAAACCCTAGATCCGAGAGGGGGGAAAAGGGGGAAAACTGGGGCTCCAAGCCTCTCAAACTTGATAGTAGACTATGTTTCATCACATGTATCTTTGCTAATACTATCTGAAGTAAATTATGAGGATTGCTTTATGCTGTGACGACATAAAGAACCCTACTATTTCTTCATATGATCTATTGAAAAATTCCACTTAGGAAATCTTGCTCAATAAATCAGAGCCAATGGCCAACTAAAATTCGATGATACAGAGCGCCCCTTTCCCTTTCCCCTTTTCCCCCTCCCTAATGTAGGGTTCGGCGATCTCCTCTGGCCTCCTCGGTCGCCGCCGCCTGGTGGCACCAGAGGGGCCAGGATTTCGGTGATTCTCCTCCCCCAAGGGTCGGATCTAGGTTCCCCCCCTCCCTTCCCCCTGTAGATAGGGGTGGCAATCCTTGACCCGACCTGCCAACCTGACCCGAACCCGACCCAAAGTTAGCGGGTTTGGGTCATAAACAAGTTGACTCGATTGACCCATTTATTTAATGGGTCAGGTTCGGGTTTGTACTTATAACCC
Organism: Chamaelirium japonicum; assembly: GCA_947650365.1. Lineage (NCBI taxonomy): Eukaryota > Viridiplantae > Streptophyta > Magnoliopsida > Liliales > Melanthiaceae > Chamaelirium > Chamaelirium japonicum. The sequence goes on from OX393556.1 coordinate 21,990,355, forward strand.
AATTGACCCGTTTACCAAGTGGGTCATGTCAACCCGACCCGACCCGATCCAACCCAACCCAACCCGATCAAACCCGGCCCAATCCGACCTGTCTTGACCCAACCTAACAGGTTTACATGGGTTCTATTGACCCAAGCCGACCATTTAGTAAACGGGTTAAATGGGTCGACAACCCATTTATTAGACGAGTCGGGTATGGGTTTAAATTTTTGACTCATTTATTAAACGGGTCGGATTCGGGTTGGGTTTTTTGCCCTTATACCTATTTCTCAACCCAACCCGACCCAATCCATTGCCACCCCTACCTGTAGATATATAGGGGTTTTGGTATACCTCTCTCCCCGTTCTGCTTGGCTCGGAGCGGTGGATCTGGTCAGTGGCGGCTCCGGGCCGTAGATATGTAAATCCCCCCATCTCCCTCTTCTTTTTGGGATTTTGGTGTCGTCCCTTCCGGCTCTGGCTTTGGTTCTGGCGGGTTTACGTTTCCCCCTTCCAGTGAGGTGCGGCGGCTTGGTCTGATCGTTGCGTCGGCCTTATATAGGTCTAGTGACCTCGCCTAGCTCATTTTGACAGCTCCTGGTGTCAACGTGGGTGGCGACTCCAGCTCGACGTGGCATGGAGTCTCCGGGGGGTCTCGTCGACGACTCCTTCCCGATGACTCGTGGGTGGCATGGTCCCCCTCTCCTGGCCCCTATGATTTTTATGCTTTTTTTTTTATCTCTTGGGTGATGCAAGTGTGTTGCTCGGTGTTATTCGTCGTCTGGTGGTGGCTGTGATTTGTTCCGACGGTAAGACGGTGCTATTTCTTTGCTTGGTTTTGGTTGTCGATGCTTGCGCTTGGTGAGGCATCTCTCGAAGATCTTTTTGACCTCCCCCTATCATGTACCACACCCACGAAAAAAAAATAACCGACCATACATGCATATAGAAGTCCTACTCAAAATACTCAATACACCAAAACCACCACATGAATTCAAGAAGCCACACGATTTATTTTTGTAGCAGTTTACGATTTATTTATTTATTTTTTACCCCTCAAAAAAAAATTTCTACATGATAAAAAAATAAAAAAAAAATAGTAAAAACTACTGGTCAGGACCATTTAACTTTCAAACCTATCACATAAGACTAGGGCTGGCAATTTCAGACTCGACACTGCAGACCCGACATGACCTGACAAGAAGTTAGCGGGTCTGGATCAAGGCTAAACAGATTCGGGTCGTAAACGGGTCGGTCCGGGTTTAGGGTCTGGACACGGTAGACCCGGAAAGACCCGTTTAAAATTCAATGGGTCGGGTCGGGTCTACCCGCAATCCGATACTTTAATATATAGTATCAACGGGTCTATTGGGTTAGGTCGGGTCGAGTCAAATTGAGTCGGATCGGGTCAACTGAATAAACCCATGTGGTAAACGGGTCTTATTGGGTCTACCCGTTTATAAACGGGTCGGGTATGGATTTAGTATCGATTAGTTAAACGGGTCGGGTCCGGGTCCGGGTCCGGGTCCGGGTCTAGGGGTTTTGGACACGACCCGAAACTAGACACGACACGAACCCGACCCGACCCGACCCATTGCCACCCCTACTTAAGACCTATTTTAAACCTAGGGTCAGTTAAAACCTCAATCCTTAACGGGCAAGTTAGCGCCGGCGGGGGTTCTTGGTTCGCAGCCAGGAGATTAGGGTTTTTGCTGTTGGTGACCTTCGGCTCCGCCTCAGAGAGAGAGAGATCGACCCACGTCCTCATCCCCGGCGGCGCCCGCGTCCTCAACGCCCGACGTCCTCCACCGGCGAGAGATGGCACCAACAATCGTCTGCACCAAAATGAAGAAACGAATATGCTCTATGGCCGTAACAAGCACCAGCGCTGTTGCTGTGTCGTCCTCCAGCAACGGGCATGAGAAGAAGCAGGGTCCTGTGGGACCGGATGGGTCGAAGCGTGGAGGAGCCGCAGGGAGGTCTGAGTCTACAAAACATGTTCCGGTCATCAATTCAGACGTGCTGTTGATGATGAAACAGAGTGAGCAGCTTCTCAAGCGCTTAATGTCACACAAGTTTGGATGGGTCTTCAATACTCCTGTCGATGTGGTGAAGTTGAAAGTTCCAGATTATCACACGGTTATTAAGCACCCGATGGATCTGGGCACTATCAAGGCCAAAATAGCTTCGAGTGCTTACTCGAACCCATGGGGCTTCGCTGCCGATGTGAGGCTTACCTTCACGAATGCGATGACTTACAACCCACCCGGGAATGACTTCCACTTCATGGCAGATGTTATGAGCAAGTTCTTTGAAGCAAGATGGCGGCCTATCGAAAAGAAGCTGGCTGCTGCTGATTCAGGCGTCAAACGAAAAGCAGAACCTCCCATGATGGTGCCACAGCCAAAAAAGCGGAAAGTCCCTCTTGTGAATCATCATATCATCATGCAGGAGAGGGTGAAGCCAAATATCAAATTGGAGGAGAAAGAGAGCCTGAGCAGGCAGTTGCGGTCTCTAATAGCAGAACTACCAGAGCATATTATGAATTTCATCAGCCGGCATGGTAACAATGTAACCTGTGACAATGAGATCGAGATCGATATCAATTCTCTTAGTGATGATACGTTGTTTGAGTTACGGAGGCTTTTGGATGACTATCTGCGTGAGAAACAAACAAGGCAACATGCAAAGGCTGTACCCTGTGGAATGGAGGTGCATTTTGTCTCCTCTTTTTTCTTTTTTTTTTATTAGCTTGATGAACAGGTATGTGCATATCTGAATTCAAACAATTTCACACCTTTTTTATTTTGCAGATTCCAAATGAATCCGGCCATCTCAATTCGTCAGAGGATCCCTTCACAGGTTTACCTTCATTCTGTATCTACCTACTTTTCTTTTGATCGTATGAAAAGCGAATCTTGAAATTTATGGTTTTGTTGACACCTGTCTATGTACAGGGAATGAGCTTGCTGACGAGGATGTTGATATTGGTGGCAATGATCCTCCCATCTCCAGCTACCCTCCCGTGGAGATAGAAAAGGATACTGCTCCTAGAAGTAGCACGATCAGTTCTAGTGGTGACTCTTCTTCTAGTGGTCTGTGTTTACCTCCTCTCCATCTACTTTCTATATCTTTCTTCGTACTCGATTGTATTCCTCATTTCCTACTGTCGAGATTCCTTTGTTATTTATCTGATCAAGTTATATTGGTTTTCTTTGTGCTTCATGTATCTTGATGTAAGTTAATTCCTTTCCAGACATAGACACCGTCTATTGTTGAATATATGTCACCTATTTAATACCCAACATAATTCTATAAGAGTGTGTAAGTGGCATTGTTGTGGCGGCTTCATGATTATTTCTATATCATTGATACTCCTTGTTTAAGATTGTTATTGATAGTATTCCACACCTCACTCACTGATAGAAGGATTTTCTGAACTAGCCATATTCCGAGGCAGGGGTAATGGTTTACTTCGGCATTAGGATCCATCTCTTAGTTTCAGTTGGTTTTTTATGACTGGTTTCATCCTAACATCAACTCTCAACCTTTGTCATCTAGGCTTGGAATCAGCATTGTTGTTCTTACTTAGCTTATACTTCATACAATTTTACTCAATCTTCTTATGAGTCCAATTTTGTTATCTGTATTGTGTGTTCTTAGCTTATGTGTTGTTTAATGAACCATTACTGAGATTTTTTGTCAAGCTGTGAACACATAATACAGATAAAAAAATCCACTCATACATAGATCCTAGTAAAATCATATGAAGTAACAGCTAAGATCTATAAACAAGGGAACGTTAGAGGTATTTATGGCATTCTACATATAAGAGCACAATTTATTGTACTTAACAAAAATTGCCGCATTAGTGGTTCATTAAACTTTACATTTGCTAGAGATGAAGCTTCTTTAGCAAATGCGAAGTTTAATTAGCCATTACTGAGACAATGTTGTTGAGAGTGATCGGTTGTAGGGCGAGAAAGTGTTGTTGAGAGAGATAGGTTATAGGGGGGGAGAATGTCGTAGAGAGAATGTTATGGAGAAAAATGTTGTTGAGAGAATGTTATGGAGAAAATGCTAAGAGTGAAAAATGTGTAGACAGATAAAACTGTTTCCAAACGCACCCTAAGTAACATGAGACAACAAACATTTTTTGCTTTCTGATTTTGAAAACAATATAAATTGGAATTTTCTATTCGTGCTGTTATCAAAAAAATTACATTCAATTTTTTTAGAAAAACAGTAAAAACAGGTTGGCAAACATGTTTTTACTTCCAATTTTCTGTTTTTTTCAAATAGAAAAAGCATAGAATAAAAATGATGCCAAACAAACCTTAATTGTGTCACCATATATCCAACTACTTGCTTCCAAGAACCGACCTTCTCCAATAATGTCAGGGGTGTGCATCAGTTCAAAACCAACCTATTTAGGCAAAACCCAAACCGATTCAACCTTGGTCGGTTTTGAGGATTTTCAATCCGATCCAAACCGAACTGAGATTGGAATCCAATCCAATCCAATTAAAGTCGGTTTGGATTTGATTGGATGGTCGGTTTGATCAAAGATCATATTCTTATTGGGCTTTTTCCCCCTTCTATTATGGCATAGTTTCAACATAAAAGATAATAATTGTTATCAAATCACTAGGCCTAAATGAGATTTTTAACTGATTTTGAGTCATACTACAATATTGCAATGGTTGCTGGTAGCAAGGGTATGAGGACATATGATATATTTAATAAAATATTATATGTATATACATATGATATATTTAATAAAATATTATATGTATATACATATGTCGGTTCGGTTTAGGTTGGTTTTAAATTTACAAATCCGTCAACCAATCCAATCAAGTTGGTTTTTTAAAACCCATTCCAATCCGATCCATTGAGTGTGTCGAAACCGTTCAAAATTGGATGCTCCAGCATCACATTGCTACTCATCATTCCATTCACAAGTAGAGTGTGTAAAGAGGGAGCGAGATATATCACCGTAGACGGTGTAGAGTGACTTGGAACTTGGAAGTGAGGGAACATGCACGCAGAGGGGGAGAGGGGGTAAACCATCCCTCTTTTGCATCCGTCCTTTCTATTTAAATTGTCTATGTGTCACTTTTTAATGCTATTACACATTTCGAGTTTGTTCTCTTTTGTTTGTCGTTTGGATGGTTGACTTCTGCAGTGCATTGTTCATCGCCTTGGTTGGGCTGTTAGCAACTTAGCATTGCTTATTGGTATCTTGGGTTTATGCCATAATCTGTTATGGTCAATTGTTATGATAATTCATGCATTTCTATGGTTAGGAATAGAAGTATACAACATTCATAACCTTGTGGAGACCAATGTGGGTAGCAAAAATTGATGAGTCGAGAATAAGATTAAATGCAAAATTGGATTTTTCGAAGATATGTTTTGGAGGATAATAGTCCAAAAAGTAGCAGAACTAGAATTGGCTTAAGTTATCCATCGAAACTGTTAGCTTGATATACATTGTTTGCGCATTCCCTAACATGAGCTCTTGGGGTCTGATGATAGCATAATAGAAACAAAATGTTTCACTTCAGTGTTTTAGCCTACAGAAATGAATCGGGAACTACTGTTTTGTTTTTACCATTGTTGGACAAAGATTTAGAGCTTTTTATGGTTAGGTGCTTTCTTTTAATTTGGTCAAAATACACGCATTTCTACAGATTTTATCATTTCACATGCCACTACAAGATCCATCTGTTGCAATTGATTGTAAGAGCTTAAGTATGATTTTCTTTACCCACATTGTTCATGTCTTCACCTAATTTTCTACAGAGATTTGTTTAGATGTCATAATCTTCAGGCCTTAAGTGTGGATGGGCAAGCATTATAAGAAGTCGAGGATTTTAGGCCTTGAGAGTATAGGGAATGCAATTTCTGTCAAAATAGCGAAAAATCAATCTTGTCTGATTCTGTTTGTTGGGCAGTGAGGAGGGTCACTGTTCTTTGAATGAAGCCCACTCCTGCTTCTTGTCTCATTTTGTTCCGATGGTTTCATCATTGTTTGGATGAAACATGCGTTACTGCAAAAAGCAACAACCAAAATGCTTATACTACTTTTTAAGAAATGTAATATTATTATTTACATGTGCTTCCTAAGCACTTGTGCATCCTAAACTTATCGAATGCGCTGCTCTCCTGCTCCTGCACCCACCCTAAATTTTTGTATGGCAACGATACGGTTAAAGACTGGTACATAATAGGTTGCATAAGATTTTTTTTTTTTTTGGTTTTGGTTAAACGAACAACTCGTCCATAGCTCGCTTCAAATTACACGGCTACGAATCCTATGATCTCTTGTATTTGTATGGTTATATTCAGCCAATATACTTTCGACATGTTTTATCCGTATACACATAAGTTGATAATTTTCATACTGTACACATTTGGATATAACTAGATAATTTTAATGGAACTATTTCAGGCTTGGGTATCTTGTAGGTTTGAATGGAAATTCTTGTCAATTTTACTTTGCGGTATTAAGACTTTGATCTTATTACAGATTCTGACTCTGGTCGTTGCTCGGGAAGCGAATCGGGTGATGGAGGTGCTTGTCCTGCGAAGACTGCAAAGGTAGATAGCAACTTGGCATTACTGGTAGAGATCTTTCCTTGTACTAACATAAAGCATGCCATTTCTTTTGTAGTCTTTTCATCCTCCCCGACTGTATAGAATACGCTTGCCCTGTTCTTAATTCTTGAGAGTTTGAGCTGAAATGGAACTCATGTTTTGATTGTGCAGGTCAGCGGTGGACGTGAGACAACTGCGGACCAAAAAGAGGGCGATACAATGGATTCACATGACACAAATAGTGAGTTCTTGAGCATTGTAGGCAGTGAACCCAACAGCTCTTATATTTTCACTAGATGTACTTACATAGTTGGCACCCTACAGGAAATGTAAATGGGTTGGATCAGCGAGAGCCTGATGCTTGCCATAAACCCAGATCTGTTGAGAAAGATGACTGCGAACAGGGTAAGCATGAGTTTCTGAGAGGATTAGGGTTTCAAAGCATTTAATTTGCACGGATCCCTTATCCTTTCCCCTCTCAAAATTGTAGGGGGGGCTGCTCTATCTGGGAGGCCGGTCTCCCCGGATAAGCTCTATCGAGCGGCTTTAATGAGGAGTCGTTTCGCCGACACGATCCTCAAAGCCCATGAGAAGACACTTGGCCGGGTTAGTCTGTCAATTCAACTTCATTTGACATGCATCCTCTAAGAAACTACTGGTAGCTGGGAATTAATTGGCATGCTCTTTTTCATGGTCAGAGTGAAAATCAGGGGGATCCTGAAAAACTGCGGCGAGAGAGAGAAGAGCTTGAAAGGCGGCAAAGGAAAGGTATTAAAATCTCGTCATGTGATTGGGTGCACCATTTCTTCCTTTTTAATGACTCGTCATGTTGATTGTGGGAGCAGAGAGAGCTCGGCTGCAAGCAGAAGCTAAAGCCGCTGAGGAAGCCTGCAGGCAAGCCAAAGCTGCAGCTGCGGCCGAAGCAAAGCGCAAGAGGGAGCTTGAGAGGGAGCTTCAGAAACGAATATGCTCTATGGCCGTAACAAGCACCAGCGCTGTTGCTGTGTCGTCCTCCAGCAACGGGCATGAGAAGAAGCAGGGTCCCGTGGGACCGGATGGGTCGAAGCGTGGAGGAGCCGCAGGGAGGTCTGAGTCTACAAAACATGTTCCGGTCATCAATTCAGACGTGCTGTTGATGATGAAACAGAGTGAGCAGCTTCTCAAGCGCTTAATGTCACACAAGTTTGGATGGGTCTTCAATACTCCTGTCGATGTGGTGAAGTTGAAAGTTCCAGATTATCACACCGTTATTAAGCACCCGATGGATCTGGGCACTATTAAGGCCAAAATAGCTTCGAGTGCTTACTCGAACCCATGGGGCTTCGCTGCCGATGTGAGGCTTACCTTCACGAATGCGATGACTTACAACCCACCCGGGAATGACTTCCACTTCATGGCAGATGTTATGAGCAAGTTCTTTGAAGCAAGATGGCGGCCTATCGAAAAGAAGCTGGCTGCTGCTGATTCAGGCGTCAAACGAAAAGCAGAACTTCCCATGATGGTGCCACAGCCAAAAAAGCGGAAAGTCCCTCTTGTGAATCATCATATCATCATGCAGGAGAGGGTGAAGCCAAATATCAAATTGGAGGAGAAAGAGAGCCTGAGCAGGCAGTTGCGGTCTCTAATAGCAGAACTACCAGAGCATATTATGAATTTCATCAGCCGGCATGGTAACAATGTAACCTGTGACAATGAGATCGAGATCGATATCAATTCTCTTAGTGATGATACGTTGTTTGAGTTACGGAGGCTTTTGGATGACTATCTGCGTGAGAAACAAACAAGGCAACATGCAAAGGCTGTACCCTGTGGAATGGAGGTGCATTTTGTCTCCTCTTTTTTCTTTTTTTTTTATTAGCTTGATGAACAGGTATGTGCATATCTGAATTCAAACAATTTCACACCTTTTTTATTTTGCAGATTCCAAATGAATCCGGCCATCTCAATTCGTCAGAGGATCCCTTCACAGGTTTACCTTCATTCTGTATCTACCTACTTTTCTTTTGATCGTATGAAAAGCGAATCTTGAAATTTATGGTTTTGTTGACACCTGTCTATGTACAGGGAATGAGCTTGCTGACGAGGATGTTGATATTGGTGGCAATGATCCTCCCATCTCCAGCTACCCTCCCGTGGAGATAGAAAAGGATACTGCTCCTAGAAGTAGCACGATCAGTTCTAGTGGTGACTCTTCTTCTAGTGGTCTGTGTTTACCTCCTCTCCATCTACTTTCTATATCTTTCTTCGTACTCGATTGTATTCCTCAATTCCTACTGTCGAGATTCCTTTGTTATTTATCTGATCAAGTTATATTGGTTTTCTTCGTGCTTCATGTATCTTGATGTAAGTTAATTCCTTTCCAGACATGGACACCGTCTATTGTTGAATATATGTCACCTATTTAATACCCAACATAATTCTATAAGAGTGTGTAAGTGGCATTGTTGTGGCGGCTTCATGATAATTTCTATATCATTGATACTCCTTGTTTAAGATTGTTATTGATAGTATTCCACACCTCACTCACTGATAGAAGGATTTTCTGAACTAGCCATATTCCGAGGCAGGGGTAATGGTTTACTTTGGAATTAGGATCCATCTCTTAGTTTCAGTTGGTTTTTTATGACTGGTTTCATCCTAACATCAACTCTCAACCTTTGTCATCTAGGCTTGGAATCGGCATTGTTGTTCTTACTTAGCTTATACTTCATATAATTTTACTTAATCTTCTTATGAGTCCAATTTTGTTATCTGTATTGTGTGTTCTTAGCTTATGTGATGTTTAATGAACCATTACTGAGATTTTTTGTCAAGCTGTGAACACATAATACAGATAAAAAAATCCACTCATACATAGATCCTAGTAAAATAATATGAAGTAACGGCTAAGATCTATAAACAAGGGAATGTTAGAGGTATTTATGGCATTCTACATATAAGATCACAATTTATTGTACTTAACAAAAATTGCCGCATTAGTGGTTCATTAAACTTTACATTTGCTAGAGATGAAGCTTCTTTAGCAAATGCGAAGTTTAATTAGCCATTACTCAGACAATGTTGTTGAGAGTGATCGGTTGTAGGGCGAGAAAGTGTTGTTGAGAGAGATAGGTTTTAGGGGGAGAGAATGTCGTAGAGAGAATGTTATGGAGAAAATGTTGTTGAGAGAATGTTATGGAGAAAATGCTAAGAGTGAAAAATGTGTAGACAGATAAAACTGTTTCCAAACGCACCCTAAGTAACATGAGACAACAAACATTTTTTGCTTTCTGATTTTGAAAACAATATAAATAGGAATTTTCTATTCGTGCTGTTATCAAAAAAATTACATTCAATTTTTTTAGAAAAACAGTAAAAACAGGTTGGCAAACATGTTTTTACTTCCAATTTTCTGTTTTTTTCAAATAGAAAAAGCATAGAATAAAAATGATGCCAAACAGACCTTAATTGTGTCACCACATATCCAACTACTTGCTTCCAAGAACCGACCTTCTCCAATAATGTCAGGGGTGTGCATCAGTTCAAAACCAACCTATTTAGGCAAAACCCAAACCGATTCAACCTTGGTCGGTTTTGAGGATTTTCAATCCAATCCAAACCGAACTGAGATTGGAATCCAATCCAATCCAAATTAAAGTCGGTTTGGATTTGATTGGATGGTTGGTTTGGTCAAAGATCATATTCTTATTGGGCTTTTTACCCCCTTCTATTATGGCATAGTTTCAACATAAAAGATAATAATTGTTATCAAATCATTAGGCCTAAATAAGATTTTTAACTGATTTTGAGTCATACTACAATATTGCAATGGTTGCTGGTAGCAAGGGTATGAGGACATATGATATATTTAATAAAATATTATATGTATATACATATGATATATTTAATAAAATATTATATGTATATACATATGTCGGTTCGGTTTTGGTTGGTTTTAAATTTACAAATCCATCAACCAATCCAATCAAGTTGGTTTTTTAAAACCCAATCCAATCCGATCCATTGAGTGTGTCGAAACCGTTCAAAATTGGATGCTCCAGCATCACATTGCTACTCATCATTCCTGTTAATGTATATAGATGGGTCGGGTTACTTGTATCACATTGCTCTCCAAACCCTAGTCTTCATCTCCTAACATGGTATCAGAGCTCTAGGGTTCTCTCGTGCGACGACGGCGACGACGGCAGCCCCCCTCCGGCCTCCCTCCACTCGGCAGCCCCTCCTTCGGCCTCCCTCCACCCGGCAGCCCTTCCCTCCGGCCTTTCCTCCGCCCGGCAGCCCCTCCCCTTCACCCGGCAGTCACCTCCGGCCACTCCTTCACCCGGCAGCCCCCCCTCCGGACCCATCTACACCCCGCAGGCCCCCCCTCCGCCTCCCTCCACCCGGCAGCCCCCCCCCTCCGGCCCCATCTGCACCCCGCAGGCCCCCCCCCTCCGCCTCCCTCCACCCGGCAGGCCCCCCTCCGCCCTCCTCCGCCTCCCTCCACCCGGCAGCCCCCCTCTCCGGCCCCATCTGCACCCCGCAGCCCCCCCCCCCTCCGCCTCCCTCCACCCGGCAGCCCCCCCTCCGGCCCCATCTGCACCCCGCAGGCCCCCCCCCCCTCCGGCCCCATCTACACCCCGCAGGCCCCCCCTCCGCCTCCCTCCACCCGGCAGCCCCCCCCTCCGGCCCCATCTGCACCCCGCAGGCCCCCCCCCCTCCGCTTCCCTCCACCCGGCAGGCCCCCCTCCGCCCTCCCCTGCACCCCCGCCCCCTCCTGCACCCCCCTGAAGCCCCACCGCCCCCTCCTGCACCCCCCCTGAAGCCCCACCGCCCCCCCCTTCTCCTCTGTACGGACTGCCTTAGACCTCCCTTGTGCCGGCTCGCCCCCGTACTTCAGGGGTATGGCTTCCTACAACATCTCTCGGCTCCCATACTGCCTGCACACAGTCGCTGATCGTCGAGTCCCTCAGTCTCCTCGTTTTGATGGTATTCTCGGGCCACGTCCCTCCACCACGTCCGTCGATTGTGGACGTCGTCAGGGTCCCCTCCGCCATGATGGCGAGACTGCTGCTGCTGCTGATCTCCCTACTCCAGCACCACCTGCCACCACTCCTGCTCCGTCTCGGTCTTACTCTGACCGCCTCCAGCGCTTTGAGGAGTTACTGTTGCGATACCTCGCATCCACCAGCTCTTCGACCGATCACAGTCTTTCTGCCACTCCGGATACTTCTGCTCAGTCTCGGTCTTACTCCGACCGCCTCCAACGCTTTGAGGAGTTACTGTTGCGATACCTCGCCTCTACCAGCTCTCCGCCAGCTCACAGTCTTTCTGCCACTCCGGATACTTCTGCTCAGTCTCGGTCTTACTCCGACCGCCTCCAGCGCTTTGAGGAGTTACTGTTGCGATACCTCGCCTCTACCAGCTCTCCGCCAGCTCACAGTCTTTCTGCCACTCCGGGTACTATTGCTCCATGGATCTTCGACTCGGGTGCCTCCTGCCACCTTACCTCCGATCCTTCTGTCCTCACGGACTGTAGTCCTGCTCCTACCCACATGGGGATTCACACTGCTGATGGGACTCGTCTACCCATTTCGCAGTGTGGATCCATCACCCCTGCCTCGGATCCCACTGGTCGCCTAACCTTACCTCGTGTTCACCTTGCTCCCCGCTTAAACATTAACTTAATATCTGTTAGTTCTCTTTGTGACTCGGGCCTGATCGTTACATTTACTTCTTCTTGTTCTGTGCAGGATCCGCAGACAGGTCAGAGAGTTGGGCTGGGTCGTCGAGCAGGGGGACTCTATCAGTTGGATCACCTTCAGGTTCCCACTTCCACTCCGTCGGCTCTGTCTGTTACCTCTGATGCCGATTTGTGGCACAGAAGGTTAGGTCACATATCCAGTGATCGACTCCAAAGCGTTTTTCGCTCTGGCGCTTTGGGTCGGGTGTCCTTCTCCCCTCTCTCTGTCTGCACTGGGTGTCGATTAGCCAAATACCTTGCTCTTCCTTTTTCTACTAGTGTTTCCCGTTCCAGCGCCCCTTTTGATCTCGTGCACTCTGACGTGTGGGGTCCTGCTCCAGTTGCCTCTTTTACTGGTTTTTTGTATTATGTGAGCTTCATAGATGATTACTCCCGCTGCACCTGGGTCTATCTCATGCGTCGTCGCTCCGAGATTCCTCATATTTAAAGGACCTTCACTACTATGCTTCACACCCAGTTTGGTCGGCGCATTAAGACTTTTCGGTCTGATTGTGCCCAGGAGTATCTCTCCTCTGAGATGCGTGAGATCCTTCAGACTCACGGCACTCTTCACCAACAGTCGTGTCCCCATACCCATGAACAAAACGGAGTCGCCGAGCGCAAACATCGCCATGTCCTCGAGACAGCACGAGCTCTACTTCTGTCTGCTTCTGTTCCACATTCCTACTGGGCTGAAGCTGTCCTGACCGCTGTTCACCTCATCAATATCACTCCGTCCTCATCCCTCTCTGGTGTTTCCCCGTACGAGCGGCTTTACTCCACATCTCCTGACTACTCTCTTCTTCGTACCTTTGGGTGCACGTGTTTCGTCCTCCTCCCTCCCCATGAGCGCACCAAACTCTCTGCTAGGTCTGTTAGGTGTGTTCACTTAGGACTCAGTCGGGAGCACAAGGGCTATCGGTGCTACGATCCCTTAGCTCGCCGGATCCGTATCTCTCGTCACGTCTCCTTTGTAGAGGATGTTCCGTACTTTTCCACTGAGTCCCGGGATCTTCCCTCACCACTTACGTCCTCTTCTACGTCGTTACCCTCCTCTCCTGCGTCACCCTCCTCACCTTCATCACATCTCCACATTCCCGTTCTACCCCCGTTTTCTGTTGCCCCACCCACGCCTACTCCACCTCCATCTTCCCCGCCACCTCCACCACCACCACCACCACCACCTCCTCAGTCTCCCTCGCCACCTCCACCACCACCCGTTACTCGTGTCTATGTTCGTCGGTCTGCAGCTCCTCCTCCAGAGTCGGTTCCCACTGGTACTCCCTCGCCTGATGTTGTTGCCCCCTCCTCCCCGGTCGTGGATCCTGCTCCTGTTCGGCGCTACCCGGCGCGCGAACATCACCCTCCTGACAGATATGACTACTCTCCTGACAGGTTTGGCTACTCTGCCTTTCCCTCTGACTCTCCTGACTCCTCTGGCTACTCTGCCAGTGCCTCCTATTCACCATCTTTTCAGGCCTTCCTTACTGCTATACACACCCATCGGGAGCCCCAATCGTACCGTGAGGCAGCATTACATCCAGAGTGGCGGCAGGCCATGTCAGTTGAGCTTGAGGCTTTTCAGCGGACCCAGACATGGGATTTGGTGCCTTGTCCCTCAGGTGTGGTGCCTGTTAGCTGCAAGTGGATATTCAAGGTCAAGACTCGACCTGACGGATCCATTGAGCGGCACAAAGCTCGCCTCGTTACTCGTGGCTTCTCCCAGGAGTATGGGATTGACTACGAGGAGACGTTTGCTCCAGTTGCTCGGATGACTACTGTGCGCACCCTCTTAGCTGTGGCAGCTGCTCGAGGGTGGCCTCTCCATCAGATGGATGTCACCAATGCGTTTCTCCACGGTGATCTCTCCGAGGAAGTCTACATGGCTCCTCCTCCGGGCACTTCAGTTCCTTCAGGGCACGTGTGTCGGTTGCGCCGAGCCATCTATGGGCTCAAGCAGGCCCCTCGTGCCTGGTTTGAGCGATTTCGCAGTGCAGTTCTGGCCGCCGGTTTTGTTGAGCGTCACTCCGATTATGCCTTGTTCACTCGCTCCTCCAGTCAGGGCATTGCAGTTCTTCTCCTCTATGTGGATGATATGATCATCACTGGGGATGACAGTGCCACCATCGCCTCTCTCCAGCGGCACCTCCAGAGTCAGTTTGAGATGAAGGATCTGGGATCTCTTCGCTACTTTTTGGGCCTTGAGATTGCCCGGTCAGCCCGTGGTCTGTTGGTCTCCCAGCAGAAGTACATCTCCGACATCCTTGCTGATGCTGCTCTTACTGACACGCGCACTGCTGATACTCCCATGGAGCTCAATTTGAAGCTTCTCGCTACAGACGGTGAACCGCTCCAGGATGTCTCCCGCTACCAGAGGCTGGTTGGGATGCTCGTCTACCTCACTATGACCCGGCCAGACATTGCTCATGCTGTTGGCATTGTCAGTCAGTTTGTTCAGGCTCCACGCTCAGTTCACTATGCAGCTATCCTTCGGATTCTCCGCTACCTCCGAGGCACCATCACCCGTTCACTCCTGTTTCCCTCCACATCTCCGTTGGTGCTGCGTGCCTACTCTGATACAGATTGGGCAGGAGATGTAGCCACTCGTCGCTCTACTACAGGATACTGTGTGTTTCTGGGTGATTCGCTCATTTCGTGGCGCAGCAAGAAACAGGAGTCTGTTGCTCGCTCCAGCACCGAAGCCGAATACAGGGCTATGGCTTCCACCACCGCAGAGATTGTCTGGCTTCGCCGCCTTCTGCTCGACTTGGGAGTTGTGATATCCGGGCCCACGCCTCTCTTCTGTGACAACCGGAGTGCTATTCAGATTGCTAGCAACCCGGTCTTCCACGAGCGAACAAAACATATCGAGGTTGATTGTCATTATGTTCGCCAGGCGTTTCTCGACCACACCATCTCCTTGCCATTCATTTCGTCATCGGAGCAGACTGCTGATTTTCTGACGAAGGCCCTTACGATTGCTCGCTTCCGACACTTTATCGGCAAACTCTCGGTTCATGATCCACCGTGAGTTTGAGGGGGAGTGTTAATGTATATAGATGGGTCGGGTTACTTGTACAGTCGGGTCGGGTTGTATGGTCATACATGTACATATATATTGGGCTTGAGTCCCTCAATAGAGATCATTCCATTCTCTCCAAACCCTAGTCTTCATCTCCTAACAATTCCATTCACAAGTAGAGTGTGTAAAGAGGGAGCGAGATATATCACCGTAGACGGCGTAGAGTGACTTGGAACTTGGAAGTGAGGGGACATGCACGCAGAGGGGGGAGAGGGGGTAAACCATCCCTCTTTTGCATCCATCCTTTCTATTTAAATTGTCTATGTGTCACTTTTTAATGTATTACACATTTCGAGTTTGTTCTCTTTTGTTCGTCGTTTGGATGGTTGACTTCTGCAGTGCATTGTTCATCGCCTTGGTTGGGCTGTTAGCAACTTAGCATTGCTTATTGGTATCTTGGGTTTATGCCATAATCTGTTATGGTCAATTGTTATGATAATTCATGCATTTCTATGGTTAGGAATAGAAGTATACAACATTCATAACCTTGTGGAGACCAATGTGGGTAGCAAAAATTGATGAGTCGAGAATAAGATTAAATGCAAAATTGGATTTTTCGAAGATATGTTTTGGAGGATAATAGTCCAAAAAGTAGCAGAACTATAATTGGCTTAAGTTTTCCTTCGAAACTGTTAGCTTGATATACATTGTTTGCGCATTCCCTAACATGAGCTCTTGGGGTCTGATGATAGCATAATAGAAACAAAATGTTTCACTTCAGTGTTTTAGCCTACAGAAATGAATCGGGAACTACTGTTTTGTTTTTACCATTGTTGGACAAAGATTTAGAGCTTTTTATGGTTAGGTGCTTTCTTTTAATTTGGTCAAAATACATGCATTTCTACAGATTTTATCATTTCACATGCCACTACAAGATCCATCTGTTGCAATTGATTGTAAGAGCTTAAGTATGATTTTCTTTACCCACATTATTCATGTCTTCACCTAATTTTCTACAGAGATTTGTTTAGATGTCATAATCTTCAAGCCTTAAGTGTGGATGGGCAAGCATTATAAGAAGTCGAGGATTTTAGGCCTTGAGAGTATAGGGAATGCAATTTCAGTCAAAATAGCGAAAAATCAATCTTGTCTGATTCTGTTTGTTGGGCAGTGAGGAGGGTCACTGTTCTTTGAATGAAGCCCACTCCTGCTTCTTGTCTCATTTTGTTCCTTTGGTTTCATCATTGTTTGGATGAAACATGCGTTACTGCAAAAAGCAACAACCAAAATGCTTATACTACTTTTTAATAAAAGTAATATTATTATTTACATGTGCTTCCTAAGCACTTGTGCATCCTAAACTTATCGAATGCGCTGCTCTCCTGCTCCTGCACCCACCCTAAATTTTTGTATGGCAACGATACGGTTAAAGACTGGTACATAAAAGGTTGCATAAGATTTTTTTTTTTTTTTGGTTTTGGTTAAACGAACAACTCGTCCATAGCTCGCTTCAAATTACACGGCTACGAATCCTATGATCTCTTGTATTTGTATGGTTATATTCAGCCAATATACTTTCGACATGTTTTATCCGTATACACATAAGTTGATAATTTTCATACTGTACACATTTGGATATAACTAGATAATTTTAATGGAACTATTTCAGGCTTGGGTATCTTGTAGGTTTGAATGGAAATTCTTGTCAATTTTACTTTGCAGTATTAAGACTTTGATCCTATTACAGATTCTGACTCTGGTCGTTGCTCGGGAAGCGAATCGGGTGATGGAGGTGCTTGTCCTGCGAAGACTGCAAAGGTAGATAGCAACTTGGCATTACTGGTAGAGATCTTTCCTTGTACTAACATAAAGCATGCCATTTCTTTTGTAGTCTTTTCATCCTCCCCGACTGTATAGAATACGCTTGCCCTGTTCTTAATTCTTGAGAGTTTGAGCTGAAATGGAACTCATGTTTTGATTGTGCAGGTCAGCGGTGGACGTGAGACAACTGCGGACCAAAAAGAGGGCGATACAATGGATTCACATGACACAAATAGTGAGTTCTTGAGCATTGTAGGCAGTGAACCCAACAGCTCTTATATTTTCACAAGATGTACTTACATAGTTGGCACCCTACAGGAAATGTAAATGGGTTGGATCAGCGAGAGCCTGATGCTTGCCATAAACCCAGATCTGTTGAGAAAGATGACTGCAAACAGGGTAAGCATGAGTTTCTGAGAGGATTAGGGTTTCAAAGCATTTAATTTGCACGGATCCCTTATCCTTTCCCCTCTCAAAATTGTAGGGGGGGCTGCTCTATCTGGGAGGCCGGTCTCCCCGGATAAGCTCTATCGAGCGGCTTTACTGAGGAGTCGTTTCGCCGACACGATCCTCAAAGCCCATGAGAAGACACTTGGCCAGGTTAGTCTGTCAATTCAACTTCATTTGACATGCATCCTCCTCTAAGTAACTACTGGTAGCTGGGAATTAATTGGCATGCTCTTTTTCATGGTCAGAGTGAAAATCAGGGGGATCCTGAAAAACTGCGGCGAGAGAGAGAAGAGCTTGAAAGGCGGCAAAGGAAAGGTATTAAAATCTCGTCATGTGATTGGGTGCACCATTTCTTCCTTTTTAATGACTCGTCATGTTGATTGTGGGAGCAGAGAGAGCTCGGCTGCAAGCAGAAGCTAAAGCCGCTGAGGAAGCCTGCAGGCGAGCCAACGCTGCAGCTGCAGCCGAAGCAAAGCGCAAGAGGGAGCTTGAGAGGGAAGCGGCACGTCAGGCCTTGCTGAAGGCAAGTAACCAAACGTTTTTGCCGGGCACCAAATAAATGGCTTTTGTCCTGCCGTCCATTGGTTATAGAATTTTTTTTCTTCTTCCTGCGGGGTTGCAGATGGAAAAGACCGTGGACATCGACGAGAACAATTTAGTCTATAAAGACCTCGAAATGCTTAGGGCTGGACCCAGTGATCTTGTCTATAGCTCGGTTGGCGAGACCAGCCCGGATCTGTCTCCGGACGGATTCCAGCTCAGGGGATGGAACCCATTCGAGAAGCTCGGGCTGTTTACGAAAGCAGATGAAGATGATGAGGACGAGGTGGCCGAGCCAGCCCCAGCTGATGATCTCGAGGAGGGAGAGATCGCTGGACTCTGATGACGGATGTATTCGTGGACTCGGTTATTTTTATTCTGGGTTTCTTGTCCGTCCTCATTTTTTACAAGTTAAAAGCCTCCTTGATCATTATAGCATGTATAAAAGTTGACTAGTAAGGAAAGCATGTCAATGGGGTTAAATTAGATCTCAAACAAGGTTTGCAAATGATAATACAAGTCAAATTAACCATTTAAATCATTTTGATTCTGGTTGGTTTCGGAAGACTTGGGTCAGTAAATGTGGTTTTGACTGGATTTCGACCGAAGCCATCGGATTTCGACTAGAACCACCCACACTTAGCCGGAATTAGTCGGAATCTTGCCAGATTTTGCCGAAATGCCAAATTTCGCCACTAGACCTCCCCAAAATTCATCGAATCCCACCGTCGGACCTTGCAAAATTTCACGCATCCCGCCGTACCTCACCGATCTCGTCGGAATTTGTCGAATTTCACCACCGGATATTGTCGAATCCAACTGAAATGTTGGCTTTTGCCACCGGTCCTCACCGGAATTCACCGGATCCCTATGGATTTCACCGGAATTTCTGAATTCTATCGCCGGACCTAATCGGACCTTGCCAGACCCCATCAAAACTCGTCGGATTTCATTGGATCTCTTCAGAATTTATCGAATTTCGCCACCGAACCTCACCAGATATGATCGAATCCTGCCAAAATGCCAGCTTTCGCTGTCAGACCTTGTCGGATCCTACCGTAATTCACTATCTCCTGTCGGATTTTGTCGCATCCCGCCGAATTTGAAAAAGCCAATGCTTGGCTACTTTCGATACAAACTGGAACCTTCACAACTTGGAAGGATCTAGCTGAAGCCTTTTACAATAAATTCTATTCCAAGCAGAAAACAGATGTTGTACGTCAATCTTTTAACATATTCCATCAATTAGAGAGAGAGAGAGAGAGAGAGAGAGAGAGAGAGAGAGAGAGAGAGAGAGAGAGAGAGAGACTTTTTATACATACTTCGAAAGATTCTTTGATCTTTTACTTGAATGCTCTCACCATGGGTTTGAAAAAATTCGATTGATCCAAATTCTCTACGAAGGTCTAAATTATATAACCAAGACTATGGTAGAAGCTCTATGTAACAAATGATTCATCGAAAAAACTATCGATGATGCCTGGAACTATTTTGAGGAAATTGCTGAGATTACTTTAGAATAAGAGCATGTTAGTGTCGATCTTAAGAAACTCATTATCACTAGCTAGGGAGGCTTCTATAAAGCCGAATCTAGCTTTGAGAACGATGCCAAAATGGCGGCACTAGTACGAAGACTCGAAGCCCTGAAAGTAAACAATAGTGCAAATATTACTACTTTGGAACCAACTTGATTTGTAAAATCCCCCATCTGTGTCTTTTGTAAAGGAACTAACCACCTGGTCAATGATTGCCCTGGTTTACCAGTGGTTAACGCTGAGCGAGCAAATATGCTTGATACTTTTCGTAAGTTCAACCAAGGTAATAACAATATAGTCAAACATATAATCCCGATTGGCAAAAGCATCCAAACATTGCTTGGAAGACACCACAAGGGTATGGAGGAGCATCATCTTTTCAAGATCCTAACCAATATTTCCCCTCTACCCAGCAATATCGATCAAACAACCAATTTAATCAAGACAACCAACATGTCGTGGCACCACAAATCCCTAGCTCCCTATATCCCCCTAATCAAAGAAAGTCATCAGTGGAAGATATGTTCCAACAACTTATGGAGAACAATCAAATTCAAGAACAAAAAACAAAACCAATCAACTAGCAAAAGCCAAATTGGAAAGTTAGCCAGAACAACTAGCACCATCAGTGCGAGGATGAGAGAAATGTCAATTTCTAAGCCAAACAATCCCTAATCCGAAAAGACAAAGCTATGACCAAAACTCTTCAAAATTTCAGTTTGAAGTTAGAGCTAGCTCCAAGGAACTCCATAAGGAAGTCTAAGCTATCCATACCTTAGGATCTAGCAAGGAAAGGATCAATAAAATTCAAAATTCAGATGAAGACCAAACAAACACTGAAATTTCTACTGAGAATCATAGTCAATCTGCTCAAGAGGATACGACAACTCAAAAGGATAAAAAACATATCGTTGAATCTTACACAAGATCATACGTGCCCAAGGCCCCATTTCCA
Source organism: Chamaelirium japonicum (assembly GCA_947650365.1). Lineage (NCBI taxonomy): Eukaryota > Viridiplantae > Streptophyta > Magnoliopsida > Liliales > Melanthiaceae > Chamaelirium > Chamaelirium japonicum. Next base: position 22,010,982 of record OX393556.1, read on the forward strand.
CAGCGCCTACAAGTCAATAGGAAAAACAATCAGAATGAGTGCATAATAGAAGTCTTGAAGAATGTGCAAATCAATATTTTATTCTTGGATGACATCAAGCAAATACCTTCCTATGTTAAATTCCTTAAGGATTCTACAACTATCAAAAGAAAAATGTATGTTCCTTGTGCTGCTACTATGGCAACCCAGGCTTCTTGTTTCATCCAACAGACTGTTGTGCCCAAAAATAAGGATCCTGACAGTCCGACTATTTTCATAGGAATAGGAGATACAATAATAGCAAAAATATCTTCTGGATTTATATGCTAGCATTAATCTTCTATCCTATTCGATATATACTCAATTAGATTTGGGAGAGTTAAAATGCCCATCCCTGACATTACTTTTAGCTGATAGGTCTATCAAAATTCCAAAGAGACTTATGAAAGACGTCATCATTAAGGTGGACAAATTTTACTTTCCTACTGATTTTGTCATCCTTGATACTGAGTCAGTCCTAAACCCCAATAAGCACGTCCCCGTGATCTTAGGTCGATAATTCCTTGCCACGACGGATGTTGTTATTCGATGTAGGAATGGGGTAATGATGCTTTCATTTGGCAACATGAAGGTCGAGCTCAATGTCTTTCGTAATAGCGCACAACCCTCTGACATGGACGACATTGAAGAGGCTGACATGATTGACACTCTTGTTGGCGATACTTTTGACAATTCTTCTCATAATGATCCCTTATAACAATGTTTAGCTCATTTCAATCTGGACATGGACGTGGATGCATCCAATAGAGAAATCAACACATTGTTAGATTATGCTCCTCCAATGGATATAGGCTGATGGAAGGCTAAGGTAGAGCCCTTATCAGTGACCAAATCTATGCTTATTCCATCAATAGTCGAACCTCCAAAGCTAGAATTGAAACCTCTCCCTGTCACATTAAAGTATATTTTTCTTGGTGACTCTAATACCTTGCCAGTCATTATTTTCTCATAATTAGACAATGATCAAGAAAAGCAATTACTTGATATCTTGCGTAAACATTGAGAAGCCATTGGATGGACCACAGTCGATATCAAGGGAATTAGTCCTTTTATAGTCAAGCACCAAATTCATCTTGAAGAAAATTCTAAACCCTCGAGAGAACCACAAATGCAACTAAACCTTGTTATGAAGGAAGTAGTGCGAGGTGAAGTGATGAAGTTGCTTGACGTGGGTATCATCTACCCTATATTCGATAGTCAATGGATAATCCCTATGCAAGTTGTTCCTAAAAAATCTAGTGTACATCACAACTGGTTGGCGAGTTTGTATCGACTATAAGAAGTTAAACGCCATGACCAAAAAGATCATTTCCATTGTCTTTCATTGACCATATGTTAGAGCGTTTAGCAGGCCATGCGTATTACTCATTCTTAGATGGCAATTCGAGATATAATCAAATCCTGAATGCTCGTGAGGATCAAGAGAAAACAGCATTTACATGGTCATTTGGTACATTTGCCTACTGTCACATGCCCTTTGGGTTATGCAATGCACCCGGTACCTTTCAACGGTATATGTTAAGTATCTTTTTAGATATGATAGAATAATTTTTAGAGGTATTCATGGGTGACTTCTTAGTTTTTGGATCTAACTTTTATGAAGGGCTACACCATTTCACACTTGTTCTGATCCGTTGCAAGGAGAAGAACTTAGTTCTTAATTAGAAAAAATATCACTTCATGATTAAATCTGGTATTGTCTAAAGACACATTGTGTCGAAAAGGGGATAGAAGTTGATAAAGCCAAGTTAGATTTGATCTCTAATTTACCACCTCCCAAAACGGTCAAAGAGGTGGGATCCATCCTAGGACATGCTGATTTCTATCACCGCTTCGTTAAAGACTTCTCTAAAATTTCAAAACCCTAATGCGATCTATTAGCCCAAGATGTCTCCTTTGACTTTACCTCTACTTGCTTGAATGCTTTTAAAAGGTTAAAAACCGAATTAACATCTGCACCCATCATCCGACCTCCAGATTCAAATGCTCTATTTAAGGTCGTGCGTGGGATGCATCAGATTATGTTTTAGATACAGTTTTAGGGCAACGAAGTGCTAAACTCCTCCATGTTATTCAACACGTCAGTAAGACTCTTAATGATGCCCAACTCAATTACTCTACTAAGGAAAAGAAATTGTTAACTGTTGTATCTGCCCTAGACTAATTTTGTCCCTACTTAATTGGATCAAAGGCTATCAATCTTTACTGATCATTCGTTAAGAAAAACCACAAGTATTGGGGTTTTAGTTGACTTCTGACAAAGGAATAGAGAAAGCAGACTCCCAATAACGTCCCAACGACCTCCAATGAATGAATAGAGAAAGCAAACTCCTAATGGCATCCCGACACTCTCCGGCGAAGGAATGAAGAAAGCAAACTCCTGATGGCATCCCGACAACCTCTGACAAATGAATGGAAAAAGCAAACAACCTAGCCTCCGGCAAGGATTCCAAGGCAAGAAGGAATGCAAAGAACACAAGTAGTTGGGTTTTAGGAGTTTTCAGTGGAGGAATAGAGAATTAAAACTCACAACGACATCTTGACATCCTTCAGTGAAGCAATGCAGAAAGCCAACAACCGGTGACCTCCCAACGACCTTCAGCTCACAGCAAGATAAAACACAAGTAGTGGGGTTCAGGTGACTTTCGACGAAAGGATAGAGAAAACGAATTCTCATTGACATCCCAACGACCTTTGACGTACCAATGGAGAACGACCTCCGACGAAGGGTTCGATGGCAAGAAGGAACACAAGTAGTGGGGTTTCCAACAACCTCGGTGAAAGAATGAAGAAAAAAAATTCGACAACCTCCCTGTTACCTCCGATAAGAGTTCCATACAAGTCAACCACGTTCAAAGATATAAAGCTAAACACAAACAGTTCCATTTAGTTGCGTCCAGGATCCTAGACGCAACCAAGAGCAATTGTTTGTGTCCAGGATCCATGAAGCAATCCGCATTCCCAAATCCTAGATGCAAATGGTTGTGTACAGGATCTTGGACACAACCGTTTGCATCCAGGATCATGACACAACCTAGATCCTGGACGCAACAGTTGCGTCTAGGTTGTGTCTAGAAACCTCACTACTTGGGTTTCCTTCTTGCCATGGAATCCTTGCTAGAGGTTGTTGGAGGTCTTCGGGGGTATGTTTTCTCCATTGTTTCGCCAAAGGTTGTCGAGAAGTCGGGAGTTTGCTTTCTCCATTCTTTACCAGAGATCGCCAAAAACCCCACCGTATGTGTACTTTCCAAATATTGTTGTCAAGTTGGCAGTTGTTTGCCTTCTCCATTGCTTCGCCTATGGTAATCGAAAAGTCACCGGGAGTTTTCTTTCTACATCCCTTTGTCGGAGGTCATTGGAACCCCCACCACTAGCATTTTTTCTTGGAGCGAAATCCTTATCGAAAGTCCTTGGGAGGTCGTCAGGAGTTCAAACAAACAACCAGAAAATAAAAAAATCGATACAAAGCATGGGGTGAAAAATGAGAGATATTTGATGTAAATTTGTTATAAACAAAAAGGATACTCTTGTTCAAAAACTTATTGATGGTCATAAAAGTAACATTTTCGGAGGTTATACTTAGCTTGAGCAATACGACAAAGTTGGTGGTCATTTGGGGGAAAAAAAAAACCGCTATGTTGTCGGGCCAATGTGGGGGACATTTAATCGAAGAGAGCAATAAACAAATCAAATTTCTGAGCAAGAAACACATGTCAGATCTGTACAGATTGAATACACCAACTGAAAATATAAAGTGAAAATCGATATCCTCACCTTGTGCCATTATCCCATAAGCATGTCCTAATCAAAAGCCATGGCATCCTTCTCCACCCCAACTGCGTGAATGCCATGTATCCCTCTCTGACTTCCACCATCGGACATTCATCGATGTTGAGATAGTCCACCAGTTTAGTCCCACATTGGCCACTTAAGGTCCTGTTTGGATAGGATTCTGATTCTGAAATTCTAGGAGCCCGAAATCCCAAAAAAGCGCTCTGGAGCCCGAAGCCTCGATTTTGGGCTTCAGAAAAATGGTTCTCAGAAGTACATTTTGTGCTCTACGCGGAAACACTTTTTGGGATCAGATTGTATCCAAACAGGCTCTTTGTCTTTTCTTAGGGATTCCGAGCTTTCAAAATCTTGGAATCAGACCATATCCAAACAGGCCCTAATATACCAGATGTGGACCTCCCCTTATGACCCAAGTTTTGGGATGTGAGGGTATCTAACAATTTGGTTCATCATCAATTTCCCATCCATAATCTATAAGGAAACCCTAACCCAGATCTAGAGATAAGATAAATCTTTTAAGGAATAAAATAACAAAAGAAAAACAACCAGAAAAACAATCATAGAGAAAAACACAAAAAAAAAACCATTCAGGAAAAAAAAAAAAACACCAAGCAGCACCGAAATCCATTAATTTCCGAGGCAACAACAAATAACAATACAAAAAAGACATCACCCCTAATCAGCCTGATATAACAAGGGCTTCACTCCACATGTAAGATTACAAGAATACCCACAGGAAAAATTCGGCGGAAGACCCTGTTTCCGATACTCCAGAAATCCAATGATGAATCACCAGGCTCCACACAATGCTAGCACGATCACGCCTGTGTTGCCCAATGATATGCGTCTGATCCACACGAGTGAAATTTAAAGAATAAATGTGTGCTAAATAAAGACAACTGCACAAGAAAGATGGAGGGAAATCGATTGCCCAAGTAGGTTTAGGTACATCATGGATCATACGCCGAAGAAGAGCCGAATGTACTTGGGATCTTACAAACCCAAGAAACAAATAAATGGAACAAAGGAAGCCCTCAACCGAAAAATGACATTTCCCTGAGTGGATTTGATTCTACGACCGAAAAAGCACCACCTCTCACCGCGCTGTGATACCTGCAAAAACAGGTACCTGATCATAGATAAGCCATGCTGAAATAGGTGCAGACTCAGCGCTCCATCAATGTAGCATCAGTTTCCGATAATGGCACTGCAAGACGGTGTACATCAGTTGGCGCAAGATCAGGAGCGTTACGATACATTATGATGCCGCATTCATTAACAAAAGGATATAAATATATAAAAACAATTGGTGAAAACAGTAGGGTTACTAGATAAAACCGATCTACCGAGCTAGTCCTCGTATGTATCTGTGAAGAACGAGGAGTACATTAGCAAAGGAGGCGAGAGCGCTTGAACAAGGGTTTCACCAAAGTCGGAAAATGTTCTCTGTGCACCAGGTCCTGTATAATCCAAACCCCTCTTTGGTCGATGTCCATTCAACTGATTTTGATAGTCATCATGTCCCCTGGAGTCATCCGACGCATTCGGCAATGAAGTTAAATGGCTCTCGTAATCAGACAGGTGGTCTCTAGTATGAATTTCATGTGAAGGGAAAACCAATCGTTGTTTCCCTCGAGTTGGGACAGCGTCAACTTCCTTCTGAGAAACACTTGTTGAAAGAAGGATAAAAAAGTGTTCAGACCCATCGGCAAAGCTCTTCTCCTCTGACCAATCTGAGTTGACCGATAGCTTCGATAGTGCAGCTTCACGAACGGAACGCCTAAGGTTCCGAATATAATAACTATCACTATCTGTAAAGCCAGGAGAACGAAAGATTCAACATATTTTTCATAGCACATCAAGAAGAAACCAGAAACATGCAAAAGACCTCTATACCAAAATCAGCCAAGCCTCATCTCAAAAGAAGTCAAAATATCAAAGGGTATACTAGGGACAACCTCAGGTTGGTGCTTCTTAAAAGGTCCTAACCTTGTGCTGCACCATCCGAATGATCGTTTTCCAAGTGTGGGTCACCTGATTTCCTTACCGGCATACTTTCTATCTGGCAGGATTGAGTAGCTATAGCATGCCACTTCGGAGTTTGCATGCCTTTCCCCGATGAGTTTGGTGTGAGACCAAATAAATGAGGGAGTTTTAGAGCAGGGCTTGTTGAAGCTTTGTCAAGATGCACAGAGGAGAATTTAGAAGTCATATCCACTACTTCGTCAGTACTATTTTCCTGCTTTAAAATTAGAAAAAATATGAGTTGATAATCTTGGATAAAATTGATAAATGAAAAGGTAAGACAAGCCTTGCAAAGCTTACAAGCCTTAATGTAGAATAGCAGTTTGCTCAGTGTATCATAACATATACTACTTAATGAGATTAGGGAGTTCTTACTACTCTTCCATTACTTTGGGCACGGAGAGATGAGGTTGATCTCACACTATACTCATCTATAGTAACCGGAGAAATTCTGTTTACTTCTTCTGTAAGCTCTGCTACTGTCTTCTGCATTGCTGGAACTGCTTCCTTTAGTTGATTGGTAAGTCCCTATATTGAACAAAGAGTCACTACTCTCGAAATACATCAATATAAATATGTGGTGCTGAAGAAGTCCAAATTCCCAGTACAACAATAACATTAGTCAAAAGCAAGTAGGGACTAGGTCTCTTTTTTCTTTTCTTTTTTGCAAGGGGCATGGCCCAGGGAACATATTTAGAGAACCATGATAATGTGAATGTTTTGCAATCTCTAATAGGCCAATTAACAAGAAAAAAGAATTAATAAACTCAATCGGTGGTGCCTATGTCTAAAGCCAAGCCCTGAAAAACGAAAGACTGTCTTTGAATCCTTCTCAATATCTCTCTTTTACGTTTTGTTCTCTCCTCATTTACTATCCTTCAAATGAACCAGAGGATTCATGGCAGCTTCAAAGATTACATTCTACAAATCCAAAACTCTCAAATCAGTCACTCAGGTTATCCTCTGTTTGCTACTCCAAGCTAGTGCTCAAATTTCATCAATGATCTTCCTAGTCTCAACTCTCAAGTTCCATTCCACAGTGATCGGGGTCAGCCAGGGCCCACCATGACTAGGATCTTTATCTGAATTGGTTTCTAGTCCAAAACATTAAGGGTAAATTACACAAAGACCCCTGTAGTTTGACCGATTATCACTTACACCCCATCATCTTTAAACTCCTACAAATGCCTCCCTATAGTTTGGAAAACACATCACTTGCACCCCCGTCAGAGGGCCTCCAGAGGGGGTCCATGTGTATGGTTTTTCAAACTATAGGGAGGCATTTGTAGGGTTTTAAACATAAGGGGGAGTAAATGATTCTATGTGTAATTTACCCAAACATTAATGCAAACCAGACTTGTTTTCTCAACAGCTATATGTCCCACCACTACGATCAGTTATGGGGCAGGTTTAAATTTCATGGCTAGCCTGACATCTTATAACTGTTTTAAGTTCAGTCAGCCGAATTTATCGTATTTGTCGATCAGGATAAAATAAAAAGACCCATCTGACTTGCATGCACCCATACATATCCCCGCATCAAGATTGCGTGGAACTAGGCATCGCTCCAGGCTCTTACGATCTCTCAGTAGTTTGTTCTTCTTTCGTATTAGAAGTGGACCAATGTACAAGCACGGTTACTCAGATTGAATAAAAAGTTGATAAATTTTATATATATGGGGAGGGATTCGTCGACTAATATTACACTTACTCATATAATTGCTAATCGATTTTCACCTACATAGAAGTTTCAAAATTTGCTAAATTTTGGTAAGGATGATCACCTAACCATATATCAAGGTTTTAAACTTCGGTTTCGTGTCTGTTTCGGTCAAACCGAAACCAAACTTTTGGCTTTTCGACCGAAATGGTGGAAAATTTTCGAAATAGAAAAAAAAAATTATTTTTTTGCTGGAAAAATCTCATCCAACAAACCCTAACCTTTTACATTGTAGCTTAAAGTCTCATTGAATTGGTTGGGTCAAGTCTGAAAACAACTTGGGGGACGCCTTCGTGAACTTCACGAGCACAAGAGGCGCGAGGAGGGGGGGGGGGCACCACACCCTGCAGTGCATACTAGGCCTCCTTCCGATCTACCAAGGTCTGCGAGGTCACCTACGCCCGGATTTAGGTGAGACCTAAGGTTTTTCTTTTGTTTTACGTACGATCTATATTCGATTAGTCGCCATAATTAATTATAACTCTACTCCTTCCTTGCCTGCTCTATTGCACCACTTCAAGAACTCCATCTTTGTCTGTCATGCCAAAGACTACCTGCCCGTCCGCTTCACCTTGAATCGCGATGGGTTCCACCAAACGGTACATCACCATGTCCGGAAGCACCTCCCCATCTCCAAAGAGCTCACCTCCAAGCGCATTACCAAATAATAGTAAGCTTGCATGGATCATGCTAACCAAGATGAAATGCCAATAAACTAAAGGAAAAAAAAAACTAAATATATTTATATAATTTTATTTAACATCATCGTCTTCATCTCGTTCCATTATTTAATAGTAATCCATGTCTTTCTCTTTTCCTCAACAATCGTCGGTGCTCTATTTTCCTTCGTCTTTCCGAATCATTTATTAGTTGTCTCTCGACAATATAACACCTATGTTGAGGGTCACATCTCTCGTCAAGCAACATCTCCATCCAAATTCTTCTAAAAAAGAGGGAACTGATACTGGTGTACGGCCATACTCACCATATAACATAATGTCTCATCTCATTCCAAAGAATACGACTCATTCAATACGAATGAACTACTCGGAACGTCCCACCTAAGTAACCCAACGATGTTTCGTTATTCAATGCGAACGAGTACGTACCTATCCCACAACTATGCTATCAAAGTCGGGACTAGTCCCCGACTAGTCGCTGGGCAGCATTTTGCCGACCGATTTATTTGGATTTTTTCATTGCTGGGCGGTAGCCCGACTAGTCCCCGACTAGACCCGACTAGCCCGACTAGTCCCCGACTAACGACTGCCGACTAGTCCCCAGGCAGCATTTTGCAAGCAAATTTTTTTTTGAAAGAAGTCTTTGCAAGCAATTTTGTTTGGATTTTTTTACATTGGCTCAAAGTCTTGAGTAGCAAGACTCACAACTATGGCTCTTCCCTGTAATCATCTGTTGAGCACCTGAGAATCTCAGATAAAAACATAGACAAATAATTAGTTTATTTGTTGATATTCATATAACCCTATAATCAAAATTGGGGTTGTTCACTGATTAAACATCATCAAACAAACATTGTGATGAATTCTTAGTTCTGAGTCTTTTGGCATGGGCATGAAGCCAATACAACTGCGTTCTGTTAGACTGTTACTTATGTATTTATACCCATGTTGTGAAGTGTGAAGGTATGTATTGTTATTAACCGACTAATATCATATACTTATTGACATTTATACTAGTTCATATATCATATATGTTTAGGGAGGGGGGGAGGGGTTAGAATAAGTTTTGGCCGACTAGTCCCGAATTAGTCCCGACTAGTCCCGACTAGTCCTAGTCGGCCCTTGGCCGACTAGGGCCGACTACCGACTTTGACTGCATAGTCCCACAACTCATATCATGACGAGAACACCAGTGAGAAAGATGCATATCGAATCGGTGAAGTCCGGACAGTCCGGCGAGATGCGGTGAAATCCGACAAGATCCGACAGGAAGCAGTCAAATACAGCAGGATCTGGCTAATTCCTACAGGATCCGACAAAGTCTGGTAGCGAAAAGCGGCATTTCGATAGGATTCGGCCATATCTGGCAAGGTCTGACGGCAAAATTCGATAAATTCCGACGAGTTCTAGTGGGATCCGGCAAGGTCCGATTAGGTCTAGCGGCGAAATTCGAAAAATTCCGCTGAGATCCGAAGGGATCCGGCGAATTCCGATGAGGTTCGGTGGTGAAAGCTAACTTTTCAGCAGAATTCAACGATATCCGGTAGCGAAATTCGATAAATTCTGGCGAGATTGGCAAGGTCCGACGGGATGCGATGAAATCTCACGAGGTACGACGGCGAGATCCGACAAATTCCAGAGAGGTCCAATGGCAAAATTCAGCATTTCAGTGAAATCCGGCAAGATTCTAACGAATTCCGGCTCAGTGTGGGTGGTTTTAGTCGAAATCCAGTGGCTTCGGTCGAAATCCAGTTGAAACCACATTTACCAAACCAAGCCTTCTGAAACCAACCAGAATTGAAATGATTTAAATGGTTGATTTGACCCAAATTATTATTTGCAAACCTTGTTTGAGATCTAATTTAACCCCATTGACATGCTTTCTTTATTTGTCAACTTTTATACATGCTATAATGATTAGGGAGGCTATTGCCTTTTAAAAATTTGATCAAGGATGGATTGTGCTTGCAGAAATGTAATCTCTAGTTGTTTATTTTAGACCATTACTTGATCTTCAAGTAACTAGCATTTTTTGTCTCGCAACCGGGTTTGCATCAGTGCTCCTCCAAAACACTGTTCAACATCCTTAATGCCAACAATGCCCTCTGTTTTTTCCCCTTTATGCCACTTGACATTTGTGTCCCAAATCATATGTATAAAATAAGACTTTTTAATATAAAAGGGGGATATGAAATGAAGTTTTTTAATATAAAAAGAGAATAAATTTTGGAGACTTATGGTTGGAGTTCACACCCTATAAAAAGAGAATCTGCTGCATATTTGAAGGCATCGCCCTCCAAATATGCAGTACCCGTTGAAGATGCTCTTACAATTGGAAATCATAATTCTTCATAACAGAATTTTTCGCAAGCTAATAACATATTTGGTCCTATTACTCATATTAAGACCACGAATTCAGGAGAGGGTGGGGGGGGGGGGGGGGGGGGGGGCTAATTATGATGACAAATGATTATTATGCAACTATTAGATAAACTAGAGGGAAAAGCTCTGTCAAGAAAAAACTGTCAAATTAACATAATGGCCAACATGTGTTTCAAAGGTGATTCCATTTAAGTTTACTCCAAAGTTATTTATAACTTTCATGGCAATGCAACTTTTTCGCATTCCATTAGTTTCTTGGACTTTTTCTTACTGGTTTATTTAACTTAATGAAGTAAAGTCTACAATTTCAGAAGAGAACAAAAAACATTGTCCCCTAAACTCTAAAAAAAAACTCTTGTAAAATAATTTAGAAAAACAAAAAAACACCCGCTTGACAAAATCCCCAAACAACACATTCTGCTAAAGAATTGGCTGAGCCTCTAATGCATGGAGTCACAAGGCCTATAGGCCTACAGAAGTTCTTCACAAATTACAATGTGGAATCATAAAAAGCTCTAACGCATCCTCATTTCCCAGTAAAATTACTGTCTTAGTTCAATTGCTGTCATAGTTCCATTACTATCATATATTGAGCTGGTGATCACCAATGAGACACTCATTCAACCATATTTCTGATGTTTAATTCCAATTTCATTCTTCTGGATATTTCATTTTACTTAAATAAGTTTCTTAAATGGAAATGTATTGTCTCACCAAACTACACATCGCATCTGGAATACAATCACATGAAAAACAAATTATAAAGCAGCTGTTACCTGTATGCTAACTAAATGTTGCCGGTGTTCAGAAAGAGTTGCAGCCAATGACTCGGCATGACCGCTACTACCACTGTCTGAGACACTACAAAATAGCTCTGGGCCCTCTCCTTCATTAGCCTTCACCTATTATAACGGCAGATAAGTTAGGCCTCCTAGTGTAATAAAATATTTGCAAAAAAATGAAGAATAATTTTTGGGCCATTATCCAATAAACAAATTGATAGTCTATAGTATCGCAAATACCGCAAACTAAAAGACGATTCGTTGACAATATCCCACATGATACAAATTTCTATGGTATTAAAAGTTGCAAGAGACCAATGATTTGACAACTACCAAGATTCATGAACTAAGCCTTGATAAAATGACATATATGAGAACTAAATCTGCCCCTGAAAATTGCAGAGATCAAACTACTTGAAAGGCAAAAACTATAATCATTTATCTCATTCTACAAGACATAGACAACAAGCCTCGTCCTATGAAACAGCACAGGTATTAAATTGTTCCAAACAATTCTCTAAGCTAATGCAAATAGATAGATATATATCATTACCAAAAGCCTCTCCAAATCCTTCATCACCATTAGCTACACCCATAACTAGAACCATAACCATCAAAATTTATCCCAAGTACTTGGGTCAAGCCGAACGAATCCTTCTGCTCTAATCATTATATTAAGGACTATCTGTATTTCACTACAAGATTTTCCTTATCATTTCCCTATCTTCCATTCAAGCTAGTTTTGTCCTCCACTTTCTTGAATAAGGTGGAAATTTTTTTAAGGAAGCATACTCAAGCAACTATTGCATTGAATAAGATCAACATGGGAGAGGAAGTTGGAGACCGGAAAGATCCTAGCTATGAGGTCGGAACTCATCGAAATCAATGAATGAGAAAGGGAAGACCTTTTCCCTTTGTGAGTCTGAGTGGCATTCCTTTGGCAAAGAGTCAGTCTCACTACCCCCTCTTGGTTCATAGCGACTTGTGAGCATTGTAGCATCAAGAGGCACATCCGACCACATTGTCACAAGTTGAGCTTAATAGTCTGGCCCCTAGAAGGAGATTTCCCCTGCTAAGAATTATGAGGAGTGCAGGTCCCCAACGCATCGAGCTCAAAAGCCTACAATCAAACTAGAATTTCACCATGTGGCTATGCTATTCCAATGCAACGCATTACAACCACGTGGGTGAGGAGACATTAGCTACAGGCTTTTCTTACTTCTAGGAACATGGATTACTGAGGCCACTGTATGAGCAAATATTTGAATTTTCACTCAAGTACAAATTTCAAAGGACTCGCTTCGAGGGAGCGGAGTACAAAATATATATCAGGAGATTGTGGGGAAATCCGTCTAAGATTCTTTGATACTCAATTTCGAAGTACAAAGATTACAACAAGTGAAAGAAATGAAAAGAGAAGAGCGTTGCGGTGCCTGATCCTTTCGGGCTTTGCGCGTGATCGGTTAGGGGCTTTGTTTTACTCTTCTTCTTCTTGAATCTTCACTTGTTCTACGTTCGTTCTTCGACTTGCTTTGGACTTGAATCTTCAATTTTCAATCTTTGACCTTCGATCTTCTTCTTCGATCTTCGATTTTCTTTGGTTTGCTTCGATCTTCGATCCTTCTTCTCCGGGATTTCTTGGAGCTTTGAAGTATCTTCGGTCAGGAGCTTTGTAGATTATTCTTCTATTGCCAAAAGATCTCCTCCTCTTTTTCTATCCCCCCTTTTATAAGCGTCGAAGTAGTTATTGTAGAGAATAACTACTTCGGGTGGTTGAGGCAACCTCCCAGTAGTTTCTATAACTCCCTTGGATGGTTAGAGAAACTTCCAGGTGGTTTACATAACTCCTTGATGATTAGGATAATGTTCAAGTGGTTTTGTAACTTCCACTGGTAGTTAATCCTTTTGAGTTTTAGTGAACCGGTCTGATTAAAACGACTTGTGGTTCAGGTCTTGAATCCGAATCGACTTACTGCGACTCAAACTTTGACAAAGTTAACTCTTGATCCGATCTTTTTCTGACTTGGTGGACTCAACGAGTCTGTTGAATCTAGCGTAAGCTTACTTGTAGGAGCTTGAGCTTGATTATTCTTCGGCCTTGTATATCGGCTTGTCGAATGATGCTTACCTCTAAGTATTATTCTAATGACTTAGAGATAGCCTTTGGATGATAGGGATATAGCATTTTTCTTACTCTTCCATTTTCCAGACTTAGTCAAATTTTCGGAGTATAGAGAAAGATTTCCCTGATCATTAGGGAAATAATGTCTTCCAGACTTAGCCAAATTTCTAAGTGTAAATCGAGATTTCCTTGGTCATCAGGGAAATAATACCTCCCAATCCTAGCCAAATTTTCAAGTGCAGATCGAGATTTCCCTAGTCATCAGGGAAATAATGCCTCCCAGACTTAGCCAAATTTCAAAGTGTAGATCAAGATTTCCCTGGTCACTAGGGAAATAATGCCTTCCAGACTTAGCCAAATTTCAAAGTGTAAGGAAGGATTTCCCTGATCACTAGGGAAATAGTACCTTCCAGACTTAGTCAATTTCTGAGTGTAGAGAAAAGTTTTCCTGGTCATCAGGGAAATAATGCCTTCTAGACTTAGCCAAATTGCTGAGTATAGATCGAGATTTCCCTAATCATCAGGGAAATAATGCCTCCCAGACTTAGCCAAATTTCCGAGTGTAGATTGAGATTTCCCTGATCACTAGGGAAATAGTGCCTTCCAGACTTAGTCAAATTTTCGAGTGCAGATTGAGATTTCCCTAGTCACTAGGGAAATAGTGCCTTCCAAACTTAGTCAAATTTTCGAGTGCAGATCGAGATTTCCCTGGTCTCTAGGGAAATAGTACCTTCTAGACTTAGTCAAATTTCTGACTATAGAGAAAGATTTCCCTGGTCATCAGGGAAATAATGCTTCAGACTTAGCCAAATTTCTGAGTATAGATCGAGATTTTCCTGGGCAACAGGGAAATAATGCCTCCTAGACTTAGCCAAATTTCAGAGTGTAGATCAAGATTTCCCTGGTCACTAGGAAAATAATGCCTTCCAGACTTAGCCAAATTTCAGAGTGTAAGGAAGGATTTCCCTGATCGCTAGGAAGATAGTGCCTTCCAGACTTAGTCAGATTTCTGACTATAAAGAAAGATTTTCCTGGTCATCAGGGAAAATAGTGCCTTCCAGACTTAGCCAAATTTTTGGTTTTCTGGCTTTAGGCAATATTTCAATGTCTACAGCCACACATGCCTTGGAAAGTCTACATGCACTTGGGTCATTTCGTTGCATTAGGTCAAGGTGTTTCTTGATCATGTTCATTCTCATGAACCTCATCCCTTGCTTGCATGTACATAGTAAAAATAGTATATGCTTGTTTTGTTCTTTGTTTAATGAAAGCATTTGCATGTGTACGTCTTTGTGTGGTTTTTTACTTTTTTATTGCTTGATTTTGTTTGCTTTGGCATAATGATTGCAATATATATATAGAAAAACATGTGTTGCGCACGGTAGTGCAAGAACGTTGCCCTCCCTCTGACAATGGTAACACAACAGCATGGTGTCGTGCGAAGGTCACATCAAACAGGAGACAACCTCGACCAAACCGGAGTCGACACATTATTCCCCAGCTGCCTCTCCCAATGAGCCTACTCCTCAAACTTCCCTCTATGAAACAAAGTCGAAGGGTACTGAGGAGTGGGTTGGCACATGTATTAGTAGACCAATCTTAAGAGCAAAACAAATATTCCTACCTCTTTTGAAATTTTTTGGAACTGCTCAAACTCTTGATATACCACATGAATAAGATGCAGAACCATACCAAATCAGAAAATAAAAACATACCAGATGAAGTGATTGTTTATGAATACGCTGTAAAGCATGAGTCCATCGTCTAAGAATTTCTACAACGTCAACAGTGTGGTGAACTCTTCCACTTCTATCATCAGGCTGAGAAAGAGTCTCATTGCTCCCTTGAAATTGAGGTGAATCCATTTGTTCCCGGGTATTTATTGATGGAGACCTTTCACCAGCACGGCCAGATAGTACAGTTGAATATGGAACATGAGAACTTAGATCCATGGCAGCAAGCAAAGATGATCCGGAGATGCGGTACCTGATACAAAAGAAGTATACCTAAAAAAGATAAACAAGAGAAGTATACTATTTTGCTAGGATAATTTAAATACCACCTATGCTCACGATGTGCTATCAGATCTTCAATAGGCCCAGAAGCAAGAACTTCATGTTGATCTACACACAAAGCATGTAACATATCAAATGTTCTATTGTAAACAGATAAACATGTCGTATAGATGCAAACTTTCAAGTTTCAAGTCTTTTCCATAGGTGATAGCAGTAGCACTAACATAAAATTAATGAGACGGAACGGTAACATGCTACCCTTAACAGAAACGAAAAAGGAGAAAGTAATCAAGAGTTCTCCTTCAATTGTTTTTGTTTTAGCAGCATCCTGACTCCACATAGTGAAAATGCAAGAAAGTCAGAAAAAAGGAAGGCTATCCCAATGAATGCCCGAGCCTAATCCATTTGCCTCCATGCAAGTAAAACATACTCACTTTCCGATTAGAAACAAAAGTAGGAAACACATTAGTCGAAAATATTTTTTTGATCGGAGAGACCACTAAGAAAGACAATACAAAAATTTTGAAAAACACAAATTATAATGCATAGAATCCAATTAAGCAAACAAGCAATTCAAAGCATTTCCTATGCAAAAGAGCATTTTCCAGTTTTTGGACCTCAAGAAAGAGGACTTGATCGGCGTATGTCGGTATATAGTCACATGTTTCTTGCAAAAAACTGGAGTGAACAAAAAATACTCAAATCTTGTAAATTCAGATCAAGACGCTTGTAAGACATGCAAGTGGAAGCACTAAGACACTATGATAAGCCGGATGAAAAATTGGAGTGCAGAAAAAGAAATAAGAACTAATTTGCTGGAAATTTAAGTTTAGGAGGATCTTTATGAATTTTTGGAGTCCTAGGGTGTAATTATTAACTTTACAACTGCTCTACTTAAAATGGTTGAGACGTTAATAGGAGTCAATGAATAGCTTAGATAAGTTCACATTTTAAGTTCTTTTGCCATATCATCAGTAGCCAATTTCTCATATATGCAAGGAGCCACTAAGAGATCAGTTAGAGAAGGGAGGAACTTGCACCCCACCCCCACACACAAAGAGAACATGTATGAGAGACGATCGTGACGAAACCTTCCAATATTATCTCTTGTAACCACCCTCCTTGGGAGAATTATTAATATGCTTCATTCTCTTTGCCCATCCTATTCCCTTTAGGCTTTTAGAAGAATCAAGAATGGTTAGCTATTTTTTTAAGAAATGGTAGACAGTGAGCTTTACATAATTAGATTTTGGTTAATAACAGTCAAGGTTCGAAAATTCAAAATATTTCACAGAATTTCACAAAATATTTCGTTTTTCTCAAGACTGAAAAGAAAAACCACCCTCAATCTCGGCCGACTTGGAAACTTTAGGATATTTCATGGTATATTACGAAATATCGCGAAATTTCTCAAAAAATTCCGAAAAAATCTCAAAATATTCTAACATTTTTCAAAAAAATTTTAGAAAATCTAGGAAATTAATTAGAACCCTATAATTCCTTCGTTCGGCTTCTTTGACGTGATTTATCTTCCGAATTTGGTGTCGGGGTGTTAGATCCTCCATCTAATACCATTTTCAAAAGATCAAATTAACCAAAAATGCATCAAATCGTTCGTTCGGATCGAGGCGTTCTTTTTTCTAACAAAATTCAAAATGGTAAATCTTAGATTTCTTTCTATTAATTTGTTTCTAGATATTCAATTGATAACACGATGGTTCAGAACATCAGATCTATCAAGATTTTGTATTGTTACACCGGTTTCAGGATCCATCACTAAACTTATTGAATCTACCTTTCGAAAATTTGGGTGTTTAAAAAAAAAATTGAGGTCTTAATGTTGATGGTATCACTTGAATATTGGATATATTGTTGATATTTTGCAGAGCAACAACTTCTTATGATCGGATTTTATTTTTCATAAAACAATATTTTCATCTTTTTAATGTTTAGATTGTTATGCATCTGCACAACATACATAGAGATAAAAACTATGTAAAGTTCCAAACCCCAAAAGGGTGTAGAAATATAATTTAGGTGTTCAAAAGTGTGTATCTATGCTTGATTTATGACTATCCAAAGTTTCACTGAAAAAAACTATTAAAAATCAATATTTCAACCATTTCTATTAAACTGCAATATTTCCATACTGTCGAAATATTTTCATGTCCAAAGTGTCGAGATATTGGTCAAAATGGAAATTCCGAACCTTGATATAACACCTTGGTTTTGAGTTGAGTTGCTCTGATGTCTCTCCAATCTTCTTATGCTCCCCCCTCCTTTCTTTTCTCTTTCTTCTTCCTTCTCGTTATTCTCACACTTTCTTCCCAACTTTGCGAGCAATTATTGATTCATGCAACCAAACCTCAAATCAACAATAACCTTGCATAGCAATTAATGTTTTGAACCAAGTTAATCCCATGATAAATACCAAATAACAACTGATAAATAAATTTTTTAGAATGTCAAAATAATAATTTATTATTAAAAAACATGTGGGTGTTGTTTTTTGAGAGACGACGCCTCAACCAAAGTCGGGTCCTTCATCTTTGAACTAGCAACCCGGACCTCTTCCTCCTCTGGAACTCTGGCTAGCGAGTCGTTAATACTGTGAAAGAAAAGGAAGAAAGAAATAAAAATTGAAGAAATAAAAATTTTACTTCGTCCGGAAATTTTCCCTACACTGGAAAGTTGACTAAATCTAAGAATGGAGAAGTAGGAAAAGGACACCACTCTCATCATCCAAAAGCTATCTCTGAGTCAATAAATAACACTTGGAGATATGCATTCTTCAATAAGCCGACATACAAGGCCGAAAACCAACTCAGATGCAAACTCCTGTAATTGAGTTTATATCATATCCAACAGACTCACTCAATCCATCAAGTCAAGAAAAAGACCAGGTCACGAGTCCAACTGATGAGGACATCGAGCAGCGTCCCTGGCGCGTGTACCAGCGCAGGAGGCGCCACCTGAGCTTGTGGCTGTGATCAGACAGCCAGCACCGTTGATGATGATCGTGTAGTCGTTATTTGTTTTGCTTTGCATTATGTTATTTAGTCCCACCTCAGTTGTCAGGGATTTTCTTCTGTTTATCGCAGTCTTTATATAGGCCTGCCCCTGGACATGTAATGGCAATCGATGAATAATAAAATTCTATGTTTTCCTCCACACTTGTGTTGAGCGAATTCAGGGCGAGGTGTGTGAAACCCAAACCCAAACCCTAGGCGTGTGAAACCCTAGGTCCAGTGTTGGGCGTGTGAAACCCTAACCGGAAAACCCTAATTCTCCATTCCCCCTCCCTCTCCCTCATCTAGCTGCTGGCCTCCTCTCCTCCTAGCTGCCGCCGGCCCTAGCCCCAGCCAACCCGACCCCCATCCCCCTTCCTCTCCTTGGCTGCTGCTGCTGCCGCCGGTCCCTCCCTTGCCTACCCCAGCCCCTACCCGGCCCCCTCCTCTCCTTGGCTGCTGCTGCTGCCACCGGCCCTCCCTACCCGATCCCATCCCCCACCGATCCCCTCTCCCTCCCTTTGCTGCTGCTGCCGCTGCTAACCCCAGCCCCACCGACCCCTGCCCTGCTGCTGCATCCCTACCCGACCACACCCTACCCGATCTCCCTTCTCACTGCTGCCCACCCTCACCTGACCCCAACCCCTCTACCCGACCCCTCCTCATCCATACCCGACCGGCCTTCCCTCCCCTCCTACTGCTACCTGATCGGCATCGCACCTCCGGCGCCCTCGTCTTGCGTGCAGGGCCGGATGCGTTGAGGGACCACGGTGGGATCATAGACGACGACGGGTGCCTCGACAAACAACTCTCCCCTCCCGACCCGGAAGGAGAGAGCGTGGAGGGATCTACGAAGGGGCCTCGACATCGACTTCCCCTCCCGCGATTCGGAAGAGGAAGCGTGGAGGCATACGTGCCTGTTCCAACATCGGCAACTCAGATTACGGAATTCCCTCTGCGACCAGGTATTCTCGTGTTTCACCAAATCGGTTATCTAGTTTATTATCGTTGCCAGCTGTGTTTCCCCCATTGTGAGATTGAGCGCTTACCTGCCTGTAGTGCTATTAATCTAGACATTGCAATAGGACTATTTGGACTGCTTTATCGTCTGATACTGAAAGTGACTGGCACTAGTACAGTAGTTCTCATCGTATCGGCCTGTGTTATTTGTTTGATTTGGTTTCTCGTGCGGCATCATACTTAGTAGTAAGCCCTGCCTGCTAAACTAATTAATAAACATTTTCTTCATTGCATCGTATCGCATCATTTTGGTATCAGAGCATGGTTATGAGGTAAAATTCCGCATTTCGTTTCTGTCATTATTTCCTCTGCATTAGTTATCATTGTGTGTGCATGCCAACCCGTAACGGTAGGCCATATCTGTTAGGAGAGTCTAGTGAGTCCGACAGTTGCACTATGGATCCCGACGCCCTAGCTAGGACACTCGCTGAGTTAGCTCAGGGTATTGCCACCATGAACCTAAACTTCGCTGCTTA
This sequence comes from Chamaelirium japonicum, assembly GCA_947650365.1. Lineage (NCBI taxonomy): Eukaryota > Viridiplantae > Streptophyta > Magnoliopsida > Liliales > Melanthiaceae > Chamaelirium > Chamaelirium japonicum. The sequence goes on from OX393556.1 coordinate 22,031,043, forward strand.
CCAGCGCGATACCAATGCCCGCTTTGACCGTCTGGATCAAGCCCCACCTCGAACTCCCCCACCCGTGGACCCTCAAGATTTTCGGCCACCTTGGCAGAACCATCAAGATCCGGATGAGCAATATCTCCGGAGCATTAGGCTAGAAGTGCCCGCTTTTGATGGTCGGCATGATCCCCAATTCTTCCTAGACTGGCTCCAATCCATGGACCGGTATTTTGCCTGGTACCCATTAACGGAACCACGAAAGGTCCGTTTTGCTGCAATGAAACTCAGTGGCCCCGCCAGTCAGTACTGGACGAACGTTGAAGCCCTGAGAGTGGCCCGAACCCAAGATCCCATCGACACCTGGGTAGCCATGAAAAACGAACTGAAGGGGAAATACGTGCCACCGTCCTACCAAGCGCGTCTCCTAGATCAGTGGCATCAGTTCACCCAAGGCAACAAGTCAGCAAGAGACTACGTCGCCAAGTTTGACGAGTTCTTGACCCGCTGCAACGTCCTAGGGACTGAGACCCCTGTTCAGATCTTGTCCCGCTTTCGGTCAGGCTTAAGAGAGGACCTGAGAAACGAGCTTCTCGCTCGTGATGTTACAGAGTTGGAAAGGGCCTACGCGTTAGTGCAAGACCTCGATAGCTTTAGGTCCACCCAGTCTCATCGGGGCCAAGATTCCCGAATTCACGCCCCACGTCCTTCCTCGAGCAATTTTCCAAGTCGGCCCAATCCCAACCAATCCCAACCCAGGACAGACTCCACGAGTCGGAACAACGAAAGGGACAGTCGTGGTAAAGGCCCCGAGAGGGACTTTTCCAAAATCAGCCCCCTCACCAAATGTTACAAGTGCCAGGGTTATGGGCACGTGGCTGCGAACTGCCCTAGCCCCGTCAAGATCAACATCATTGACGGCACACCTGTTGAAGTTTTGGAGACAGACGTAGATGGGTTCGTTTACCAAGCTGACGATGATGAAGGAGACTTTGATGAAGAGGGTGATGACGTTACCCTAGGTTGCCTTAGGCGCACGGCCCCCACTGAGCTGGCCGTTGTTCGATGCGCATTGTCCCAACCCAAAGAACAAGATGATTGGAGGCGTACCAACATCTTTCACACCTTTACTCGGATCGGAGAAAAGAACTGCAAAGTGATCATCGACAGTGGAAGTTGCGTTAACGCAGTTTCGTCTGCCGTGATCTCCAAAACTGGATTAAAGGCAGTCCCCCATCCCCGCCCATACCAAGTCTCCTGGATCAATTCTACGGCAATGGAGGTCAAACAGAGATGTTTGGTCCCCATAGACTTCAATGCCTACCAGGAAAAGATCTGGTGTGATGTGTTGACTATGGATGTGGGTCAGGTTATACTAGGACGGCCCTGGCTCTTCGACAACGATGTTCTCATCTACGGCCGATCCAACATGTGCATGTTTGAACATGAAGGAAAGAAGATTAAGTTGCTACCCTCTCAACCCAAGAGTGGTCAGCCTGCGCAACAGCCCACCTCCAAGAAGAAAATCAGCAACGTCAGTCTTATCGGGGCCAAAGAATTGAGCCTCGAGCTGGAAAAAGGGGTCCCGATCATGATCCTTGCAGCCCGGGAAGTTCCTAGAGAGTCCACCCAAGTTGTTCCCCTAGAGGTTGCCCCAGTTCTGAGAGAGTTTGCCGATGTCTTCCCTGAGGACCTCCCAGACCAATTACCTCCGATGCGTGACATACAACACGCCATCGATTTGGTCCCTGGAGCTAGCCTCCCCAACTTGCCCCACTACCGAATGAACCCTACAGAACATGCCGAGTTGAAACGGCAGGTCGATGATTTACTGAAAAGGGGTTTCATCAAAGAGAGTATGAGTCCTTGCGCGGTTCCAGCTCTGCTGACGCCAAAGAAGGATGGAACTTGGCGCATGTGCGTAGACAGCCGCGCTATCAACAAAATCACGGTCAAATACCGTTTTCCTATCCCTCGTCTAGATGATCTATTAGACCTGATGTCTGGAGCCACAGTCTTCTCCAAAGTTGACTTGAAGAGTGGCTACCACCAAATTCGCATTCGCCCGGGAGATGAGTGGAAGACGGCTTTTAAGACTAAAGACGGACTGTACGAATGGATGGTTATGCCGTTCGGACTGACCAATGCACCGAGCACATTCATGAGAGTCATGACACAAGTACTCCGCCCTTTTATGGGAAAATTCTTGGTAGTGTACTTTGATGACATACTCATTTATAGCCAGTCCCGAGCACAGCACTTAGACCACCTTCGGCAAGTCTGTACTGTGCTAAGAAAGGAAGAGCTGTTCGCTAATCCCAAAAAGTGTACCTTCCTCACCACTAAAGTCCACTTCCTTGGTTTTGTCGTGTCGGTCAACGGGGTCTCCGCCGACCCCGAGACGGTCCGTGCAATTGAAGAATGGCCTGAACCCAAAAACATCCGGGATGTCCGAAGTTTTCACGGTCTTGCCACCTTTTATAGGAGGTTCATTAAGGGGTTCAGTACCATCACGGCCCCAATCACCGACTGTCTGAAGAAAGGCGAGTTCGAGTGGACGAGTGCGGCCACTAGGGCCTTTCTGGAAATCAAAAGAAGAATGGTTGAGGCCCCTGTGATGCGCCTCCCAGATTTCACCAAAGTCTTCGAAGTCGCTTGCGACGCCTCTGGAATCGGCATTGGGGGCGTTCTCTCCCAAGAAGGTCATCCTGTCGCATATTTTAGCGAGAAGCTGAACGAAGCGCGACAGCGATACTCCACTTACGATAAAGAATTCTATGCGGTGATTCAATCGCTTCGCCACTGGCGACACTACCTACTGCCACAAGAATTCGTTATCTATTCTGATCATGAAGCCCTTCGGTACATCTACTCCCAGAAAAAGCTTAACGCACGGCATGGTCGCTGGGTCGAGTTCCTCCAGGACTACACCTTCACCCTGCGCCATAAAGCTGGAGTAGAAAACAAAGCGGCCGATGCCCTTAGTCGTCGCATGTTCGTCCTGTCTAGGTTGACCGCTTCGGTCGAGGGCTTTGAGAGAGTGAAGGCCGAATACGAATCTTGTCCCGATTTCGGCGAGGTCTATGTGGCACTAATCGATGACCCAGTTCACGAAATAGATGGGTACCTCATGCAAAACGGATACCTTTTCCGTGGCCGTCGACTATGCATTCCCCGAACATCCCTTCGCGAATTCCTTATTTGGGAGCTGCATGCGGGTGGTCTTGCTGGCCATTTCGGCGTTAACAAGACCATCGAAGCCATTGAATGTCGATTTTACTGGCCGAGCCTGAAACGTGATGTCGCCAGACATGTGGGTAGATGTCATACTTGCCAACTGGCCAAACAGCGAAAGCAGAGCACTGGCTTGTACACCCCTCTCCCAGTTCCTAACTGTCCCTGGCAGGACATCAGTATGGATTTCGTACTTGGCCTCCCGAGAACCCTGCGTAAACATGACTCGGTCTTGGTAGTGGTAGACCGGTTCTCTAAGATGGCTCATTTCCTTCCGTGCTCAAAAACTTCCGATGCGTCCCACGTAGCGAAAATCTTCTTTGAGGGCAGCGTGAGGTTACATGGGTTGCCCAAAACCATCGTCTCGGATCGAGATGTCAAGTTTACCAGTTTTTTCTGGAAGACTCTCTGGCATAAGTTAGGAACAAAGCTCCAATTTTCCACGGCCTTCCATCCCCAAACCGACGGTCAAACCGAGGTAGTCAATAGGAGCGTGGGGAACCTTCTGCGAACGTTAGTGGGTGAACACGTTGGGAGTTGGGATCTGAAACTGTCAATAGCTGAGTTTGCATACAATTCTTCTGTTAATAGAACTACTGGCATGAGTCCACATGAAATTGTCCATGGTTTTAAACCTAGACAACCCATAGATCTCATTCCCATGGCTAGTCATCATAGAGTCTCTGAGTCTGCATCTGCATTTGCATCACATATGCATGAATTACACAAAGAAATCAGTAACAAAATTGAGCAGAGCAATGCTGACTACAAATTACGAGCCGACACCCGAAAACGAGCTCAAACTTTTAACATAGGGGATAATGTGATGGTCCGGCTCCGCCCGGAACGGTTCCCACCAGGGACCGTTAAGAAACTACATGCACGCAGTGCCGGCCCCTTCCGGATATTAAAGAAGATAAATGACAACGCCTATGTCATTGACCTCCCTGAGGGTTTTGGCATTAGTCCGACCTTCAATGTTGAAGATCTAGTGGCCTACAAAGGCCCAAATTTCAACCCTAGTAACCCTCTGGTAGAGCCTACCCTAGATCCTGTTTCTGAGAGCAGCCCGTTACCTCCACTTCCCCAAAATATCCCATATCCCACAGCAAACGGCATCGATAAAATTCTAGATGACGAGATCGTCTCTGGTAAAGACGGTGGAACTCGGAGGTACCTGATTCGCTGGAGCGGAAAACCCCCATCTGAGGATACGTGGATGGAACGAGAAGAACTACAACGGCTTGACCCGGACTTGCTGGAGCTATACGAAAGCCGCACGGAGCCTTACTCGACGGAGTCGAGCTCTCTCCCACCCCGGGAGAATGATGAGGACATCGAGCAGCGTCCCTGGCGCGTGTACCAGCGCAGGAGGCGCCACCTGAGCTTGTGGCTGTGATCAGACAGCCAGCACCGTTGATGATGATCGTGTAGTCGTTATTTGTTTTGCTTTGCATTATGTTATTTAGTCCCACCTCAGTTGTCAGGGATTTTCTTCTGTTTATCGCAGCCTTTATATAGGCCTGCCCCTGGACATGTAATGGCAATCGATGAATAATAAAATTCTATGTTTTCCTCCACACTTGTGTTGAGCGAATTCAGGGCGAGGTGTGTGAAACCCAAACCCAAACCCTAGGCGTGTGAAACCCTAGGTCCAGTGTTGGGCGTGTGAAACCCTAACCGGAAAACCCTAATTCTCCATTCCCCCTCCCTCTCCCTCATCTAGCCGCTGGCCTCCTCTCCTCCTAGCTGCCGCCGGCCCTAGCCCCAGCCAACCCGACCCCCATCCCCCTTCCTCTCCTTGGCTGCTGCTGCTGCCGCCGGTCCCTCCCTTGCCTACCCCAGCCCCTACCCGGCCCCCTCCTCTCCTTGGCTGCTGCTGCTGCCACCGGCCCTCCCTACCCGATCCCATCCCCCACCGATCCCCTCTCCCTCCCTTTGCTGCTGCTGCCGCTGCTAACCCCAGCCCCACCGACCCCTGCCCTGCTGCTGCATCCCTACCCGACCACACCCTACCCGATCTCCCTTCTCACTGCTGCCCACCCTCACCTGACCCCAACCCCTCTACCCGACCCCTCCTCATCCATACCCGACCGGCCTTCCCTCCCCTCCTACTGCTACCTGATCGGCATCGCACCTCCGGCGCCCTCGTCTTGCGTGCAGGGCCGGATGCGTTGAGGGACCACGATGGGATCATAGACGACGACGGGTGCCTCGACAAACAACTCTCCCCTCCCGACCCGGAAGGAGAGAGCGTGGAGGGATCTACGAAGGGGCCTCGACATCGACTTCCCCTCCCGCGATTCGGAAGAGGAAGCGTGGAGGCATACGTGCCTGTTCCAACATCGGCAACTCAGATTACGGAATTCCCTCTGCGACCAGGTATTCTCGTGTTTCACCAAATCGGTTATCTAGTTTATTATCGTTGCCAGCTGTGTTTCCCCCATTGTGAGATTGAGCGCTTACCTGCCTGTAGTGCTATTAATCTAGACATTGCAATAGGACTATTTGGACTGCTTTATCGTCTGATACTGAAAGTGACTGGCACTAGTACAGTAGTTCTCATCGTATCGGCCTGTGTTATTTGTTTGATTTGGTTTCTCGTGCGGCATCATACTTAGTAGTAAGCCCTGCCTGCTAAACTAATTAATAAACATTTTCTTCATTGCATCGTATCGCATCACCAACATTGTCGGGTTCAAGTTGCAGTGAGTCGACTCAGATCCAACATCTGAACCACAAGTCGATCAAGCTAGACTGGTTCACTTGAACAACCACCACTGCCCTAAAAGAAAATAGAGGGAAGCTTGAAATTCAAATGGATAACCACCAGTGGAAATTATAAAAACCACCAGATAGCTATTCCAACCACCAAGGGAGTTATAAAAACCACTTTGAAGTTATTCCAACCATCAAATGGAGTTATGAAAACCACTTGGAGGTTATTCAAACCATCAACCACATGAAGGTTACTTCAACTACCCAGGATAGTTATTCCCTACAATAACTACTTTGACCCTTATAAAAGGAAGGGAGAAGAAAGAAAAGAGGGTTGGATTTTTTATGTGCAAGAAGAACCAACAAAGGGCTTTTGATAAAAGAGGACACATAAGAGATTTTCGATATACAAGAAAAATCAGCAAGGTCGGTACTTGAAGAAAAAGATAATCGACAAGTTGGCTCTTCAATACATAAGAAGAATCGACAAGGCTCAACTCATGATACTTTAAAGCTCCACGAAATTCGTGAAAAGAATCAAAGAACGAAGCGAATCAAAAGAAGATCGAATCATCGAAGGAGAAGATCAAAGGAAGAAAAAAAAAAGGCCCAAGTTCAAAGCAAATCGAAGCACGAGGTAAAAAAACAAGAAAAAGAAGAGTAAAGTAAAGCCCCTAGCCAAGACGCGCGAAGCCCAAAAGGATCAAGCACCGCAAGGCACTTTTTTCTCTTTATCTTTCTAAACTTGTTGTAATCTTTGTACTTCGAAATTGAGTATCAAAGGATCACAAACGGATTTCCCCGCAATCTTCTGATATATTTGTACTCCGCTTCCTCGAAGCGAGTCTTTTTGAAATTTGAAATTTGTACTTTAGTAAAACAAAATTTTCTAATACAGGGAACTACCACCCTAGTCATCTCTACTTGATCTAAAGTAGCAGTGTTTAGGAAACAACGATGCGGTGACAACATCACCCTAGGGAATAAGGACCTCAACAACATTAACCTCATTTTTCGATGGATTCTCATAAAAACTGCAAAACAAGCAACGAACATCATGCATTCCTTCATCACAGTGATGTAAGGAGACTAGAACAGACGCTAGAAGATTATTACCTCTGCATGGGACAGTTGGAATCAAGCATCCGCATTTTCAAATTAAAAAAATTACTAGAAATTTTTTTTTACATTTATTCCAAACTATTTTAGGGGAATTGTCGGATTTGAGGGAAATCCCTTAATTTTTTTATGTATTTGGACAGCCTTTTCAGAGTCTCGCCTGCCCCTGGCTTATCTATAAGCTCCTATTGCATGGGAAGGAGAGGAAAGAGAAAACGGGCAGGAGTGATGTGTTTTTTCTTTCCTCAGAAACATGTAAAAGGGATCCCATCTAACCGCATCCAACAAGGGTGGCTCCCTAGACCGCTAAACCAAACACATCCCAATTCCCAAATTAAATAGGAGCTTCGCAAAAGCTTAATGCGGCAGTTGGAGAGCGAAAAAGTTAAGCCAAACACAACCTTATAGGCCTAAGGAAATTTAAAAAAAAAACTATGGATATGCTCTTTAACAAAAAAAAATATAGAAAAATATGTCTTCCAAGTCCAAGATTTAATATGATTTTTAAAAAATGAAGAACAATGTAAATTGTGATAGTCTTCAAATGTCGAAGCTTTTCTTAGTTGGGTTACTTTATTAACCTGTCTTTCGTCCAAACTCATCAGTTCTGATTTCCCCCATAAAACCGGCTTGAATCAAGTTGTTTCATTGAATAAATCAATTTGTAGGTCTTCGGTCTTCAAGTTCAAACAAGGCTAAAACAATGCGAGCTCATCAAGAGAGACAAGTTAGTGTCTTTTTCGTATATTGTGGCAGTGTCTCTGAGATGAGTTGGATTCATTTGATTGAACAATAACTAGTTTAGGTCAATCCTAAGTTTGACGAATTATCATGGTTTGTAACGCCCATATGTACGATTCAAATCCATAATTTCTTGCTTAAATAAAGTTTAAAGGATAAGTCCACCAAGATTGGTTCAGTATAGCTATGTATCATGCAGGTTTGATCTCGATACTGTATACACATGATGCAAAATGCTACATATAACCTTGATCAATTCTCCATCGTCTTCATTCTGACTGATGCAAGCCCTACACTTGATGTGACCTATTCCTCTGGAAAAAAAAAAGGCGAAAACTATACATAAACAATTTTGAGATCAATCAAAAAAGATCAAAAGAGAGAAAACATTGATAAAATCGATACTTGTATATGTTGATTGTTTATATAAGATATACTGCATGCAAGCCTTATGCTAACAAATAAGAGGGTGAATGTTGTAGCCTCTCCTACTTAAAAAACTGTTGCGTGAAAGGAGTAAGACTCGTCCAATATGTTGAACCTTGCATAGAATAGAATGGATCTACTTGTCCAAGTTAAACCTCCATTGTCATTTTATGAAATCACAATTGCTATACTTAACATATTATGTCCTACATCAGGGAATCGTTTTCAACTAAAGAATGCCGAGATAAATGTGAACCAATCCCTGATTGATATTAAAATACCCTCAATTACAGGTTCCCAATATTAACAGAACGAAATTTTCTGTGCCATAATATGAAGGCCCAAGAATCAAGAGAATATCACTTTTCACAAAAGCCACTTATGAAGGATTTTTAAATAAATGACTCAATTTTCAACCTGTAAGCAGAATATTCAACGAGGAAGACCATAATAAATGCTTATCAATGTGATGCTAAGTCAAAGGTAATAAACTGGTTTAAGTTTAACATACTCAAATGACCAACCCATGCATGACCACCTGTAGAAGGTTGGACCAACAGCTTAAAAAAGAAACTTGACAAAAAAAAAATTAATAATAACTGTACTTACTCTTGCGAGCTAATAAAGACTCCCAAAGCCGAGATGCTTTTGACACTAGATGGGAATTCTGACCAGAAGAACTGGAGATGCGATCATCCCATAATTCTCCTTCCAACTTTGCTTTATTTCTCATATCTTGCAGCTTTTCTAACTCCTGCTGTAAATAGGCCTAGAAAACAGAAGTTGCCAGATGGAGAGGGAGAGGAAAGATTGTAATCAGTGGACATATGCGAAGATGCGAAGATGAAGTTAGAAAAGGGAACTGGCAAATGCACTGACAGATTCATTTACAGGATTGAAATTTTAGAATCTACCTCCTCGGCACATAGCCCGCGAAACTCAGAAGTCATTTCATGGGCTAGGTTCGACCACAAAGTATGTCTATGGACAGCAATATTTGCATTTTTTAGGAACTTCCTTCTTTCAAGAGATATCCTAGACTGAAATGCACAGAAGATTAATAAGAGGTGAGAAAAAAAGTTACAACTAAAATGCCCTGAAAACCACATGTTCGATTCGTTCATGATACAAGAAAGAAAGAATCAGCATGCTTCATAAGTCGAGAAAAAGCTAACCTATCCCAACAACTTCCCAACTGGTGATTTATTGTTCTCTTCAGTAAAAAAATTAAAAGAATATTTTTTTGAAAACTATTACATAAGAGAAACCAATAAGTCAAAACTAACAAAAAAAAAACTTATTATTTTTAAAAGGATTAGAAATACCACAATGATGTCACTAGAGGCCAATAATAATAAATAGAATAATAGCAAAATACAAGAGGTTGGCAAACATTATAAAAGTCAAAATTGTTTCTAATACCTTCGTAACAGGTAGTAATGCAGCAGCATGTAGATAGGAAATGTCTGTCAATGAAGCAGGCAGCGGGTCCGAAGCTACATCGGCAGCAAATGTGCGCCTATGAACCTCTCGTAAAGCATGCACAGAAAGCTGCCACAAAAGCTCAACGAACCTGCACTAAAGTAATTTTTTTCTTTAAGAGGTTGTATCAGGCTATCAGCAGCATTAATCCAGCTTGCAAAAGTATCAAGAACGTGAATGAGGCATGGAAGCACTAACTAGAAATAAAGAGGTCAAATATACAGAAAAGCACATGTAAACGAATTTTGGATATTTAAGATGAAATCATGAAAACTCTGCAATAAATTATTTAGGAATCATGTACAGAACATACGTGCTCAAGTGTATTACATTTTAGAGGTTCTATCAGCAGCACTAATCCAGCTTGGAATCAAAAGCATGCATGAGACGTGGAAGAACTAACTAGACAGAGAGAGGTGGTGGATTCACAAAACAACAGGTATACCATTATGGGAAATCTACAACTTTGCAGTAACATGTATAGAAATATCAATCCATGGACAGAAGAATTTGGTATTATAGGATACAAGGAGTAAGAAATTGAAGAAACGGAGTGAGTTTTAGCTACGTCAATACAGGATAAAAGAACAACTGCAGAGAAGATAAGGGAACTGAATCACCGTTTATCAAAAATCACATATAGGTCCGCAGAAATCTACTAACACAGATTTCACAGGAAACCAAACCAGATGCATCTCTCAAGGCATTAACGACGTAATTACATATAATTTGATGGAGATAGAGTATTAAGTGGCAATATTAAGTTAACAGGCTACGGATCATAACCATCATCAGAGAAATCGCATCTTAATCTATCAATATGCTGTTGACTATAGGCAAGATGGACCAATTTCTGACCGGCTGTCAACTTGAAGTCAACCATTTAAGTTTAGTGCCAAAAACCAAACCAATGCAAATAGATAGGAGAGGGCATGCCAAAAACTTTTAAAAGGTCAATTAGTAGGCAACCTACCTTGTTGGTTAAACAATCTCATGCAACCAAGAAGCAACCCTCCAAGGTTCCCTTGGACCAGGAAAGAGCACAGACGAAGAGGATAGAAGGCAAGATTTGACGAATGGATTTAGATTGTAGTACCCATTCATATTAGAACACTTGAAAGCCCAGTTAACAGCCTACAAAAAGGTACTTAATATTGATTACCCCCCAATCGCCCCATTCCGACAATCAAACATGTTTGACTGCTATTCCACTCTCGTAGGTTTTTTATTAGACCGGTTTAAGGTTCAGATTCGGACTAGGAAAAACGTACCAGTTCAGGATCGGGTTCATATTCATGTTCAACTTCAACTGTTTTGGCAAATAATATTAAAAAAAATCATAAAAAGAAACCAAAAATTAGGATATAATTCGCTTGATTCTGGTCTTAATCGGTCATTTAAAATCCAAAGTCTGGTGAGATGTGAATCATCAAATAACTACCAATTTCATATATATTGTTCAAACTAATAGAACAATGATATGAACCAAATCAGAACTAGACCTAGTTCGTGTACGAACAAACCCTCAAACCATGGATTTTTGTTTTCCTTCCTATGAAGATCACATACAAGTCCACAATAGAGGAGAATGCGGGACCGGTAAGCACTTGACTAGCCTCATCAAGTATTCTCAAAGGAATTTGGCAAACAAGCATTATTGTTTCATATAACTAGGCTTATGTATGGAAAAGTTTGTAGTTTGTAGGATATGTGAAATGCTAAGGAAGTTGGGTAATATATGACCAAAAAACCAAGTAAACCCCTTATATAACATACGATCGTTGTGATTTCCATTCTCTTACTTCATGGTTGTTAAAGGTTGATTGTATAGAGTAATTTAGTGTGCCCGTACATAGCATCTCTTGTATTAAGTATGTGAAATGAACATGAGCTATCACCCCTCAGTGAATGGATTATTGCATTAACGCATCAGCGGCGATTCCGGCTAACTATCAAATAACCGCAGGAAAACAGAATGCTGGAAAGAAAATGGGGATAAGAAGAAACCTGACCTCGGCCCGCAGCAGGTGGCCAGAGACGAAACCCTAGAATTACTCCTCGGCAGTGCCCCCTGAGATTCCAGCTCACTTATGATCCCTTGCACAATCTTTCTCAGCAATAAAAAACCATAAAATTATAAAAAAGGAGTTATTTTGATTAAAAAAAACGCAGAGTAGCGAAGAAGGAATCAACCTTGCGGAAGTCGCGTGATTGGGCGGAATCAAAGATTGGCCACACCTTGTCGAAATCCTGGCAGATCAAACAGACCCCAATTATGCAAACACATTTAAAAAAAAGATCGGGAGGAGATGATACGAGTCGAATTGAAAGGAGAAATGGAAATAGTAAGGGTGGGGGGGGGAGTTGCCTTGGCAGATTGGACGGGACCTCGGAGGGAGGAGAGGAGGAAATAGAGGAGTTGTTCCCCCATCCGGGGGTTGGAGTGCCGGAAGTGCCCGACCCGGGCGCTGCCGCCGGCTGCGCCGATGCCGAGAATCGCCGGATCCAGGCCCAGCAGCAGGCAGTTGGTGTACATGGAGCTTTCCAGCTCCGCCTCCCTCTCCTTCTCTCTCTCAGTCGCCATGGGCACCAACACTCTCTCTCTCTCTCTCTCTCTCTCTCTCTCTCCTTCACTTGGTTTCTACGGGGACTACGCGGGTCCCACTTTCGGCGGTGAGATTTGAGTGGATTGGGCTATTATTTGAAATCGAATGAGACGGATGGAGCGCCGATTGGGGTCACCGCCAAAGAAAGGGGTTTCGGATTATGGTGGAAGATGCGGAGCAAGGTGAGTGGAGACTAAGGAAGAGGACCCGATCTCGCCCCCCTGGCCGGCAGAGAATCTGCCGGAGCCGTACGTTTGGAAATCAATACGTACTTTCGGATCTCCGACAAATACAACTTTTGGGACGGTTTGTGCCAACAGCTTGGAATGTTACTAGGGCTGGCAATTTCGGACCCGACACGACCCGACACAAAGTTCGCGGGTCTGGGTCAGGGCTAAACGGGTTCGGGTTGTAAACGGGTCCACACGATAGACCCGTTTAATAAACGGGTCAGATCCAGGTTTAGGGTCTGGACACGATAGACCCGGGAAGATCCGTTTCAAAATTCAACGGGTCGTGTCGGGTCGGATCGTGTCAGGTCTACCCACAATCCGATACTATAATATATAGTATCATCGGGTCTATCGGGTTAGGTCGGGTCGAGTCGGATTAGGTCAACTGAATAAACCCATGTGGTAAACGGGTCTAACGGGTCTTATTGGGTCTACCTGTTTACAAAGAGGTCGGGTACGGGTTTAGGATCTCAACACGATTTGTTAAACAGGTCGGGTCCGAGTCTAGGGGTTTTGGACACGACCTGAAACTAGACACGACACGAACCCGACTCGACACGACCCACTGCCACCCCTATTGGAACATGTGACAAAGCCAACATGGAGGGTGGGGGGCGGCGGGCAGCGAGAGAGTTCACCAACGACGGCAATGGTCCAATGGACATTATGGATGGTGGCTTGCGGGGAGTGGTGACTCACGGAGCAGCAGATTAGCAATGGCCAGTGGTGGTGGCATCCCCCTAAGGTTTATCCCATGACCTATAGTTCCGCCAATTAGGAGATGCCAGCGCTCCTCTTCACATTGGGCTGTCAGAATGTTGTCCCTCACATTAACCCTCAATTTGGTCAAATAGTATTACTCGACTAGTAATGCTATTTGAACATTTTTGCGGCAACCCGCAATGGTGGCGATGTGGGACAGCTCCACAGTACATCGAGATTCGCACCAAACAGCACTGAGCACTTAGGAAAGAAATTCTCGATTATGAATTACTTCATGCGCATGACTTTGTCAAGACATGCGCATGGTATGATATGGATATTGCCTGGTCCAATCATAAATAGATCCGAATCATGCACATCATGGTCCATGTGCAAATACTTAGCACATGGAGTCCACATGAGAGGCCGGGGGTTGAAAAACCCTCTATGGTCCATGGGCAAGTTCTATCCATATGGAGACCTAGAGACATGTATTTCATAGGGCTGGCAATTTTGGACCCGACATGACCTGACATGAAGTTAACGGGTTTGGGTTAGGGCTAAACGGGTTCGGGTCGTAAACGGGTCGACACGATAGACCCGTTTAATAAACAGGTCAGGTCCGGATTTAGGGTCTGGACACAGTAGATCCGGGAAGACCCGTTTAGTATTCAACGGGTCGGGTCGGATTGGGTCTACCCACAATCCGATATTATAATATATAATACCAACGGGTCTTTCGGGTCAAGTCGGGTCGGGTCGAGTCGGATTGGGTTGGATCGGGTCAACTGAATAGACCCGGGTGGTAAACGGGTCTTAACGGGTCTACCCGTTTATTAGTGGGTCGGGTACGGGTTTAGGATATAGACATAATTAGTTAAACGGGTCGGATCCGGGTCTAGGGGTTTTGGACACGACACGACAAGAACCCGACACGACCCGACCCATTGCCACCCCTAGTATTTCATGCGCATGAACCATATAAAATGATGAGCTTCAACATTGCTCCAGCTTACAAAATCAGCACACCCTCTACCCCCTTAGCCCTATTGAATCTCGGAAATCACATAAAGCACCGGATCAAATGCAAATCCAAATGCATACGGAAATATGGATTTATCTTTGGTGTTAGTCAATTGGGATTTTAAAATCATTATTCAGGAGTTCGTGGACTTGCGGTCTTTGAGAGTCCGCAGACTTTTTTTAAAGAGTCTCAAGGTTTTTTTAGGAGTCTGCAGACTTACTGAGAAGTCCACGGTCTCATAAATCCCTTTTTTAGGAGTTCACGTGGGATTTTTGTGGTGGACTTGGACATAAAATCTCATTTGACTAATATATTTGAAGAACAATTTTGATGAATTTTGACGGCCTAATACGAAAAGTATTAATACGTTCATTAAAAAAATGTACAAGAACAATGAATCAAAATTAAGCTCGATTTAACCAACATTGCCTCTGCCATCTAAGATTGCCTCACCACATTGGATAAATAGTTTGATCAATTTTTACATAAGTCAAATGGTAAAAAAAATTAATATCAAAGATTTTAATAATTTTACATATATAAATTGATAAAGTTTTTTATAAATAAGATCATATTTCAAACAAGATTATCAATTGTATCATGCCAAAAGACTTTAGCATACCATCAACCAAGGAGGTCATTTCCATAAATAACATACAAATTGGAAGTAGTATACTAATTAAAATAATGAGTCCAATATATGATCGAGGAGGCAGGCGTTACGACGGAGCCGGATGGGCGTCGTGATTGGCACCGGACGAGCGTCACGATCGGCACCGGACAGGCTTTACGATTGGAGCCGGACGGGCGTCATGATCGGAACCGGACGGATCCAGAGGGTGTCTTTCTCTCTCTCTCTCCCTCTCTCTCTCTACTGTATTTTGTTCCGACCGGGGGGGGGGGGGGGTGAAGGGAGAGGGCGGTCGAGAGGGGTTGCGTATACCCAAAGAAGAGGAATGAGGAAGATAAAGATATACCTGGAAGAGGAGAATAAGGGTTGCTGGGGATCCGACGTTGGCTTCCACGATCACCAGCACGGGTGCTAGGGTTCCGGAAGATGTCAATGATACCTTTCAAAGAGAAAGTCTCACGTAGGGGGTTTAAAATTCCACCTTTGAGGTGGAACTTTTGATGGGAAAAAAGTATATATACTTGGGTTTGTAAATCCCTTTTGTTATGAAGTCATGGACTTGTACCATGATTATTGACTAACACCTAACTTAGGAGTCCAAGGTCATATAAAATATTGACTAATGCCTAGATCAGGAGTTCACGTTGTGGACTCCGCAACCACTAACACTTAAATCTACAATACCACAAAGAAGTTCAGAACCACTACTGATGTAATCCTAAATACAAGGAACTCTTCACCAAATCCTAATTGAAAATGCGCTATGCTCCGGTGAATCGACAATTCAAAAATTAAAAGATGTGGTAAATCCGATAAAGCGTGATAAAATATTTTAAGGTTCCAAGAGCCTCACAAGCCAACCTTGAAGTTCATTCCCATCCAAGAAAGAAGGTATACTCTTTAAGTGTGGATGGGTGTGTCAAGTCTTCAGATATTCTGCTTGATGAAAACGTGCCAGCAACAAATCTTCAGTATCGCATAAGAATATACTAACTCGGGGACTTGGACGATACAAGGACCTACAAATCAGTAACTTGTTTTTTACCACACAAGTTTTTCCAACAAAATGGTGGAACCATACCATCGTTTCACCCTGTACTTGTTCGTTTGTCATGTACTGAGTATGATTGCTGACAGTGACATGAGAGAGAGAACCACCCGATACTAAATCACCTTACATAAATCTGCACTTAATCATTTTGAGGTGAGGAAAGAACATAAGCCAAGATTAAATTTTAATCCACTCAGTGCCTAGCGTGGTACCTTCCACCAAGACGGTCGAGGGATGTAACTTTTGTTAGGTTGCTATTGTGTGTAAAACAGCTATGAGATATGGGTTAAGAGGTACATGTTGTTGAAAATGGCTCGATGTCAAACTCGCCTCCTCAATCAGGTCGTGCGCATGACATGTTCAAGTGTTGTACGCACAATAATTCGAGATTATCGACGTGTCCTTCCTTGCTCAATGTGATCGAGTGCCAAAAAAGTCGTGCGCACAATTTTGTCTGGCAGCACAAGCAATGCTATGTTTACATGTTTTGGATTTTCTTTTGGGACTGTTGGATGAGAATTTCGGGATATATAGAGTTTATGTATATCTATTCCCTTGATATATAAATAGGTCTAGGGTTTTGAAAAGTGATATTAAAACATTGTCTTCTTTAAGGGAGGTTTAGCGGCTCTTGGTGCTTCTCGTGATGAAGATGAACCCAAGGAGGAGCATGTCTTGCTCCTCCTCCCGGGACGTTGAAGGGCTTGCGAGCATCGTCCATGATAGGGCGAGTCCAAGAGGAGGAGTGTAAGACCGTCGAAAGATCCATGGTACTATGATGATGTTTTGAGCTGACATATCGTGACTGGTGAGTATCTAGATCATGGCTTTTATAAAACCCATGAGGCTTATCTCTACGTAGAGAGAACTCAAAAAGAGATGGAGCTTTATTATCCATTTATCATATACCATGTTTTGTTAGTTCTTCTATGTTGGTGGTTTTTAAGATGACCGTTGGCGCATATTGGAAACGGTTTAGTCTTCATTGGTGTGCATGATTTTTCTTGTGGTGGAAATATATTGTGAGAAATTGTTAGAGGGTATGTTATGTTGTAGGGTGTAATCATGTTTATTTCTTTATAGTGGATTCCTTGAGGAGGTGGTTGCCGGAGATAAGACGTAGCTCAGTTTAGGGTGAACCTCTGTAAAATCATGTGTCTTTTCTGTCTGTGATTTTTTATGGGCTTGTACCATAAATGATCAGTGCAGTATGGAATGCACCGATGAGATCTGATGTTTCTGGGATCTGTGGCGATGGGCCGCGAATCCGCATCTGCACCTTCTCTATGCTGGACTCTGTCTCGTTCGCTGCGCAACACACGTTGCTCTCACCATAACTCAAGAGGAAAGGCACTACCCTTACTAGGCTTTTTAGAAGTAATCATAATACGTTCCCACTTGTCAGTTTGATAATGTTGAACCTAACCCAACACTCTAGAGCCTACCCTATCCGATCAAAGTAAGTTAGATAATTTTATATTATACTTCTCTTGAAGTGTAAGTGTGTAACAAGGCCAAGAGTACAGTCACGACCTCTACCACTCAAAGAGTGTCTATTTGTTTTTTCTAGTCCTTTAGATCTAATCTGAGCCTCAGTTGTTTGGGAAGCTAACCTAGCCAAGTAGGATTAAATCAGGGCATAAATACCTTCTTTAATTACCCAATCAGGGTATTGAAGGAAGAGATCTTCCTTTGCTTGGAGAACTTGATAAACCAATTAAAGAACACATCCTTCTTCTTCCTTCAATCAAAAGGTATTCAAACATGAAATGATATTGGTTTTTTTCCTCTTGTAATTGATTTAGTTTTCCACGTGATTTTAGGATTCGTCGAGTGAGTCCTTTCATGGTTATGTATTCAAGTGAGAGAAAACTTCCTCGTGGATTGGAGTGCATAAATCCCTATGAGGTCACTTGTGGATTCAAGCAAGAGAAAACTGTCTCGTGGATTTGAGTCTCCGATGGGGTATCCCAGGATGAGTATTTAGGGTCATTCGTATATCCGAGTGTGCAGAAGTGACATCGTTTTAGGAAAAAAACTATTAGGCAAGGGTGGTAGTGCGTGAATTCTGCTGAGCGACTGCTTGAGAATCGAGCTAGCGCTTTGCTATTGATGTCGGGTATAGGCTTTTGTACTGTGTATCTTCATCATTTACCTAGTGGATTGCTTGCAACTCCGAGCTAGGCTCGACATAGTTTTTTTCTATTCAGGCTTTCCACGTAAAAAATATTCTCATGTGATGTGTATTGATATTGAGCCTTGTATGCTATGTCCCTTAGCACACATGTTATGAATCAACATGTGTTTGTGAGAGGAGCGATGAGTGAACCTCCAGACACTTAACTAGTAAGTGTGTGTGAGAGTTTAGGTGAGTACATAAAAGAATTAATTTTTTAATCTATCAGGTCTCTACATTGTGCTGCTAAGGCAAGCGACCATGTGACTTCTTTATTTTTATTATGTCTAGTGTTCCCTTCGTAATCTGAGAACCTACCTCACTTCGTATGGAATTGCAAAAGTGAACGCCCATGCCTCTCGTAAATATAGAAAGATTAGCAAGGTTTTGAATCAGTAAGATTGGTTAATGACCAATTCTTGGGATTTTATTAAAAGTGACAAGATTTTTTGTTAATTAGAGCTTCATATGCTACAGGTTAACGCTAATTAATTAGAGGACTCGCTGGCATTGGGATCATCTTGCGTAGGCGCGTTGATTCATTGATGAAATCTCAATGTGGAAGTCTTACGCCATCATCTGCTCGAATCTATTGAATCAATGATCAAACTAATCAAACCGAGTGTGTATCTTGTCAACACTCCGCTCAAGTGCAACAAGTCAACCACCCTGACGGTGCATTACTAGCTTTATTGTATCTCTCCTAGTTGCGACCTAAATCTTGGTGACGCTCTTACGAATAGCTAATCTATATATATACTAAAATAGAAGCCTCACAAGGAGGTTGTGACACGCGGCAACCACCTAAAAAACTCGAAAGGTAGAACCTCTACCCTTCAGCGTGAACGCGTAGAAATTACTATCCTATTAAACGTTGCATTTATAAGTAGCCTTTCATTTGTGTTTTATTCAGTTTTCTCTCTATGGAGCGACTCACATGCAGCTGCTGGGGGCCATGTGTTTCTCATCTGAGGGTTGAGCGAAGCTCGGGCCTTAAATGATACATTCATTGGTAGTATTAATCTATTTTTTATTCGGTTTTATCTAGGAAGCGACTCACATGCGACTATTGGGGGCAATGTGTTTCTCATCAGAGGGTTGAGCGAAGCATGGGTCTTAAACGTTATATTCATTTGTAGCATTCATTTGTTTTTTATTCGGTTTTTTCTCTAGGAAGTGACTCACATGCTGTTGTTGGGGACCATGTGTTGTTCATCGAAAGCTGAGCAAAGCTCAGGCCTCACCTAGGGGGGTCACACTAATTTGTAACATAAACCAGGAAACCTTTAGGGACTGGATGCCCACCAACATGAGAAGGAACACATATGTAACACAAAATACGGAAGGTGAGGACGCTAAAAGGTAGACGTCGAACATCTCCGCATTATGTTGGTTGGTTTCCACCAACACGTGTCCAATGGGGGTATGGTTTTAAGCGGTGCCGGCTGACCCGTCGGGCATCATTCCTGGTCAGGGCTATGAGTTGGGGGGTGGTGGCCCAGGCCTAACCCATGGTGCCAAATATATACATGTAAGAGATAATTCCCATAAGAAACTTCAGTGAATTTCTTTCAGATTAGCCCACATGAATTGTTGCGAGTGTAGTGCTCAACTTCACATACTTGATATCTCACTTAAGCAATTCATATTAAATACCATGACTTGTATTTTTTTTTTCACAGAGAAAATAAAAGC
Organism: Chamaelirium japonicum; assembly: GCA_947650365.1. Lineage (NCBI taxonomy): Eukaryota > Viridiplantae > Streptophyta > Magnoliopsida > Liliales > Melanthiaceae > Chamaelirium > Chamaelirium japonicum. Next base: position 22,050,863 of record OX393556.1, read on the forward strand.
AATAGTCGAATAACTGAGCAAGCCATCAACAGGTTCAAAGGACTTGCAGCTTCTTACACGTTTTCCACAGAACAAATAAGACAATATAAACAAAGCAATAATAAATTTTGTGATTGCCAATGGCCTATGCATCATGTCATCATATGAATAATAAACTTAATAGAATTAATATTTTTCTTTGGGTAAGTGATTGTCAATGGCCCATGCATCATGTCATCAAAACACCTTAATGTGAATAATAAATTTAATACTACATATTATGGGCAAATAAATTTGAAGATTAATATTAAGTATGCGGACTTTGAAGCATAACTAAATGATAGGCCTGATATTTCTTACCTTCAAATAGTTCTCCCATACTTCATCCGAAGCTGTAACAGTCTTTATGATAGGATCCCAACCAAAGTCTGTCGGTCGATTATGCAGTTTCTTGAACTCCCTATACGTCATCTTTAGCTTGTTAAATTTGTTCGTAAATTGGACATTTTTTTAGTCATTCCCGGTAGCTTTATGGAATTATTGTATCATCTCAGTACAAGCCTTCACAGTGAAGGAACTTATCGATCTATCACATTTTCTTACATGGTCTACCATGATTAGGATAAACGTAGACTCTTGCGTTCGTGATCATTTAGCAATATCCATCTAAACTATAACAAAAATAATAAAGTATCACAATAAAAGTTATTATGGTGGAGCTTTAAGTACACAAATGGTTTTATACGTCTATATCACAAATGAAGCATCCTTACTGTCAAACATTCTAATCTTTATGGTGGAGCTTTAAGTACACAACAAAAAAAGAACTCATATAAACATTGAGTTGGAGGTAAAAAAAAAAGGGTATGTGATACATGCAGTGGAAGATACATTAGATGTTTTATTAGGTGCATTAAATGCATTAAGTTATTCATAACCTAACATTTATTAGAGAAAATATCATCCTGAGATATATTATAATATATATTGCATGCAAAGACATAAGAATGTACAAAATAGTTTACAAGACTCATGGATTTGTCAATATTTTATTTGTCTGAGTAATTTGGAGTGATGGGTTGGTTAAGTATGGCTATATCTATCAATGTATGTGCAAGATGAAAGAGGGAAGTGATTGAGACAAATATAAAATATATTTTCATATTAGCAACACATGTGCATGTGCATGTGACCTTTGATGTATGTACAATACAAGGCTAAAAATATGCTTCTATAGCATCTTGACATAAGTAGTCGCTTTAAAATTAAGCATAAAATTCTTGTTATACATCTATCTTAAATTTGCAAAGAATACAACACGATATATACTACTAACATTTCATTGTAACTCAAATGGTGTTATACATCACAAATGCATCACAAACTCAAATTTAACATTTAATATCACGACTACATCAAAAAAACTCAAATGTTTCGTTAATATGCAAAAAGAAGCTCAACAATCTCATGTTGGATTCGCGAAATCTCTGCTCGTCCGGTGGCCGTCCCTATCTCAATAGGTATTGATGAAGGCCCAAATGAAGGACCAGCTATCATTAGAGTATCTTAGTCCTCTCCAACTGCCATATCCTCATCCTCAAATAACCTAAACGTTCTATTTGCTTTTGTAGATCTTCGAATGAAGTTGTGCAATGTACAACAAGCAATGACAATCTTGGTTTGATTCTTCACAAAGTAAGATGATATAAACTTCAAAATGGAAAATTTTCTCTTTAGCACACCGAAACACCTCTCAATAACATTTCAAAGGGACAAATGGTGATAGTTGAAGAACTCCTTACTCCCTAAGGGTAAGCTTTGTCCTCTATAATGTGAAATGTGATATCGCTCATTCTTGTAAGGCATCAAATATCCCGGCATCCTAATGTACCCCACATCAACAAGATGATATTTGCCTATATAAGAATGACAATATTATTGCATACAAAATGATATATTGATTATAAAAAACATAATAAAATTTCATACCAAGAGGAGGGTGAGGAAACTAAAGTTCCGATTTATGATAACATCAACAAATATCCGTGAATCATTTGATATGCCTTCCCATCCTGTATATACAATCGTAAATAGCATATCAAAAGAGCATGCACATATGACATTTTGAATCACAATGGTCTTTCGCCCTCTAAATGGAACTAACTTTTGATAGGAATCGATGCACTGATATGAGTATCGTCAATGACTCATATGCAATCCTATATTTACAATACATACACATAATATCATGGAACTTTTACTTTAAAATAAAAAAGATAACTATTTTTACCTTAAAATAAGGGAAGTGCTTTGTTTGTTGAGGATATACGATGGCACCTCGTAGAAAGAAGGTCGTCTTATCTCAGAATTTCTTAGTTGAACTAAAGCATTCAATACTCTTCGGAAGTGACAACTTATTGTTTTCTCCGAGTGTTGGAATCTGTCGGCTACGTATTTGTTACTCCCGATATGACCAATGATCAAACAAATTAAAATATTACGACTTGTTCCTCTATTGACACGAACTTCGAATTCTTTAGTAGGTTTCTCTCTCGAAGGATCCTACATAAGTTTCGGAAGACATCTTTATTCATACGAAATAAATCACGACATCTACCATTATGCCTCAGTACCGTGAACATGAAATGTACTTCTTGTTCGCCTTTATCTTGCTTGGGTCGTTTTGTAATTGTTGCTCGAGCTCTCTTTAATAAATATAGTTGCTTTAATCACCTCAAAGTTCTAATGCTACTTTGTGCACTTTGGAAGTCGATTTCTACATCAGAAGATATTGCTTAACCCAATAACAATATCAAACAAATCAGTCTATGTATAAGAATAATAAAATCAGTCAAAGTATTCATGCAAATAAATATTATTAGGCACACACAAACATAAGAAAAAATATTTAGGATTTAATGATACATATGCACCATTTAGATCCCCCCCCCCCCCCCCCCCCCCACACACACACACAAATAAAAAAATAAAACATATTGTTTGCCAACACTAAAACCTTGGGTGATAATAGAGATTCCCAATGACAGACTCACAAGAATGCCTAAATATTAATATGTGCTCTGTCAAATAAAAAAATTCAAGTTCATTAATTATCACATTGTAACACACATGCCACCATATGCCCTCATCAGTGTCTGTCAAGAGAAAATAATAAAAATAAATTCCACCATACTCAAAATTTGCAACAAACTCTATCCAAATCATAACAAAATGGGTTCTTTACCATCTTGGTAGGTTTGAAGGATTAGAGTAGCAAGAAACCAAAACCAGGTCCATAATGAAACAATTTGACCAACAAGATCAACTAGAAAGCCCATAAAAAGGCAAGAAATTAGAGAAGAATCGCAACTCCAGATATGGAAAGTTTCATTCATCTACGTTTTAAAAACAAAACAATGACAAAAATAAGAGAATTTTAGCTCCCGAGCTTTGCTAATACTACTCTACTACCCAGAATCTACACACACACACACACACACACACACACACACACACACACACACACACACAGAGAGAGAGAGAGAGAGAGAGAGAGAGAGAGAGAGAGAGAGAGAGAGAGAGAGAGAGAGAGAGAGAGAGAGAGAGAGAAGTAGAGGGGCGTTTCGTCGAGGAGGAAGAAGCTCCTAGTCCGAATCCTTCCACTCCTCGCCCTCATCCCTCCTGTCTTCTTCCACCTTCGGTTTTGGCGGTTGCACAACGTACGCCTCCCACCCTCATCAGTGTTCACCCCCGATCATCGTCGATCCATCCCCAACCCTAGAAATAATTTTTTGGATCTTGATCAGCTCGTATTGCTGCAGATGTCTCGACGAAAGTGGGGAAGAGATCGAGATCTGGAACTCTCAACTCTAGATAAAAAATAATGGGTACCCTTTAGCCTCTCAAGATCGATGAGAGAGAGAGAGAGAGAGAGAGAGAGAGAGAGAGAGAGAGAGAGAGAGAGAGAGAGAGAGAGAGATGTTGGAGAGTGTCGGGGAGCGTACAGCCGGAGAGAGTCGCCTTGTTGCTCGTGGGGAAGAGAAGTTGGGAACTCTTAACCCTAGATCGGAACAAAAAGGGTTCTCTCGGGACCGACTTAATCCATAATTATTTGGGAACACCTTTATGGTATTCCCTAAATCCTGATCCGGGGGGAATAATCTTTTGGGAAAATAAGGAATAGAAATGGTCCGAGAATGATACCAAACATAATTTCAGAATAATTTTGTTCCACGGGAATAGAAAAAGGCCCGAAACAGCTCCAATAGAATGATGCCAAACACCCCCTTACTTTCTCCATTTCTTTACCAGAGGGGGTCATGAGGTTTATATCTTCATTCCTTCATTTATGGTCACAAAAAATCATACTACTTACGCTCCTTGTCGTTGAACCCTCGTCAGAGGCCGTCAAAAACTTATCGAGAGTTTATATTTTTTTATATTAATTCATTGGAGATTATCTTAATATGAGAAGCAAGTCAAACGCAAGAGACTTGCGTTGGAAACTTAACATGTGTCAAAAGGAAATATGTAACAAACCTTTTTAAGGGCAATTATTTTTCAAAATAAATAAAGTATGAATGGGCAACGATTTCACACATGAAGGAGTCATAAAAGTAAGAGGAATACTATGCATAGGTTGCATCCTTGCCGTGAGGGTTGTTGGGTGGGTGGAATCGGCTTCTCTCGATTCCATCCTTTTTTCGAGTCTTTTGGTAAGGCCTTGGATGAGCCACGATCATGCTTTTGTAGATGAGATATATCACTTTAAAATTTTAAACCGGGCACAAATGTCTGCCAGCAAAAACCAAAAGGGTCGATCTCGATCGTTAAGGCATGATCATGAGTTATCCGAGACATGACTCCTAAGACTCGAAGAAAGTACGAAATCGAGAGGAGTAAGTACATCCACGGATCAAATCCTATCGTATTGCCATGAAATTAACAAATGATGCCATCCCATGCGCATTCCACCCATGTCACGAATCTCGTGGCGAGATGCACCACTGCATACATGTCGTGTATGCACTATGCAACTATGCATAGGATTGTTGCAAAAGGGGACATACTGCAGGTTTGGGTTTGGGTTTGGCCTAAACGGATTTGGGTCATAAACAGGTTGATCCGACTTACGTATTTATTTAATGGGTCTGGTTTGGGTTTGTACTTCTAACCCGATTGACCCGATCAAACCCGATGGTTTATATGGGTTATGTTGACCCAACCAGAGCCAACTTGCCCAACCCGACCCGACGCATTTATTAAACGGGTTAGATGGGTCGGGTCGGGTCGTTTATTAGGGCGGTTGGGTTTGGGTTTAAGTTTTTAACCCGTTTATTAGGGGAGGTCGGGTCAACCCGTTTATTAGGGGGGTTGGGTGGTTTGCCCTTGTAGCTATGTCTCAACCCGAACCGAACCCATTGGCACATTGGCCGATGCACTGACCGCTACCGACGCCTCACACCTCCTCAGTATGTTTGCGAGTATGCACTTTGTATGTTCAAATCGTAGTGCTACTACCAAAGAGACTAGGACTGATTTGAGCAATACGTAACAATCAGGGGTCATTTTTGGAAAACCTCCTGCGTTTAATGTACAGTTACAATGGTTATTGTTATTTACATCACACATCACACAAATTACTAGGGGCAACACATTAAAACAATGCAACTACCCTATCTCTACGTGAACCAGGCCGGATGAGAGCAACTCATGCCCGTCGCCGCCTTTCTTCCTCCTCGAGTCCTCCCTCCGCCCGTCCATTGACCTCTCCTTCTGTCATCGTCTGCTGGATGTACATGACGTCGATGAGTCACCGGTGTGGGCTGCCATTAGCCAAGAGGAGGAGATATATAATGTATTTCTTCAATTTTAAAGTTAGGCTGCCTATGATAATTAGTGGGATGTACATAGCCTAAACATTTCATTTGAGCTCCAACCCCTCTAACCACTCCAAACTTTAGGAAAAATCCTCCCCTCTTATTTTTTAATCCCTAGACCACTCTCCCTTCATCTCTCTCAAGCCTGACCGACGGTTGCGCAGGCGGGGGCAGCAATGGCGACGGGAGCGAGCGGTGGAGGTGAAGGCGGCAACAGCTGCGGCGACGACGAGGATTCGATTAGGTCTAGGGTTTGGGATTTTTAGGTCTAGGATTCATCCCATGACCTATACATTATGTCCGGCTGGCGGGGGGGGGGGGGGGGGGGGGGTCGGTTCGGTCTGGTGGCGGCGGGGGAGGGGGTGGCACTAATCCTAAATTCGAAGGAAGAGGAGGGGCATTTTCGTCCACAAGGGTATTCCGTTCAAATGAAAAGGTGATAGGGACTGCTGCTTAAAAGGACTAATTCCCCCTTTGTTTTTATTGTTATGCTAGAGCCTCTATATATATAGAGAGAGAGACCACTAGTTTCACCGTTCGCTGCTTCCAGAGAGGTCTGCAAACCCTTCCCGGGCTCCGCTGGGGATTCTTTTCTTGAGCCGAGATCAAGCAACCATTGGAATCATGGAGGCAGAGGAAGCTAAGGTCTTCCCCATCCCGCCCCCCCCATCCTCTCTCTGTAATATTTATTTGTATATATGCTCGGATCTCTTGATCTGCATTCTCCTGTTTCAACAACAATCATGGTTTCTTTTGCTGGAAATTTGGCGAAATCTTGGGTAGTGGGCGTGTGTTTTGACTAAGGGGCTCAGATTTCTATTGAAGTGTCAGAGGAATTGCTCTCTTTGGAGAAGGATTTCGTTTAGTTCGAAGGGGGGAAGAGGTTGGTAGGCTCATTAGGGCGTGGGTATTCGAGTTTAGGACTGGTATTACGCCCGGCTGTCTAGTTTGGGGCCTTTGAGCTCTCTGATACGATCTATGGGCTTGAGATAACATAAAGAAAATTTGGGAAGTCATAATCTCCCCTTGGGATTTGGCCTATGAAAAAGCTATTGGCCTTTTCAGGGTCGGCAGCCTTATCGATCCGATGTACTTATATGAACCGCCAACCAGAATTTGCAGTTTTATTGTTGGAGTTCAGTGATTATTATTATTATTATTTGTGTTTTTGGGATAAATCGTATCGACCATGAGCACAATGGATGGATTTTGTTGTACACTTCTGATGGGTACTGTATAGTTTATTTATTTTTATTTAGCTTGACTCGACTCGAGGTATTGATTTTTATTAGCAGGAACATTTTGTATGTAGGAAGTTTATGGGGATAATTCAAAAGATCATACTTCACTGTGAAGCTTATGGGTCATGACTCATGGAGTTCTAGAGGTCAAAGGGAGGGAGAGTGGAGGGAGGTATTAGAAGTGTGCGTGTGTGTGTGTATAAATAATACTTCTACTACTACTACTAATAAGCATAATATCAGACTACATTTGTTTTGTGGTTCATATACAAATGATGAGATAAACAAAGGATACATCGATGGTTGAGATTGAGGTGACTGTTTAGATCCCAAAACAATTCCCATGATGGCCTCCCAATCCGCTTGCCAAGTAACTGTCCATGCCTTTCATGTGTTCGCCAGAATGACATCACAACCGTCCGATTGCAGACTCCTCTACCACGTGTCCAAAATGTCTTTAACCCCCGTTAATTACTGTAATTGAGAGATCGAGAGAGGAGAGAGAGAGGGCCTCAGTTGATCTTGGATGAGGCAGGTGGGAAAGATTCAACTACGTATTTTTTTGGGTTCTTTGTTTTGACAATAATTGGATGAGACAGGGAGTTGGTTTTTTTATTGATTTTTTTTCTAAATTCTGGTTGCAAGGGGAGAAAGCTCTTTTTTGTGCTATTTTTATTTATTTTAGTGAAAAGGATTGGAGTTTTGGTTGAAATAGGAAGGGATTCCTTTTTGAGGAAAAATAGGAAGGGATTTGATATCGGTTTCTAGAGTTCCGTGCTTGGTTTCTCCGGATTTGGAGTTGGGATCGCGGCAGGTGTCGTTATTAAGTATTGCATCTTCATATACTTCGTGCCCACTGATGTTAAGTTATGCTCTCTCTGGCACATTGTTTCAAGATTGGGATTGGGGTACTATTTTACTCTGATTGTATTTTCAAAATTATTATTTTTATTTCTTATCGTGACATTTGAGGAATGGGTTCAAGATAATACCGCATGAGAGTTTCTGTTTGGGGATGCATTAGTTTATGAAAAAAAAAATCTTGCCGATTGTCTTTTAGAATCTTGCATTTTGTAAATTATTGTGTAGATTTTTGGTAGATACAAAATGAACTCGAGTCAAAAGACACCCTCTCTCGACATTATTTGTGTCATCGGCGACAACATGTTTGGTTTGCTTAGACTCTCTGTAAACATTATTTGTGCCACAACAGGTTTGTGTTAATACCGAAAGAAGGATTTAAAACACCAAACAAACAAAAACGCCCAACCATGATCTATTTCACAATCCTCCGTTTTGCTCCATCTGGCCTCGATACGACGACTGTGAGTTTTCCACTTCTCCATCTGTTCGGCCCCTAGCTTCGAGTTCTCTGGCGGGTCGCTTCAATTCGCAACTACTCTGTCCGACATCCAGTGTAGGGTTTCTGAATTTTTCTATGTTCAATCTTGAGATTGTGGCGATCTACGGTTTCGACTATGACAAAAAATAAAGCGATTCAGAGTTTCATTTTGAGATTGTGTCAAACTTCCATTTTTGAATGCGGTTATCGAAAGGTATATTTCTATCTAAATCTAGGGTTCCATCAATTGCATTTTCAAAATAAAAGTTTTTTCTTATCGTGACACCGGAGGAATGGGTTCAAGTAAATGCTGCATGAGAGTTTCTTTTTGGGGAATTTCATATTGGTAGAGTTTATGATTTAGTAGGTTTTAGGGTTTCTATTGATGGATGCATTTGTTTACAAAAAAAAAAATCCTTGCTAAATTGTCTTCTAGAATCTTGCATTTGGTAAAATACCGTGAATTTTTTTTGTAGAGAAAAACAAGAAGAATTCGGAAGACACCTATTTCTAAAGTTCTAAACATTATTTGTGTCATCGACGACAACATGTTTGGTTCACTTATACTCTCGCTCTCTCTAAGCATTATTTGTGTCGCAACAAGAAGTTTGTGTCAAGCCTGAAAAGAAGGATTTGAAGTCCCATAAGACAGAAACACCCAACCATGATCTATTTTCACTATAACCTTTTTCCGTTTCATTCTAGGGCTACAACTCGGTCGGGTTAGGTCGGGTTGAGGGTCAACCCAAGCCCAATCCAAGTACTAAAACCTCCAACCCAAGCCCAACCCAACCCAACCTCCAACCCTATATATATATAAATATATATATATACACACACACACACACACACACACACACTTGTAATACTCGTGCCTACCGACACTCGGACGCGCCTTCGACGACCACCTGAAAAACCTTTTTTTATAAAAAAATATTTTAAGAATGGTGACAATATTTAGAGGGCGGTGGCAATATTTTGAGAGCGGTAATAATAATTCATAAGAAATTATGATATTTCGAGGCAGTGTCATAGTATTTCGAGGGTGGCAACAGAACAATTCGAGAGCATTAACAATATTTTTAGGGGGGTACAATAATTCGAGGGTGGCAATAGAACCCTGAGGGCTACCGACTCCATTCAACTCGACCGATACGTAAGCGAACATTTGTGGTGAGGTTTTATCTCGAAACCCCCTTCTTCCTTTAGGTTCCTCTCTCTCTCTCTCTCTCTCTCTCTCTCTCTCTCCCCCTCCCCCCCTCTCGGAACCCTTATCGAAGATCTTTGGGAGGTCGTCGGAAGATCTCTTCTTATTTAGCCGAAGGGCACTCAAGTTTAAAACACAACTCAACATAAGGTTTGAGACTATTGATTTCATGAAAGAAGTGATTTGATATATTAAGGATAATTTTGTCCAAAAATTTATTGGTAATAAAAGTAATCATTTTGAGCTCTGCATCTAGTTTGAGCAATAAGATAAAGCTGGTTGTCATTTAGGGAAAAACCTTTCGTACTACGTTCGGTATGTTTTGCATTGTTTACCTCTCCCCCATTACGATCTCCGAACCTCTTTTAGCCCTTTCTCTAGTGCCTTGTGCTCTAATCACCTGGCCAACCCAGCAAAAATAAAACATAAAAAAGATGGTTGTGAGGGTTTCTTTTCCGTACTCCACTCTTCAGTTCATCCACCATCGAAGCTATCACCTCTCGCAGCAACAACAACACACACACACACACACAGTCCCGAAGACGAAATATATGGTTAGGAAGCTTGTCTTGGAACCCGCACTGACCCCATGTGCCTCACTTTCTTATTTTTTATTTTTACAAAAAACCCCAAATTATATCTTTAATTCCTACATGGCATTATGATTTAAACATGCCATTATGCAGGCAGTCTCAACCTCGACCACTTGAAACTGAAGAGAGGGAAAAAACAAAAGCAAGAAAGTAAAATAGAGAATCAACAACTGATGACAAAGAGGTAGAGTTAGGGAGGGGAAAAGAAGTAAAGAAAAATTGAAAACGGCATGCCCGAATAGCGGGAGAGAGGGGAAAGAAAGGAAAGGAAAAAAAAAAGTTGACAGAGCCTTGATCTCACCTGTGGTTTGTCAGAGATCTCAACTTTGTCGTGCTCATCCAGAAACAGAGAGGGAAAAAATCAACGAAGAAAGTACGAGGGTAGAAAGTAAAGAGAAATTGAAGAACATGAATGGACTTGCAGTTTGGTAGAGATATGGACATCGACGATGATCTCCCGCTCATCCTGAATCAAAGGGGAAAAAAAAAAAAAAAATCAGTAGAGTGAGGAGAGAACGAGAGGAGAAGGAAAAAGGAAAAAAGGAAAGGAAAAAAAAAGAACGAGAAATTAAGAAGAAGACAACACCTGTGGGTCATCGGAGGCATGGACTCCCCCCCTCTCACTCATTGTCCATCTTTGGCTCATCGTGAAACAGAGAAAGAGACAAAAAGAAAAAGAAAATAGTAACCCTAATGCAGGGGAAAAAAGAAAAGGGAGAAAAAAAGATCACCTGAGGCTCGTCAAACATCTTGAGCTCAAGCTCTACCTCTATTTTCTCTCTCCTCTCTTTCTCTCTCTTGCAACGAAGGGAAGAGGGGCGTGATTTAATGAAGGTAGGTGAGGGGAGGGGTCATCTGTTGAAGGGACAGGGGCTCTGTCGTCTATAAATGTGATCTGATGCACTGAGGGCGTGACCCGTAGTTTATAGAGGGAGGCGGGTGGCGAGTGATCTGATGATATGAGAGGAGGGCGGCTCACAGTTACCGAGGGAGGGGGGGCACTTGATCTGATCATGTGAAAGGAGCGCGGCTTGCGGTTGGGATTTGTTTGCATTATCTCGGCCCTCCGATTTACAAAGAGAGGCAAGCATCCCTCTGATTCTCTCGTGCAAGATTTTCAAAGATGGGAGCAACACTCTGATTCCCCCACCTCTCTTTGATCAAACAAATCCAAACCCTTAATTTTTTCTTTACAAAATCTAATGTGAGGTCAACGAGAGAATTAATTTTTATTTTTAATAAAAGGAAATAGAGAGAGAATAAAATGAGTTCAAATTTTAGAGAGGGAAATGAGTTTGAATTCAAATTTGGGAGAGGGGGATGAATCATAGTGCCCTTGTTTATCTCCCCCCAAATGAATCTGAACCACGATTTATCTCCCCAAACTATCCCCATCCTTCCCATGTTATAGTAGATATATATATATATATGGTCAGGATCGGATGACCCATGAAATTTTGACCTATATTTTGACCCATCATCCTCATCGTTGGATTCGGGTTTCAGAATGTGTTGATTTTTTGTAGAGGTGCTATTTGTGGTGTGTTGATCATCCTCACAAAAAATCAGCACATTCTAAAACCTCTAGGCCCATCAAATGTTATAAGCTTTTTCGACCGTCAATTTCAACCGTTGATTTGAAGAGCACATTTGATGCATCTAAATGTTTTAGAATGCGTTGATTTTTTTTGAGGATGAACAATATATCATAGATATCACCTCTACAAAAAATCAGCACATTCTGAAACCCGAATCCAACGATTAGAGGATGATGGGTTAACTATGGGTCAGCGGATCCTCTTATATATATATATATATATATATATATATATATATATATATATATATATATATATTTGATCAAATTTTGTTCCCTAGTAAATGGTTTAGATTTTTGCGTCTTCTCTTGTACGAAATTGGGCTTTAAGCTGGGTTGCACTTGGTTGATGTATCCTTTGCTTTATACAATTATATTTATTTTGCCTAATTTTTTAAAATAGATTTATCCTCTCATACCGGTTGTGCACAGTCCATTGGTTCATCTGAACATTTTTTAATCAGGTCAGGATACAATTAATTAGGTCTAAAGAAGTAAAAACAATCTCAACCTAAAACTAAGTGAGGGCAGAAATAGATCGAGCATCTGAGGAATATACCAATGCCTTAGCAGCACCACTATGCTCAGATACTCTGCATTCAGAGGGTTTAATATGAATACCTTGAGCAGTGAGAACGATACAAGGCAGGTGAGTCAGGTGACCAGTATTCACCCCCATACTCTTAACTTCAGGTCTTGAAGACCTTAGTGAAACAAGTGCAAATTGTAATAGTAAGTGCTTGTAACATCTATTTTGCATAAAAATGTAACTTGGTAAAGCAAGAATACTTATCAAAACCCACACCAGTATTAAAATGGACTAAATCAAAGGTGAGGCAGAGACAATTTTACTAAGTGAGAAAGAGGATTTGCAGCCTGTACATGGAGACAAAACAAAGAAGGTACATGATTAGGGTACCTCGATATCCAAGCGAAGGACCGAAAAAATAACAAATTCTACAATGTTATTGTTCAAAAGATGACACAGTTGCTTGAATTGCTTCTAAATTAGCTCCGCACACCTATGATCAACCTCAAATCTGTTACCACCCCACCTTGAGTTTGAGAGGGAATTGTCGAGATGTTTTATATTTTCCCTTCTATACATGCAATGTCCTTTCCCTTTGGTGTAGTATTCTCACCTGTAGGTGATCACACATCATTGTTTGCATGTATGTATAATGGCCTTGGAGCCCTAATACTATTGAGCTTCGCCATTAGGTCTTCTCCCCATGGTGTGCAGCCCTTTGGGCTTTCTCCCATTGTAACAACCACAACTTTATATGGAATTATTTGAACAGTGGTTGTGACCCAAAATTTGTGTGTTCTAATTAGACAATGTGTTAATCTAAGCTAAACAAATCCCAGGAGAGCTTCAATTTTTTTTCCCCCTTGAATGAAAATTCGTTAGACCTTATTGTATAGTGTGGTACCTATAGCAGAGTGTTACATATGCTTTGCTTACTATGATACGTCGAACCTTGATATCGACTTATGTTATTACGTACTCAATCTAATCGATTTTTACTTCTAAAATAAATGTTAGATTTATGGAAATAATGAACTTTTGTTTTATCTTGGTAGCACTATTTGCTGATTTTTGAACAACAATTTAATGAGATATGTTTATGTCAGTTTCTACTCATGGCTGACTATATTTTAGAATCTAATGACTAAATTTTGTATTGAATTTGTTTCAGGCCAAGCTTTCAGCTATGGCAGAAGAACTTGGTCATGAAATTCGTGTATTCACGAATTCAGCAACTTCCATAACATCCAACGAACCGTCTGCTTCTTCTAATGGTATTCACCTCCTTTAAATTATACTTCAAACGCTGTCATGTATTTTTTCTTCTGGTTTCTGTAGACCAGAGACACATTTTTGTATAACATGATAATTGATAAATTGCGTTGGAGTAATCTGCGAATCTCAGAGCCTTAAAGTTTTTGTTCTTAAAGTTTACTATTGAGATTGGAGAATTTTTATACGAGACTATTTGTTCTACTCTCTAAGTTGAACTTAAAGAAATAGTTAACTATTGATTGTTTCAATTTCTATTGCATGTGTCACTTCATCCGTCGATGGTGCTGCAGAGGAGCCTGATGATTTTTATGATCTAACCCCTGAGGATTATTATGCAATCATTTCTGACAAAATTGGAGGTAATGTGATAATTTAATATTTTCTCTGGTACAAAATTCTGCCAACATTTGGTTGGTTGAATCTCATAAATTTATTATATTGTAAGTTTCGAGTTCCTTAACATCAACTTGCAAGGAATATCCGCTATATATGTGGTCTGCTTTATGGACCAAAATATGGTTCATCAAAGTTCAAGGACTTCAATTGCCGACTCTCAACCGTCTAGTTACCAGCTTCATTTTAAAATTTGGGTATCAAGTTTCCCTCATTATTATCAGTTATTAATGTGCTGAATCTGTGAACAGCAAAGTCCCAATTGCTGAAGACCCGTAAACTCCGGGAAAAGGAGACAGCAGCAGGGGAAGCAGCTCGCAGGGCAAGAATACCAAAGGTATAAAAAGTAGCCATATAGGTTTTGCATATAATGTTGTTTGTGTTCGAGGAGCTGATTTCTGTCTTTATTTATTTGATTCTTGTTTAAAGACCATAGTTGATACTGTCTTGAGTTATATTGTTTCCTAAAACCTCTCTTGACTAGCATATGATATTGTAGTTTTTGTGTTCAATTTCTATTAAGATTCATATTTATGATCTTATTACATCCATAAGTTTTATGCCCAGTAAATTGAGAACCAAGCATGTTTCAACCTTATTATATGATTTCACGATTTATTTAAAAATTTTAGAAGCACCATAGAGGTACATTTAAGAGAACTTAGAGAAGTAATCGTAGCCATGAGATGTGGTGGCAAGAATATGGATATGAAGTCTTTAGTTTTCTTTAACTATGGTTTATAGATTACAATTAGTTCTGCTTGTTCTGTTCTCCCGTTGTAGCTCGACATTTTTAAATCTCTGGTAAACAAGTTACCCTGCTTTTTTAATATCCCTGAATCCTATGATATAAAATCCTGTTGTGCTTCTTTCCAAGACTAAGATCATCCTATATAAAACCTGACATATGTGAAACCAGTTATAATCTTGCGCTCATTAAGGTAATATTATGTTGACAATCAGTGCGTCGATGTTTGAAGACGATTAGACATCAGGTGATTTTATAATGATGAGGTTCATGATCTTATTGGGGGATCGTTGGCAGGTTGCAGTTCTGTTGTATCCAAATTTATACAAAAATCTACATTGCTCAAATGTAAATAAAACCTTCAGAGGCATTGCTAAAACCATAGGAAAGAGGTAATTCTAAATGGAAGTGCTAGAATCTATTGGAATGAGTCGGTGGAAATTAAAAAAAGAAAAGAATGACATTTTAAAAGATGATCATAAAAGAGTGAAGTGTTAAAAAAAATCCCATGTAGTCATAATCTTAGGCATTGAATATTAACTGCATTACCCATTATTAGTTTCAGAGCATTTTAAGATAATTTAGTTACCATGTGCTAGATCTTTGGAGCCTTACTTCATTATTTCTTTATCATATTACATTGTATCGTTGCATCACAATTTCATATTAGGTTGCATTACAACCCTCTCCTAGGTTCGTTATGTGTCCCAAAGTCTTTAATTAAAAAAATATTTTTTTTATATCTGATATGGTAGACTTAGTATGAGAAAGAAAGTATTAACCTGAGAATCCGACCAACCTGACAAACCCGCTTTGGTTGGGTTGTATTGGGAATTCCTAACCCAATTGGTTAGGTTAGCGTTAGAGTTGAGGTGTACTAACTACGAGTTGGGCTTGGTTGAGCACTAACCCGATCCAACCCGCCCAAGTTTCATCCCTACTTTTTCTTCTCCAAGATGCTTATTTAAATCACCAATTGTAAATATCCGTTCTCCCTATGGAATTCCTTCCGTTGATCCATCAATTTCTTCCCAAATTACATTTTCCTCTAATCCTGTATCTTATGCATAAGCACTAATTACATTAGTATTATGCTCACCTAAGACCAATTTCATCACTAATAATCTATCAGTTATGTTTTTAACCACGAGAATTTTATCCTTCAAATCTTTATCCAATAATATTCCAACTCCATTTCTAGTATTATCCTTCCCTAGAAATATAAGCTTCTACCAATCACTAATTTTATTAGATTTTTTCTCATTTCCATTTGGTTTCTTGTAAGAGTGCAATATTAGCCCTTATTCTCGTCATTATATTTACCAATTCTCTACTCTATCCATTTTAAGTCCCAATATTCCGAGTAGTAAATCTAACCCTCATATTTTGTGCGATTGTTTCCATTGCTCGCTCTTGTTTCATTTGGTGTCAAAATCATTGTCTTTAGTTGCTCCAATTGATCACCATTGCAATGTCCTACGTCTAAGAGACAGGCTAATCGATACCTAATTACATACTACCTAGCCCACAACAGAACCCTACTAAGTGTACTCCAAATTAAAGTGCGTAATATGCACCCCACGTAACATAGTTCTTGGTCTTCTCTCTCCTACTTCCATTTCCAGCTCAGACAACGATGGGAAGTCAATGGGAATCACATACACTGACTGCACCAACTCCTTCCCTTCTCTTCCTCCTCGCCTTCTTCATCCTCCTCCCTCCTCTTCTTCCTCCTCCCCTTTTTCTTCTTCTGTCTCCTACTTCCCCTGCCTTGCTGAAACCCAAACCCACCATAAAACATGTCAATGAATATCGGTCGACATTATCATCGGCAGTTAGTTACCGACATGGTGTAAAATTATTTGGGGGCTACCCGCCGACATTGACAACAAAATACTTGGACATCATAATATCGGTTGGTAGCTGCCGATGATGCTGGCCGATAGCTACTGCCTACTGAGACGTCTCCAGTTAGGAGGTGGAAGGGGAGATGGAGATGGGAGAATGATGTTGGAGGAAAGAGGAGGATAAGGCAAAGGTTGCAGCATTGGGCTGCAAGGGGACCGACGGCAGCGACAGGTTGTATTGTTGGGGGCACTTAGTGTTTCCTCAAAATAGGATGGTGCATTGTTGGGGGAACTTAGAGAACGAAACGAAAAATAATTGGACTAAAAGAGGACATGCTCGGTATTTTTCAAATTTTAAGGTGGGGTCACTTTTCGTGGTGCAAATAACTTCCTTTTTGATATTTTGGCCAAAATAGTTGAACTCGAATATGAAGGGACTGAGCCTTTTTGTTTTTAGTTGAATCCGAACCCAAACCCCATGCCTTGGTCTCGTCTACTTGAACATTTTTCTGTCATGAAAGCACACATTTGTGTGGTCATTGTGTCCACTCTACAACTGTTCTAGGTCTTATAAGATACCTTTGAGGGTCAATCATTTATCCTTATCTTTTCTCTTTCATACCTTTTTTGTTCTCAATATTTGATTGCTTTTGTGTTACGCTTGGAGAGTCTCCATCTGCTGGAAAAACAAGAAAATTGATTTAATGGTAGTTTTATGGTGTAAGATGTGTCATGCGTTGAAATCTAACATGGAAATCTTCCTGTTACATAAACAATCCATGACATTCCCTTTCAAGAGATGTTGTATTTTCTCCAAGGTTTGAGAATTCAGGATCGAGTATGAACAGAGCGGGAAACGAATCGGGCTGTTCGGATTCGAATTTGATTGGTTATGTCATTTTGGAAAAATGTATAAAAATTAGAAAAAGTCAAAAATCTACACCTGATTAGACTAATTTAGGCCTTATTCAATTGATTTGGATTTGATTCAGCCAATTCGAATCTAATGAGATCTGATTCAGCCTATTCGAGTTTGACTCGGCCAAATCTGGATTGTTTCCGTCCATTTAGAATTTGATTCAACAAATTTGGTAGAAACGGGTCGATACCTTGGCATGTTTCGGGTTTGGGGAGGTGATGTAGGCACCAACGAGGTGTGCTCCTAGTATGGGTCTCTTGAATATTTTTTAAGTGTAAACTAGCTAATTTATATCAATATAATGTAGAAATTCAATAAAGGACAGCAAACACGTGGTTTTCAATTTTGAACGAATCAATATACGCAAACAAAGATTGTATTATTTTGAACGAATCAATATATGCAAACAAAGATTGTATTAATAATCGCAAAATCTAAAAATTGTATTATTTTTCTTCCCTTTTTGTACGAAGAGGTTTGCAACGGACGGTTTAGATCCAAGAAATAAGGGAAAAAGAAAAGAAGAGAAGAGAAAAAGGAAAGAGAGAGAGAGGAGCGGATGTGGTGGCGTGAAGGTACGGGTGAAAGAGAGGGGCGTGGGTAGTGAAGTTGTGGAAACCGAAGGCCGAGGTGGGGGGGGGGGTACGGACGAGAAAGAAGAGGGAGGCGGTGTGCAGAGGTGTGGGCCCTTGGATATCTGAAAAGCGCGCTAATGAAGGCCTATTAAGATGTTATGTCATTAAGTTTATAAGTCATGCTTATCAATGTTTTAAAAAACGGAAGGCGGAAGACGGACGGTCAAGTGGTTTCAAGGCGGAAGGCGGAAGGCGGACGACTAGGCGGGCGCCCGGAGAAAAAGGCGGGTGCCCACCTATATAAAATATATTATATATATTCTATATGTATGTATATATAAAAATTTATAATTCTATATAAAAAAAACAATATTAGAAAGTTTTACATATGCAAACATCAAAACTACCGATCTGAATATAAAAGTTTTATGAAAAGGGAGGAGGGGATTGGGTGGGTAGGGGTATTTCGGTATGGTTACCTCAATACCTATACCCGATTGTCCCTCTAACTTGAGTATACCAGATAATACAGTTGTACTCCAACTTTATTGTGATGTACCCAAATTCCAACAAATCATATATTGTTATCCAAATTCTATCCAAACTCATACCATACAAGAACCAATATAGTAAAAAATCGTAAGAGCTTCTTAAACATTTCATCACAATACATTGAAAAAACCAATTCCTCAAGCAATTGCATATGGTGAAGAAACAGAAAATTCATTATAGAAAAAAAAATTTCCTCAAGCAATTGCATACAGTGAGACCGCCTAGGCGCCCGCCTTTTACCCGCCTAGGCGGGTCGGATTCCGCCTAGGCGCCCGCCTTTGTTCAACCCGCCTGCAGTGCCGCTTTTTGCTGAAGCGGAGCGGCCAACCCCCTAAAACGCCTAGGCGGCCGCCCGGACCGCTTTTTAGAACAGTGATGCTTATCCTACTACCGGATCGAGCATTTAATCTCGTTCAACGGTGCCCTGTAGGCTGCAAGACTAGCCATATTTATTATTAAATAACGCTGAAATCACATCCGAATGAGCCTAGAATCATTCAAAAAGCTACCAAATGTGGCCGTGGACATCCGAACACGGCAAGGCATCAAACATAAGTAAGAAACTATAAACTTTATGTCTCTAATACTGAAAATAAAGTGTAAAACATATAAATACTGCTGTTTCATGTTTCCTTTCAGCATAATACACGAGAAATAACAGTCTTTGTCAGATCAAGCTGCATCAAGAGGTTTTTTATTCGGGTTGGCTTGAATCTGAACTGTGTCATGTTCGTTGGTGGGGTGGTGGTTGTGGTTGTTTCATGTGCGGGAGGGGGTGTTGGTCCTGTTTCGGTTAGGATCGGCCAAGATGGGTTTGAAAGATGATTTCCTCATGATTGAAGTACAAATTGGTAGTTACCTGCTAAAAGAAGTGGAATGTTTATTGTTTAAACTCCGGCTCGTTCGTTTTTTGTGTCCTAACTCATCAATATCCTATTTGAATGAGAGCAGGGTCTTGTACAACCAATCACCCTTTATTCCATAATAAGAATTCTTATAATATACATTGTTCGGGTAAAATCATAGAAATCTAGCAATGGGTGATTCTTGTAGTGATGGACAGATTATTGGCAGATTATGTTTAGGAGTTTGCATATTATTAGTAGTGATATCCTAATGCTTAAGACCTGCGATATAATTTTTCGATATATTTGAAAGGATAGTTTCGTACAAGTATTAGTATGTTTTTGTTTTTAATTTTACTATGATTTCCTTTTATTAAACTTTTTTTAGAAGCGGGTATATTTATGATTTATGGTTTGAATGGCTCGATTTATTTATTTTTTACTTTATCTTTGTGCAGGCTATAATTAGGGTCCGTTTCCCTGATAATTACATCCTTGAGGCAATGTTTAAATCATCTGATAGAATTCAAAGTTTGATGGATCTTCTTAGGAAGGTTGTTGCTCGACCAGACCTGCCATTCTATATATGTAAGTGACTTGGCTTTTATATTTTCCGTTGTACAATTTATTCTAGCAGAAAATAATATCTTAAGTTTGATTTAGTCAAGGTTGAATCTCTTAATAATTATTAAAATTTTATGAATTATATTTTTCTTTGTTGTATTATATTTTTGTCTGAAATTCAGATTCTTCTCTTGTCTTGGAATTCCGTATAAATGATCTAAAAAAGATTGTGATAGTGATAGTGACATACTATCAAATATTATTTTTTCCCCAATTTTTTCCCCTTCAATATGTGCCAAATTCTATACAGTTGGAAAGTGTGTGGAAATCCAAGATAATAATTGCTGGCAGACCCTTTGACATTGCCTGAGCCATTTCTCAAATAGCCAAATGAATGACTAAGATGTCCCATCACTTAAAAAACCGCATCCAAAGATGATGTCTGGCCGTGGTTGTTAATGAAGACATCATAGAAAAAATTATACGCACTTATTGCAACGGGCTCAAGCCAAAAACATCAGATTTCCCTATCATTTACATATGTATGCAATTCAAGAACCAATGTCAGATTCTTTTCTTGTCTTGCTTTGAAGTGACTGTTTAACATATCTGCATCACGACCTTAAGGTATTTCCTCTTATGTCACTCGTAGTTTCTGATCTTCTACTGTACATCCAACATCATGAGATCCTCCTACTTTTGCCTCTAAGATATCAAATTATTGATGTGTAGGAACATTTGCATTTGTAAACTGTTCGTTTCAGCACTTCGTCACATTGGAAACATTGTGGTGTGACCTTAATAAGGGTCCTTTGCTAGGGTTTCAAGTGAATGGTTGTATGATTGTATCCCTCAATGAATAGTATGTTTATGTATCTTGTCCCATGTTAAACAGCAATTAACTTTGATTTGCTACCCTCACGTAGTTTTCCTTGTCTTTCTAATTTCATAGAATCAAATTTCTGAAATTTTCATTAAAATTTTTACCTATTCTCTTTTCTTTTTGTTTCATTGTTTTCTCATTTTTTAAAAAACAGATGAATTATTTCCAATATGTTCATTAGTATATTTACTCTTATCTATCCTCACATTATAACCAACTTCCTATGCATACTTGTTTTAATATTGTATGTGTCAACTATTGAATTGAATTTCTGCCCTTTTGGTTTCTTCTGATCTTCTGATCTGCAACTTGAGGAACATATATCTCTTCTTTTTTCCATCCCAATATCTTCTACGTCAACCGTCACAATTCTTTTTAAGCAAAAAAAATATAAATTGTCAACATGCATTAAACAAACAATAAATATTAGGATTTAGAAAACATGATAGCAAGAGGTATTAAGAAACATAATTCCATACAATCCAATCCCCAATGAAAAAATCCCATACAATCTCTCTAAATCTATAAATGGCACATGTTCTCAGAACACAAACCTTATACAAGTCGATCCCCACACTATAAGGCAAAAGCTCATATGCGAGTCCTTGAGAACCAATAAATTAAATTGTACCCCCTAAGAAAATCCCTTAAACTACAGCAATATACAGCCCACAAAATAGCTTAAAAACCACGAAAATAAGAACTAATTCAATGCGGCCCTTGCAAAATCTTAGACATGATCTCAGAAGACACCTCCCATACAACCCATCTGTCTTCTTTCTCCACAAAGACTAGATTGAGAACTGAGCCAAGTCCAGACTTCGATCATTTGATAGTGCTCGGTAAATTCAGTTCCTTGTCACTAAATCTCTTTTCTCCATTGTAAATTTGAAAAAAGTAGTTCAAGATGGTGAATATTGATCCACCTTTACTAAGAATCAACAATGTGTTTTCTTGTGGCTTTATCCCATAGTTTGTATTATAAAAAAAGAACCCTAGGATACGATAAGCATCTGATTTTAGAAATCAACTATCAACAAATTATGGGAACAATTGCCACCTATTAATGTGGACCTCATGTTCAACAAATCCCAGGAACAACTGCATCACTGAAATCTGATTATTTTATTGCTCTTGAGCGTTAATGTATGACGAGGCATGTTAAATAATTAAGGCGCATGGCATTTTAAAGAACCTTAACTTAGAACAACACAGATCCAAGACTTGAACTTGTTAGAATTGGGAACAATTGCCGCTTACTTACTAATCTGGACCTCATGTTCACCAAATCCCGGGAACAATTGCATGACTGAAATCTGATTATTTTACCGCTGTTGAGCATTAATGTATTACGAGGCATGCTAAATAATTTAGGTACATGACATTTTAAAGGGCCTTAACTTAGAACAACACATGTCCATGACTTGAGCTTGTTACAATTGATAGTGGTGTTGGTAAAGTACATAACAATTAAATTTATAATACACAAAAGCCTCACAAATAAAGTATGTACAAACACATGCAAACATATGTAGAGAGACGTATCATTGGATAAAATCTCATTGATGCTGGGATCCACCTGAGTTCTAGGGCTGAGAGCTCGAGAGCAGTGCACGGGGGAATGAGTAGGTCTCGTAGAGAAGAAGAAAAATCATCGCTGATGAAGGGGCTTGAGGATGGATCAAGAGCAGATATAAACCGAAGGAGTTGAGGATGGATGGGCTCGAGGATGAAGAACAGAGAGCGCAGGGGATCCGACTACAAAATCTATGATGGATCAAGGGCGGATCTAACTGGAGCGGCTGGGCTTGGGGATGAAGGGCTAGGAGCGCAGGGGTTTTGGTGTCTGGGCTCGTTGGTGGATAAGAACCGGAGCGCTTGAAGGTGTAACGTATTTGGTTTTGTGAAACATGGTTGTTTTGCTCTAACCTTATATTTTAACCCTGGTCTCTCAATTTGGCATGCAATATAAGGGTTTGAATGATAGTCATGGGCATGGCTGAGAGAGAGAGAGAGAGAGAGAGAGAGAGAGAGAGAGAGAGAGAGAGAGAGAGAGAGAGAGAGAGAGAGAGAGAGAGAGAGAGAGAGAGAGAGAGAGAGAGAGAGAGAGATTCATCTTGCTTGAATTGAACGTTTTCGGTTAGGCAAATGTCCTCTACTGTCTTAAAAGGTGTATACAATATTCAAGCTATATCTCATATAATAAAGTTGATATCTGACTATAGCTTTATAATGTAATACCCACTATTATATTATGCTTATTGTTGTAACCTAAGTAGGGTTGCATAATTTTGATTTGAAGCTAAGTTTTAGGTAGGTTGGTGGGGACACCGATGCCACACCGCCAGTGACTCTAGTCTAAAGCAGGTGCCTACAAAGGACGACCCGGCAGATGGCTATGTGGCTTGAGTAGATGGATAGGCTAGCCCAACACTTGTTTGGGCTCTTGGGTCTTCCTTCTTTAAATTTAGGCTGTTATTATTTTATTAATTTCGGAGCTATTAAATAAGGTAGTTTAGGGATGCTCTAAATAAGGGATTTGAAAAGATTTGGGTTGTTTTCTGTTTTAAGAAGGTTATTTTTTTTAAAACAATCTCATGTAAGCCTATTAAAAGGCAGCTCGTATGATGAACAAGAACAATGAAGTTTTCAATTTGCAACAGATTTTTTTTTTCTGTGTGATTCCTGTGAGAGGATTCGTAGAGCGATTTTGAGAGAAGATCGAATAGCGAGAGGCTCGCCGGCGAGATGTCGAATTGTCGTCGGTGCGAGGCCGACAAACCTCTCACCCTCCCATATCCTCCTCGTCTCTGTCACCCAACCCCAGCCCCCATACCATCATCCTCTGATTCCGATCCGAAAAAAAAGGCATCAATTTCCTCATCATCTTCCCACAAACCCATTGCCATCAACCCCCCCCCCCCCCCCACCACATATCTACCACCCCGCCCCTTTTGCTTCAGATCTGAGAGAGAAAAACAAAAAGAGAAGGGAAGAAGCCCAATCACCGTTGCTGGCCTACCCGACCTCATCAGTCACCGCGCAGCCTTCGAACCACAGCCAGCCTACCCGATCCTGTCAGCCACACCATCGCCAGATCCAGATCCGGTCACCCGAGCCCGTTAGCCTCCCGTCCGACCTCACAGGTCTGACCGCATCCCGTCAGTCACCCGGCCACCGATCCTCCTCTCGAGCTGTGTTAGCCCGTGCGAGAGAGGAGATATGGAGAAAGGTTTTTTTTTTAGGGAGGAATCTCTCCCCTCTGGTTCTGGTTCGGCTCGTGAAGGCAACAAGTCCACAAGAGAAGCTTTTCTCTCACCTTTTATTGCTATCCAGTTGTGCTCAAGGGTCACCATCACTAGGCTTTCAAAAGCCTCTTCAAGTGAGTACAATCAACAGGCCTGAGCCTTGGAATTTTTCAAAACAGCCCCTGAGCCTTGGGCCTTATTTATTTTACGGGATATTTGACTTGCTGAGCAGACTTCATCTCGTGGAGCATGCTGTCTCAACCGGTTACTGTTCAATTGGATCCTCCAGCGTTGATTGCACCCGCAACAATATGCAAATCATCCAAAACCCGATTAGATCTTATCAATTTTAAAACCTCAAGTAACTTAGAATATTTCTACAATTACTATCAAAATTTCTGCTAGTTTACAAATAGGTTCTTACCGTATCTGAAAACCCTACCCTTCGTTAAAACCCCTTGAGGTAGAAAGCTTTTAATTGAAACCCCTTAAAGGGCTTAAGTCCTCATATTAATTGTTATACTATCCTACTAGTTTGTGGAGTCCCTCAACTACCACTCGATTCGCCGCTTTTTAATTTTGAAGTGCAAGGAGTTAGTGCGAGTAATCTCGAGTCCATGACTCGTAATTTAGTTTACCTTCTGAACCCTTGAACTGTAAATTGCTGAATCCTAAAAATTTATATTTAAAATTATTAATTTGGACAACTTATTGATCTTGTTGCATCATATTAGGCCTGCATTCATACTTCCTGCATCATAGGTCTTTGGTCAAGCTTGATGCATTTCTTTATTAAACTTCCTTGAAATGAGTTGATCCTTAGCCATAATTCGATTTAATTTAGGACCCTTTGATTAAGCCCATGTATTATAGAGCTACCATGCGTTACTCGCCATCCCTTGGCCTAAAAGGGAACTAGCTCCTCCTAGGCCTCGTCAAGGCCATTCAATACTGAGTTCCCACAAATAGTGTAATTCATTTCCATGCAAACCCTAGATCGTGCACGGAACACTTTGCCCCACCTTCATAGATCTCATCGTAATCAATGAAGGTTAAAAAGAATCAAAATTCTTAGATTAAGCCGCATCATCAGCCCAATCTACCCAATATTCCAATTGTAATTCCAGCACTAGGAACAGCCTCTCATCTGGATAAAATAAATATTAAGGGATCCAGAACATCTCCAAGATGGGCCTGAATAACTTCGATTTTTCGATGAGGCTGTTCTCCACTATCACGTTCCAAACATCCCTTTGACTGCACGTTAATCAAGGGAAGAAAATCCATATCATATTGATTTTTGAGAATGAATTCGTATAGTACCTTATTATATTCACCCACCTTTTGTGAATCTGATGCAGCATAAGGCGGCCACCAAAATGCCCAGGTTGCCCAGAGTTCTTGGGGGGATGGTGTGGGTGACAAGTAGAAAAACATATCTCTGCATTTAAGAAGAGCCTCAGGTCTCAGGCCCATGACTCAACGCCTTTAGATGGCTGTATTTTAGAATTTTTTGTAAATCCTCCATCTAGGTTTGTTCTAAAGTATATAGTAATATATCTGTAATTTCCATACTTTTATTCAAAGCTAAAGATCACACTTCGGACCGATTTGTTAATTTAGTTTTAGTAGAATTTCAAGGGTTGCCAGATAATTCCAGAAATTTGCTAGAAAATTCTGGCATTCATCCATAAACTTGAAATTCTATTGTAATTGTGAGTTCTACACTTTAGGTACCTAATCCTCAGCCACTGTCTCATTTTAGAAAGCCAGATCTTTTGTATCATGTACTCAGACAATTAGTCCCCAGGCTATCCTTTGTCAATGATCTTTCTTCTGTGCATGCGAAGAAAGTTACTGAGTTATTTCTTTCTTGTTGTTTCAGATACCACTCCTCCAAAGGAGCGAATCAAAGACATGTCAAAGGATTTCTATTCAGCTGGCTTTGCACCTGGAGCTAATGTTTACTTTTCTTATGATCTGCCAAAAGGTTTACTCCTTATTTAGTCAAATAAAATTTCTGTTTACAACGTTGTATGTGAGACTTTATTTTACCTTTTGACTTGCAATATAAAAAAATAACTATGCTATGTACAGGGATAAGTGTTGGTAAATAATTATAAGAAAGAATAATATAGATGTACTTACTGAAGTTTTGAGACTTGTGAGGGGTAAGTTGCAAGTATCTTGAGTACAAATTATTGCAATTGTTGATATAGTCTACAAATACGTCTCTTGAGAGCTTTATGGTCAGTCCGCCAGTTATTGTAGGGTATCCAGATAATTTATTCTTTTATCTTGCAATGCTAATCGTAATGATTGATACAATTATTCTCAAAAATTTTGTCATCACTGCTTTCTTGCTGAAATTCGTAAACAACTTGCTCTGGTTGATCAAAAAATCAGAAAATACTGTTGATTTCTTATCAACTGATTCAAATAACATCTCTTAGCAGTCGTATGCGATTGCAAAGGCTATTTTGGTTCAGAGGTGAACAACACTGGCATGATTGCCTAACTTTTCTTAAGTAATTTTCGACTGATAGTATTTCATTCATGCCTGAATCAAGTGTCTCCAGGTACAACATAACATTCAAGTATTTTAATTGAGATGTGGCTTAAATTCCGCGGATGGGAATGTTTTGCTACAGGTGCAACTTTGTTTGATATTCATATATCTGATTCAGACTTCGCTAAAAGAGAAAATTTTGGACCTTTGTGTCAGGCTTGGATCCAAACTGAACCCTGATTTTCAAACATACAGTCATGGGTTTAGTACAACTAGACACATCTTAATGATCTCGATAGACCTGACTCAAAATAATTCAATCTGGGATGTCTAACTTATAAAGCATAGACCTATCAAAGATTTAACACAATCCCATACATTCGTCCAAGTCAAAATTTTGCCCTAAATAGTTAAGGTTGAACCTGGGTCGTGCTGGTCTCAAATTCTTCCAGTCCATTACCTAATGTATTTTTTTAAGAATGAAACCAGAAAACTAGAGAGGGACCACGCATCCCTTTTTTTTTTGTATAAAGGTTAGCGAATGTAATGGACAAAAAAAAAAAAGAGATATGGGTCAATTTTCTTGTTCTACTTAAAGCTTATAAAGATTTAATGATTTGTACAAGTTCTGTTTAGGGCGTGTTTGGTTGATCGAAAGGGCAACTTGAAGTGGCCGAGTTCTGGCGTTTGGTTGTTGAGAAGCGTAACCTGAAGTGGGAAGTAGGATTTCCGTCTCTATTCACTTCCCCAAAATATGTAAGAGTGACTTTGGCTGAAAAAGCTCCAAAGCTACACTTGAGGTTGTTGGGTAACTGCTTAATATGCCACAACACTCCCACTTCTGTCGGGTCACCTCTTGCGAGAACAACGCTTGACGCAGGCGACGCAACACTTGCGGTGAAGAAGCATGATTATCCTCCCAACGTTGCCCCCAACCACTGCTTGTCCTCCCAACATCGCATTTGCCATGACATCACCCTCGCATTGCTGATTGATTCCCTGATTCAACCCACTGTTTTTTTTTTGGATTTCTCGATGAGATCTCTGTTGTAAAAGCCTATTTTTCTTAAGAGCCTACTAGGATTTTGGGAGTTTTGGCAAAGCGCTAATTTTTTGTTGGATTTATCGATTCAGATTCTAATTAAGAAATATTGATGTTAATATGGTGTTTTCTCTTGATGCTGCTAATAAAAAGGCTTCATATGCCATGGGGTTGACAATGGATTAATTGGCATATCTCAATTATGGCTATGTTCTCACTTCTCCATTGGAATTGGTTAGGTTTGAATATTTGATTTGTAAATGGTTACATGAACATCCCCAAACTAAAGTAGTGTTATTGAATTTTTTAAAAATTTGAGTAAAATTCAAGTTGGGTTGCAAGGAGGATTGGGTAATAAACTAATAATATATTCAGAAACAATTGAATGGTTAGTGATATGGAGGTTTAGAATTAGAAATGTTGGATAATTTTTTTTCATTCCAAATCTGGAATGTGCAGTCCAGATCTAGAAATCCTTTGACATCTCCCCATCTAGCGGACAGACCACTACCAAAGTTTTACCTTAGCTTCCTCACACCTAGACCTACCTCGCTGCCAAGTTTCGACTCCTGGTTTTCCCAAAACAACAAAACATTACCCTGTGGCGAACAAAAATCAATACATGCCTAAATCACCATCCTTAAGCTATAATGAGAGTTTTCTATTTTGTAGGACCCCACATCCCTATCAGTATCAAGAAGTTTCTGTTTATATATTGAATCAAGATTATCTTAATTGTTAACCAATCATGAGATTGACTGTAGATTGTAAATACCACGATTTACAAACAAGACTCCTGCAAAGAAATAATCGATCTGCATACAAACAGAAGAACTAAAAGGTGATGTTCTAGTGTAAGAATTTTTAAAAAAGAAAAAGAGAAATGAAAAGAGAAAAGAAAAGAGAAGGAAAAAAGAACATAAAAGGGACCCTGTATGAGCAAATATTTGATTTTTACTCAAGTACAAATTTCAAAAGACTCGCTTCGAGGGAGCGGAGTACAAAATATATCAGGAGATTGCGGGGAAATCCGTCTAAGATTCTTTGATACTCAATTTCGAAGTACAAAGATTACAACAAGTAAGAAAAATGAAAAGAGAAGAGCGTTGCGGTGCTTGATCCTTCCGGGCTTTGCGCGTGATCGGCTCGGGGCTTTGCTTTACTCTTCTTCTTCTAGAATCTTCACTTGTTTTTTGCTCGTTCTTCGACTTGCTTTGGACTTGAATATTCAATTTTCAATATTTGACCTTCGATCTTCGGTCTTCGATTTTCTTTGGTTTGCTTCGATTTTCGATCTTTCTTCTTCGGGATTTCTTGGAGCTTTAAAGTATCTTTAGTCGGGAGCTTTGTAGATTCTTGTACCTATGGCCAAAGATCCCTCCTCTTTTTTCTTTTTTCATCCCCCCTTTTATAAGGGTTGGAGTAGTTATTGCAGAGAATAACTACTTCGGGTGGTTGAAGCAACCTCCCAGTAGTTTCTATAACTTCTTTGGATGGTTAGAGAAACTTCCAAGTGGTTTACGTAACTCCTTGATAACTGGGATACTGTTCAAGTGGTTTTGTAACTCCCACTGGTGGTTAATCCTTTTGAGTTTGAGTGAATCTGTCTGATTTAAATGACTTGTAGTTCGGGTCTTGAATCCGAGTCGACTTACTACGACTCAAACTTCAACAAAGCTAACTCTTGATCCGGTCTTTTTCTGACTTGGTGGATTTAATGAGTCTATTGAACCTAGCGTAAGCTTACTTGTAGGAGCTTGAGTTTGATTATTCTTCGGCCTTGTATATCGGCTTGTCGAAAGATGCTTATCTCTAAGTATTATTTTACTGACTTCGAGATAGGCTTTGGATGACAGGGATATAACATTTTTCTTACTCTCCCATTTTCCAGACTTGGTCAAATTTTCTGAGTATAGAGAAATATTTCCCTGATCATCAGGGAAATAATGCCTTCCAGACTTAGCCAAATTTCTGAGTATAGATCGAGATTTATTTGGTCACTAGGGAAATAGTGCATCCCAGACTTAGTCAAATTTCTAAGTATAGAGAAAGATTTCCCTGATCATCAGGGAAATAATGCGCTCCAGACTTAGCCAAATTTCTGAGTATAGATCGAGATTTCCCTGGTCACTAGGGAAATAGTGCATCCCAGACTTAGTCAAATTTCTGAGTGTAAAGAAAGATTTCCCTGGTCATCAGAGAAATAATGCCTCTCAGACTTAGTCAAATTTCTGAGTGTAGAGAAAGATTTCCTTGGTCATCAGGGAAATAATGCCTCCCAGATTTAGCCAAATTTTCAAGTGCAGATCAAGATTTCCCTGGTCACTAGGGAAATAGTGCCTCTCAGACTTAGCCAAATTTCAGAATGCAGATCGAGATTTCCCTGGTCATCAGGGCAATAGTGCCTTCCAGACTTAGCCAAATTTCAGAGTGTAAGGAAAGATTTCCCTGGTCATCAGGGAAATAATGCCTTCCAGACTTAGCCAAATTTCAGAGTGTAAGGAAGGATTTCCCTGATCACTAGGGATATAGTGCCTTCCAGACTTAAACTTTTTGGTTTTCTGGCTTTTAATCCAATCTTCTGTGTGTAGGTATGAGTACTTCAAAGAAATACATTGCTATGCCAGAAGATTGTTGGTTAGAAGAAGAAGAATGATGGGTCACTTATCTTGTTTTTCCTCATGCAAAAGTCAAGTAGCATGGGACAACTTTGAAAAAGAATGGTCCAAATTTTTTGACTACTTTAAGAATTGTTGAGCACGAGAGTTGTGACAGCGATAATCATGCAATTGAGAAGGCCGCTAGATCCATTAGCTGTTTTGAAAATGTGCCGATCTTTACTTTTCCGTATCATCATACAGCGACTGAAATGATATCCATTCCTCAAATTATTTCAAAAATTGCTTCAAGATTCACTCGGGGGGGGGGGGGGGGGATACGAGGCCGTGGCGACGTCCAGTATCTTAGTGGTTTCGGTGAGTGGATGCGTGAAATCTTCGAAGTTTTGCGTGGCCGAGAGACTACTAGAAACATATCTGTTATGTTGGAACCAGCTTGTTATGAATATTGCAGGCATGATGGGATGTATAGAGCTTTGTGTGAACTTTGGTATCCAGAAATGAATACATTCCTCACTTCTATTAAGGAAATAGGGATTTCCTTGTCGGAGATTTATTAGGTATTTAGATTGATATATTCATACTTGAAATTGAATTTGAGTAACATTCATACTTGTGACTTACTTTTTCCTTTTTTCTTCTGCTAGATATCAGGTTGCCCCATGAGTGGACAATATTACCAAGAGAGGGTCCCTAATCTCTTTGAACTTTTTGACTGTGAATACTCTCCCTCAGTACTTTCTTATCTCTTCAAAACTTTTGCGATTATTGCTGCATTCTGCCGTAGTGATCGGGTTCGACATTTGGACTGTATCAATTTTTGGTTTCGTGGGTACCCCCGAGCTGTTAATTCTCAGAAAGTTGATATTGTAAGGAAAGCTAAAGCTAAACTTGATAAGTCAGGGATATTGATAGACTAATTAATCTTATGCCTCCGGAGAAACGACCTTCTGGATCAAAAATCAGTCCTTTTGTTTTGCTTGGATTGTCAAGCAACAGTAATTTGGGGAAGATTGTCTATAGGTCTGCGGCGATTGTTCTATTTCTTTGTAAGTTTGCCCTGCCTTGGAGTGGTGACTTGATTCATCCTGGTTTCATCCCAGCTCTAAAGATGGTGAGAGGTATATAATATAATTTGGCCGCTTCAATATTATGTTTACTCTACAATGGTCTGACGAGGACCTATAGTAGTTTGTCTACAAGCCCTGAGCTCAGCGGTGAGCTAGGTCGGGCGAGTTCCTTTTGTTCCCTTCATTACTTATATGAGTGGATTGGTCTTCACTTTCCAAGAGGGATATTTGCCAAGAATCTTCAACCAAGGAGATTCCCTTTCCTTGTAGCAGTATCTGGTGCTTTGGCAGCCTATCAGCCTTGGGAAGAGTCAGCTCGAGATGCTAGAATGATTTTTCGTACCATGGGAGAGGATGACTTTTGTTTTACCCATGAATGTTGGAGGTCGGTTGCTGACAGAGAGAGGCATTTTTTATGACAATGTCAAAATGCCTTACTCTATCTTTCTCTTAATGTTGAGCTGCAAACCAGGGTTTCTTGTATTCCGCCGAGGTAATACGGTACATATAGCACAGTATAGCCCTCATCGGTTTTCTCGCCAACAAGGTTTTATGCAAACGATACCTGGAACACCTATCTCTTGTAAGATAGAAGTGTCTCCAAAATTGACGTTTCGTCATTGGTTAGCATTTTTTTGAGAGGCATACTGGAGTTAGTTTTGCTCTCCCGTTACGAGAGGCAAACCTCAGAGATAGCGTAACTTCGGCATATTCTAGTTTAGTAAGAGGAGGAATCAGGAATCAATTGGCACTGTATCCTGCTTCTATGTTGAAATTGAGTGAGAAAAACTCGTTCGAGTTTAACAAGGATGAAGGTGCGAGAGATAGGACAGAGATTCGATTGCAAAAGAACTCTTGTCCTAGTTCTTCACAAGCTGGCTATTGCCAAACAGAGTCGGACAGAGAGGTTGAGTCCTCTTGTTTTGGTACTTTTGAGTGTCCTGTTCCTAAAGTCGTACCTTTTGAGCGACAGGTTAGGAAGAGAGCGAGAACTTCAGAGGATAGTTATTCTATTCGGTAGATCGTTAATTCTCTTGCAACGTCCCTTACTGGATCGAGGCATCAAATATTGGAGATTGCTCTTGTGCAGCTTTTCCTCCTGATAGTGAGGAATATTGATACTGATGTGGCAACTGATGGTGTTGGATTTCAACCAGTTGATATTGCTACCTCAGGTATCAGTTGTCTTTTTTGTAATCCTTGGATATTAATGATTGTTGTATGTTTTACCCCATTGATTTGTTGTACAGGGTATTCTGCCGGTGGCCTTTGCACTCCTAATGATAATCTAAATGAAGTGATTAGCAAATGATTGCTGAGGGATGATAACTTTGAAGCGACATACGTCTTCTTCTAGGATTTGCAAGATGATGGTGTTGGAACAAATCAAGAGGCGTCAGTAACTGTCGAGATGACGACTTAAAAAGTGGTGGATGACTGTGTTTGAAGAGCTTGCAGGTCATTCCATGACACCGGTGGATTTTGAAGTTCAATCATCTTCTTTGGTATGTCAGAAAGTTCAGGCTGAGGTCCCTGTTTTCAAGAAGCCGAGATCGATTGCTGGGATGAGTTCAGCTATGTCTGAGGCCACTGGATTTATGCATGGTTCAGTTGAGGAGATGGACCGTTCTGGCTCCTATCATGCTGGTTCCCTGCAGGTCATTTATAGACTGTTCACTGAAGCCCTTTCATCAAGCATGATTTTCAGCATTGGAGAAGTGGTGGACCAATATGGGTGCCATCTTTTTTGATCGCCTTTGAAAGTTCGGAGTGAACGCCTGTCTTTGTTGAAAGGATCGAATCACTTCTTCAGGACAACCATGCTTATCACAACCGTCGTTCATCGTTTGTCAAAGACAAGGCCATTGTTAGTCCTGATCATATGGCGAAGATAGAAGAGACTTTGAAGTCGTTTTCCAAGTTCTTAAACGTGGGTGATTCTGCACTGTCGGCTGCAAAGTCAGAGGAGACTTCTGCTCGTTTAGCGTTTGAGGAGGCTAAAGCGGCAGTTATTTCTTATGAAACTCGTTTGGCTGCAGCTTCTGGTGCTGTGGCTTTACAACATGATTACCTCAACTCCTTGAAGGCGCAAAAGGTGGAAAAAAATCACCCTCTATTGCAAATGATAGTCCTGATAGATATGGGTGCCAACCTAGTTGGGATGCATATCGGTCAGGGTGATGCAAAAAAAAAAAAAAAATCAATCCAAATTAACTACGTGACTTGATCTCTTAAAAAAGAGTATGTAGGCAGCTTGAGGAAACCCCTCAGATTCAGTCCAAACAAAAAATAAACAAACCCATATTCAACAAAGCAATCAAGAAGGAAATACCAGGCAAATTTATATATTAAGGAAAAAAAATTGAATTGCATAAGTCTTAAATATAGTCCAAAAGGAAAAGTACAAAGCTTAATAATCAATAAGTCGAGCTTAAATCCCGAAGACGTTGCATGAGTTCCTCTCGTGCGCCATCAATAGCTAAGACAGAAGATGCCCCAGCTTCCTCTTGACCCTTGAGTTCGGTAAGTTCCTTCTCTTTTTCAGTCTTTTGCGTCATCAAGGAGTTGAGGTAATAATGTTGTAAAGCCACGGCACCAGAAGCTGTAGCCAAGCGAGTTTCACAAGAAACAACTGCCGCTTTAGCCTCCTCCAACGCAAACGAGTAGAAGTTTCCTCTGACTTTGCTGCCGACAGTGCAGAATCACTCTCGTTCAAGAACTTGGAAAACGATTTCAAAGTCTCTTTTATCTTCGCTATATGGTCAGGACTAACAATGGCCTTTTCTTTGACAAACGATGAACGACGATTATGATAAACATGGCTGTCCTGAAGAAGTGTTTTGATCCTTTCAACAAAGACAGAATCGTTCACCCCGAACTTTCGAAGGCGATCACAAAAGATGGCACCCATATTGGTCCACCACTTCTCCAATGCTGAAAATCCCGATTTATGAAAGGACTTCAGTGAGCAGTCTATGAATGACCTGCAGGCTGCAGGGAACCAGCATGATAGCAGCCAAAGAACGGTTCATCTCCTCAACTGAACCATGCATAAATCCAGTTGCCTCAGACATAGCTGGACTCATCCCAGCAATCAATCTCAGCTTCTTGAAAACAGGGACCTCAGCCTGAACTTTCTGACATACCAAAGAAGATGATTGAACTTCAAAATCCACTGGTGTTGTGGACGGACCTGCAAGCTCCTCAGAGTCACACACCATTTTTTTTGTCGCTATCTCGACAGTTACTGATGCCTCTTGATTTGTTCCAACACCCTCATCTTGCAAATCCTAAAAGAAGGGGTATGTCGATTCAAAGTCATCATCCCTCAATAATCATTTGCCAATCACTTCATTTAAATTATCATTAGGAGTGCAAAGGCCGCCGACAGAATATCCTGTACAATAAAGCAATGGGGTAAAACATACAACAATCATTAATGTTTAAGGATTACAAAAGATACAACTGATACCTGAGATAGCAATATCGACTGGTTGAAATCCAACACCATCAATTGCCGCATCAGTATCAATATTCCTCTCACCATCAGGAGGAGAAGCTGCAACAAGAGCAGTCTCTAACATTTGATGCCTCGATCCAGTAGGGGACGTCGCAAGAGGATTAGCGATCTCCCGAATAGAAGAACTATCCTCTGAGATTCTCACTCTCTTCCTGGCACCTCTTTCATCTCCATTTAACATAGCCTGTCGCTCAAAAGGTACGACTGGAGGAATATGACGCTCAGAAGTACCAGAACAAGAAGACTCAACCTCTCTGTCCTACTCTGTTCGGCGATGGCCCGCTTGTGAAGAACCAGGAGAGTTCTTTTGCAATCGAATCTCTGTCCTATCTCTCGCACCTTCATCCTTTTTAAACTCTAACGAGTTTTTCTCACTCAATTTCAGCATAGAAGCATGATACATAGCCAATTGATTCCTAATTCCTCCTCTTACTAAACTAGAATATGCTGAAGATACGCTATCTCTAAGGTTTGCTTCTCGTAACAGAAGAGCAAAACTAACTCCAGTATGCCTCTCAGAGAATGCTAACCAATAACGAAACGCCAAATTTGGAGACACTTCTTCCTTATAAGGGATATGTGTTCCATGTATCGTTTGCATAAAACCTTATTGGCGAGAAAATCGATGAGGGCTATACTGTGCTATCTGTATCGTATTACCTTGGCAGAATATAAGAAATTCTAGTTTACAGCTCAACATTAAAAGGAAGATGGAGTAAGGCATCTTGGTATTATAAAAAAAAGTGTCATTTTCTCTGTCAGCAACTGGCTTCCATCATTCATGGGTAAAATGAAAGTCAGCTTCTCCCATAGTACGAAGAATCATTCTAGCATCTTGAGCTGACCCTTCCCAAGGCTGATAGGCTGCCAGAGCACCAGATATTGCTACAAGGAAAGGGAATCTCCTTTGCTGAAGATTCTTGGCAAATATCCCTATTGGAAAGTGAAGACCGATCCACCCATATAAATAATGAAGGGGAAAAAAGGAACTCGCCCGACCTAGCTCACCGCTGAACTGGGGACTTGTAAACATACTACTATAAGTCCTCGTCAGATCGTTGTAGAGTATGCATAATATTGGAACAGCCAAATTATATTCTGTACCTCTTACCATATTTAGAGCTGGGATGAAAGTACCGGGACGAATCAAGTCACCACTCCAAAGCAAGGCGAACTTACAAAGAAATAGAACAATCGCCGCAGACCTATATACAATCTTCCCCAAAGTACTGTTGCCTGACAATCCTAGCTAAACAAAAGGACTGATTTTTGATCCAGAAGGCCATTTCTCCGGAGGCATAAGATTAATTGGTCTATCAATATCCCCTGACTTGTCAAGTTTAGCTTTAGCTCTCCTCATGATATCAGATTTCTGAGAATTAACAGCTCGAGGGTACCCACGAAACCAAAAATCAATCCAGTCAAAATGTCGACCTCGGTCGCTACGGCAAGATGCAACAATAATCGCAAAAGCTTTGAAGATATAAGAAAGTGCTGAAGGAGAGTATTCACAGTCAAAAAGTTCAAAGAGATTAGGGACCCTCTCTTCGTAATATTGTTGTCCACTCATGGGGCAACCTGATATCTAGCAGAAAAAAAAGTTAGGAAGTAAGTCACACGTATGAATGTTACTCAAATTCAATTTCAAGTATGAATATATCAATCTAAATACCTGATAAATCTCTGACAAGGAAATTCCTATTTCCCCAATAGAAGTAAGGAATGTATTCGTTTCTGGACACCAAAGCTCACACTATACATCCCATCAGGCCTACAATATTCATAACAAGCTGGTTCCAGCATAATAGATATGTTTCTAGTAGTCTCTCGGCCACGCAAAGCTTCAAAGATTTCACGCATTCACTTACCGAAACCACTGAGATACTGGACATCGCCACAGCCTCGTATTTCCCCCCCCCCCCCCCATCGAGTGAATCTTGAAGCAATTTTTGAAGCAATTTGAGGAATGGGTACCGTTTCAGTCGCTTTATGATACGAAAAAGTAAGAATTAGAACATTTTCAAAACGACTAATGGATCTAGCGGCCTTCTAAGCTGCATGACTATTGCTGTCACAACTCTCGTGCTCAACAATTCTTAAGGTAGTCAAAGAGCTTGGGTCATTTTTTTTCAAAGTTGTCCCATGCTGCTTGACTTTTGCATGAGGAAAAACGAGATAAGTGATCCCTCGTTCTTCTTCTTCTTCTTCTAACCAACCATCTTCTGGCATAACAATGTATTTCTCTGAAGTACTCATACCTACACACAGAAGATTGGATTAAAAGTCAGAATACATTTGTAGATATCAAATTATTGCCTAAAGCCGGAAAACCAGAAATCTGGCTAAGTCTGGAAGTCATTATTTCCCTAGTGACCAGGGAAGTCTCGATCTACACTCAGAAATTTGGCTAAGTCTGGAAGACACCATTTCCCTTATGACCAGGGAAATCCTTCTCTACACTCAGAGATTTGACTAAGTCTGGAAGACACGATTTCCCTAATGACCAGGTAAATCTCGATCTACACTCAAAAATTTGGCTAAGTCTAGAAGGCATTATTTTCCTGATGATCAGGAAAATCTTTCTCTACAGTCAGAAATTTGACTAAGTCTGGAATGCACTATTTCCTTAGTGACCAGGGAAATCTCAATCTGCACTCTGGAATTAGGCTAAGTCTGGGAAGTATTATTTCCCCGATGACCAAGGAAATCTCAATCTATACTCAGAAATTTGGTTAAGTCTGGAAGGCATTATTTTCTTGATGACCAGGGAAACTTTTCTCTGCACTCAGAAATCGAATAAGTCTGGAAGGCACCATTTCCTATGATCAGGGAAATCCTTCCTTACACTCTGAAATTTGGCTAAGTCTGGAAGGCATTATTTCCCTAGTGACCAGGGAAATCTCGATCTGCACTCTGAAATTTGGCTAAATCTAGAAGGCACTATTTCCCTGATGACCATGGAAATCTTTCTCTACAGTCAGAAATTTGACTAAGTCTCGAAAACACTATTTCTTTAGTGACCAGGGAAATCTCGATCTACACTCGGGAATTGGGCTAAGTCTGGGAAGCGTTATTTCCCTGATGACCAGGAAAATCTTTCTTTACACTCAGAAATTTGACTAAGTCTGGGAGACACTATTTC
Source organism: Chamaelirium japonicum (assembly GCA_947650365.1). NCBI lineage: Eukaryota > Viridiplantae > Streptophyta > Magnoliopsida > Liliales > Melanthiaceae > Chamaelirium > Chamaelirium japonicum. The sequence goes on from OX393556.1 coordinate 22,088,980, forward strand.
CCTAGTTACCAGGGAAATCTCGATCTACACTCAGAAATTTGGCTAAGTCTAGAAGGCATTATTTCCCTGATGATCAGGAAAATCTTTCTCTATAGTCAAAAATTTGACTAAGTCTGGAATGCACTATTTCCTTAGTGACCAGGGAAATCTCGATCTGCACTCTGGAATTAGGCTAAGTCTGGGAAGCATTATTTCCCTGATGACCAGGAAAATCTTTCTCTACACTTAGAAATTTGACTAAGTCTGGGAGACACTATTTCCCTAGTGACTAGGGAAATCTCGATCTATACTCAGAAATTTGGCTAAGTCTGGAAGGCATTATTTCTCTAGTGACCAGGGAAATCTCGATCTGCACTCTGAAATTTGACTAAGTTTGGAAGGCACTATTTCCCTAATGACTAGGGAAATCTTTCTCTACAGACAGAAATTTGACCAAGTCTGGAAGGCACTATTTCCCTAGTGACCAGGGAAATCTCGATCTGCACTCGGGAATTGGGCTAAGTCTGAGAAGCATTATTTCCTTGATGACTAGGGAAATCTTTATCTACACTCAGAAATTTGACTAAGTCTGGGAGTCACTATTTCCCTAGTGACCAGGGAAATCTCGATCTATACTCAGAAATTTGGCTAAGTCTGGAAGGTATTATTTCCCTTATGATCAGGGAAATCTTTCTCTATACTCAGAAAATTTGACTAAGTTTGGAAAATGGGAGAGTAAAAAAATGCTATATCCCTATCATCCAAAGGCTATCTCTAAGTCAGTAGAATAATACTTAGAGATAAGCATCTTTCGACAAGCCGATATACAAGGCCGAAGAATAATCAAGCTTAAGCTCCTACAAGTAAGCTTACGCTAGATTCAACAGACTCGTTAAGTCCACCAAGTCAAAAAAGACCGGATCAAGAGTTAACTTTGTTAAAGTTTGAGTCGCAGTAAGTCGATTCGGATTCAAGACCCGAACCACAAGTCGTTTTAATCAGACCGGTTCACTCAAACTCAAAAGGATTAACTACCAGTGGAAGTTACAAAACCACTTGAACATTATCCTAATCATCAAGAAGTTATGTAAACCATGTGGAAGTTTCTCTAACCATCCAATGGAGTTATAGAAACTACCGGGAGGTTGCTTCAACCACCCCGAATTAGTTATTCTCTACAATAACTACTTCGACCCTTATAAAAGGAGGGATAAAAAAAGGAGGGATCTTTGGCCATAGGAACAAGAATCTATAAAGCTCCTGACTAAAGATACTTCAAAGCTCCAAGAAATCCAGGAGAAGAAGGATCGAAGATCGAAGCAAACCAAAGAAAATTGAAGATCGAAGGTCAGATTAAAAATTGAAGATTCAAGTTCAAAGCAAGTCGAAGAACGAGCGAATAACAAGTGAAGATTCTAGAAGAAGAAGATTAAAGCAAAGCCCCTAGCCAATCACGCGCAAAGATCGGACTGATCAAACACCGCAACGCTCTTCTCTTTTCAGTGGTGGACCAATATGAGTGCCATCTTTTGTGATCGCCTTCGAAAGTTCGGAGTGAACGACTCTGTCTTTGTTGAAAGGATCGAATCACTTCTTCAGGACAGCCATGCTTATCACAACTGTCGTATCGTTTGTCAAAGACAAGGCCATTGTTAGTCCTGATCATATGGCGAATATAGAAAAGACTTTGAAGTCGTTTTTCAAGTTCTTGAACGAGGGTGATTCTGCACTGTCGGCAGCAAAGTCAGAGGAGACTTCTGCTCGTTTAGTGTTGGAGGAGGCTAAAGCGGCAGTTATTTCTTGTGAAACTTGTTTGGCTGCAGCTTCTGGTTCCGTGGCTTTATAGCATGATTACCTCAACTCCTTGAAGGCGCAATAGGTGGAAAAAGAGAAGGAACTGATTGAACTCAAGGGTCAAGAAGAAGCTGGGGCATCTTCTGTCTTAGCTATTGATGGCGCACGAGAGGAACTCATGCAGCGTCTTCGGGATTTAAGCTCAACTTATTGATTGTTAAGCTTTGTACTTTTCTTTTGGACTATCTAAGACTTATGCAATTCATTTTTCTTTTTCTTTCTTAATATAAGAATTTGCCTGGTATTTCCTTCTTGATTGCTTTGTTGAATATGTGTTTGTTTATTTTTTTGTTTGGACTGAACCCAAGGGGTTTCCTCAGGCTGCCTACGTACCATTTTTTAAGGGATCAAGTCACACGTAGTTCCTTTGGATTTTTTTTTTTTTGCATCACCCTGACCGATATGCATCCCAACTAGGTTGGCACCCATATCTATCAGGACTATCATTTGCAACAGAGGGTGATTTTCTTTATGTATAGTATCGCTTGAGGAACGTGCCGTTGATTGGGCCAAGTTGTCCTCCTTCTGGTGTCATAAGTAGATATGCCCCATTAGTATAGACTTCTTTAACGACATGAGGGCCATCTCACTTAGCATCGAATTTCTTTCCTGCTCTGTGGGATAAGATGATGAGACGTCGCACTGCTAGGACCAAGTTACCTTCTTGGAAAGAGCGAAGCTTAACTTTTTTATTGAATGCTCGAGAGATACGAGTTTGATAGCATTCAAGTTGTTGCTGGGCCTCAATTCTTTTCTCGTCTAGAGCTTCCAATTCCATAAGCCGGAGTTGAGAATTTCTCGTCTAGAGCTTCCAATTCCATCAGTAGTAAGACCTTCCTGGATAGCAATTCTCAAAGACGGAATTTGAAGTTTTAGAGGTAGAATGGCCTCTACTCCATACACAAGTGAGTATGGTGTTGCTTGGGTCAGAGTGCGGAACGATGTTCGATAAGCCCATAGAGCCTCATGCATACGATCGTGCCAGTCTTTTTTAAACTTAGAAACTACCTTTTCCAAGAGCTTGCATAAGGTCTTGTAGAACATCTCTGTTTGATTTTATACTTAGTACAAAAATTATTCATAGCAGCGTTTTTGAATTTCTTGCCATTATCAGTAACGATGTAACGAGGAACTCCATATCGGAAGATATCATTTTGAATAAAATTCATGACTGAATTTCGGTTCACTTCTCTGAGAGGGACTGCCTCCGCCTATTTGGAAAAGTAGTCTTTCGCCACCAGAATATAAAGGTGCTACTTAGACGTTTTGGGCAATGGACCGACTATGTTAAGTCCCCAAGAGTCGAATGGCCATGAAGCGACTGTAGGATGAAGTGGTTCCGACGGTTGACGAATATAATCACCATGAATTTTTGGAGAATTTTAGACAATCTTTAACCATAGTAGGCCAGTAGTATTCGATTCTTTTGATACGAAAGTGAAGTTTTGGTCCAGAGACTCCAGACTGATGAGTACCACATATACCTGAGTGTGACTCTTGGAGAGCAAACTTGATATCTTCTCCAGTCAAACACCTCAAAAGCGTACCATCATATCTTCGACGATATAATTCGCCATTAAAATGCAAGAACTTGGGGGCTCGTCTTCTTATCTCAGTTCTGTGCTTAACTTCTTCTGGGAGTTTGCCATTCTCAAGGTGATCGGGTTGTCTCCAATCTTGTTTTTCAATAACATAGGAATCATCTTCATTTTTCTGGCCTATAGCCTGATTGAATTGATCTTCCAGAATGAGTATCCACCTTCGGCAAACAGGAATATTTAATTGGTCAAGGTCTTGAATAGCGAGCGACACTGCTAGATTTGCCAATGCATCAGCTTGTTGATTCGAACTTCTTGGTACATGTTGAATGCTTGCTGCTTCGATGCTATTGAATAAAGTAAGAGCATATTCATGATAAGGACTTGAGGTCTTCCTTATTGACTTCATAATCTCTCAAGACTTGATGGATGATGAGTTTGGAGTCACCATATATTCGTAAACCTTGAAGTTTCATATCCCGAGCAAGTTCAAGACCAATAATTAATGCTTGGTATTCTGCTTTGTTGTTTGAACAAGGCTCTGCCAATGAGAAAGAGTATGAGAGAGTTTCGGAGTTTGGCGAAACGAAAACAATCCCTGCCCCCGTAGCTTGACGTTTTGCAGCTCTATCAAAGAATATTTCCCAAGAAGGGATTATGTTTACAAAGAAGACCTCCTTATATGGTAATTCTTCGGTTAACTCCCAATCAGTAGGAATGGAGTGATGAGCCAAGAAATCTGCTAAGGCTTGACCTTTGACTGCTTTCTGGGGGGTGAAGATAATATCAAATTCTGACAGGAGTAGAGCCCATTTTGCTAGTCTTTTTGATAGAACATGTCTTGACATAATATGTTTGAAGGGAACTGCTTTAGAGACAAGCTTAATAGTATGAGCCAACATATAATGCCTTAACTTTTTTGTAGCAAAAATAAGGGCCAGGCATATCTTTTCTATAGGAGCATATTTTAACTCTGCCCCCACCAGAGTACGACTCAAATAGTAACAAGCTACTTCTTTTCCGAATTCATTTTCTTGTGCAAGTAATGCCCCCAGAGAGTGTTCTTGTGCGCTTATGTAAAGTATCAAGGATATCCTTGGAGTCGGTGATGTCAGAACTGGTGGTTTCAAGAGATAGTCTTTAATATCCTGGAAAGCCTTTTGACATGCTTCATCCCATTTGAAAATAACATCCTTCTTCATGAGCTGGTGAAAAGGTGACATCTTCCAGAGAGGTTGGCTATAAACTGTATGATATAAGCCAAGTGACCTTGTAGGCTCTTAAGGTCATGAAGTGACTTGGGGTTGGGCATGTTGAGAATAGCATCAATTGTAGATTGGTCTATTTCAATGCCTCGATGCCTTACGATGAATCCAAGGAATTTTCTGGATGTAACTCTAAAGGCACATTTGAGCGGATTCATTCGGAGTTGATATCTTCTTAATCTATCAAAGATGAGACACAAATCATTCAGGTGCGATGACCTTTGTTGAGACTTCACGACTAGATCATCAACATAGCATTCTACGTTTTGGTGAAGAATATCATCAAAGATCCGTTGCATAGCTCGTTGATAGGTAGCTCCTGCGTTCTTTAGTCCGAAAGGCATTACTTTATAACAAAAGATGCCCTTTGGTGTGCGGAAAGCTGTGAGTTCCTCATCCTTAGGTGCCATTCGAATTTGATTGTATCCTGAGGAGCCATCCATAAAGGATAAAGCTTCATATCCCATCGTAGCATCCACCATAAGTTCGGTGATTGGTAAAGGGAAATCATCTTTCGGGCATGCATTATTCAAGTCTCTGAAGTCGACACATACTCTGATTTGCCCATTCTTTTTCTTCATGGGTACAACACTAGAGATCCAAGTAGGATACTTAACTTCTCTAATGAACCCTGTTTCAATGAGTTTGTTCGCTTCGGCTTCGATTTGCGGGATAAGTTCTGGGCGGTATTTTCTTTGGCCTTGTTTGATAGGATTAGCACCACGCTTAACAGCAAGCTGATGAACAACAATTTTAGGGTCTAAACTTGGCATTTCTTTATAAGACCAAGCGAAGACGTCCTTGTATTCTTGGAGAAGCTTGACATACTCGACTTCTTCGTTCGTTGTTAGAAGAGAACTGACGAATGTCGGTCGTGGCTCGTCTTCAGTGCCAAGGTTAATTTCTTTTAAATCATCCACAGTGGAGTAAGTGGACTGCCCCCCTTCTTCAAGGACCAGGGGTGCATCAGCTAACTCACTGTCTGAAGAAGAAGACGAGCAATCGTTGTAGTCAGTAGAAATAAAAATATGATTGACAGAAACAACGATTCTCTTTTTGGATGTAGAAGAAGAAGGCGTGTCTAAATTGGCAGATGTGGAAGTAGAGTCAGAAGCAGCAGCAATACTGATTGTCATAGGAGCATCGTGAAGAGGTGGAACTCGAAACCAGGTTAAACTGTTACACTGGAAAGAAACTTCTTGCCGATTTGAGATGGCATTGTAGTTGGCATGACGATTATAATGGATCCTGGGTGGGCGGGTGGGCTTTGCGAAGCCAAGTTCAAGTCATTCAAAGACTGATTGCCGTGGATGATTATTTGTCACGATTTCAGATTTGACTCTTGGTTTTTTTATCCTCTCAAATACTGAAGTTCGATTTAGCTTTGACCGGTGATGTATTTCAGGCATCTCATATTGTGCCATAAGTATTTCTTTCCTCTTTGCACGTCGTCTTTTTTTTGCACGTTGTCGTCTCAAATATTGAAGGTCTTCATCTGTGTTAGTGAGATACTGCTTTTCTACTGTGTCATCATCTGCATCATATAAAGCTTTTGCATAGTCTTCTTCATCTTGGGCTTCAATGAAGTTTGAGGACATAGTTTCCTTTGTGCTTGTTTTGATCACAATGGGGATTTGCTTAGCTCCAATGCCAGGTCGAGTTTGTGGTATACTTTCTCCAGCCAAGAAGAGCCGCTATTGGGTTTTAGTTAAACCGTAAGGGGCTGTTCGTGGTGGTAATGTACCTAAACGTTCAACATCTTTTGGAGTGAATCCAGCTTTGCTTAGGAGACTTGATGCTTCACTTCCCCATGTTCCTTCTGGCTTGAATGTAGAATTGCCCTTACTTGAGTTAGTAGCCAATGTTAGGCTGTGCAGCGGCAATACCAAGTCCTCTTTTAAAGTAATCAAGTTAGCGTCTGTAAAAGAGGTTGATAGCTTTGTATGCATCGGAGTGAATGGTGGCTGTCCTATCTTTCGGCTTCTTTGTGGCACGAAACTTAACATTGGAGCAGATTCAGCCATTTTCGTGGGATATCTATTAACATTCTGTTTTCCTTTGATACTCTTCTTTTGAAATGACACAGCTTGCTGATTTGATTTCTTTGGATAAAGGACATAAAAATCGAATTTCCCTGAAGGTTGGCCAAGTAGATCTACTTCCGGGTCACCGTTCCCATATCTTTGTTTGAGAGATTGTTGCGATGACTTCTTGTTTTTCCTTCGTCGATATTCATCATCTTCGTATTCCAGTTCCAGAGCCTCTTCAAGGCATTCGTCACATTCGCAATCACCAAACTGCGTTTGACGTTGGGCTGGAGGATTCGGAGAGACTGACTGATGGAGTTACTTCTTTTGCCTTTGTTTCTTGGAGAAAATTTGTAGCTTTGTTGGATGATGTTTCCTGTGGTAGAATTTGGCATCTGCGAGATAGGCTTCTGCTTCATTAAATGGTCTATCATCTGCTATAACACACTTCTCAATGCCCCCTTGGTGATATTTGAAACATTGATGTAGTGTCGATGACATTATTTTATTCATATGTAGCCAAGGTCTTTCGAGTAAGAGTCGATAAGATGTTTGACAGTTTATGACATGAAATAGAATCAGTGTCAAGTTCTCCGATTGACAACTTCAAACGTATGGTGCCCACAGCTGACTGTGCCCCTTGGTTGAAGCCTTGAATGATCAATTTGCTTTTAGAAAGTTGATCAATTTTTATGCCCAAGTCCTTCATGGTTTGACTAGGCATGATGTTGACAGCTGATCCACCATCTATCAATATACGAGTTACTGATTTTTCATTGATATAACCAGAAACATAAAGGGGTCGGTTGTGCAACCGTGCTCCCAACTGCAAATCTTCGTCAGAGGAGATAGTCATATCACATTGGACTGACTTTTCTACTTTAGTCTTCATTTGATGACTATCTGGGTCAGTTAGTGTCGCAGCCATAGCGTGGCGTGCATCTTCCGAAAGATGAAAAGCCTCTATAAGTGGCAAATGTAACATAGCTTCATCATAAGTAGCTGCGAGGTTTTCTTTGATCGGCTCAACATGAGATATATCATCTAACACTTCTGGAGGCTGAAGGGTTAATTCCTCATTTGATTCTTTCTCATGGACTTCTGCCGTATAGTAAGTTGACGAAGAGGATAAATCATTTTCGAAGAAATCTTCAGGAATGAAGTCTTTTAGTGTACGAGGTCCCAGGATGGCTTGATGTAGTATTTCTTCATCATTGACTGTAGGAACTTTAGACATACTTTTCTTTTGGTTTTTCTTCTTCAAAGACTTTTTGATGTAAGTCTTTTCGCTCATTCCCTTAGGCCTATCGAAGATTATCGGAGACTTTATAGAGGGGCTCGAGGGGTTCTTTTATTTCGAACCACCAAGGTCCATCCTTCCTTCTGTTCAGAATCCTCTTTTTCGAGGGGATAGTCATTCTCTTTTAGAGGCAAGGGGGCTTCTTTCTTTGGTAGACTTTAACAACTCTGAGTCGTGGTGCCTCCAACCTTGCAACCCGAGTAACATGCATATGCCCCTTTACTGAAGAGTGTTGCTTGTTGAGGAGGGCTGAAGTTTTTATCTTGAAAACTATCCTCTTCCTTGCTACTGGAATTTGAACTGGTGGGAGAGAACCGAAGACAATGGATGTCATGTTAGTTGCAACTATCTCATCAGAAGGCAACTCAATCTTTCCTTGACGTGCCAACGACATGATTTTTTCTTTGAACACAACATTTTTCGATAGGGTGACTCGCGACCCTATGATATTTGCAATATAAAGGATCATCAATCCTATTTGCTTATTCTGGTCTCTTGGATAAAGGTATTTCAATCATCTTCTCCTCCAAGAGTTGGCCAAACATGGCTGAGACTTCCGAGTCTGGAAAGGGATATTTCTTTGCTTGGAGCTCTTCTAAGGTCATCCGGGGTGGCCTTTGCTGTGGAGACTCAGGAGTAGGCTTGGTGTTGTCTGGTTTATCTTTCACTTTCAAGGGTTTTGAAGGATTTCCCTGATCACTAGGGATATAGTGCCTTCCAGACTTAGTCAAATTTTTGGTTTTCTGCCTTTAGGTAATATTTCGATGTCTACAGACCCCCCCCCCCCCCCCCCCCCCTCCACACACACACACACACACACACACACACACTCAACACACACAACACCACTCCAAAAGCAACAACCAAAATGCTCCTAGTTGGCCGCCTACTACTAATTCCAGAAAGCATATTGGGCAAGTCTTGAATACCCAAAATACATTAGTATGATCATTATTCCTCACGCTATTGCGAAGAAATCAAAGGAAACAGGCTTGTAAAACATATGGTCAGTTGTCTTTCAATTAGTCTTTTGTGATCAATGATCCAACTAATCAGTAGGGTGTATGGAGTCATGGCTTCATTTCTATCAAATTTCTCCTAAATGAGATGATTGTCCGCTCATACAATGCAAGGTTATTTGCTATGTGGTTATGAAAACTTTGAAGGAGCTTTAGCTAGAAACTTCATAATTTCATGACGATGAGACTGTACTACAATGGTTCACAAGATTGTTGGTGCAAGAGACTAGAAGAGAGAGAGAGAGATGAACACGTTTCGCAGTTTTGCCCTAGTCACACTAACCTCGGAGTCACACCGAGAGGCCTTCGACTCACACAAAGAAGATGAAGTTCAACATGACTAATTTTTTTTGTTCATCAATAGCCTAACAGAAGGGTGCCCTTAGAAGTTTTATATAATACCTCCAGGGGATGCAAAATCCTAATGGACCATATAAAGGTCGGATAACCCTTACAAGTTGGGTTTTACATAAATGTAGAAATTATGCCTAAAATAGATAAATGTTTGAGATTTCGATTTTGTGTCTGGTTTTGGTCTTGACCGAAATCGAAATTTTGGAAATTTTTTGAAATGGTAAGAAAGGGCCGAATTTGTGGATTTTTTTTTGAAAATTTTAATTTAAGTCTTTTATAGTTGTGCACATATATTTACTTGAATTATTTGAAGAAAACATACACCAAACACATAATAAGCTTGCATAGACCATGATAACCAAGGTGAATACCAGTAAACTAAAAGCAAAACTTGATTATCACCATATATTTACATAAATTTACATTGTTTACGTCACGAAGAAGACAATCACTCTTCTTCGCTCGTCCAAGTCAACTCTTCTTCGCTCGTCCAACTGAAAGATCTGGCATATTTAACCACCCCCCCCCCCATATACACGTGCCCCACAAGTTTTTTACCTAAATTTCAGTGAAATACACAAAATTTTGTCAACATTCATACAAAATGGCAACTCAACCAAGGCCTTACTAATTTTCGGTCAAAATTTCATCAAAATGCAGCGAAGCATACAAAAACCCTCCGAAATGCATTGAATTTGATCGAAATATAGACTTTCGGGGTTTTGCACAAGCCTTTCGTTTTGGTGGCGACCAAAACCGAAATTTCGGATTGAAATTTCATAATTTTGGTTGAAATCTCAATCCATGAAATAGATCCGAAAATGCATAAATAAGTGTCAAAATAAAACAAAAGATAACCCATGACCTGAAGTCTAACCGAATCACAAGGATAAAGACAACCTTTATTTCCTAAAGATAAATATAACCTTCCTAGTTTGAATCCTAACTATATCCCAAAGGATTTAGATTATTCAAACTTACCAAATTCGACTAACTCTTAATTTTAAAAATAACCCAAATAATTATCCCAAAAATAACTAAGTATTCTAGTAGATATCTGCTAGTGCATCGAGATTTGTGCAGGAAAGATGAGCCTTTTGATGGTCCTCATCAATCACTCCCACTTTAAAAGAACTTGACCATGAGTTCTGCGAAGTCAAATCCGAATTCGAGTGCGTCAGTATCTGGAGGATCCTAAAAGCATCTAGACGACATCTGGAGTTGGTGGTGGATCCCTAGGTGCGGATGGCACGACTCATGGTAATGATCTTATGGATCCCACATAAAGTATCTATTGAAGCTCAGACCACAAGCAACCTTGCCGATGAGCACGACTAATAAAGCTCTCCTTCGGGAGGTGTTGTAGCAGTCTAGCAGACTGATCCAGACATTTCAGCGTTGGCTACCAAGTAGAATCAGAGGATCATCTGAGGTGCTGCAGGAGAATCCAATATGAGAAAGTCGATTTTGCATGGTGTCTTAGGTGCCGATAGCTTTATTGGGAGTGGAGGCATTGCGATAGTTGGAATGTCCATCAGTGGATCCTTCAGAATTGCTACTGGAAGTAGCTGCTCGATAGAGGGTGCTTGCTTTGCAAGTACATGCAAGGATGGAAGTGCTGAATCCACCTGTGGGAGCACTGAAGATGGAGACCCGATTGATGGGGAAGGCACCATTGGAGGTGATTTGCGATGTTTGATACGTTTTTTGGTATGCCTTGTGTACTCCAACTCCTTCTCGTTATCATCCATTATTGACTGAACTTAAGTCGTTCTTCATGTGTACTCTCACAGAAAGTAGATAGAATCACTAAAGAAATGATTGAGCTGGAAGATTCCGATTATATGCTCGAGCCTCGATGCGTATTGCTTTGTCTACCTCCCAAGAACAAGTTGGGAAGAACACGACACGACTCTACTAATTCAAATAGGTAGGTGTATGTGTATCATGTATGTTAGCATCTTGGATGGATCATTCTGACCATAGTCTCTACCATAAGGTGGATTGAGCTCTAGATACTGAGGGAATAAACCTCACTAACTATGCAGTCAAAGTCGGTAGTCGGCCCCTAGTTGGCCCTTGGCCGACTAGGACTAATTCGGGACTAGTCGGCCAAAACTTATTCTAACTCCTCCTTCCTCCCTAACCATATATGATATATGAACTAGCATAAATGTCAATAAGTATAAGATATTAGTCGGTCAATAACAATGCATGCCTTCAGACTTCACAGCATGGGTATAAATACATAAGTAATAGAACACAACTGTATTGACTTCATTTACATGTCAGAAGACTTAGAACTAAGAATTCATCACAATATTTGTTTGCTGATGTTTAATCTTTGAACCCCAATTTTGATTATAGGGTTATATAGATATCAACAAATACAAAATAATTATTTATCTATGTTTTTATCTCAAATTCTCAGGTCCTCAATATATGATTATAGGGAAGAGCCATAGTTGTGACTCAAGACTTTGAGGCAATGCAAAAAAATCCAAACAAAATTGCTTGCAAAGACTCTTTAAAAAAGAATGTTGTCTGGGGACTAGTCCCAGTCGTTAGTCGGGGACTCTTCGGGATTCCGTCTAGCTATGAAAGAATCAGAATTAGTCGGTCGGCATAATACCGCTTGGGTACTAGTCATCGACTAGTCCCGATTTTGATAGCATAGCTCACTTATGAAACCTATGAAGAGTAACCATAGTTGGATCAATCACTATGGTCGGATATGGTGAATTAGGCTATACCAAACTGATACAGGACGGGAGGAGGGGTCCTACAAAATAGAATATGGCAAAATTTGTTTTCAATTCAATGGTAAATTCTAGGGCCTTTCACGAGGGAAAGTCTAGGATTTATAAAGTTTAGTTTAGATCAAATTTGGAAGAGATTTGTACAACGTTTGTTGGGGTTTTAATGCTCAATTGTAGGTATTTCCAAGTTTTCGGTAAAAGAGGGTTACATTTTAAGATTCAGGTTTTGCAAGGGATTGATGTGCTAAAAATTGTGTGTGTGTGTGTGTGAGAGAGAGAGAGAGAGAGAGAGAGAGAGAGAGAGAGAGAGAGAGAGAGAGAGACTTAAGCAAAGATGATTTTTTTTTATTCATCAATGGCATAACATGATGACTGCCCTCAAGAGGTTTATATAATACCTCCAGGATACAAAAACCTTCATGGACCTAATTGTTTTTTGAAATAACCGTTACAAATTGGGTTTTACATCAATGCATAAATCAAGCCTAAGATATGTCCGCAAAATGAATATACAAATGTGACAAAATAAAGCAAAAGATGACAACCCCTGATTTTATCCTTAACCAAATCTTAAAGATAAAGATAACCTTCCTAGTTTGAATCCTAGCCAAATTCCAAAGGATTTTTTATTATTCAGACTTACTAAATTAAACTAAATCCTAATACTGAAAATAACGCAGATAATTATTCCAAAAATAACTAAATATTCAAGTAGATATCCGCTAGTGCATCGAGATCCGTCCGGGGAAGATGGAGCCGTCTGATGGTGCCCATCACATCAAGTCACTGTAATATTCTGCTCTTAGTTTATACTCCTATGGCGTAAGACACCATCAGAATGGAAGCATACTATCAGTATTTGCTTCTTTGCATGTAAAATGGATCCAGAAAATAATTTTTATTTATACTGTTGGCAATCAGTTTTTTGTTCTTTGTAGATTTCTAAATGCATGTCGTAAGTCCTCATAAATCTAGATAGTTTGGTGAATTAGAATTCGAGCCCGTATTACAGCTCGTGTTTCTAGGTGTTGATTGAAATGCAAATGGGTAAGGTGGACCCATATCTAAGTTTTGACTGGCTTGACATGACCTAACTCAAACTCGAAAACAGATTGGAGTGCAAACTGGTAGGGTGGACCCATTTGTATATTTAGAATAAAACATTTCTAATGAATTTGCCAACATGTACAACTAAATGCATCCTGAGTAAGTGAAAATATTGGTTAGTAAATCAGTTGAGATCCTATTGCAATTAACATCCTGGTCTAATGATTTATCATCGAATTTTTAATATGTTAAGATGTGTATATACACTTCTCAAGGGCTTAGGAGTTTCACAATTCTCAGGTGAACATCCAACTTTTTATTAGTATTTTTTTGCTGACCTTTGCACATATTTCATTGCGTTATATTTTTAAGTTTTCTGCCAGTGTCTCAATTTTATTTTATAATCCCAAACTTGATTAAGTTTTGGGTTGATAGTCTATTAGTATCGTGTTCCTTCTCTTCTAGTTCCTTTTTTAATCATTGTAGGAGTTGCTTTCGTAGATGTATCTGAAATAAAATATACTTGAGTTATCGCTCACCGAACCATTCTTGTAATGCATGTGATATCTGTAAAACTAGATTATTGCATATTTTAGTAAATTCAAATTGTAATAAGTGGTAACAATTTTCAGAAGTATAAAATGTCTAAAAATAGTTGGGGGATTCTTTGTGACTGATTTATTATACCTTGCTTTCCTGTAAATTAATGTTTAATCGTTTATAATTCATCTTATGGCAATTATTATTTCTTTCATGTTAATTAAATCCTTTTTTCATGCTTGTGGTAGCAGGTTCAGAGTTAAATACTGCAGAAAATGTGGGACCTTACCTTCACAATGATATCCTTTCTTTGAATGGGCTGAATTTCACCTGTGAGAAGATAGATCCTCTCTATTCTGGACAGGAACCTTCCCAGGTGGAGACTTTCCCTGCTGTTCCCGAGCCTAAACCTACTGTGAAGAAGCCTTCTAAGCCAAAGTGGCTCAGATTATAAACTGTCATAAGGGTGAGTTTCTTCTTTCACCATTGGTTCCATTACTTTGAATCTAAAGAGTGACATTATTCTTTTTGTAGGGAACCTGTTCGATTGGCTCGTCTTAAAAAATAAAAAGATGTGGGACAAATGAATCTGCTTTACTAATTTGATAACTTTTTTTGATTTAAAATATGATGATGCGTGATAATCGAGTATTGTTGCACGAATTTGTATAAAGTTAATACACAAGATTGCACCATGTGTGATTGAACTTGTGATAAACAGAAGAAGGTTACTTCTTTCGATGGACCAACCAGATAAGGATAATTTAAAGACATGCGGCAGCAATTTGTATCATCCTATATAGAGATTCACACAAGATTTAGCATTTTGTCTTATTGTTGATGAAGTAGTTGATAAAACGATGTGTAGAGATGAGTTATCAGCACATGGTTTCTATTGGATTGGAGAAAGCTTATGAAAGAGTTCTAGGAGAGGTAATTTTGGTGGATGCCAAGATAAAAAGGCATTTAAAATATTGACATTGCCAAGGACACTCATAAAGGGAGAGTGACTAGTTTGGTCGAGGTTAACAAAGACAGGCATTCCAAAAGCATCAGTAGGGACACTCATATAAGGGAATATTGACTTGTTTTAGTAGTTTTTGTTTTGGCAAAGCTTAACAATTTAGGAATAAAGGTTGTTTTGTTGACTTGGGAGCTATATGACATTATTAGCAATAGATTATTGGCTATAATATTGGTCTTAGATGAGGAAATTATTAATGTAGTTAATGCTTATGCACTACAAGTAGGGCTTGATGAGAATGTTATGAAGCAATTTTAGGAAGAGATGGATTGATTAATGAAGGAATTCCAGAGGGTGAAAGGATATGTATAGGTGGCAATTGAAATGGCCATCTTGGGGGAAGTAATAAAGGATATGAGAGAGTACATGGGGGACAAGGTTCTGAAGATAGAAATGCAATTGGAGATTCTTTACTAGAGTTTGCGATGGCCTATTGACCTAGCAATAGCAAATACTTATTTTAAAAAGAGAGATGAACATTTAATTACTTACAAAAGTGGATCAAATGCGCACATATACATTATTTTCTAGTAAGAAGAAATGAAAAATCCAGATGCAAAGATTGAAAGGTGAGAATGTTTGACAACACAACTAGTAATTTTGGATGTGTATATAACAACAAGAAGATAAGAAGAGAAGTTAAAATAAACCCAAGAATAAGGTGATGGAATTTAAAAGGGAGTGTTGTGAATCTTGTGATATCCTTTAAAGAGAAGTTAGTAAATGAGGGGAAATAAAATAATTTGGTTAACTGGTTTGTTTAATAAAATCTTGACAAATCACGGTTCTAAAAAGCGTTTTGGGCACCTGCCTAGACGTTTTATGGCTTAGACTGAACCGTCTAAGTTGGGACCACTTTATTTGGCGTTCAAAGGAGAAAGGTCATCGATGTGATAGTCGGATGCTATCATCTCTTTTTTTCTTCTGCACACACTGAAAGGCGCACAATTTCATTGTCAGTGGCTACAGACACACTTTCATTGCTTTCTTGCTTGTTGTTAAGCTTTCATTCTTTTTCCACTTGAGCTTTCGGCATTCCTTCTTTTCATGCTTGAGCTTTTGATATTTTTTCTTCATATGCCCATTCTTGCCACAGTGAACGCAAGTGATGCCCTTCCTTGACTTTGATTTTACTTTTGACTTGTCTCGATCTTGAGAATATAGGTTCTTGCTTCTCCCCCTATTCTCGGCAACGCAAGCATGCAAATGGGAAGAATCCAATGACTTTCTTCTAATTTCTTTATTCAAGGGACTAGTCGTTACTTGGCTCATGGATAGAACCCCATTGACAGTGGACTTGCTAAGAGGAATCACCAAGGCCTCCCAACTATTCCAACTATCTGGCAACAAGCTAGGAAACAATAAAGCCTGAAGCTCGTTGTCCAACACTATCTTCATGGAAGCCAACTGGTTAACAATATTGAGTCTCATTTTAAGTGCTCGATAATAGAACCTCCCTCTTTGATCTTCAAATTGACAAGCTTCCAGATCAAGAATGATTTTTTGTTGCGGTCTTCCTCTCGTAGAGTTCTTCAAGCTTATTCCATAGACTACATGTCGATGTCTCATTCTACATATGATGAAAAACACTATCATCCACCCATTGTCGAATGGTGCCGATAGTCTTGCGGTCTAGCTTCTTCCAACCTTCGTTGGACATGGCCTCAGTCTTAGCTGCATCACGTTCGACCATGGCAAATAGGTCTTTGCAATAGAGAAGGTCCTCCATCTTTGGTTTCCAAATCATCCAATTGTTGCCATCCAAACTGATCATTTGAACACCGTTAGTGGACATCTCCATTTCAACACATGACATAACAAACCAAAGCTTTGATACCACTTGTTGAGAATGCATGCCAATTTCCTCAATGTGTTGATATGGGGACTAGGCAATCATCCAGACAAAAAAGTATAGTAGAGCAAAGACGAAGAGACCCTAGATTTACGTGGAAAAACCCTTCGAGATGAAGTGAAAAAACCACAGGGACGGGGTGAGGAATCCACCATGTGAAATGTGTATGGAAAAACCCTTTGACATGAAGTGAAAAAACCACAGGGTGAGGAATCTCAAGTCGATCAACCGTAGCTTGAGGCACTCACAACACTCTCACGTACACCCACTCATCTCTCTCTCTCTCGCACTCATCCACCCCTTTTTCTCTCTCTTTTACTCACTAGAGAGGAACTCCTACACTACTCTTGTGTAGACTTTGATTGGAATCACCCCAACGCCCATCTTCCCTCCTTTATATAGACCGGGCTGCCCTTTGGTCTTCCCAAGAATCCTAAATGAACAACACTACCTTCCAAGCTCCACCCACCATCCAAGATCAAGGTGCATGAAGATGACCCCATGGGAAGTGAAAAGGCACAAGGAACAAATAGATGGCAGCAAATAAGCGCGTGCACCATGCAATAATGACCCAAGTCAAATTTCACGGGGTCCGAAGCTAGTGTGGGCTGCACTCCTCAGCACGAGAAGGAAGCCGTGCCCAACATTTTTAATGGTTTAATCCTCAGGCTGCTGCGGAGGCACATTGAGCCATTGAGGCAACTACCTAGGGTTTAAATACCTTTTGACTTTGACTGCCTTGGCACTTCAAAATCCTTGCTCTCGAAACAGCAATAATCAGAACATTTTCCGCTGCTCCAAAATATTATTATTGTTCAGTCTGTGTCCGATGTCGAATCATTTCATGTCTCATATTTGACTAATTCAAGTTGTTGCTTGTGTTTGGTTGTCTGTTGCAGAAGCTAGATTACGAGGAAGCCGATATTCTGTTCGCCATTGTGTCGTCTACCAGAGCCTTCCCATAATGTCCGTATATACTATGAGAATTTCTATAAGCTGTAATGGACTTGCACTTAAACCTGCACAGGTTCAGGCTCAGGCTCAGGCTCAGGCTCGGGCGTGGAACTTCCGAGGAGTATGTAATTACAATCACAATCTATATACATGAATGGAGTTGTGTAATTAGATATGGAATTTGAACATGCTTCTTTCTCTTCTTCATTGTTTTCGGTTGTGTTAAGAGTGTGTACATATATTCTTAGTCTTTGTATTATAAGCCTCTCTTTCTAGTATGCTCATCTTTGATGACCCCATCCTCTGTATAGTCATACATAGGGCCATTGACCCAATGAGTGGTCCCAACTCTCTCTCTCTCTCTCTCTCTCTCTCTCTCTCTCTCTCTCTCTCTCTCATTGGGGCAATGATATAGTATATGACCGCACTGAGTCTTGGGTCACTACCCGAAAGAGGCTAATAAACCTATACAAAGACTGAGAGTATATATATGTACACTAATAATTTGGTTGGACTTGAAGTTGGTTGGTTTATTGGTACGTAAGAGACATCATATGTCACAAGAGCTGAGAGGCATGCTTCCATATACCCTCTTGAGAAGCCAAGTCTGATTGCATGACTTGGTTTTTCTCCAAAGCTTTCTTTTCCTGGGAATTGGAATTCTGGGTGTTGCAAGTCCCAGGAATTGGGCCCATTCTACCACGAAGCCTCCAAGATAGTGCTAATGTCATGAATGAAGCAGGATTTCCAATTTCTAATGCATTTATTCTCTCCCCCCCACCCCCTGCGGCCCCGATATACTCCTCAGGTTGCTATCTTAAAGAGTTTCCTTTCGTGGTCCAACATTCGGAACTGAATGTGATTCATCCGTCGCCGTGCTTGCATCCAAGGCTAGGTGCGATTTGCCATTCAATGGTGAGTGCATCGAACGGCTGGGAAATGTATGTTGCACCACATCAGCCCCTACATCTGTTCCACTGAACATTTACTCCCATAGAGCAATTTTATTGCGGAGGGGTTTTGCTCCGTTCCCTCGTATGTAGGAGAAAAGGGAGCAATGTGATTGTTTGTAATGTGATTGTAATCAGGGTATGAGTACAAGGCATGGGTCGTGGCTGTGTGTAAAGTATAATCGGACGTCTCTCTATTTTTTCATCAACGATCCAGATGCCCCACTTCGCATCCGGAGCAAAGACACCCCGAAGCAAAAAAAAAAAAAAAATCCCCATCTGTACGGGAAAAAGAAAGCAATGAGAAGTCCACTATACATGTTTGTATAGGAAGGCCCAAGGGGAAAAGAAAAGAAAAAAAAAAATGTAAGCCCAAATTTTTCTACCATTTTAAGGAAGAAGCTATTTTAAATCCAGATGTACATAGATTCTGATGCTACATCCAATCACAACCGTCTGATACACCCACCTGCTATCCATGAATCACACTCACCCTAACCAATAGGCATCATATCGCTGTGATTGGATGGCTGTCAGGATGTATGTGCATTCCCATGTACACATAGATTTGCTTAGTTACGCATCATCTACTCGGCTTAATCATATAGTAATCTCATAGTGACCGTTGCATTGGGAGGATTTCAAACTAAAGAGAGAACAATAATGACAGATAATCACTTTTAAATCATGTAAAAAATAATTTTTTTTTGTTTTTAAAATCACAGTAATCTCCCAATGATTGAGAAATTTCCATACTTAATTGGGAGGATTTTTTTATTTCATCCGGATCAGTAGTTTCCCCAGTAATGCTATTTAACCAACGCCCCATCCGGATCAGTAGTTTCCCGAGTAATGCTATTTAACCAACGCCATAGCCAACCCCATCACCAACTTGTATAGGTGGCATCTCTTGATTGGCGGGACTATGGGCCATTGTATGAACTAGCTGCCGTTGGCCCGCTGGCAACCGCTGACCACCACCACCCCGTCAACCACAACCTACTGCCAGTAACCACCCCCCGTTGGTCGCCTGCCACCACCCGTCGCCACCACCGGCAGGGTGTTGGCCGACGACGGTGGGTCGCCGATGGTGGTGGCATACCCTCTAGGGTTCATCCCATGGCCTATAGTCCTGCCAATTAGGAGATGCCACCTATGTAGGTTGGTGATGGGGGTTGCTATGACGTATGTAGAAAAATCGTTTTTTAAAAGGTAATTTTATTTATACCCCAAAATTGCATGCCATGTTTTTGTTTGGATAGTCTGGATTCATCTTCGCACCTCCTCCGCCTACGCCTACTCAAAATCATCCTGATGACAAGAATATCCCCTCCTCATACCCCATATCTAACCCCATTTCGTAACCCCCTTCCCTTGTTGTGGCGGCAAGCACCCCAAACTCCCCCCCCCCCCCCCCCCAAAGTGCAACAGAGATTCAGAGAGGAGAGGTGGGGGAAGCGTACTCTGTCTCTGGCGAGCATCCTCCCGTCCGGCATACAACTGGTGAGCATCCCCCCCGTCCGGTGCACGAACCGGTGAGCATCTCTAGGCTCCGTTTCCGAAGGCATAGGGTGAGTTAGGACTTCAGTGGCGGTGGAGAGATGGAGGAGGGAGGAGGAGAGAGAGGATGTGGGGGAAGCGGGCTCGACCACTGGTGAGCATCTTTTCGTTTGGCGCATGAACCAACGAGCATCCCTGGGCTTCGTCTTGGCAGCTCTAGGGTGGGTTAGGACGTCAGTGGTGGTGGGGAAGATGGAGGAGGGAGGAGGTGGCTTCGACGTCGGGCTCAACGAGCTTAGACGGCGGCTCCGGTGGTGATGGGGAAGGAGGAGGAGGGGAAGGAGGAAAGTGGTAGCGGCTTCGACGGTGGCGTCTCCAGTGGTGTGGAAGGGAAGGAAGGAAACACGTGGGGTAGTTTGGGGTTTTGGTTAAAAGCGGTGAGGTGGAAATCTATTTTTTTAAAAGGTAATTTTATTTATACCCCAAAATTGCATGCCATGTTTTTGTTTGGATAGTCTGGATTCATATTCGCACCTCCTCTGCCTACTCAAAATCATCCTGATGACAAGAATACCCCCTCCTCATACCCCATATCTAACCCCATTTCGTAACCCCCTTCCCTTGTTGTGGTGGCAAGCACCCCAAACTCCCCCCCCCCCCCCCCCCCCCCCCCCAAAAAAAAAAAAAAAGTGCAGCAAAGATTCAGAGAGGAGAGGTGGGGGAAGCGTACTCTGTCTCTGGCGAGCATCCTCCCGTTCGGCATACAACTGGTGAGCATCCCCCCCGTCCGGTGCACGAACCAGTGAGCATCTCTAGGCTCCGTTTCCGAAGGCATAGGGTGAGTTAGGACTTCAGTGGCGGTGGAGAGATAGAGGAGGGAGGAGGAGAGAGAGGATGTGGGGGAAGCGGGCTCGACCACTGGTGAGCATCTTTTCGTTTGGCGCATGAACCAACGAGCATCCCTGGGCTTCGTCTTGGCAGCTCTAGGGTGGGTTAGGACGTCAGTGGTGGTGGGGAAGATGGAGGAGGGAGGAGGTGGCTTCGACGTCAGGCTCAACGAGCTTAGACGGCGGCTCCGGTGATGATGGGGAAGGAGGAGGAGGGGAAGGAGGAAAGTGGTAGCGGCTTCGATGGTGGCGTCTCCAGTGGTGTGGAAGGGAAGGAAGGAAACATGTGGGGTAGTTTGGGGTTTTGGTTAAAAGGGGTGAGGTGGAAATCTATTTTTGGAAGGAAACCGGGTATGTGAAGTAGTTTTGAGGTATGAATAAAAGTTTTCTTTTGTAAGTCCCACCCATCCTGAGCCCGTCAGTGTTTTAACACGAGTTTAGATCTCCCCTATTCAGTCGGCCCTAGTTGGTTGGCCTGCACGATGGCAAGCGACCCGAAAGTGAATCGTACTCACATTGCATATAGAGGTGGCAATCCATTGGGTTCGGGTTGGACCCTCTCCCTATCCATACCTATTCGGATATGGCAGCGTCCATACCCGACCCATACCCATTCGGATAGAAAAAGGTCCATGCCCAATAAGGTTTCTGTTCAGGTTCCGTGTATGAATTAGATATAATTTTATCTCATTTTATCTATCATATATGTAATTACTTGAAGAAAAAAAATCAAGATATTACAATGTAATATTAAGAAGCTATTTTGGTTTCTTATTATAGTGGTTTTAATAGAGTTCAAATTTGGGTAGGGATGTGAGCTTGTTTAGAATTTGGATATATGACAATGAACTTGGAGTCGAACTGTATTATCTATCATCCACAAGTTATAGAGGCAATCGGTTTCAGGTATGGATATTGAGGTATCCATACCCATACCTAAAAAATTAATCGGGTAGGGTTTCTATACCCATGTCCTATCCAAACCATGTTTCGTGTTTCGATACAAAATCTGTACCCATACCCGATGTTTCGGGTCGGATTTTGATCGGGTTTCGGAGTCGCCTTCTGGGTGTGACCGCAGTCGGGTCGGGTCGGGTTGTGAAAGTGGATGGTCGCCCGGGTCGCACACTAGTCCGTCTTTAAAGCAAGACCCCGTGCAGCATCCAGACCGGTGCCGCCGTTCTATGCGGTCGGACAGCGAGGGGATGAGATGAGGCTGGTCTCGCCTCCGCCCGGCTGCTGTCTGCTTCCCTCCCAACCGAACGCCGCTCGCGTGTTCGCTCATATTCCCCTTCGAGCAGCGCCGCCTGTTGCTTCCCTTCGAGCGGCCGAGGGTGCCTCCGGTCGGGGGACGCAACGAGCCAGCACCCGCTGGCGCCCTTCAGGTAAAGAATTGATGTAAGTTTGCTTCTGCTTCAACTCTATTGTGATCTTTGGATGATTTCATCTGGGTTTCGGTTCATATGCTGATTTGGTTGTTAACAAATGGTTGGATTGTTTTGTAGGCTAATTGGGGTTTATTCATCATTTTGTTTTCAATTATGTAAGAATTTTGTAGTGTGCAAAGTGTTGGAGGATTAGTCCCACCTCGGTAAAGTAGAGGGCGGAAACGATCCTTATAGGTTTTGGGATAGAGGAAATCTCACACAAAGTTGATACTCCACAGTAGAAGCAGTCCTCCGAAGCCTGTCCTGACAAAAGCAAGCCATTGGCTCAATTTCAGGAGATGCTGGGTGTTGGGATTCAACCGTTTGTGCCGGGAATGAGGTTGTCGATCAGGGATGGAAGTTTTGGGAGGTCAAGGTGTCTTTCGATCGCTGCCATTAGGGTCATGGATTATCCATGAAGAGCACTAGTAGCAAGAAGCTTCTATTTTTGAGGAAGTCTTCTTCGACACTAAATAGCCATGGCAACCCCAGATAACTCTCGCTTGAATCGGAAGTCATTAGCCGCAACTATGAGTTTAGCTGGTTTTTCGAGTCGGATGAGATTTGGAAAGCTTCCTAGTTCACAATAGGTCTCCTAAGCACTGTATATACTGACAACCCCCTGATAATTCACTTAACTGTGAGAGTACTTGAATTTTTTTTTAAGAAAAAATCGACGGGTGTCCAAAACCTTTCGGGCAATGGACCCAATTTGGGCTCAGACTAATCCCTCTGGGAATGCACACCGACCCATTCGGAAGTTTCCTTACGCACTCCTGGGTAACTCGAGGGGGGAGAGGATTGGACCCACAACGGCCTCACTAAGCATCGATTGCTTACCAACTCCCCTATCGGCTTTGCCCTAATGGATCGATTTTGGCTGGAACTTGAAACCATGGTTGTCAGTATCTTGCGATACACGATATGATACGTACGATACGATATGGGAGAAAAACCATATGATATGGGCGTGCGTATTGTTTTTCATAGTATAATACGATGCACAATCTGATATGTACGATACGTGATATGATACGATACAATACCCTCCTCATCGGCGGTGGCTGATGTTGGGCTGGGGTGCGATGCACTGGTCGGCGATAACTGCGTTCAAGCTAGGGTGCAATGCACCGGCTGGAGCCCCACCTCCTCCCTCCCCACCGCAGTGGCTTTCATCGGGATGGGGTGTGTTGCACCGGTTGGTGGTGGTTGCCGTTAGGATGGGATGCGATGCATCGACCGGGGCCTCGCTGCCTCCAGTCGCCTCCCCGATCTAAGGCCACCTCACAGATCTCCGGCCACCTGAGCACCTACTGCACCTCACCTGCCCGATCTTCGGCCACCGCTGCCTCCAACCACCTCCGTGTGCTCGAGAGAGAAAGGAGAAGGAGAGGCCTGTGGGCAGTTTTGGGTTTCTGAAGAAAAGCGAGGACTTTTCATTAAACGAAATGTCTAGTTGTCCTACGCCTTGGACATTTCTTATGTCAGGGATTGATCACCAACTAACCCTTCTTTTAATTATGTAAATATTGCATAGGATTTTTTGTACTTGTATAACAAGAGAAAAAAAAGAAGAGAACTTGTACCAGGTGTAGTATTATCTAACCCTAACCCTAAGCTCAACACAATCACCCCACTTAAACCTATACCCTAATAACCCTTAATCCATTCTCACCCTCAAAGTTTTATTAGGACCGTGGTTAGCGGCTAATTGGATTTTGGGATTTGACAAGTTTCTTGACAAGATAACAATTTACATTTTAATATTCCTGAAAGTAGTTTTATGAGCATACTCTGCATACTAGTTTTGCTGGAAATTACTTGGACATTAGTTTCCTTTTTATTTTTCCAGTTATGTCGTTATCATGTATCCCATTGTCAACTTTGTGACAAAAAAGCGTGAAAAACCCATGTTCATACCTGCATGTTTTAACATGACATTGCATGTGGTTATTATGTTGATGATCTTCCATAGTGATATTTAACTGATAGAGGGATACTTTCATACATGTATCTTTTATCAGTCTATAACATTTCTTCATACTTTGTGTTACTTTTTATTTTTGACATGGATAAGTAGTATTAGTGAGGCAGATACAAGTTGGACAGGTATCAATGCATCACATATCAATGCATCACAAGTTGTTAGTGAGTCATTGAGTTCTTTTGAGCATCAATAGCCATGTGACCTTATAGGGATGGTTGAGCACAGAACTTTACAACTGATCAATGAAATTTGCCAATACAATACTTCACATTCTCCTATTTTGGCAATTTTTTTGACAAAATAGAAAGAACATACATATAGACTCGCACAACTAGGATCAAGTCAAAGCCTAAGATGAAGCTGCAGTTACTGAGTTAATTCAAGATCAATTGCAAGCTCAACCTACGCCCTGCCTAGTCTCAACTTTAGGATTCATATAAGTGACCCTAGAACACCTACTCACAGTTTTTAGTGCTGGTGTGCCTTTCTTATGGGTTGGCGCTGATGATTTTATTGACTATTTTGATTGGTTTAACATAAACATCCATTTTGAAACCGCGTGGTTTTCTAAATTTATTTTTGTTAAAATATTTTGCGAAGGATCTTTAATGGCAGGTTTGGATGTTGTGAAAATGTTGTGCGTGCATATGTTTTTGCACATGTGGCCTGTGCAATTAAAGTTTCATGTGGTTAGGTGAAACATCATTTGCACAGCTTTATGTGCAAAAGCTTTACAAATTTTACCTATGTTTTGCACACGTCACACGACTCACACCCCATTAACCAAACAACTCTAATATGTTTATACATGTGTTTTCGAAAACACAGGTCAAAAAAATAGCAACCAAATAAGGCCTAAATGTTTTTGAAAAATCTAGTGAAAGGCCTAGACTTTATAGTCCAATCAATAGGGCTCAACTGGTGGATCGATCAGGTTCTTTGACATAATGGTTGTACCTACTATTTGCTGATCGTACATGCTATGGTGGATTGATCAGACTCGTCTATCAGTTTTTGATACTTCGTGTTGGCATATTTCATTCAGACAACACTGGATCGGGCAGAATATTTTCATAGAGTTTTCATGTTCAGTTGGACCTGTTAGGAGACGACGGCTAGGGTTTGGAGAGGAACAGTATGATTCCATTGAGGGACTCAAGCCCAATATATGTACAGTAAACCCGACCCGACTATACAGTAAACCCGACCCATTATATTTACATTAACACTCCCCCTCAAACTCACGGTGGATCATGAACCGAGAGTTTGCCTAGAAAATGTCTGAAGCGAGCAGTCGTAAGTGGCTTCGTCAGAAAATCAGCAGTCTGCTCCGATGAGGGAATGAAAGGCAGGGAGATGATGTGATCGATAAACGCCTGGCGAACATAATGGCAGTCAACTTCAATATGCTTTGTTCGCTCATGGAAGACCGGATTGCTAGCAATCTGAATAGCACTCCGGTTGTCACAGAAAAGAGGGGTCGGCCCGGATATCACCACTCCCAAGTCAAGCAGAAGACGTCGAAGCCAGACAATCTCGGCGGTGGTGGAAGCCATAGCCCTGTATTCGGCTTC
The DNA here is from genome assembly GCA_947650365.1 of Chamaelirium japonicum. Classification (NCBI taxonomy): domain Eukaryota; kingdom Viridiplantae; phylum Streptophyta; class Magnoliopsida; order Liliales; family Melanthiaceae; genus Chamaelirium; species Chamaelirium japonicum. The sequence continues at coordinate 22,114,817 of OX393556.1, forward strand.
GGTGCTGGAGCGAGCAACAGACTCCTGCTTCTTGCTGCGCCATGAAATCAGTGAGTCACCCAGAAACACACAGTATCCTGTAGTAGATCGACGAGTGTCTGCATCTCCTGCCCAATCTGCATCTGAGTAGGCGCGCAGTACCAACGGAGAGGTGGAGGGAAACAGGAGTGAACGGGTGATGGTGCCCCGGAGGTAGTGGATAATCCGAAGAACAGCTGCATAGTGTACTGACCTGGGAGCCTGAACAAACTGACTGACAATGCCAACAGCATGGGCAATGTCTGGCCGGGTCATGGTGAGATAGACAAGCATCCCAACCAACCTCTGGTAGCGGGAGACATCCTGGAGCGGCTCACCATCGGTAGCGAGAAGCTTCAAATTGAGCTCCATGGGTGTATCAACAGTACGTGTGTCAGTAAGGGCAGCATCAGTAAGAATGTCGGAGATGTACTTCTGCTGGGAGACCAACAGACCACGAGCTGACCTGGCAATCTCAAGGCCCAGAAAGTAGCGAAGAGAGCCCAGGTATTTCATCTCAAACTGACTCTGGAGGTGCCGCTGGAGAGAGGCGATGGTGGCACTGTCATCCCCAGTGATGATCATATCATCCACATAGAGGAGAAGGACTGCAATGCCCTGACTGGAGGAGCGAGTGAACAAGGCATAGTCGGAGTGACGCTCAACAAACCCGGCGGCCAGAACTGCACTGCGAAAGCGCTCAAACCAGGCACGAGGAGCCTGCTTGAGCCCATAGATGGCCCGGCGCAACCGACACACGTGTCCTGGAGGAACTGAAGTGCCCGGAGGAGGAGCCATGTAGACTTCCTCGGAGAGATCACCGTGAAGAAACGCATTGGTGACATCCATCTGATGGAGAGGCCACCCTCGAGCAGCTGCCACAGCTAAGAGGGTGCGCACAGTAGTCATCCGAGCAACTGGAGCAAACGTCTCCTCGTAGTCAATCCCGTACTCCTGGGAGAAGCCACGAGCAACGAGGCGAGTCTTGTGCCGCTCGATGGATCCGTCAGGTCGAGTCTTGACCTTGAAAATCCACTTGCAGCTAACAGGCACCACCCCGGGGGGACAAGGCACTAACTCCCAGGTCTGGGTCCGCTGAAAAGCCTCAAGCTCAACTGACATGGCCTGCCGCCACTCTGGATGTAATGCTGCCTCACGGTACGATTGGGGCTCCCGATGAGTGTGAAGAGCAGTAAGAAAGGCCTGAAAGGATGGTGAATAGGAGACACTGGCAGAGAAGCCAGAAGAGTCAGGAGCGTCAGTGGGAAAAGCAGAGTAACCAAACCTGTCAGGAGAGTAGTCGTATCTGGCAGGAGGGTGATGTTCGCGCGCTGGGTAGCGCCGAACAGGAGCAGGATCCACGACCGGGGAGGAGGGAGCAGCAGCATCAGGCGAGGGAGTACCAGGGAGACCCGACTCTGGAGGGGGAGCTGCAGACCGACGTACATAGACACGAGTAATGGGTGGTGGTGGAGGTGGCGTGGGGGACTGAGGAGGTGGTGGTGGTGGTGGCGATGGATACTGAGGAGGTGGTGGTGGGGGTGGCGATGGATACTGAGGAGGTGGTGGTGGTGGTGTAGTAGGCGTGGATGGGGCAACAGAAACCGGGGGTAGAACAGGGATGTGGAGATGTGAGGAGGGCGAGGAGGATGACGAAAGAGGCAAGGAAAGATCCCGAGACTCAGGTGCAAAATACGGGACATCCTCAACAAAGGAGACGTGACGGGAGACACGGATCCGACGAGCTAAGGGATCATAGCAGCGATACCCCTTATGCTCACGACTGAGCCCCAAGTGAACACACCTAACAGACCTCGCAGAAAGTTTGGTGCGCTCATGGGGAGGAAGAAGAACGAAGCACGTGCAGCCAAACGTGCGAAGAAGAGAGTAGTCAGGTGGACTGGAGTGAAGGCGCTCATGAGGGGTGGCACCGGACAGAGCAGATGACGGAGTGATATTGATGAGGTGGACAGCCGTCATGACAGCTTCAGCCCAGTAGGAATGAGGGACAGACGCAGAGAGAAGCAAGGCTCGTGCAGTCTCAAGGACATGACGATGCTTGCGTTCGGCAACGCCGTTCTGCTCATGGGTGTGGGGACAGGACTGCTGGTGAAGAGTGCCGTGAGACTGAAGAATCTCACGCATCTCAGAGGAGAGATACTCCTTGGCACAATCAGACCGAAAAGTCTTGATTCGCCGACCAAACTGGGTGTGTATCATAGTGGTGAATCGCCTAAAGATGTGAGGAATTTCAGACCGATGACGCATGAGATAGACCCAGGTGCACCTAGAATAGTCATCGATAAAACAAACATAATACATATAACCAGAGAGAGATGCAACAGGAGCAGGACCCCAAATATCCGAATGAACTAAATCAAATAAAGCATTAGACTGGGAAGTACTAGCAGAAAAAGGAAGAGCTAGATGCTTTGCCAGTCGACAACCCGTATAGACAGATAGGGGGGAGAAAGACGCTCGACCCAAAGCGCCCGAGCGGAATACGCTTTTGAGTCGATCACTCGATATATGACCTAACCTTCTGTGCCACAGGTCGGCATCAGAGGTGACAGACATGACAGACGCAACTGAAGACACATGGAGATGGTCCAACTGGTAGAGTCCTCCTGCCCTACGGCCCAGCCCAATCCTCTGACTCGTCCGCGAATCCTGCACAACACAAACAGAAGGGGTGAAGGTGACAGTCAGGCCAGAGTCGCAAAGTGAACTGATAGAAATCAAATTAATATTAAGACGGGGGGCATGATGGACATGAGATAGGGTCAGGCGACCAGAAGGGTCAGAGGTGGTGGTGATGGAGCCACATTGCGGAATAGGGACGAGAGTCCCATCCGCAGTGCGAACCTCCTGGTGAGTGGTAGTGGGAGAACAGTCCGTGAGGACAGTAGAGTCAAAAGTAAGGTGACAGGAGGCACCCGAATCGAAGATCCATGGAGCAGTAGTACCAGAGGTGGCAGACAAGCCGTGCGCAGTCGCGGAGCTGGTGGAGGCGATGTGGCGAAGAAGGAGCTCCTCGAGGCGCTGAAGACGGTCCGGCTCAGGCGGCGAAGGAGCTGTAGGAGCAGTGGGGGGCGGCAAGGCCTCTGCAGTAGCCGCTGTACCACCAAAGTGGCGGAAGGAAGACGAACCACGTCCACGGTTCCGTCCACCCCGACCGCCGTGTCGATCATCGCGTGAAGACGAAGTCCAGCGGGATGCTCTCTCATCCGGACCCCAGCGGGGGTTGCGAGGAGGACGAGTAGGGCATTCGCGCTTCATGTGACCGGGCTCCTTGCAGTAGTGACAGAAGACAGCCTCATCGGAGAACCCGGCTGCCAGGACAGAGTCGGAGCTAGGAGCAAGTGGAGGAGGACGAGCGCCCTGAGTCTGAAGGCGGGTCTCCTCGTCGACTAAGGCGAGTAGAGCATCATCGAGTCGAGGGAGTGGCTCACGGTGCAGGAGCTGGGCAGCTATGAGAGCAAAGTCCGGTCGAAGCGCTGCCAGGAACTGGTGCAGGTGGCCCTCGTCGAGGTAGCGCTGGAACTCCCGGGAGCGGGGGCAGGCACACTGCTCCGGGATCAGTGAGTCCAGCTCATGCCAGTAGGCACTCATCTGACTGAAGAAGTCCTGAATGGTACGCTCCCCCTGTCGTGCAGACTGCGAGTCACAGATGAGCTGATGCCGGCGGGCGCCTCCGCGCGGGAGAAAACGGTCCCGGAGATACTCCCACATCGCGCGCGCTGTCGGAAGGCGGCCGATGGGAGCAAGGAGCGGACGAGCAACCGAGTCCAGGAGGTACGCCCGGATGGCCTGATCGTGGCGGCGCCACGTAAGAGCAGTAACGGTGACGGCTGTGGTAGCAGTCGCTGCAGAAGACGCAGCACTGCTGGTGACAGAGGACGAGCCGGAGTAGTCAGTGGGCGGAGGATCCTCGCCGGTGATGTGACCCCACAGATCACGACTGGAGAGGGCGGCCTCGACGGTGAGGGACCAGTCAGGCCAGTCGCTGGCCGATGACAACTGGAACGCGACCGCCTTCAGCGGTGGAGAGATCACAGCAACGGTCGGGACAGCTGGAGATGCCATGGAGGAGGCTGTAGGGTGTCGGGAGGGAATCGGGTGGGCTGTAGGGGATCAGTTGGGCTGTGGGGAGGGGATCGGAGGGCCGGTGGGGACTGGAGGGTGTGCGAGGGAGGTCAGAGGAGGTGCGGGGTGGGCTGAAGGGGGTGCGGGGGAGGTCGGCGGTGACTGGAGGGGCCGGGGGGGGGGTTCGGGTGGGGTCGGGGGGGGTCGGGGGGGGGGGGGGGGGGGTCGGCGGTGGCTGGAGGGGCCGGGGGGGGGGGCCGGCGGTGACTGGAGGGGCCGGGGGGGGGTGCGGGAGGAGTTCGGGTGGGGTCAGGAGGAGTCGGCGGTGGCTGGAGGGGCGGGGGGGCGGCGGTGACTGGAGGGGCCGGGGGGGGTGCGGGAGGGGTTCGGGTGGGGTCAGGAGGGGCCGGCGGTGGCTGGAGGGGCCGGGGGGGGGGGGCCGGCGGTTGCTGTAGGCCGGAGGGGGGGCTGCCGATCAGGTGAAGGCCGGAAGGGGGGCTGCCGATCAGATGAAGGAGGCCGGAGGGGGTTGCCGGAGGTGCTGCCGTCGCCCTAGAGCTCTGATACCATGTTAGGAGACGACGGCTAGGGTTTGGAGAGGAACAGTATGATTCCATTGAGGGACTCAAGCCCAATATATGTACAGTAAACCCGACCCGACTATACAGTAAACCCGACCCATTATATTTACATTAACAGGACCGATCAGGTTGTACAGTTGGATTGATTGAACTCTGCTTCCATATGGATATGGAGTAGGGGTGGCAATCGTGTCGGGTCGTGTCGTGTTCGTGTCGTGTCTAGTCGTGTTCGTGTCCAAAAACCCCAGACCCGGACCCGACCCGTTTAACTAATCGTGTCTAGATCCTAAACCCGTACCCGACCCGCCAATAAACGGGTAGACCCGATAAGACCCGGTAAGACCCGTTTATCACCCGACGGCGAGTGCAGGTACACGAACAGGAGACGGAACTCCCGCTGTGCCTGCTGCAGGGCGTCCATGAACCCCTCCGCCATGAAGTTCGGCCGGGCGGCGGCCTCCCCGTAGTCCCTCTCGAAGGCCGCTGCTTCGGCCTGAGATGCCGAGAGTGGGATCAGGCGCTCGGCGCCAAGGGAGCGGGAGAGGACGCCACCGGCGATCCAGACGCCACCGGCGATCCAGGCGCCGAGACTGATCGCGCCGGTGATGATCCCGATCCCTCCGGAGACGACGTAGAAGGGGAGGGTGATGAGCTTCCAGGCGAGGCCGGGCACGCCAGTTTCAGGCTGCGGATGGAGGAGCTGGTCGGGGTCCGGATCGGCGACGGTGGCGGGGGAGGCAGCGGTGGAGGGAGGAGGAGGGATCGGCGGCGGAGGAGGTGAAGGAGGAGACGGCGAGCTCGAGATCCCAGCCGTGTGCGGAGAGGATCTCCGACCCAATCCGACTCGGCCCGACCTGACCCGAAGACCCGCTGGTATTATATTATTATAGTATCGGATTGCGGATAGACCCGACCCGACCCGACTCGACACGACCCGTTGAATACTAAACGGGTCTTCCCGGGTCTACTGTGTCCAGACCCTAAACCCGGACCCGACCCGTTTATTAAACGGGTCTATCGTGTCGACCCGTTTACGACCCGAACCCGTTTAGCCCTGACCCAGACCCGCTAACTTCGTGTCGGGTCGTGTCGGGTCCGAAATTGCCACCCTTAATATGGAGTCACTTTCCCACTTAGGAAAAGTGATCCAGGATCATCCATAGGGAACTTTAAGTGCAAAAACATGGTTTTAAATGGTTATTCCGAGACCTGTTAGATATCAATTTTGTGTCATATTCTTCTAGTCCTGTTTATTATTTCTTTTGAAGGATTATTTTCTAGATTTTTTCATATTTTCAGGCAACGTAGGACTGGATTATAATTTCGGTGAAATGGATGGCTTTTTTTTTTTTTTTGAGATCAGCGGGTGTCCCGAAACCTTTCAAGCAATGGCCCACTTCAAGCTTGGACTAATCCCTTCGGGAGTGAAGCCCGACCCCACTTGCAATTCCCACTTCACTCCTGGAAAATGGGAGGGCTTCTTGGTTGACTGGTTAGAAGGTTTTTTACAGGAAAGAAGGCTAGTTCAAGTACATCAGAATCAGTTGTGCTCAAGGGATTTCAATGGGCTTAAATCCTACTTCAAGTAGGATTAAATGCCAATTAATAGGGAGTCAGACCTCCTCCCTCATGTGACTCCTCTCTCACAGGGCAGGAGCCTTCCTCTCCTCTTGTGCTTCATAAAGAGTCCTTTACGACTCTAATTTCTAGTTTAAATAAAGAAGTAAACTCCTTTTTAATAGGTATGCCTTTCATCCCTTTCATTTCTCCTTTCCTTAAAGTAAACTGAGATACTTATAAATATGAAAACTTGATTGTAATCTTCTAGTCCTATTCCGACTTTTACGGATCATTGATGGACTTCTAAGTCTGCCCAACTCAGATGAAAAGCTTTATATTTTTTAGTATGCAAATGAAACCAAATTTCTATTTATTTTAGTGTAAAATCAATCGACTTTTGTAAATTAGGTGTTTCTCTAAATTTAATTTATGTTACTAAGTCTCAAAAAGAACAAGCAGATGATACGACTAAGCTAGCTGATCCAAATTGTCTCAATGGAACTATAGTGTCTATTCATCTTGATCGAGTCCCAAAGATCGGTGTGAGATTACGGATCTTGTGAGGCACTCAGGTTAAAGGTCCCTGATACTTCTGAAGGCAAAAACCTTAGCTTAGTTCTTTTCCATGAATGCCTGGGATTATGGGGAAACACCAGGTATACAATTTGTCGGCGGCCGTTTAATTAGTTTTTAAGCGCCATGTCATTTCCTCAATTATTTATTCGCCCTTTAGTGATCTCTCATGGCTCTTTTATCTGAGTGAGAAATCTTTCCTTTTTCCCGTGTCTTAGTGCATTTGAATAGCCTGGTTTGTTTCCTGATCGGTGTCTCACCTCGGCCTGAAAGCCTGAGGACGCGTTTGGTAGCAGGAGAGTTTTAAATAAGGAAGGGGAAAGGGAATGCTAAGCCGGGGAATAGGATTCCTCTCGGTGAAGAGAGGAATGTGTTGCCTGTAACTTTACCACCGGTTGGCTTGATTTTGTACAAGATTGGATTCACTTTCCTTTTCCCTTAGTGAAACTTTCCCGGCTACCAAACGCACACAGTAGGACTCACTTGAGGGAATCCTGTTACTCCCCCCCTCCCCCCTAGTGAAACTTTTCGTCTACCAAACGAGGCCTGAAAGTTTGGTATCGGGGGCTTTGGCTTGATGACTTTGCGCATGTAGGTTCTTGGTTTACCTAGTCAAAAAACTTCTATTGATGCCACATCCTCTGGCAAGCAAGAATAGAATCTGATATCGATTGCTTCGCATGATTTTCTTCTGAATTTCCTCCTAGTTAAAAGTTTCTCAATTATGTTATATTATTGCTTGTTTGGAAAATCAAATGAGGACCAATTATAAACTAAAGAAGGGTCCAAAGGTGACTTTCTCTTCAATTCAGTAGCTTAGCTTATAACCTAATTATTTCTTTCCTGTCCTTACAAGCATATATTTATTTCCATTGCTGGTTGTCCCTCCTATTCCTTCTGTTACTGCATCTAACCATCAAGCAGTGTATGATCTTGGTAGAGGCCTCCAACTGAGCTCAAGAGCCAGCAGCAGCTTCCCCAGCCCTCGTCGTGATGACTCGTGCATGCTCCGCCCGTCCTGGATTCCTACCATCACGTAAAAACTACGAAGGCTATGTTCCTCGGACCGTCACCGCCCCCTCCGTCAGGCGTCCCCTCCATCATCTCCACTGATCCTATGCAGTCCCTCGCTGTCGGCCCACCTCGCCTCCTCTGATGCACCCCAGCGCTCGGACGAGTGGTTCGCCCTCCGCAAGGACAAGCTGACCACGAGCACCTTCAGCACGGTCCTCGGCTTCTGGAAGGGCAACCGCCGGTCCGAGCTGTGGCACCAGAAGGTGTTCGCGCCGGAGGCCGAGTCGATCGATGCCACCGCCAGGGCGGCCATGGACTGGGGGGTGCTTCAGGAGGCTGCGGCAATACAACAGTACAAGAGCATCACGGGCCGCGACGTGGGATCCCTGGGCTTTGCGATCCACGCGGAGGCTAGGTTCGGGTGGCTCGGGGCCTCGCCCGATGGGCTCCTAGGATGTGACCCGGACGGTGGGATTCTGGAGGTGAAGTGTCCGTACAACAAGGGGAGGCCGGAGCTCGGGCTGCCGTGGCCGGCCATGCCATATTACTACATGCCGCAGGTGCAGGGACAGATGGAGATCATGGACAGGGACTGGGTTGATCTGTATTGCTGGACGCCGAACGGGAGCACGCTCTTCCGGGTGTTTCGGGACCGGGCATACTGGGAGCTGATGCACGGGATTCTCCAGGAGTTCTGGTGGGGGAGCGTGGTACCGGCGAGGGCGGCGGTGGCGATGGGGAGAGAGGCGGATGCCGGGGCCTACGAGCCGAAGCCGAAGCACGAGCTGACGGGATTGGTGATCGGTCGGAGCAGGAAGCTGGCCGCGGAGGCGAGGTTGTTCTGCCGGGATATCGGGGGGCATGTGGAGTTCTATAGGTGATAACTGATAGAGCTCTTCATTTGGGATCTGGAAGCAGGTTGCTGCCATGTATTCTAGCTGATCACCTTGTTATAATTCTCATGTATTGAAGATTATGGTTTATTCTTTATTATCGCCACTACTTCACTGATCCATGATGAAACAAGAACTAAGAATGATGTGTGAAATGCCTCACCCATGGTTCTCCCCCCCCCCCCCCCTCTCTCTCTCTCTCTCTCTCTCTCTCTCTCTCATATGTGCCCCTTTCCAACTCCGACTCACCCCCCCTCCGCCGCCCTAGTCACTCCTTTTTTTTCCGTCTGAAACTTAAGCTCGGGGCAAAATTGCAATGACAATGTCGGTTTGCATCCACCGACATTGTTATTGCAATGTCAGCTTGTGGTCACTGAAACCGTCGTCTTTCTAATGGTACCAGCCGATATTGCAACGGCAATGTCTATGTTCTTCATGTGACATGGCCATTGTAATGTTGGCCCAAATGTGCCGATCGGAGTGGGTTAGGGTTCAAACGGGAAGAGGAAGGAGGGGGACTGAGGAGTCGTCGGAAATGGACAGTGTGGCGGAACGGGTTAGGGTTCAGGCAGGGAAGAGGAGGAGGAGGTGATGGTGATGGTGGTGGTGGAGGCAGCAGTGTCGGAACGGGTTAGGGTTCAGGCAGGGAAGAGGAGGAGGAGGTGATGGTGATGGTGGTGGTAGAGGCAGCAGTGTCGGAGTGACAAGGGGCGACGACAGCGGAGGGGGAAGGATTGGCGAGAGGTTAAGGCCGTGTTTGGTACTCGAACTTTTTAACTCAAAAGGAGGAAAAGCAAAGTAATTCCGTCCAATTTTCTGATAACCAAACAGACAACACAAAAAAATCTGGGTGCCATGACCAAAATTTTTTTGGGTGGATTTAGATGGGCACCAAGTTACCAACATTGAAGCACAAATCTCCTCCTCCCCCCCCCCCCCCCCCCCCCCCCAAAAAAAAAAAAAAAAAAAAAGCACAAATCTCTCTCTCTCTCTCTCTCTCTGTCTCTCTCTCCCTCTCTCTCTCTCTCTCCCCTTGTATGAATTTTTTTTTTTGTATGAATCTTACAGTCCGGCTGTTACTGTATGAGGATGCAGTCAAGGGAAGGAAATTCAGTAAGGAGACAAAGCCTTTTATGGCCGTCCATTCCGTCCTAAATAAAGAACAACAAACCAATGGTTCAACACACTTATCTCCACCTAGTTGGTTACATCCCTTTGCATTTCCCCTTGCAAGTAGTAATGCACAGGAGAGAGAGAGAGAGAGAGAGAGAGAGAGAGAGAGAGAGAGAGAGAGAGAGAGAGAGAGAGAGAGAGAGAGAGAGAGAGAGAGAGAGAGAGAGAGAGAGAGATGGATCGCGGGCTGTCATGGGCGGACCAATGGGACACCACCCCCGGATTCGCCACGGCCTCCTCCACCGGAAGAAGGGAAGAAGGTGAAGGATGAGACGAAGAGGCGGGGGAAAAAACCGAAGAGCGGCGGATTCGGGTGGCGATGGATTAAGGAGCTTCGCCAGAAGAAGTCTAACAAATAGCAAGCTTCTATATTTCTTTCTTTCTTTCTCTCTTCGGATCTTTAGCTTAGGTGCATGTTGGTAATAACATTGCTCCCCACTCTTGCGCGTCTATGTCTTTGTAAATTTTTTTTTAATGTTTGAATATATTCTGAAATAATTTGATCAAAAATATAAATAGATGTTCGGCACCCTACCGGGCAGATCGAGTAATCTAACCTCGTGGGCTCTCTCTTTCCTTTGTGGCGAGCTAGCTGCTCTGTCATCTTTATCATGTGTTTATATGCTCTCCTGTGTGATAATATTACAAACAAAGGTAAGATTCGAACCTTTGTCTTTCTTGTACTTTGAGCATTAAAAGGCTATGGGGTCCCTTTAGGGTCAGATCTTTTGGTGAGACATACATGAGATGTAAAATTTGTTTGCTTGAGACATTCATGGGCAAGGACAATGATGTCTCAGTAAATTAAATGTCCATGTTCTTTTCTGTTGGGTAAATAAAGATATCCGGTGCATCGAACAGATTACTAGGACAAATAATGTCTAGCACGTGGTGGGAAATCAATATCCAACCAATTTTAGTGGGACACTAATTTGCCACCAAACTAAGAAAAAAAAAGAAATCTTGAAAATCCATTTACCTAGGACATTGACAAAAGAATATGGCATAAAGTGAGATTATCCGGATAAATCAAATGTCCAACCTATTTTACTCGCCAAAAGAACGGATCCTTGAAATAAAAAAAAAGGTTGATGAAGAACTTATCCCTTCTTTAGATAAGTATAAATAGCCCATTTAATAAATAAACTAGATTCAACATATGCATTCATATCTTAAGAGGTGCATTTTACTTCAAGAGACACATTCATAAACATTCAGTGTCAAGGAGAGTTCTTCGATGTTCTTCGTTGTTACTAGACACATACTCCCTAAAGGCTTTGTTGTATCTTTGAAATAGGTTTGAAATTATCCCATCAGTAAGCTCTATCCGAGTGGGAGCTAAACACGATTTAAAGAAATCATATTTGATATGTGCCTCAAGTTTCTAACTCCATATTTTTCTCAAAAACATGGTGATAACATCACAATGAAAATAATCCTACCAGAAGTTATTAGTGACTATAGTCCTTGCAATATATGCAAGCCAATTCGCACAATTGTTGGCATACAGACCAATTGCTTGAAGGCCGAGTCCCACGTTTCCGTGCAAAATCCAATGGCAAATCAATGCACCTTAAAAAAAAATCTCAATTCACACTTTATAAGATCAATAAGTAGTAGACAATCTGAGTGGACCACAACCTTGTAATGCTCCTTCTCAGGATCTCAAGCAACAATGCTTTCAATGGCATGGGCTCCACCTGCCTTGCTGAAGTGACATGATGAAGGTTATTAAGCATGGCGGAAGACAAAATATTATTCCATGTTTTGAATTAGAACAATTGATGAGAGGTATAGACAACAAAAAATTACTCTCACATATGAATTATGGAAGATGATACCTCACAAGGTTTACAAAGTTACATGTGGAGAAGATGCGACGAGGAAGAGACGATGTAGCTGTTAGGATTGATGTGTTCTAAGCTTGTAAAACTTTATGTTTTGGTCTAATAAAGATTGATAGTTATTAATATATGAGATGCATATAGGTGCGTAACATAGTTACGTGTTCTTTAGGGAACAGAGAGCCATGGTTATATGGTAGTCCACTGAGTTGAATACTGAGTGGATTGGTCCCGTATAACCTAAATCAGTTCGCAGCTATGATCAGGTTGGTCGCCTCATCATGATAAGCTGTTGGCGATGACAGTTCATGGGATGTCTTCACCATGGTCATCACCAGGCACAATGTCTGTGGCTGAACGGAACTAACACGGTGTACAGATCAGTGAGCAGACACTGGTACACTAAGCCGTGTTTCTGCTTAGGGTAAAACGGTCCTAAACCCTGAGGAACCACGACTGATGGACTAACCAGTTGCGTGGTGCTTTGGCGCACCAATGTGTGAGGGTCCATATGCAGTGATCCAAAACCACGGTGTACTGGGTTACCCGGCTGGCGTTGCATTAGCGTGTCACTCCTGCAGGTCATCCACACCCCTGATGGGAGGTGCGTTCCTTGGTGTGACTTACACTGTACCAAACCCAGGCCTGGTGGTCATCAGTTTGACTGTTGACCGGGTTCGATTACTTGACGAGGTAATCAGAGGTACGATGTATAGGTCAACCTGGAAGGAACCAAATCATATGATCATTCGAGTCTGACGGTAATCTTCACCGCTCGAAGTGAATCATGGCATCAAGTGGAGGGACAGCGGGTTTACCACTACTAAGCGGAGAGCAGGGGTATGATGGAGAACATAGTAAGTCTGGGTGAATTGGAGTGCAGCCTGCGTCGCACTCTGGGTGGCTACGCAGGTTAACTCGAGCTCAGAGGATCGATGGTACACTTGGGTAGTGTGTCGATCGAGCTTGAGTTGGAAGCCATGAACCCCGGTCCCTGATGGTTCCACCTTATCAACATTATGTACGGTTCTTGAACCGTCTCCTCGGAACACCATAAGCATTAGGAGGAAGAAAGAAGTATACGCTCCGTGTGTGCTTGGCACTAGAGCACGGTAGATGCGTAACTACATACGAGTACTAAGGGTTGAGCCCGAGACTAGTGCAGAGTCGCATGTAGTAATCCCTAGCCATAAGTGAACTTCGCTGCATAGGTGCGATGCACCGGGGTATGTTGCGAGTTGACTAGTTGACTTTGCTAGAGGCACCCTCCGGTGGCCTCAGTTAATAGTAGGTAACTAGTAAAGATCACTTAGGAAGTGCCCGCTAGGTATCACACGCTAGAAATGGTCAAAATGAGGTGTCGGGGCGTTTTGGTAAAAACCTCACTCTGCCGGACCTCACTGTTGGCCGACACTAGTAGTGAGGCACCTTGCTAGGGCCGGCCCTATGATGTAGGGATGAGAATCCCTCATCTATAGGGCCGGCCATATAGATAGGGATGGGGCGATAAAAACGGATAAAGTCGAGCCCTAAAAAGTGGGAAAACGGATAAATACGCAGAGAGATAAAAAGGAGATAATGGAGAGATAATGAGAGGGGGTCATTATCCCCTTGGATCCTTATCCAAGGGGGTTGGCCGGCCCTATAAAAGGACCTATGGGGCGCCGGCCCCATGTGCTAGAAAATCCGAACCCCCCCTCCTCTCATCTCTCTAGTTCTTTCCCGTTTCCCGCTTGCTACTTCGTCTTCCTCGCGTGGAGTTCTGAAGAAGGAGAAGGATCGTTCTTCGGAGGCACTCAGAGATCTGAGAGCGACGTTCCGTGCATCGTGTGAGATCGGGTGAACAAGAAGGCAACATCTCCATTCGTACCATCGGCATCTTCGCGAACGATCTTCCGTCTCCATCGACAAAGAAGACAATTCTCCGTGGTTAAAAGATCCGTACGAAAGGTATGTGTAATCTAACATGTAGATCTAGCGAGCATTATGATTTGCATGCATGCTAGTTAATTATTACGCTAGATTGTCGTTAGGGGTTTTCGATTCTCGTGCATACACATGCACACATATGTAGATTAGTTTCTATGAAAATTAAATAGTGTAACGTGCACCATGAATGGTCTTTCGACCGCCAAATCGCTTCCGCTGCGAGCCTCTGACCTGGATTAACTTTCAACAATTGGTATCAGAGCCGCATTAGTGGTGTGCGTTTCACGTTTTTTTATGAAACTAACATGTGTGCGCATGATGAATGCATGAGATCATCGGGGTTCTTACGCTTAGATCATGCATATGTATAGATTGTGCTTGTTCTATTAATCATTCTTGCAGGGCGCCGCTATAAAAAATCTAGATCTATGCTTTGTGCTTGCTACCGGGGGTCGGACCCCGAGTTAGCAATTGTCTGGATTTGCTTTCTATGTGTGGATTTGTAATTGAGCCGTAGATTGGGCGAGTGATGGGGGTTGACCATCCTCGGTTTCCTATGGCCTTTTTCTAGGTGTGTTTTCTCTTCTTTCTAGGAAATTGTGTACGAGCGAGCATTTGCTCGAAGCGTACTAGAATTTTCGGTTACAGATCGAGAAGAAAGATGTGCCAAAGAAATCCACCATCGGGAGCGGAAGCGGAACCCTGGAGGATGAAAACGATCCGGCAAAGTGTTCGCGAGCGCGACGGAGGAGCCGGACCGAGGAACCTTGCAAAGAAAGCTAGAGGCCTACGTTGTGCTAATTAGGTTCAGGGGTCGGACCCTGAACTTAATTCAGTTTTAATGGTTGCTTTATTTAATTAGTTCTTTATGCTTCATATCGAACCCCGATGAGATAATGTGATTATCAGTTTTCAGAGGGATGCCTTTCCCCTCCGGTCCAAGCGACTGTTTGAGGTTAGGATCCCGCTAGATGACGCCTATTATCTATTTGATTTTTGATGTTAGTGGGATCCCATCACATATGGTTATGCCACCATTAGGTCAGCACCCGACTAGTCGGGTGTGCCTATTTGGCCAGCATCGAAATCAAAGATGAGATGGAGATCCATTGAACATCAATTGTCAAATCTATAATCAAGGCGCCATGACTAGTGGGAGTCCTTTCCAGTGAGTCTGACTCTAGGATTAAGTCCAGAGCATTAGCGTGATAACCAATTTTGCAAAGCATCGATATTCTTGGAATATGTAATGTGACCCTTGAATGGAGAAATCCACTTGAGGCAGGGACTATGATATTCCGAGAGTGATTAATGCTAGACAAAGGGCTTGAACGCTAGTGGGAGCATGGTGTGACCAGGGTCTAGTATTTAGGAGGTCGCTACCTTTGCATTTGCATAAATTCATACTCGCAAAATAACCCTCAGAATAATAAGGGATGCAAGAGAGGACTTTTATAAGATCCTCTGGCCTCCACGGCCAGTTGTTTTGTGTTTGGGCGGGGATGCATAACTTCACACCCCCTAGGGTGGGAGCTGTGTGTTTCCATGCCAAATTACTTAATGACCTCCCTGAGGATATGACGATTACGAGGCCAGGAGAGAAGGGCTTTTCATCCCACCCTAGTGGGGGCCGCATGAACTCCCGTGTCGTAATTACTTAGGCTCGTGGGTTAGCATCCTAAGTACACGTGAGGTATTCGTTGCGAAGACAACGGTGATCACGTGGTACTGGCCGAAAGATAACCATGGTCCATCACAGCCCTTAGTTGGCAGATTTGGATAGGGTCAAGGAAAAGGCCCGTGTAAGCGGATTGACGCTGTATGATGCCCCCTAGGGCAGGTACAGTCGATTCCGAGATCTTACATACATGGTTAATTAATCCATGGTAATGACTTCGCTTGAGGGTAGCGTTGACATATGGATATAATTAGCTTGTTTTAAAAATCCATAAAATAAGTTTTTTAATGCATACTCATTATTCGATCTTTATTTTCAGATGACTAAGTTAGACCCCCTGTCCGCTATCCTAAATGACCACAAACTTACCGGTCCCAACTATGAGGACTGGAAGCGCAACCTATACCTGGTCCTAAGGATTGGGAAACATATGACAGCCCTTAATGACCCTGAGCCAGATTTGCCAGGACCCAATGCCACAGAGGCACAGTTAAAGGCATTCACTGACTGGAAGGAATCTAATGAGATATGTAAATGCTATATTATAGCATCCTTGCAAACAACTCTGCAGAAACAAGTCGAGGAGATGCCCGACGCTTCTGACATGATGTTGTACTTGAAGGAGATGTTTGAAGGTCACAATCGCGTTACGCGATACCTTACCATCAAGAAACTCGTCGGCACTAAGATGTCCAATGGGACGCTGGTTCGGGAACACATGATGAAAATGTTTGGGTTCCAGAACGAACTAGCTACCATGGACATTGTGCTAGAAGGCGAGGTGATGACAGACATCTTCCTCTCGTCACTGTCTGGAGCCTTTGAAGGCTTTGTCACCAACTTTAATTTGAACAAGTTGGCTATGACAAATGCAGAGCTTCTGGGAGCTCTCCAGGCAGCTGAGGATGGCTTCAAGCAGAAGGGCGAAGCACTTCACGTGCAACACAGATCCTTCAAGAAGCCTGGTAAACCTCAGGGCAAGAAACATAAAAAAGAAACCTAAGTCACTGCCTGTGCAGGACTCTGCTGGGGCCTCTGGGTCTGGAGAATCAAAGAAACCGAGCACGAAGTGCTTCCGGTGTGGCCAGAAGGGTCATTGGAAGAAGGACTGCAAGAAGCCTCAGAATGCTGGTGAAGGTAATCTACAACTCTTAGTTGTTGAATCATTTCTTTCAAGTAATAGTACTTTTGCTAGTTGGATTGTGGATTCTGGATCCACTAACCATGCCTGTAACTCTCTTCAGGGGTTTCGGGAAAACAGAAGATTGCTTGATGGAGAGGTGACCTTGAGCATGGGAACTGATGCCGTGGCTGCTGCTGAAGCTATTGGAGACGTTAATCTTAGTTTTTCGAATAATAAGACTTTGACTCTTAGAGATGTCTTTTATGTACCGTCCTTGAGACGTAACTTAATTTCTATTTCTTCTTTAGTTAATGAAGGTTATTCAGTTTATTTTGATGCTTCTGGTGTGTCGTTTAAACTGAATGAAACTTTTATAATAAGAGGAATGGTTCAGAATCATCTCTATGTTGTAAGTCCTAAATTTGAAAAGGATAACATAATAACTTCAGCATTTAATGTTAATTCATCTAAGCGTAAGAATCCTTCGGAAAATTTAACCCACCTGTGGCACTTACGAATTGGGCATATTGCCTTAGACAGGATCCATAGAATGGTGAAGGCCGGGCTTCTGGAAACAGATCATACGGAGATCCTTCCCACCTGTGAATCCTGCCTGGAAGGCAAGATGACCAAGAGGTCCTTTAAAGGCAAAGGAGTAAGAGCCACTGAGGTATTAGAGTTAATCCATTCAGATGTGTGTGGACCCATGAACGTCAAGGCGATAGGAGGCCATGAGTACTTCATCACTTTCATTGATGATTACTCAAGATATGGTTACATTTACCTGATGCATCGGAAGTCGGAATCCTTTGACATGTTCAAAGAGTTCAGGGCTGAAGTAGAAAAGCAGACAGGTAAATATATAAAAAACCTTCGATCTGATCGAGGAGGTGAATACCTATCTGACGAGTTCCTAGGGTATTTGGTAGAGCATGAGATAAAATCCCAGTTAACTGCTCCAGGTACCCCACAACAGAATGGAGTTTCCGAGAGAAGGAATCGAACCTTGTTGAACATGGTTCGTAGCATGATGAGTTACGCCAGTTTACCAATGACCTTTTGGGGATATGCCCTACAAACAACAGTTTATATTCTGAATCACGTTCCGTCTAAGTCAGTGCCTCAAACCCCTAGAGAACTGTGGTCAAAGCGAAAGCCATTGCTACAGCATTTCAGAATATGGGGATGCCCTGCACATGTGCGAAGGGATAAGAGGGAAAAGATGGAATCTAAAACCAGAGTATGCTTATTTGTAGGGTATTCTAAGGAGACCAAAGGTGGTCTATTTTATGATCCTGAGGAAAAGAAGGTGATCGTTTCTACGAACGCCTATTTCCTAGAACAGGATTATATTGTGGACCACAAGCCTACTAGTAAGGTAGTTCTGGATGAACTGCTGGGTACTAGTACAGATAGCGCATCCGAAAGCATAGTGGGAGCTGACATTACAGATAATAATATACCAGATACTGTAGAACCTATTAATCCTGTAACACCACTACCACCTCGTCGCAGTGGGAGAAATATCAGAGCTCCTGACAGATACTATGGAGAAACCTTATTGGTTGATCCAGAGGGTCAGGAGGATGACCCACTGAGCTACGATGAGGCAGTGGGAGCTTCTGACAGCTCTGACTGGCAAAAGGCTATGGAGGCAGAAATTGCATCAATGTCCCATAACGCTGTCTGGACTCTTGTTACACCATCATCCAATATTAAACCTATTGGGTGTAAGTGGGTGTATAAAAGGAAGAGAGGATCTGATGGATCAATTGAGACTTATAAAGCTAGATTAGTTACCAAGGGTTATACCCAGAGAGAAGGAATCGACTTTGACGAAACCTTCTCGCCGGTAGCTATGATAAAGTCTATTCGGATCCTCCTATCCATTGCAGCCCATTATGACTGGGAGATCTGGCAAATGGATGTCAAGACAGCATTCCTTAACGGGAATTTGGAAGAAGGCATTTATATGATGCAGCCACCAGGTTTTGAGTCAGAGGGTCAGGAACATCTAGTTTGCAAGTTGCAGAAGTCCATTTATGGACTAAAGCAAGCATCTAGAAGTTGGAACATCCGTTTTGATCAGGCAATCTAGTCATATGGATTTACTCAAAATGAGGATGAACCATATGTATACAAGAGGAGTGATAAGACTACAGTGATATATATTTGATACTTTACGTAGACGATATTCTACTCATTGGGAATGATGTAGGAACATTGTCAACGGTAAAGGTCTGGTTGTCAACACAGTTCGATATGAAAGACCTAGGTGAAGCGAGTTATGTTTTGGGGATCAAGGTAACACGTGATCGCCAGAACAGGATTCTCTCGCTATCACAGGCTGCGTATATAGATAAGGTTATGGCTAGATTTGACATGCAAAACTCCAAGAAGGATTTTATGCAATTTAGACGTGGCATAAAACTGTCTAAGGATCAATGTCCTAAGACACCTGAGGAGAGAGCAGAAATGCAGAAGATACCTTATGCTTCGGCATTAGGTAGTCTAATGTATGTTATGCATTGTACAAGGCCTGATATCTGTTTCGCAGTAGGAATGATGGGTCGGTTTCAGTCGAATCCGGGTCCAGATCACTGGACAGCTGTGAAGTGTATACTCAAGTACCTTCGTAGAACAAGGGACTATGAGTTGGTTTACACTGGACAAGAACTGACACCGACTGGATATACAGATTCTGACTTTATGTCAGATTTGGAATCCAGGAAATCGACATCAGGTTTTGTGTTTATGTTAGGGGGAGCAGCGGTTAGTTGGCAGAGTGTGAAGCAGAAATGCATCGCAGACTCTACCACAGAGGCTGAGTACGTTGCAGCGTGCGAGGCAGCCAAAGAGGCGGTATGGCTTAAGAAATTCCTTACGGATTTGGGGTGTGTACCAGAGGCCCAGTTACCTATTGTGCTTTACTGCGACAATAGTGGGGCGGTAGCACAAGCAAAGGAGCCAAGACATCACCAAAAGGGGAAGCACATTGAACGCAAGTTCCACTTGATTCGGCAGTTTCAAAAGCAAGGGCGAGTAGCGGTGACACATATTGCATCTACAGATAATGTTGCTGATCCTTTCATAAAGGCAATACCTACCAAGGCATTCGAGCGACATGTGGACGCGATGGGAGTCAAAACCGTTTTGCTTCGCTAGACCAAGTGGGAGATTGTTAGGATTGATGTGTTCTAAGCTTGTAAAACTTTATGTTTTGGTCTAATAAAGATTGATAGTTATTAATATATGAGATGCATATAGGTGCGTAACATAGTTACGTGTTCTTTAGGGAACAGAGAGCCATGGTTATATGGTAGTCCACTGAGTTGAAGACTGAGTGGATTGGTCCCGTATAACCTAAATCAGTTCGCAGCTATGATCAGGTTGGTCGCCTCATCATGATAAGCTGTTGGCGATGACAGTTCATGGGATGTCTTCACCATGGTCATCACCAGGCACAGTGTCTGTGGCTGAACGGAACTAACACGGTGTACAGATCAGTGAGCAGACACTGGTACACTAAGCCGTGTTTCTGCTTAGGGTAAAACAGTCCTAAACCCTGAGGAACCACGACTGATGGACTAACCAGTTGCGTGGTGCTTTGGCGCACCAATGTGTGAGGGTCCATATGCAGTGATCCAAAACCACGGTGTACTAGGTTACCCGGCTGGCGTTTTATTAGCGTGTCACTCCTGCAGGTCATCCACACCCCTGATGGGAGGTGCGTTCCTTGGTGTGACTTACACTGTACCAAACCCAGGCCTGGTGGTTATCAGTTTGACTGTTGACCGGGTTCGATTACTTGACGAGGTAATCAGAGGTACGATGTATAGGTCAACCTGGAAGGAACCAAGTCATATGATCATTCGAGTCTGACGGTAGTCTTCACCGCTCGAAGTGAATCATGGCATCAAGTGGAGGGACAGCGGGTTTACCACTACTAAGCGGAGAGCAGGGGTATGATGGAGAACATAGTAAGTCTGGGTGAATTGGAGTGCAGCCTGCGTCGCACTCTGGGTGGCTACGCAGGTTAACTCGAGCTCAGAGGATCGATGGTACACTTGGGTAGTGTGTCGATCGAGCTTGAGTTAGAAGCCATGAACCCCGGTCCCTGATGGTTCCACCTTATCAACATTATGTACGGTTCTTGAACCGTCTCCTCGGAACACCATAAGCATTAGGAGGAAGAAAGAAGTATACGCTCCGTGTGTGTTTGGCACTAGAGCACGGTAGATGCGTAACTACATACGAGTACTAAGGGTTGAGCCCGAGACTAGTACAGAGTCGCATGTAGTAATCCCTAGCCATAAGTGAACTTCGCTGCATAGGTGTGATACACCGGGGTATGTTGTGAGTTGACTAGTTGACTTTGCTAGAGGCACCCTCCGGTGGCCTCAGTTAATAGTAGGTAACTAGTAAAGATCACTTAGGAAGTGGTCACTAGGTGTCACACGCTAGAAATGATCAAAATGAGGCGTCGGGGCGTTTTGGTAAAAACCTCACTCTGCCGGACCTCACTATTGGCCGACACTAGTAGTGAGGCACCTTGCTAGGGCCGGCCCTATGATGTAGGGATGAGAATCCCTCATCTATAGGGCCGACCATATAGATAGGGATGGGGCGATAAAAACGGATAAAGTCGAGCCCTAAAAAGTGGGAAAACGGATAAATACGCAGAGAGATAAAAAGGAGATAATGGACAGATAATGAGAGGGGGTCATTATCCCCTTGGATCCTTATCCAAGGGGGTTGGCCGGCCCTATAAAAGGACCTATGGGGCGCCGGCCCCATGTGCTAGAAAATCCGAACCCCCCCTCATCTCATCTCTCTAGTTTTCTCCCGTTTCATCTCCCGTTTCCCGCTTGCTACTTTGTCTTCCTCGCGTGGAGTTCTGAAGAAGGAGAAGGGTCGTTCTTCGGAGGCACTCAGAGATCCGAGAGCGACGTTCCGTGCATCGTGTGAGATCGGGTGAACAAGAAGACAACATCTCCATTCGTACCATCGGCATCTTCGCGAACGATCTTCCGTCTCCATCGACAAAGAAGACAATTCTCCACGGTTAAAAGATCCGTACGAAAGGTATGTGTAATCTAACATGTAGATCTAGCGAGCATTATGATTTACATGCATGCTAGTTAATTATTACGCTAGATTGCCGTTAGGGGTTTTCGATTCTCGTGCATACACATGCACACATATGTAGATTAGTTTCTATGAAAATTAAATAGTGTAACGTGCACCATGAACGGTCTTTCGACCGCCAAATCGCTTTCGCACGAGAACTTCCCAGGGAGGTCACCCATCCTGGTACTACTCTCGCCCGAGCACGCTTACCTACGGAGTTCTTACGAATTCCGTAGCGGCGCACGGTTTTAAAACGCGTCTCCTATGTTTGGGAGGGGAAATTATATAAGTAGCTCAGGATCTCCTTCTCTCCAGGCGATGTGGGGCTAACTCTTGGCCTTGTACACCTCCCCTCACCTCACCTCACCTCATCCATCTTGGCATTCCCGCCTCAGGAGTCTTGGCTCTTGGCTATTGGCCTATTGGATCTTGGTCGTCACAGATATTGACATGCAAAATGATTTTCTCTTAGACTTAGAACTATAAAAGTAAAAAAAAAAAAGGGGGGGGGGGGTTTCCTCATTATACACAAGTGATAAAACCGTTGTGAAGAAAAGAAATCACATGCTAAAATACTCTACAGATTGAAAAAATTAGTTGAGTAGGGGTTCACATTATGATACTAGACTAGAGGTTTATTGCTTAACATGTGAATGTTGTAGCTTCTAGCCACTAGGGGCTTGCAGAAGTCATATGTGCAAGCAAGCGTGATCGAATAAAAAATATTAGTGCAGGCCATGAAATCTAATCCAGACGTGTAGGAAGTCACATATCATTTAAAAAAACATCATTCAAACATCAACTCCACCAAATTTGGTAAATGCTTATAGTAGATAATAATGCACATCCATGTTTACAACTACAAGGCCTTGTAAGTAAGGGATTGAGCGACATACGGGTTATTGGGTGATCCGCTTGTATGGACTTGATTTGATCCCAAAGAGAGGGTTGATGTGGATGTATTTAAAAAGAGGAAGCGATATACTTGGGGTGTGAGAACAAACAGATCCTCATACGTTGGTTTGAGCTTGATAAGAAGAAAATCCCATGTTATCCCCTCTTTTAACAACCTAACGATGGAAATATCTTTACTATTCTATTATATAAGATTTTAAATTTTTAAATCCCTTAATTAAGGGAAGAAAATATCCATTAGAACCAAAAATTTAAAATAGAGATTATGACTCAAAATAGGAGAATGTGTTCATCCAACTGCTCGATCCCGCGACTCGCTCCACTCGGCGAAAGGCGAAACCAAATGTGCTATGCGTAACTGGGCAATGCGCCAAACATCATTACTTACTTATTTATTGTGCACACACACCCACATCCACATACATGCATATGAGTAGTTGCCAAACTCATGTCATATCGCGATATAGACCTAGAACCATTTGTCCGATCCAACAACCATGCCTAACCACACAATCCAAGTGCTCAATAAAAATAAAACAATTGCTCTTATTAATTATCCAAACATATGAAAGCATGTTATTTGTAATAGTTATTTATCGATTCTCCAACAATAATAAAACATATGTGGCATTTTCTTAGAGAAAATTAGCTCAGGAATACTGGGTTTTACAGATAATCATCTAATAATTATTAGGTTGGTTATATGTGCTTTAATTTTTAAAAGTCATCTAAATCACCTTCTACTATATGACCCAATCCGTAGTATTTGATCTCTTCCGTCGCACCTATGGTATCCAGTTCCCTCTTACCCATCCATAAAAAGCGAGTGTGACATGTCTCGTTGTTGAGTCCATGAGCTGGCTAATTAGGGGGAGTGGGAAGCTGTTTTAGGAGAACACTTGATTGAGATTGGAGAAATCGATGCACACCCTCATCTTGCCATTCTTCTTCGGACCCGCCATAATTTTAGCGATCGAATCTGGATACAAGACGAGTCATATGAATCGGTCCTTTAGGAGCTTGTCAGTTTCTTCGTTCACTCCATTTTCCTTTAGAGATGAGATGTGACTTGGCGTTTCTCGTACCGTTAAAGCCCGCTCCTTGAGGCTGGAAACCTTGGCCTATAAGTCCCTCAACCTTCGTGGTTGAGGCTGCTTGCAGTGATGAAATCTTTGTTCGAATCCAGTGGTTCAATTCTCAAGTTCATGACTCCCAACGGGGTCAAAAGCTTGACTTCTTGGTGGCAAAATGAAGTAACAACCTTCATTTGTTGAAGCCATGGCCACTCCAAGATGGCGTTGATATTGGAGGAGGCTCAAACTATAAGGAAGCAGACACGAGAGGTTACTGGACTCGTTGTCATAGGGAGTATTATCTCGCCGTAATTGACAACGGTTTCCCTGCTGATTCCCATCAAGTATATGTCGGAAGGGAGGAGCCTTTTTAGGCTCGGTCTCAGGATGACAAAGGCCTAAAGGTACAGGAGGTTCACAATGCTTATTCAGTTGATGAGGATGCACCATAATTCATCAGCCCCACCTGGATTAGTAACACGAGCAGGTCATCGGTTGAGGACGCAGAGCTGATCAGTTCTTCTTCACAGAAGTCGATCTTGTTGATTTCTTCTTTGATGGATGATTGTTTTCTCGTCATTCTTGGCATGACTAGGAAGTTGTCGACTTCGAACGTAGAGTATGAACCCCTTCTTTAATGTAGTTGTACGGTGGGCGACGGAGGTTTTCGAGGATGACCATGTTTACAAATAAGGTTGCTTCCTTCCTTGGAAGTTGAAAATTGGCACTCCTCCTTTTTCTCTTCTCTGTCTTGGGTTAGTGCTGTTGGAAATCACGGAGACCCACAACGAAAGCTAGCGAATTAAATCGTTTAAATTAATAACACGTGCTCTTATTTAGATTTGTAACAAACTAATCTATGCACATACGAAATAGCACGAACCCCTAAAGTCAATCTACGATCTAAGATTTATGCAAGATCTACAAAGATTAACTAGAATGAATTGCTACTATAAAGGGTTCAATTGATCATACCCTAATCAGGTTTTTTACCCAAGGAGAACAAATTTCGAGGACGCCTTCAGAAAGTCGTCTAGTGAAATCATCATCAGTTTTTTTTCATAACTCTGATTACCATGAAAATTTTCTTAAATGTCAGGATCGTTGATACAGAACTCCTCGAAGTGGAATAACCTCGATCCAAATTCTGTAGCTCTAAAAATAATTCCTGGACTGGCTACTGGTCTGTAAAAATTTAGGCCGCAGAAATAATCGATGTCGCCTCTTGATGATGCAGTGGAGATGACGACGATCTCTACATCGAGGAATGAAAGAAACAATAGGATGGCACCAAATCTTTCATGAAGGGAGGAACCCTCGATGGCTCATCTCTAGGTACAAAGTCAACAAGCTCACCACTGATCGGGTTGCAATGAAGAAGACGGAGTAGCCCTATGTCGGATGATCTGTTCTTCTTTGCTTCACTTTCTTTCCTTCTCTTTCCTTCTCCTTCTTCTTTCTCTTTTTCCATGGCCGAAACCATAAGAGAAAGGCGGGAGAGCAAGAGAGAGGCAGCAAGAGTTTTTGGGAAAGAACCCTTAGGGGCTGGTCCCCCTCTCTCTCTGTCCATATATAGTGGCCGGCCTCCATTAGGGTTTAATTGGTCAAATCCCTAATGGGGAGGCTGGTCATGTATATCCAGAGGAGAGAAGGGGAACACAAAATTCTTTATCTCCACACAAGATGACCACCCACCTCTTATAATCTAGGACACTAATGCCCTTATGGAGGAGACCCATTGTTTGGCTAAGAGATTGAGATTTACTCGATGAAATCGCGATCTGATTTTGCCTATGACTTCTGGAGTTATTCCGATTCATATGAGATCCATATTCTATACATGTATGACTATAAATAAATATTAACAAAAATACCCCTATGGCTCATACATACATGCGAATAGACTTCTAGAGTTTTGACATGTACTCCATCGCGCTACTTTGTGTCTATCAAACTTAATTGGACAAGGTATACAATCTATATAACATGCTAAGGCCGTTTTGTGCTGACTAGGACAATATGGAACCCAAAGCTGACTAGGACAATATGGAACCCAAGGCTGACTAGACAAAATAATTGTTGATTAGACAAAAAAAAAACCCACTACACAAAAATGATGTTCCCTCATCCAAGCCAAGAATCGCACTAAGCGCACCTAATCATAACCGTTCGTTGCAAACTACTCATAACCCGGGAATACGGGCGCACCAAATCACAGCCGTCCGTTGCAAAATAATCATAACCGGTAGTGCGGGAATGGCATGTTGCATGTGGGCTGTGATTTGTAATAGCCATCAGCCCCCCCCCCCTTCCTCTCTCTCAAACTGATCCCGCACCTCCCTCTCTAACTCCTCTCATCAAGCCCTAATTCCCACACCCCTTCCCCATTCCTCTCCCTCCCTATCTCTCTCACAGCCCTTCATCCCCCTTGGATCAACGGTCCCCTGAAGCCCCGCACCTCCCTCTCTAACTCCTCTCATCAAGCCCTAAATCCCGCACCCCTTCCCCATTCCTCTCCCTATCTCTCTCACAGCCCTTCATCCCCCTTCGATCAACGGTCCTCTGAAGCCTCAGCATCTCCATCTAAATCCTCCGATGCTCCCAAATCGAGCAACCCACCGTCAAATCGAGCAACCCAGTATCAGCCGCTCCCGCAATCCCGCGATGCCACCCAAATCGAGCAGCTCGCCTTCAATTCCCTCCAAATATGGCATGATGCAGCAGACGCTCCCGCAATCAGCTCCCACGATCAACCCAAATCCGGAGCGATACCCTCATTGTCCCCAAATCCACTCCCTTCAAAGGGGTGGGCTGTGATCGTGCACAATACATCAACCCCTCACTGCACCATCGTACAGAAGGCATCGCCCCCTCGCCGCATGTAGGTTCTCGGTCCTCCAGGTGTGCTCTCTCTCTCTCTCTCTCTCTCTCTCTCTCTCTCTCTCTCTCTCTCTCTCTCTCAGCCGCGGCAGATCATCATTCCATCCCTTCAAAGGGGTGGAACCTTCAGGGTTTAGGATTCCTAGCTCCAAATATATTTCTGAATGACTGTCCCGATGGCATACCGAGAGTTCTATCAATCAGTCTGAATCCGATTAACCCGCGACTTAACCTAGTATGTCCCACGGGCTGTATTCCAATAATCTTAAACGTATATTACTCCCTCGTTATTTATGTTCTTCACTTTAATCTATTAATCATTGGTTCCTCCAATACTGGTTACATGACTCAATTCGGGAAGTAGGGAGCACCTTCAGATCCAATTGGTCACTTGACTCGATTCGATGACTTGTCAACCATAACACCACACTCCGGTGCTATACTAGCACCTGAATTGTCATCATACTAACTAATGATCACAGGCCTGGGTTTAATGTAAGGACATTATGACTCATTGAATACACCCATCCATCTCTGGATGTCGGATAGCCTATAACCTATAGAAGTTGCATGTCACTCCAATGCCAGCCGGGTAACCCAACGTACCGTGATGTTGGATTGTAATAGGTCCTAACACGTTGGCATATCAAAGCATTGCATAACTGGTTAACTTAGTGGGCATGGTTCCTCAGGGTTAATGACAATTTTCCTAAAGTAATAAGACGGTTAATACACCAATGTTTGACCCATTGATTCGTGTATCATCCTGGTTCTTGTTCAACACAATCATCGTGCTTGGTCTGGTGAATGAAGATCCAACGTCCCCGTGGTGAAGACTTCACCACATCTCTTTACTTGCCAATATCTTATTCCCGGTGAAGCAACCAACACCACCAAAGATGTAAACTTAGTTTAGGTCTACATAGGACTAGTTCACTGGGTCCCAAGTATAAACCCACCATGCACCTTAGTGGCCTATTGTGTTCCCTATGGTCCTTATTATATGTGGATTACACATACCATTTTAGTTATTCATTAACAGAGCCATTATTCAGTAATGCTAATCTAGAAAATCCACTCTAAGGATACACCGACTCTAACAAGTAGGTTGAGATGTGTTTGAGTATCGAGGACTTCGACTTCGTGAAGTTCGGGTACCCGACAAACACCTTCTGGCTTAAGAAAGGGATACAAGAAGATCTAAATCCCCTAGAATGATTGCCCTAGATGATTTTTTCTTGGTCTTGGTGAAAGAGGGTTTAAATGAGAGAGAGAGAATCAGAGATAAGAGAGTGTTAACTTAGTGATTTTATCATATAAACAGTCTAAATCTTTTACCCTTATGTTTAAAAATGATCAACCCTTTCCATAGTGACCCTTTCTTTTATAGGAAAAGCTGGAGAAGGAAAGTCTCTTATTACATGTCACATGTCTCTCATGTTGTGTGTTCTAATTGGTTAAAAGTCCGGCCTATCCTTCCTTGACAACTGCATCTTATGGGTCGCTGATGGAGCTTGCTTCACGAATCCGTCCAAATGTTGTTCTGTGAGTCACCCGGAGTGGTTTTGTTCCCCTATAGATAAGGATGCCACGTGTTACCTTCCACTTAGATCGCAGGCTCTGTTGGAGAAGCTTCTGAGTGGAGCCTTATGGTGGATCGAGGGGTTGGCTCGGTCGTCTATGCCTCGACCTTTGAGATGAGTCAGGCCTTCCGAGTCATGGCTTGCTCATGAGTTGTCATAAAAGTTTTGGTCGGGGTTGGGGTGCGTTTCCTCCAAGTGCATCTACTTGTTGCCCATCCGAGTGCTTCGGAATGGCAATGGTAGGGTTTGGAAAAGTCGAGTCACGCCAACCTGCCTCCCTAGCCCTACTCTTTGTAGTCATCTCTTATGGAAGTTTTTGCTTGGTAACGAGCGAGGGGATGTATATTTTAGAAAAAAATTATTCACACCCCAAAATTACTGTCTCTTATGGTCTTACCTCGCTGGTTTCCCATTTTTGTGTGGGATGTAATCAGCATGTCCCTCATTCCCCAACACACCCCATCCTCCCCCCTTTCAAACCTCATCCACTCCGAACCTCGATACCCCGTTACCTCCTCGCTGGCACGCTTGTCACCGGTATTCCCCTGACGCCTCCACCACCCACTTCCGACGCCCTACCTCTTCCTCCTCCCTCCTCCTACTCCACCGCGAAGCCTCTCCTCCTCTTCGTCGTTGGAGCCTCCCTTTCCTTTTCCTTCTCATTTTCTTTTTCCATCGTCTAAGTCACAGTTGCCTTCACTTTCCCTCCCCGTCACCATGTTCAATAGTTCAGTGCTGAACATGTTCAACACTGAACTACCGAGCCTTTTGAGTAGTATTCGACAGCTACTTAATTGCCGATGCCGAATATTCTTTAGGATGTTCGGTAGTTTAGTGCCGATAACGAACATGCTGGGCGACGAGGAGGAGAGGTAATTATGGCTCATGCGGGTGAAAAAAGAGTTGGGGGGGGGGGGGGGGGGGGGGGGGGCTCTGGCTTTAGAGATGGATAATAGAGGTGTCGACGTTGAGCATCGGGGGTATGCCATGACGGACGTGCCGACATAGAGGTGATGAGTTATGGAGGTTTAGAGGGGATGGGGTATGGAAGAGAGAGGACGGTGGGGTGTGCTAAGAAGGGAGAATGGGTAGGGATGGCAACGGTGTGGTTTAAAACTGAAAACCGCGGTAAACTGCACCGCTTAGTGCGGTTTTAGTTTGCCAAAATATAACCGTCACCCGTGGTGCAGTTTCGGTTTTGACCAAAACCGCATAAAACTGCACCGTTTAGGCCATTCTAGTGATAAACCGCGGTGCACCGCACCATATGGTGCAGTTTTGGTTTTACAAAATGGTACACTGTCGCGGTGCGGTGCGGTTTCGGTTTTGCCCAAAATCGCACCGAAACCACACTGTTGCCATCCCTAAGAATGAGATATGGGGGTAGTAGGGGTGTTCTTACCATTAAAAAAATAGGAAATGATTTTCTATTAGAAACGAGGTATACTCATCTTCTTTTGGGCGTGAATACAATTTCTCATATTTTATGCACCCACACAACCCATCTCCCACATTTCTTATGGCCCCTCTTCTTCCCCTTCAAAATATATTAAATGACTAATATCCCATCTAACAAAGATCTTCATAGAATATTTTTTCTCACTCTCGGGACAAAGTAGCTTGGTCTAAGGGAAGCCTTGGAGAGGTTGGTCACCCAAGGAACGTAGCATCCTTCCTCTTTCCTCCACCTTCCTTTGCCTTCGACTTCGTCTTCAACTTCCCCTAACTTTCATGCCAAGCTACTCCCCCACAACCGAATATTTCATGATTTCCATCCAATCCACCTAACCCCAACACCAATACCATTATTAGCTTAGCAACTCCCACGACGATAACTAATAGCCAGAGCCCCGAAGAGGGTTCGACTCCTCGCCCCTGACGATCGTTTTCCTTATCGGTTGCTATCGATTTGGGCAGTGACATGTACCGATCCCGATTTCAACAGCCACGATCTATGGGCAACCATGCGTCCGGCGACGGACGGTGGGTGGCCGACGAGGTTATCGTGGTCGTTGAAACTGGGATCTCCACGTGTAACTCCCCAAATCGTTAGGGACGATAGAGGGAGAGGGCCATGCTGACGTGGTTGGTGTAGTCCATATCTTAATTGGATCACGTGATCTTATATAAAAATAAAATCGCTACCGAGGAATCGCAACGCCATGGATCCGATAAGGTGGCCCCCACCACTGTAAAGCGGTTAAAGGGTCGGATCCTTATCCGATTTTTGAATCGGATTCATCGAAATCCGATTACGGTTTGGACAGCCTAGCCACCCGTGCGCCTCCCGGGAGCTGTGGGCAGCGACCCCGCGGCATCCGCACGCGCCACGAATCCGGGCGCACCCCCGTTCGGCCAACCCCGTCGACGGACACGTGTCCTCCTTAACGACCGGGGGGCTCTCCCTCGCTTTCTCTCTCTATAAGTCTGGACCCTAAATTGGGTAAATTCCGGTTTAGCCCCATTGCTCCGCTCCCCCGCACCCCAGACTCCTCTTGATCCCTCTCCCCCTCCTCTCTCTCTCTCTCTCTCTCTCTCTCTCTCTCTCTGTCGTCCCCAGCAGAGAGAAGAGATCGCTCCGGCTCGCTCTAGGGTTTCGTTCTCCCCTCTCCATCGCTCTCTCTCTCTCTCTCTATCTCTCTCTCTCTTGCGTATCCCATCGATCGGTGGGGTTAACCGGAGGAATCGAAGGAAAAAAGGTCGGTTTTTTATAAATTTTTTCTCTATTTTCGATCATCGTCATAGAATTTTAGGTTGGAGTTATCTAAGATTTTGGTTGCTGGTGCTTGATCGATCGATCGATCGATCGTATCTGTGTCTCTATCGTGTTTTTAGGATCCGGACAAGATTGCTCGGTGAGATTTTTGGTGCTCCCGTTTTTGCTCGCTATCGAAAATCGAGGGTTCTCTTGTGAGATCTAGGAAGATATAGTTTGGAGAAAGAAAAAAAAGAGGAAAAAAAAAATTAATTTAGGGTTTGGTTCGGTTCTTAGCTCTGCCCTTATTTTTTTCCTCCTCTCCTGGTAGTGTTCCGGTGAAATCTAGGGTTTGTGGGTTATTGTTAAGAGTTTAGGATGGCCATGAATTCGTCCTCCTGTTCCGTGTTACCGGTTTCGGTCCACGCCGATGGTGTTTTTCCGTCGACGATGACAGATGGGAGCACAGGGGGGTTTGAGCCCTCCTGGATGAACTGGGAGGAGGGCGACCCCTACCGCCTGATATGGGAAGACTATCTCCGCCGCATGAACTTGGCCGGGGCCGATGTGTACCGGCTGCACCGGTTGGCTGTGGATTTCTACGGTTATGGAAGGATGACCAACATGTATGACTCCTACGAGGCCAACATGTATGGCTCCTATGATCCGGTAGACCTGCTGCCGTCCGATCCCTTTGATATGGATATTTGCACCGCCGTCATGGCCGGACTTGATGGTTGGATCGAAGATTTAGGAGCTAGGCCTCACGATTACGAAGTGGGTGATGGCCTCTTTACCGGTTTGAGCCACTATTGTGATAGGGCTTTAGCGTCTGCGTCAGAACCCCGGTCGAGCTTTGGAGGCATCTTTGATGGTGGGGCGACGGAGGGGTTCTCGGGATTGTCAAGGCATGATGCCCAAGATGGAGTCCCCGTTTCTGCTGAGGTTGTGGAGGATTTTTCAAGCTCCGGTGGGGCCGAGGCAGAACACGTTGGTGGAGATGGGAGTGGCCTGCACGAGGGCCTTTCCTTCGCCCTTGGATTCCTGGATGTTAAGGATCTACTCTCTGTTGAGATGGTATGCAGGTCTCTGCGTTCTACTGTTATGAATGATACTTTATTGTGGAGATGTATCCATATAGATTCTCCTCTGCGTGAGAGGTTAACCGACGATGCTCTATTGAGGTTAACACAAAGAGCTCAGGGAAGCTTGCAGTGCTTGAGTATGGTGAGTTGTTCGAGAATCACGGACGATGGCCTGAAGCGTGTTCTTGAGTGTAATCCTAGACTAAAAAAGGTTAGTATCGAAACACCTTTTTCAGATTATAAGTGAGCCTGTTGCTTGTCTTGGCATTATTGTTATTCATATGCTTTGCAACTTGTTATCATGGTACAGTAGCCTTTTTATATGCATCACTTTTTTTTTCCCTTTCTTCGCATTATTTTGCGCTTTAGCTGTTCAATGTATCTTTTGAGTTATGCAACTTTTTTTTACTACTGTGAAGTATCTTGAAATGGCCAGTCATCTTACCTTGGTATCGTTGTTCTTCATGGATGGAGTGTGTCATGACTATTCATGATTTAAATTAGAAAGATAAATTATGTTAATCCTTTTTCAATAAGTTTTTAATATTGTAAGTTCATCGTAACTGCAAAGGTGATCATAATCGCTACCCCCATTTGAAAGAATTAACAGTAGCCAAAGCGCAATGGTTGTGGTTCATTCCAATTACTGATGTATTTTGCAATACCATATTTATTGTGCTGCAATAATGCTTTCACAACATACGTTCATTGCGTAGGAGAGGCAATTACAGTCTCCAGTCACATTAGAAAAAAAATAATTTATCTCAAAAAACACTTGAAGAAATCATTTTCCGGTTATGGTTTGAAATTTCGGTTGAAATTTTAAATTTTCATCAAAATTCTGAAATTTCGTCGAAATATTTTGGTTTTTCCGGTTCTCTGAAATGAAAGAGGTCCGAAACCTTGAACCAGTTCGATTTTTGCAAAGCTTCAAGGTTTTGGATAAATTTCATGAATTTATGTCTAAATAGAGGGGCCCATTGAAATTTTGAGATGAAACAGTTGGGTCTCACCAAAACTAGGTCATTTTGCTGTTTTCAATGAGATTTTGGCCAAAAGTAGCAGGGACCCATCGAAGTCACATGCTGCCTCTATTTTGGTGCTGATTTTGGTCGAATTTGTTCATTTCAGGGTATTTCCTATCATTTCGACCAGTGTTTTAAAAAACTCGCCCCATGGTACGCCCGGGGCTCGCCCCGGGGCGGGGCGGTCCTAAAACGCTCGGGGCGGCTCCAGCTGGGGCTTTTTTCCCATGGGGCTTACGCCCAAACCACTGGGGCGTACGCCCCGAACGCCCGAGCACGCCTTTTACGCCCCAATGGCCTGGGCTTACGCTCCATTGGAATTTGTTTGCATAGTTGAAAAAAAAATAATTTGATTACTACCGTGTGATCTTTTATATGTGTCTTAATCTCTTGGATGACGATTATGATATTTTGGGAACTAAAGTTGTTTTAAATTGGTTCTATATCATGTATGGAATGGTAGAATCTATGGAATATAAACATTGATAGTTTGAATTTTGATTAGAAACTTATAATTAGATCTTAAATGATATTTAAAGACAATGACAAATTCATTTTTATTATCATTTTTTATATATTTGTGATTTATCAACCATGTTTGTAGGCTTAAATGCTTTGTTTAATAACTTTGCTCATACTTTTTTTTTATTTTTTTATTTTTAATCTATTTTCACTTTTTTTATATAATATTATTTATTTCTATATATATTTTTTAATTAAAAAAATAAAAATTCATGGGGCTTACGCCCCACGCCCTGAGGCTTACGCCCCGCCCCACAGCAGGCAAAACACCCCGCCATACGCCCCCGCCTCTAAAAACACTGATTTCGACCGAAACCACCCACAGATTTCGTAAAACCTATGGGTTAGTTTCGAAAGCTTGGGGTTTAAAATGTAGTTTCGATTGGATTTCAACTAAAGCCATCGAATTTCGATCAACCATCCAAACTTCGCCGGATCTTGTCGGGTTTTGTTGAAATTGCTAAATCTCGATGCTGTATTTCGCTAAATCTCATCGAATCCTGTCATAAAATTTCGTCAAATCCCGTCGAAATACAAAATTCCTCTGTCAGGCCTTGTGGGAATTCGTCGAATCTTGCGGACCTTAGTTAATCTTTCGTGGGAATTCGTCGAATCTTTCAACTTTCTTTCGCTGGGCTTCTGAAGTTATACCTAGAAAAGAAGCAAAACCTCATCCGTAGATCCCAAGGGATAGAGAACGTGATGAGGTCGCCAAAACTACTCTGATCTTTCTTGCAAACTATGGGCTTATGTCATTCAGATGTTCCTCTACTTGATACCTTATCTGTATTTCCTTCCTGAACATTTTAAGGGGACCTCCAGACTTGTTTAACCATTTTCTACCATATAGAATCATTGATGCCAACCTGCAGAATCTCGGCTTTGTCAAAATTGGTTTTCCTTTTTCTTTGATCTTACATTTATCGGATCATTTTCTTGACGTTTAAATGTATTTTTTTTTATGACAAGTTTTTCCTGATTGGCCCTATGACCATTGTTACTTTGGTCTTGTGATTATAGCCTATGACAGCACTATCCATGAGAACGCAAGAAACTTTTACAAGATTATGTTGATCCGATTAGCTTAGATTATTTTCCTAGTTCTTTAAACAATAGGTAGTTATTGGATACACCAAGATACAGCACAAGATTTTTGTGAACTTTATCGCAGTTTCTTCATTTCTTTGGAAGTTGCATGTTTCCAACTGATTTAAATCAATTGCTTGGTGCAGAAAGAAATTCTGACCTTGGTGTGAGACAGAAGTGCTTAAGCCACTTTTCTCTTCTGGTGGAATTACTTTTCAGGCAGACATTTTCTCCTCAAAAGCCTTTATGAAAAAAGAAATGAATTCCTCTTCCATTTGTTATATTTCACTTTACTAATACCTCTGGCTTCTAAATTTTTTGTATTATATTTTTATTTTCTTTTGAATCTAAAAGCATGTTTAACTCAGATTTCTTTCTTTAATTAGATTCCTGAAAGTTATATTGCCAGAAGAATAAAACAAAAACTTACCTCCTCAGATCTGTACATATGGAACCCATTGCTGTCTTGGCCCTAAAGTGTTCTGCTGTCTTGAGAAGTCCCAACATATGTTGTTCAAGATGCTACTCTAAATGGGTCCCCCCTCCTCACTTCTTTACTGAAACATTTGAAGGGGACTTCTAGGCTTATATCGCTTAAGAAATAACTGGTCTTCATATGCTGACTTGCCCTTGTCAATTCAATCCATAACCAATGCTTTGTGTTTACTGGTGTCCTTGGATCTATGATTGTACATTTGCTAAATGTTTGAAGAATTTTTATTTTAGAATGACTTTTTCTTGGTTTGGTCCTTTTGTCTGTTCGATTGGTCTTGAATTAGACCACTAATTATATAGGGTTTTTGAGAACTATCTGAAGCTTGTGAATGATTGTATAAAAAATGAAAAGGTTAAGGCCTTTTGACTATTTAGACTCTCTGGAGGTCTTACGTGCCATCCCTATATTGTGCGTGCTTATTTTGTACTAGCAGTCATTCATTTGTTGTCTTAGCGGTCACACCACTGATATCAGTGTTTAAAACTCAAAAACTCGACTTAACTCGACTCTAGACCTTCCCAGGTAGAGTCAACTTGAAAAACTCGGTCAACTCATCTGAGTAATTACACCTAAAACTTGAATATAAATAAGTTATTTATTAGTTTATATATATAAATCATTAGATTTATAAAATTAATAAAGATGTACTTAAATTGACATTTTATGTATTTACACCTACGGATACAAGCTTTCTAAGTACTGCTTTATAATGTTACAAGTCTTTTGGCATGCCATATAGAATCAATCATTAAAATATATATCAACTATCATCCATCATTCATGGAGGTATGTAAATAAAGCACACAAAAGAATCAGAAACATCCATCAGGTTTTGATGACATTATAGTTCGTCACCAATTAACATAGCAATGATTACAAAAAAACAATGTAAGCAAATTCAAATGTTTAGATCGAAGTCCGGCATAGTCCCAGTCCATCCCCTACTAGTAGAATCGTCTCCAAGGTAAGCATCAAACCAACTGTTAATATCCAGATCACCAGCTCCAATTCCTACATTTGCTCCAATAGATGAGATCAAGAGTGATTCCTCACCTATCCTGTCAGGGGCCAAGCTCGAGTATAGATTCCCTACGCTCATGTGAACGGTCAGGGCCGTAACCATCATAATACGCATACTTGTACAGTTTCTCACAGTTTAAATCATAGAGGATATGTCATCAGCAACTTATTCATCCTCGCAACTATCTAATGGAATGTCGTCTAGAATGGTTGGATTATAATCTGAAGCATGTCTCTTTAGTTGTTGCACCCTTAACCTCAAATTTTAATGTAGGAACACCAACTTGTTTAATTTTTCCTGCTTCAACGTGTCCCTATTAATACTATGAATTTGATTGAATGTACTCTAGTTTATTTTGCATTTTTTGTGGAGCAATTCTAGCTTAAAACACGAATGCCAATCTTTTGGGGAACAAGAGTTCCTAACCCAAAATTCTCCCACCAAGAAACTATCAAATAATAGTAGTTATACTTTCTATTCAAAAAGGAATTGTTCTAAAATTAAGATTTATTAAAAGTTTAGCAACATTATATATCTGGAGTATGTCTCCGGTCTATAACCGCAATCTGTTGCAAAATCTCATTGGCTATGCTCGTATTGAATAATATAGAAAATAATATGTGAGTAAAAATCTTACTAACGAATAAGCAGTATCTTCTTAGTCTTTCATGTTTAAAACTTTGGACAATGTACCTCTGAAAGAGCTCGAAGTTGGCTATCCATATCTGGCAATAGTGTATCAACCATTGCCCGCAAATCACGATGGTCTTCTTGATGTTTTGAAAAATATCGGGTTATTGAAGACCAGGATAAAGGAGTTAACCCACTGCTGAAGTGGAGAAGGAATGACCTCTCTCAATAATGTTCCAAAACTTATGTACTTCTCTTTCTTGTTGTCATTTGCTTTGCCAATTTTCCTATATCAATGACATCATAAATTGAACCCATGACAGTGTCTTTATCACCATCGGCAATGTGCAATGCACGAATAAGTGGGTAGATTGAAGCTTGAAGCTTCTCAAGCTTTCTCCAAAAATCATTATTTAGTACGATCTTTTGTATCTCATTTCCATCTACCGTACTTTGGAATCTTGTGCTTGACTATTCTTCATATTGCATCATTGCTTTTAACCGCTCTCTATGTTAATAATACAAAAAGCAAAATAAATTATATAACATTAAGATTGTATCCATTATTCAGATAGAAAATCAATATGCATGACTAATACATGAAAATGAAATCATGTATGATATGTGCTTGCTTATTGAGACTGCCGGTAAGGACAAAATTTATTACAAAAGGAGTTACCTGTAGCCTCAAATCTCTCCTTCGTATGTGCCATCATCATACTTAAAACAAAGTTGTGGTTATAAATAAATTTGGCCACCTTCTTGTCCATATATATCAATTTGCATACACTTTCCAACTCTCCACTTTTGGCCAGGATATGGTCCAACTTGTGAGCGGCTCATGATGCTCAAAACTTCAGTTTCCCTAATAACTTTCTATTAGCCACATAGTTTGCCATGTTATCAAAGATTACATGAACCAGATTTTCTTCCCCATCTTCCTCGACAATTCATTCGAGTTACCACTTGAAAAGGTTAGGGTGGAGGGTTGCTAGGCCCGAATCCTGGAGGAAAGGCCCAACCTAGGTACCACTTCGCTCAACCAGGCCCAATAGAGGGGCTCAGAGGCAGCACCCCTGAGGCAAAATTGGGATATAATATATGCTTTTTAGGGGAGCATAAATTATATCCAAAAATCCATTTATACAAGAGCCCTACTAGCATTCTCTCTCTCTCTCTCTCTCTCTCTCTCTCACCTAAATATCCTTTCTCCATTTTAGAGCAAACAAGCTATATATCATGCTCTAAATGTTTCTCTAGAAAACTAAAACATGGAATCCACTGGTCACAAAACCTTACATGCCTTTTATTAACAGTCACAGACACTACACACCTACAGGTAGTGTTTTAAAACTCGTCGGGTTGACTCGAAACCCGCCCAAGTCAACTCGATCCGGCAACATTTCGAGCCAACCCGACTATGTAACACGGTTTTGTCGCGTTTTATTCAAAACTCGTTGGGTTTTCAGCGAGTCGGGTAGGGTTTCAAACCCTATTTTAAAACAAAATAGGGTATTTAAAAAAAACCCGATGTTCCTCTTAGGGTTTGTTCTTTTCGTGAGAAACTTATTTGGGTAAATAGATTTCTCGTGTAAATAGGATTTTTCCGGTGTTCTTTTAATTGTATTGAGGAGAAATTTTTTGGCTATGGAATTAATTCAACCGGTTTTGGGGGAAAACTTTTTCCCAAACTTTAAAGTGCTTTGGTCTCTAGAAAAAAAAACAAAAGCCATGATTGTTCGCGACTGATCTCCTTCGAGGGACGTCTCCCTCTTCTCGACCTTTCCGGCCACCCAAGGGTTCCATCAAGTTCTCTCTCTCTCTCTCTCTCTCTCTCTCTCTCTCTATCTCTCTCTTTGGGCTTTGGGGTTGGCTAGCCCTGTGTGCGTGTATGTCTTCGTTAGATCTACGCGACTGTCGCGAGGATCCTCCGGTTGTCGAGATCCACACGGTTGGAGGCACCGCCCGATTCCTTCTGATCATCCCGCGCCAACGCCCAATGTCATCTGCTCATCTTGCGCCACCACCCCATGCCCTCTGATCAACTGTGCGGCATGCTGCCGGTAGCCGTACGCCACTTCATGCATCTCTTGTGGTCGTCGCTACTGACGAACGACGACGAATCAACTCCTAAATGCGTTGTCGGTTGTTGAGAGGTGCGGATCTGGGAAGGTTAGCGTCAATCTGGGATCAGGAAGTGCAGATCGAGGTCACGCGAAGGTTGGGGTGGCCGATAGGGTCTGGCCACACACCGGATCGGCGCTTCGGTGCCTTGGAGTAACCCTAGCTGGTCCTATACTATCTTCCGCCCCTCCTGTATTTTCTTTTCGTTTTTCATTTCCTTTCTCTGCATCAGTGATGGTGTAAAGAATTTAGATCTCCTCGAGTCGACTTCTGTGATGGTGTAAAGAGTTCAGATCTCAGTGTTTATATCTCAGGGGTCTATGTGAAATGACTATCATAGAAAAGGCCCTACCCAACATCTCAGGGATCTATGTGTTAGTACTACATGAAGTGAATCTCGACTATTGCCTTGGTTTGGATTTTTTTTTAATGTACAGCGTTGGTAGATGTTGTGTTAGTACTACATGAAGTGAATCTTGAGTCTTGCCATTGTTTGATTTTCTTTCCTTATGAACAGAGTATGTTGCTTGGAAGCCGTGAATCTCGACTATTTCAATTTGTAAACAGTGATTGCATTTTCACTAACGAATTGATAGCCCCCATTGTTGAGATGTGCAACACTCTACTGGGCTGGGGCAACAAAATTGCTCCCATCCTATCACCACCATAAGTAACTTGATAGTCCCATTGTTGAACTAAAGTGTGCAAATTGTTTGCAAAATTTCTAATTGAGACCCACCATTTCAGTTCTTATGTCACACACATGGAGCGCGCGCGCGAGAGAGAGAGAGAGAGAGAGAGAGAGAGAGAGAGAGAGAGAGAGAGATTAACTTTGCTAGGATCGAAAAGAACACTGAAAATTGATGTCACAGGAAAAAGTGTTAGGATTTCTCTAGTTTAAAAGAACAGCGGAAAATTTTTTCCTGGGACATTAATTTCTTGCGTAATTTGTTACCTAGAAAAATAGGGTCGCTCGGGTTAGGGTTTCCTGTGTCTCAAAGTGCTCGGTCGCTCGGGTTAGGGTTTCTTCTGCGTGGAATGAAGAAGAACAGAGGGAGGAAAGAAGAAGAGAAAGGAAAGAGGAAGAGAAGAGGAAGGAAAGATGAAGAAGAGAAAAGAGGGAGGAAGAACGAAGAGAAAAAAGGTAAGCAGTTCTCTTTGGGTTCAATCTCTTTCCCTCCTTCTCGATTTTTCTTTTTTCTGTTAAAAAAAAGTAAAAAACAGAGCATATAATGATTCTTCCTCTGCTTTTCTGTTCAATCTCTTTCTCCCGTTTTCAATTTTTATTTTCTGTTAAAAAAAAGTGAAAAACAGAGCATATAATGATTCTTCCTCTGCTTTTCTGCATATAATGATTCTTCCTCCTCTTGTCCTTGTTTTTTTTTTTCCCTTCTTAATCAAGGCAAAGATAGTGTCGATCATTTTCTATTTTTTTTCTTTAATCAAGTATCAATCCCTCTCTTTCATTTCTGATTTTCGATTCAAAACAGAGCAGAACCTTGTGGCAGGTTTCTCTGCGTTCATCCCTAAACTAAAAGTGAAGCGTTATACAGGTATGCCTTCAATCTAAGAATCAAAACATCAATTTTAAATAAAATTAGTTTGATGCCATGTAAGTAGGAAATTTTAACTAAACAATGTTTGGAATTAAATCATGCATGAATGTCTGTAAAAACTTTTGCTTGTCTGTAAAAACTTTTGCTCAGGGGACAAGCAGTGCAGCTAGGCCGAGCTCCGATTATGATTCAGACATTTAATTAATTTTTAAGCATTTAAACATGTGTTTCGTAATAACTATTTATTATGTTTTGTGGTTTTGGACATTTGGTACGCTAGTTTCTAATGAGTTATCTTTATGGAATGATAGGTTATCTTTATGTTTGTTACTAGTTACTACTGTCGTTTTGATACTCTTGTAGTCTTGTTAGTATTTTGATAATGGTGGATTAGTGTATAATGAAAAACAATATGCTATTTTTAGATATATATAATATTAAAATATATTATATAATGTCAAGTTTTTTGTATCGAGTTTTGTCGAGTTGTCGAGCCAACTCGACTCATTAAGGTTTCGAGTCGAGTCGAGTTTTCGTGTTTTAAAACACTGCCTACAGGGCAACCCCCAGTTAAGCAAGTAGTAGCAGAATTAGTTGTGGAACAGAGGCTGAGATGTATATCAATGAGAATAAAAACAGATGGGTCGTAAGTATACCTGGAGAGTGCGGTGGTGGCACAAGAGGCTGAGAAGTCTAGACAAGGGCTGATGCAGAGGAACATAGGTCTGAGACACCGGGGCAGGCTCTCTTCTTCTTTCTCCTCCGTGTCTTCGCTAGTCGATTCGGTGGAGAGCAGAAAACGAACCCTAAAGGTTAAAACAGTCAGGGGTTTAAGAGCGATTTGATGAACCGAAATCCCATTTTGCCCCTTTAACTTTTTTTATTTTTTACTAGAAATAATGCCAGTCACTACTCGATTCAAGTCGAATGACTTGGGAACTTGCCCGAGTCACCTGAGTCATCAGCCAAGAATTTTTTTTTGGGTAATATAAGCCAAGTACTTTACAGACATTTCGATCTGAGTCAGCTCGAAATTCGGTTGAGTCAAGTCGACTTGCCAAGTTTCGAGTTGACTACTACTAAAACATGCTGCTATGAATAGTTTCTAAAGTTTTGTTAGTGAGTTCTGGGACAAACAAATTTAATATTAATATGTTCTCTTCTTTATAATAGGTCTTTCCTGGTGCATTTTGCTTTGAAGTTAGAACAATACTTGCCTGCTTGGCCCCAAGTATGAACTTCCTGCATGGGCTGATGTGGCATGATACGCAATAAATGTGGGACCCTATTATAGAAAAGTATCCTATAACTTGAAATCATATAAAACCACTTTATCCAGCACATTTTTTCTATGGGGCCCACAATTATAACCTATCAATTGCTGCCACCTCTGCCCAAGTTGCTTATGGGATATCAAAATAAATCTTCGTCACTGTTACACGACTGGTTTTCTTTTGCATGCCCCTATAGAGAACAAAACTCAGGACACAATATTCTATGAAAAGGAGGCAGCATTGTCTACTTGTCCATCTTTCTGATATATTTTCAATCTTACTTGATGGTGATTTAAATCAATAATGTGATTATTCTGCTATAATGTTCTTCTATTATCATGCAGTTGAGTGTTCATGGATGTTTGAGGCTGAGTATCGATGGCCTCATTAACAACCTGAAGGCTTTCAACCCATCAGCAACGCCCGGGATAAAATGCCTCAAGCTGGGTTGGCTCTTCGGTGTATCAGCAAGGCAGTTTGAAGAGCTGAAGTTATTGGTGGACGGGGGGCAGACGAGAGCCCACAAGCCGCGGTTTTTTCACAGGCGACTCTCTGCTCCTCTAGCTTGTGACGAGGAGCAAGCGCTCGATGTCGAGATGTGTCCGGTGTGCCAGAAGTTTAAGCTCATCTACGATTGCTCTTCGGAGAGCTGCCAAGGGAAGGGGCCAGCACACTGTAGGGCTTGCGAGGTTTGCATCGAGAGGTGCACCGACTGCGGTAGGTGCATAAATAACCGCAAGTATATGGAGACGTTTCTTCTTGACTATGTCTGCTCTGACTGCTGGAAGCACCCGCCCGGTTGTCTGGAGTGGGTCGAGGAGAGGTGATTGACCCCCCCC
This sequence comes from Chamaelirium japonicum, assembly GCA_947650365.1. Classification (NCBI taxonomy): domain Eukaryota; kingdom Viridiplantae; phylum Streptophyta; class Magnoliopsida; order Liliales; family Melanthiaceae; genus Chamaelirium; species Chamaelirium japonicum. Next base: position 22,157,223 of record OX393556.1, read on the forward strand.
TGGAGCGCCCTTTATCTCCGAGCAGGGAGGATTGCTTTTCTGAACTTGTTCTGCTGGTGAACCATGGAGGCCAGACCCGGAGTTTGGCCACCGAGGATGCTAGTGAAGAGTTGGGCATGCCATGCTGACATTTGCTCGTTGTTGGTCTGACAACTGTTTGAGAGCTAACAGGCCGGGGTCCTTCACTCTTAATCTCCTGCAAGCCTCCTGATTTATTGAAAAATAAAAATAAAAAAATTGGAGAAAAAAGACTTGGTGAAAATTGGGAACAATACTGGTTCTTTGTTCCTTGTTGGTCTGGTAACAGTTGAGACTCAACAATGACTCTTTCGATTTATGATGGCAAGAAAAAAAAAAAAAGGAAAATAAAGAAGAAAAATGAAAGGAAAAGAATCTCTCTATACTGCTCTGGTAGTGTCAATAATGCCCTTCTTGCATTCTCTTTCTTTCGGAATTTTCGTAGTCTGGATTCAAATGTGATTTGAAAACAAATTCCTGAGATAGCCTGTTTCCCCATGTTGGAAGCCATCAGTTGGTGTGGTGGGTTCCGAATGAAACCGCTACTCGTGATAGGGGCTTTATCGTCCCGTGAAAACCGCCATGATGAATAGCGGTTTATGCTGGAGCTGACTCGGTTTTGTGAGATTCTTTTTTACAAAAAAGATGGAATCGCTGTCTGAGGTAGCGGTCTCCAGGCTACAAAAATAGGGTTACTTCTGGAATTAGCTTTGGATGAGTATTTCTGTGGGAAATATGTTTTTCATTAATTTTTATTTGGAAAATTTTTCTTTGTTATCTTATAATGTCTCCACTTTGTGGGTGGGGGGTTGGTTCACTTGTTTATAAGGATCTCAGGCTAACTTGTGTTCTCAAAATATGTTTGGCTGTGAAGCCCTGCTAGTGCAGTTGGTAAGTAGTACTCCTCCCGTAGCTGATGATGACATGTGAGCCTTGGCGGCGGGGCGGACCCTGATTGGTTCGGGGTTGACCTCCGACAGTCGCCGGGGTTTATTGGCGGTTATGTGCTAGCGATCCTGTTCGAACCCTTGTTGGATCTGAGTTCAACACCGAAAGTCGCTGGGGAAGAAACAAAAAATGTTTTATTTTTTTTGGGTTATTAGCTATAGGCCTGAGTTACATTAAGTCCAACCAATAGTTTCGGTTTACATGCAGTCCATGAAATGATTTCAGATTAAGAGACAATTCATGTGTAACAGTTGTAGGCTTTAAGGTATCCTTTGTTAACTGATTCTTTTTTCAGAATACAAATATGTCCATGAGGTAATCTCCCACATAAATCATCATACTATCATCTTATTTGCGACAATGATTTCAAACTGCTATATTGACTTGGGTTAGGTTTGGGGTTAAGATTCACTATTTAGGGTATAGAAGTAGGGTTAGGTTTAGAGTTAGGGTTCACTATTTAGGGTATAAAAAGGGTTAGACTAGCTCACTATTTAAGGTATAGAAGTATGGTCTGGGTTAGGGTTTCACAACACGAACAAAACATTTTTGTAGTGTTGTAAAACCGATTTAATTATGTGGTAAATGAAAGGGCATATGTGTTATTTGTATAAGTTGCTGGATCTATTGTAAGTATATCTTTTACGATAAATAGATTGTTAATGAATGGACCTAATGCAATCTCTACCTCGATTTTTTCAACCTCAGCTTGTGTTCTTAACAAAACAGGTGAATTATTTCTGCACTTTCTTTGTTAGATATGGAAAAAAGTTGATGTTATGACAACATTAGCAATTCTCCACTAAAGCCCCTAACTTAGTTGCCCCGAACCACGGTATCAGTATGGTTCGGGGACCGGCCATCGACACCTGTTATTCCCGTTCGATTGGACGGTTTTGGATTGTTGAGATCTACATGCCACTGAGAGAATCCCAGGGGGGCTCCCATCATAAGGGCTGAGTGATCAAACGGGTGGGGACGGGTGTCGTTGGCTAGGTCCCAAACCACGGTGATTCGGTGGTTTGGGGTGACTTTTTTCAAGTCATTTCACGAATTAATGGATGGATTCATCAACACATCGATCACGATTTAAAGTGTAGGGCATCTACATCTCATTGCTGCTGCTGCTGCTGCTGCTTTGATGAAACAAAATCATGGCCCAAAGTCTTCTTTAAAGATACGTTCCCCCCATTGAATTGGTCTGGACATGGGAGTAGGGCTGACAACAGGTTGGGTCTTGTTTCGGGTCGTATCTAGAACCTCTAAACCTAGACCCGACTCATTTAACTAATCGTGTCTAGACCCTAAACCCATACCCGATCCATTTATAAATGGGTAGACCCTATAACACCCGTTTACATATCCATTCTTTGTTTTTTTTTTTTAATTCTATATTTTGCTGCAACTCTCCATCTGTGGGTGTCCTGATCACAGTCGTCCATTGCACTCAATGCAGACCGGTGAATCACATTCGCATTGTACCCAGACGGCAACCTAAATGGCTAAGTGATGCTATGATTGGATGCCGGATAGGCCCGACTCTACACGACAGGTCGGAGACAAAGGCCAGACCCGACCAATTTACTAAATGGGTTAGTCGTGTCGACCCGTTTATGACCCGAACCCATTTAATCTAGACCCACTAATTCGTGTCGGCCGTGTCGAGTCTGTCTTGTCGGGGCCAAAATTGCCAACCCTATTTGGGAGTCTGTCGTGTCGAGTCTGTCTTGTCGGAGCCTGTTTTTGAGCATTTTAACAAGAGGAGCCTAGTAGGTTGCAATTAACAGGGTTTATCGGGTTACCCGACTCGACCCGACCCTATTGGGATGGGTTTGGAATGCTCAAAAACAGGTTTGGGATGGGTTTGAGATTTAAGTTTAAAACCCGATCGGATTCTGACGTGATTCGGATTTTACTCCAACCCACCCCGACCTGACCCGGTTATATAAATTTATGAATAACTCCGCACAAGTCCACATTATTAAATCGTAAACATTTATTTTTTGAATTGTAAATTATTCTCCAATTATTCATAAATTAATATTTACCGAATGATATTTCCTAGAGCATGCATAGTCGCAATACTTATCGAATTCTAAATCATTCTTCAATTATTGATGAATTTATATAAGATGTTTTGTAAAGCCGCCCCGACCAGACCCGCAAAGCATAAACAGGGCGGGGCGAGCATGGGTTTTTCCAGTGTTAATTGGGACAGGTTTGAAATTTGCCCCCAAAACCCAACACGGGTTTGGGACAAATACGGGGCAAGTTCGCGATACGACTGACCCGTCCCAAACTCGACCCATTGCCATCCCTAGGCAATACAATCAAAAGGTGCATAGGAGGAAAAATTACAATCAAACCTAATATCAGACCTAGTTAAGGTATGTGCACACTCATTAACTCTTCGAGGGAAGAAATGAAAAGAGATATCGAAAAATGTCTTCTAAAGACTCCTGCAATATGCTAGGATATTCAATAGCAGCCAAGGAGTTAAATCCCCCTTCAAGAGGCCTAGGATATGGACGACTTCCTAACAGTCTCCCTTAATATGCATCTTGGCACAATTAAGAAGATAAAGACAATGTTTTTTTTTTTGATAACCATGCAGATTTTCGGCACTGACATTTCATCGTTTCAGTTATGAACAATTTTAATTGGTAACAAACATAATTTTTTTGCACACTGGGGCCCCGTGCAGAGCCTATAGCGGTTTGTTTGGGCTTTGGGACCAAATAAAAGGCAAAAGCCTAGAGATTGAGAGCTTTCTTTCCATGTGGGACGGGCCTGTTTTGAACCCTTTCTCAGTCTTTGGTGTTAAATGTCCAATTTGTATTAGAGTATACATAATTAAAAAAAAAATTTAAACCCCCCCTAATTGTGGGTCCCGGGGTTGTCGCCCATGCTCAGGGCCGGCCCTAATAAATGGGTATAAGTCCTATGGAATGTAATGATGTAGATACTAATGCATACAAATATCTCAAAGAGACTTGAATATCTTTACTTTCCTAGCATTGGGATGGCAAACAGATAGGCACAACCTTTTGTTTGTATATATTCTAAGAATAATTTGATGCATTAATTGATAGGATCCCTCAGCTTCCTTACATTGAATTCGAACCTATCAAGATTTTATTGATGCGTGAATCAGTTAAGTTTAGAATCATGCTTGGAATCTTAAAATATTGTTCGATGCTTTCAAAATATTCCTTCATTCGGCTGTTATTTTATTAAGGATAAATTACACTAACACCCTCTATAGTTTCTGACATTTTCACTTACACCCCCTATAGTTTTAAAACTTACAATGACACCCCCTTCAGTTTGAAACGTTAGCACATAGCCTCCTACCGTCCAAGCGCCGTTGGAGAATCAGCTAAAAAGTAGTCACGTGACTGCTCTAAAGATGGGTGATGGCCCTTTTACCCTTTCCTCTATTTTTCAGACCAAAGTACCATTATCTCTTCTATTTATCCTCCCCCACTCTCGGTTTGATCTCTTCTGCCGATCTCCCACATTCTCATCTCTCTCTCTCTCTCTCTCTCTCTCTCTCTCTCTCTCTCTCTCTCTCTCTCTCTCTCTCCAATGCAGGTAAATATTTGTCCTATTATTTCGGTTGTCAATGTGCATAGAATTGTATGGTTTTAGCATATTTGTTCTAGGGTTTTGATATTTTCTAGGGTTTAGATTGAAATGAGAATTCATCTCTAATTTGGGGAAGAAATGGGAACCCATCCCATTTATGAGGAAGAATCTATAAAGGGTCAATTACCCATCTTACTCTTCAATTAGGGTTCTAGTTAAATATAGTGTTAATAATCTTGAAAAATTAATAAAGTTTTAAACTATTACAATTAGGGTTTGAACTTTATGATTGGAAGCTACAAAAATGTGAATTTTCATTTATTGAAATATATATAGTTATTGTTATCTACTGAATTTAAAATTTCTTTGTCACCTCATTATCATAGGATATGGCATCCAGTAGGTCAAGCCATACATATGCTTCTCATGGTAACCAAAGTATACGACCACAATGTTTTTGTGGTCTAAAAGCACCACTGAGGACATCATTCACCGATTTAAATCCTGGAAGACGTTTCTACGGATGCGCGAACTATAGAGTAAGAATATTTATCTTAGTATAATGCATTATGATTATAACCTTTTTATTATTTGTTAACATTTGTGTATTGATTACAGATATCTGGTTCTTATGATTTTTTCAATTGGGTTGATCCCCCCGACTTGTGCTCGAGGTACACAGTTTTCTACATGGCTTATCCAAAGGAATGAAGATCTGCAGCGAAAGAATGAAGAGTTACAGAGTGAACTTGCAAAATATAAAGCTAAAGAGAGGAGAACCAATATTTTTTCTCGCTTACTGATCATTGTAGCCTTGTTAATTGGTCTGTTCATGGTTGTTAAGTTAAGTGGTTAAGTTGAGTTGTGGTGAAGATGGTTGTGACTTAATGTAATGTAATGTTTGAAATGAAGAAAAGTTTTTTCTCTTTTGGTCAAATGTCATCTCATGTTGTCTTTAAGATCACAAATTCAGTTGGGCAAAGATTGGATATTTAAATTCATTCATCTCATTTTATGCTAAATAGCTACATCACTAAGAATAGAACCATAACTAGATTGAAATGAGAATACAACTCCATCCCCATCATTCTTAACATCACAAGGCACCTGAAGAGGTAAAAATAACTCATTCTTAACATCATAAATTCACTTACATCACAAAACTGATAATTCACTAGCTTTAATAGTCTTGGTCTTTTCATGGGACTAGACTCTCCAATAAAACTTGATCATACACTAACTTTTTAAGGCATCACCAAAATGATGAAATATAAACATATCCATTAACATTAGCATAATACAAATTTTAATCTCACTATAAAAACATCCACATCATGTCATCCACATCATGTCATCCACATTATCAACACAAGGCTTAACATTTAACAAATAGATTAAGTCCCCCACAACCAGTCCTCCACAGCATTAACATTACTAACAAAAAGATTAAGTCCCCCACAATCAGTCATCCACAGTAGCAGGTCCTTAATTGCAAAAAGAGTGGGCCTTCATCATCAGCCATTGCAAAAATTAGTCCTCCACATCAGCAGGTGGCTACATATTTTCACTAAACCTAGATGACAAGTAATTACAAAAGAATATTAGAACAGATTCAAACTTTGTAAACCTTTAGAACTTGCAAGCTAATCTAATGGGTCGTTAGTACCTAGAAGATGAACATTGAGTACTTGGTCTATCTAGGTTTAGTGAATATGTGCTTGATGCTAAACCTCTACCTCTGCCTCCTCTACCTCTGCCTTTACCTCTTTGTCCTTCTGGTCTTTTTCCCCTTCCTCTAGCTCTTTGTCCTGAATCTTGGTTCAGTTGCGGTGTTCTTTCTCTTCCTTCTGTATGTACTTCAATAGGTGCTTGTCCAACCTATGTTCCAGATAAGAATAATTAGCATCATATAAGAGTTCATACTAATATAGTAATAGTTTAACTAGATTGATTAGTGATAGTAATGAAGTACCTTAGAAGTGGGAGTGAGAGTCTGTGAAGACTTAGTAACTTTTATTTTCTTAATCGGTCCCTTACAAGTACGACTATTGTGACCATATTGCATGCATTTCTTACATCTCAGTGACTGGTGTAGCCGACGCACCTTATATGGATTTTGAGGCTCATCTGCAGCCTTCTTCCGGACCTTCTTTGGTCTACCAGGGGGCCTACACAATTGTGGCGGCACAATGGGAATATATTCTGTATCAGCCCACATCCTTGAATCTGGAATTGGTTTGATAAAAGGTTCATAGGACCTCAAATAGGTCTCTCTATGAAACCAAGAAGATACATACGCCTCAGGCTTTCCTCTGTCAATATAAATGGCAGCTACAGCATGAGAACATGGTATACCTGTCATATCCCACTCTCTACAAGTGCATGTTCTTTTCTCTAGGTCCACTACCAAAGTGTGTGATCTAGCATCTACCTCAAACAACCTCTCCCCTCCATAAGTCGCCTCACAATACCTTGCATAATACTTGGACTTCTCCAACTTGCTTTCTATCCTTGGGCACAAAAGCCCTGACCTATCGTTCATCTTTTTTTTGTTCAATGCATACCTTTTCATCAGTTTTTTTCTTATAATCTTCACACATGTTATAATAGGTTTGTCTCTAGCATCCATGATCATCTTGTTAAATGACTCTGAAATATTATTGGACAACAAATCACACTTTGGCATGGGACTAAAAGCAGACCTAGCCTAAACTTTTTGACTAACACCTTTCAACCATTGATAAGCTTCTTCATTGACAGCTCTAATTGTATTCATGTGAACTTCATGCTCCTGAGTAGTATAAGCTGCAGCCGCCTTCCAAAGTAAATCTTTAAGGAGTTTCCCCCCTTAAATTTTTCCTTAAAGTTACTGTACATATGTCTTATACAAAACCTATGAGCTGTTCCTGGCATGATGGCATCAAAAGTCTCTACTAGTCCCTTCAAGAATTAAAACAAGTATAAATACATAACATAGAAAACAAAATTAGTAATAACACAATTAAATAACCTAACATTTACCTTTTATCTATCAGAGATGAAAGTCCACCCCCTCTCATCATTTGTTCCAATCACAGAAACCAAATTTGAAAGGAACCAACTCCAACTATCCTTACATTCAGCCTCCACAACTGCAATGGCTAGTGGGTACATCCTGTCATCCCCATCACGGCTTATTGCACTCATTAGCTGACCTCCATAAGCTCCCTATAAAAATTGAATTTATTAAAAACCCATATATAAATACAACTTTAATAATCATAATACCTAAATATGTATTGAAAAGTTAAAATTACCTTAAGATGACAAGCATCAAGGCCGATAAAAGGCCTAACACCTCCAAGAAAGCCTTTCTTTTGTGCATCAAATATCACAAAGAATCTCTGAAATATAGCTGCATCATCCATCCTTGGTCTTTCCACCTTCAATAGTGCAGTGCTACCCTCATTTGTCCTCCTAATAATTTCACAGTAACTCCAAAGCTTCATATATTGCTCACGGTGACTTCCCTCTATTTTTTCCCTTGCTTTCTTCTTTGCTCTATAGATTTGCATTGGGGAGACATCTAACATAAAATCTCTCCTAATTGTCTTTTGGATAGCTGGAATCTTCCAATCAGGATCATCTCTAAACTTATCCAAGTATTTATGACAAATCCATGATGAGGTAACTTGCTTATTTATATATGAACGATTACATTCATGCTTATCAAAGAAACTTTTAATTTGAAATGTTCCTGATTCCCCCATTGGGGAAGCATGAATGCGCCAACCATAATTGTTCTTGCAAACAGCTGTCACCCTTGATGCTTCATTTTTCTTAAACACATAGTCATATCCAAGCCTCACACAATACTCCTTCAAAGCTTCTCTAAAGACAAGCACCGAGCTGAACATCTGACCAACACTCAAAACATGATTCTCAATGTTCCTCCCTTCATTGAACTCCTCATAGTATGGTCCATCATCTTCTGATAAGTCATGCATACTGTGTAGCTCATCACTAGGAAGGTATTCAGAATCTTCATCCATGTTATCTTCTGCTTGACCAGAAGGAGCTGTCTTTGTTGAAGTTCTTGCATTTGGTAAAGGACTTGAAGAGGCTGAGGTTGGTGATAAACCTGATGGAGCTGCAATTGGTAAAGGAACTGAAGGTGCTATAGAGACTAAATAATCAAATTCCTCATCTGAGGAATCAAAGCCATCACCTACACATGAAGAGTCAGATTCAGATACACTACCAGCTGGTATTCTTCCTTCATTTAAGCTCTCTACTTCATTTCCATGCATATCCATGTCTTTAGTTACATGTCTTTGTTCTTTTGCTTCAGATGAGATAATATACAATTGAATGAATATCCCTCTTCCAGCATACAGTCTGAACATTTCCATCACCTCATTATCAGTTGTTAGTTTCTTTAGTCCTCATCAAGGCCCAAATCTGGGATCTTATAGAATAACTCACTATCCTTTGACAATCCCAGGTCTGTTGATATGGCTTGCATCTCATAGAAGGACATGAGATCTGGATCAACATGGATCACGAAAGATACCTCTCCATCAACGTATAATCTATGAGGAACTTCAGTGAAATGACCTTTGCTGTGCACTTCTATAGTATATTCTAGGTCCATTTTTCCTACAAAACCAGAATTTAATAGAATATTAACAAAAATATCACAATAACAATGATAGAATATTTACAATAAAATCCAACAATAGGACCATACATATGTTTAACATAGGAAACCATAATCCAGATTGAGATCATAAGAAACAAACCTTAAATTAAGTGTGTCCAAAACCCAATTCAGGGTTATTTCACAAAGCTCAAAATCTAATTTAGGATTATTTCACAATGTCTAAACCCGACCCAATCTGGGATTATTTTACTAGGCTCAAACTTCAATTTAAAATTATTTCACAAAACCTAATTTCAGAAAATTCAAACCCCAATTTGGAATTATTTCTCAAAGAAAATCTAAATATGTAAATGAAAGCATATAAAACAATATAATCCCAAATTGGGTGTTCAAAAACAAACAAATTTGTAATCTTTAAACTTCAACCCCTAATTTGGGAGACGGGTTTAGAGGAAACCATAGCATTTTGAAGGAAAACCCAATTGAGAGACAGGTTTAGAGGAAACCATAGCATTTTGAAGGAAAACCCAATTGAGAGACAGGTTTAGAGGAAACCATAGTATTTTGAAGGAAAACCCAACTTGGGATAGAGAGAGAGAGAGAGAGAGAGAGAGAGAGAGAGAGAGAGAGAGAGAGAGAGAGAGAGAGAGAGAGAGAGAGAGAGAAAATGAGAGTGAAGGCTCACCTTTTTTACAGTTATGGTTTCAACCAGAGGCCACGATGTCTTCTCCTTCCCGCGCAGTTATGGTTCTTTACAGCTATGCTACTCGGTGTAGCTTCTCCGTCGAGATGTAAAGGAAGGGAGTAAATCTAGGGTTTCAACCAAAGGCCGGGTTAAATGGAGCATCTGAGGGTAATTTTGTCATGTTAAAAATGGGATTCCACATCAGCATCAAATAACAAACAAATGAGGGTATTTTTGTCAAATCTCAGTCTAATTAATGCCGTCGTGCTCTTCTGGTGTTTTGTGCTAACGTTTCAAACTGGAGGGGGTGTCATTGTAAGTTTTAAAACTATAGGGGGTGTAAGTGAAAATGTCAGAAACTATAGGGGGTGTTAGTGTATTTACCCTTTTATTAATCTAAAGGGAAAATAACTGATTTATCCATGATTTTAATTACTTAAATTGACCTATCTTTATTGAGCATGAAATTAATCCAAAACAAACACAGGCATAACCTAAATCTAACTTGGACCTAATCCGAAGAATTCTCACATTGGAGGGTTATTTACAGAGTTTAGGTACAATATTAAGAATGAAATCGAAAATATTCTCTTGTTTTGGATGTAAGCTGACTGCAGGAGTCAATATGTAATGTTTGAATGAATTGAAGGATTTATATATGAATATCACTTTTATAGGGGTTTATATGTAAATAGAGAAGATTGCAGGGGTTGAATTGTAAAAAACCCTTCTTTCTTTTTTTATCTCTCAAGACAATCTTAAAAGATGACAAAGATAACATGTTATTTCACCAAGTCTATCTTTGCAATGGGATATATTAGCATGCGAAGAAACCCCAAGGGCACACAATGGGAGAAATCATTAAGAAAAATATTCTATGTATAAGGGTATATGACCGATAATATATACAACCTTCAAATGGTGTGGTCACCTCCGGGTGAGAATTCAGTACAAACATAGAAGGAAAATACATGTCAAATAGACCTATAGCTATTCTTAAAACCCCGCCCTCCCCTCTCCCCCTTGGAAAAAAACAGAACAATAGAACCATAGTAGGAAAAAAGGAATGCCGAGAAATAGCATAGCAGCTAGGCCTGTCAAAAGACAGGGGCTGGGCTAAGGCAGGGTTGGGGTCAAATTGGGCCCGACCCTTTGTTTTAAGGGGTATGTCCTAGTCTGGTCCTATCCCTTCAAAGCCGAAAATGATGGGCCCTAGACGGACCCTTCAAGGACCAGCGTCGAGTAAGGGCCAAGTTAATGTTATTAAGATAAGAATTAAATCTTCCCTAAACTATTCATGTACTATTGACTTTTGACAGTCATTTAAAACCATCGTATATTCGGGCATGAGACTAACAATACAACTTAAACTATTATAAGTCGTATGAGTATTATTGAATATTCTTAATACTAATATATCCGAATTTGAGAACTGCAATTCCCACATGAAGACAATGAGTAACCAACTAATGACTTATTAGTTTCAATTAATCATTGATTTAGCCCCTTAATAAGTATTATATATTTATAATAGTTTATGTATATGGAGGGCAGAGCCTGAAAAGGCCGAGCCATGGGCTTTCCTAGCATGGCCTCCATAACGAAAAACTTATGAAAACTGAGCCTGGTCCGGCCCTCAAAAGCCTGCAGGCTAGGGTACCCTATCCAAAGTGCCAGATTGACATACCTAATGGCAACCCAGTAGTAAGGTAATTGAAGAAGTAGTGACCGAAGTGCTAAGATTGTTAATTGCATGACGAGTGCAACTTTGACAAGAGCTGCACTGCACTGCACATCGCTCTTCAAATGGGGAACACAGACCTAACCAAATCCTCCTCCGCCGCCGCACCTAAGATCGAGAGACTATGAGATGAATCCTAGGCCTAGAAATCCCAATTCTAAACCTAAGTACCTAACCCGAACCCCCCTCACCGCCGTTGCGGTCTTCGCCTCCTCTGCTCGCACCCATCGCCTCCGTCGCCGCTGCTCGCAATCGCCTCCGCCTCCTTCACAGCTGCTCATGGCTGCATCCGTCTCCGCCGGACCTGACAACCATCTGCCATGGCAGATCGAGAGAGAGGAGGTGAGGGTGGTCTCGGGATTTAAAAAAAGGGGAAGGGTTTTTCCTAGTGTTGGGTTGGTTAGAGGGATTGGAGCCCAAATGAAAAGTTTCACTGGGTTTATCCTAATGTTGGGTTGGTTAGAGGGGTCTTAGGCTAATAACCCCTGGTAAAAATCAAGTCTGATATATGAGAGAGAGAGAGAGAGAGAGAGAGAGAGAGAGAGAGAGAGAGAGAGAGAGAGAGAGAGAGAGAGAGAGAGAGAGAGAAAACAACTTTTTCCATCAATTTGGAAACTTTGTTGCGACAAAGGAAAGCAAGATTGGTCGAGAATCTAAGTTTTTCGAGATCAAACCACAGAGAAATCCAACATCAATCACACACACAAGAACAACAAGATTAATCTAAAAACCTCCTATACTGGAATAAAACCACCAGGCAATATCGATATGGAAATCACTGAGAGTAGAAGGTTATAATATAACGAACCTCACCACTCTCACAAACCCCACTCGAAACACCAACAAAGAAAAAACCTTGAGATGCAAGAAATTACTAAGAGATCGCCACAGAAAAACAGCATCAAAAGAGACCGCTGAGAGAACCCACAAAAAGTATCAAAAAAGATTATCATACGCGATAAAACAAGTAACCATGATCTTTGTTGTACTACTATTAACTCAGATGAACTTTATCGAGCGAGACTTGACCAAGAAAGAATTAACTCAGATGAACTTTCTCGAGCGAGACTTGACCACGAAAGAATATCCTAATAGCACAAGAAGAATTCCCTGGGGAGTATACAACTGCACAAAGATTGACGAGGGGACGAGCATGCCTACCATTTGATGGAGCAACAGACATGAAATGTTCAAACCAATCTCATGGTGCATCGATGGATCCATGGAATCTCACATACTATGATCAAGTAACAAAACCAGCTCCCAGAGGACAAACCATTGTTCAACAATGCTATCGAGATCGTCAAAGAACTCCGAAAATGAAATTATTATTTGCTTTGCCAACACAAACAAGTTCAACTCCAAGGCAGCAGTGCCAACATATTCAGATTCAATTTCCAACAACTTCTCTCAGTTTGGATCCGAAAAGAATTTGTTGACGGATGGCATGATCTCGGGGGACTTGTTGCGGACGAACTTCCGGAGGCCATGCTGCGCGTATCTCTCCCCTTCTGAGAAGTTATCAAGCACTCCTGCAGCTCTGTTCTCTTTGGTCACCCTGTCCAGAGATTGGAAATAGCATCAGGCTACAGTCATTTCCTTCCTTTTTTATTTTTAAAATTAGCATGTCAAGCATCATCCGTCGAGTTGATTGCCAATTGACAAAAAAGAAGGTTTACAATGTTTAAACGGGTATGATCATAACATGCTAGGCTCAAACAGATTGAGTGAAAAGAAAATGCTCATGGGGCAACTTGGAGAATTATAATACTGTCCATGAAAACATAATGCAGTACTTGATGGAACTATCAATAAGAATTGCTAGTTTTGAAATGTATAGCAACAATATAGCTCTTCATCAAATGATTCGAGGTTTCCAAACTTTCATGGGCAAATACCTTGATCGATAAAGATGGCCACATACGATCGGTCAGGCTTGCAAGTTAAGGTTAGGTCAAGCTAGAAAGGACACAATGTTAAGTAGTCGGCTTCTATGTCGTACTCCGCTTAAAATAGGATCTCCATCTTGTTATAACAGATTGCTACGATAATTGGAATAAGACCATTTGATTGAAAGATACTGGCTTTCAATCGATAAATCCATCGATAAAGCAGAGGAAGGGTCGAGAATGTATCGAAAAGAAATGTCCCTTCTTCACATGTCATTAGAGTTCAAAACATATAGGATAATGGTTAGAATAAATATGCAACATAAACTTTCGGACAAGAAGACAATTGATGTTGAAGAATAGACGAGGAAGAAGGATTGGAACCGGAGGGATTAAGAGAACTACGGAATCCCTGGAATGAGTAAATTCGCTACTAGTGGAGATGAGCAGATTTGGTGATGCCTCCACGACCAGTCCAAAAGATAGAAGTGCCATACAAATCAATGAATTTTTTTAAAGTGAGACCACTTCCAGCATGTCTGGTTTCTGGTAATCATTGAAGCACATTCTAAATCACACGGATATGTCAAAATTTGAAGAAGATCATTTGATTGAAAGATACCGACTTTCCATGGATAAAGCCATTGATAAAAAGTAAAGGAACTGGTCGAGAGTGTGTTACATGCCTTTAGAGTTCAAAACAAATTGGACAACCCACCATATGGTCGTGCCTATGGCTGACATGTTCCATATCAAACACAGGGGTATTCCTTTATTTACAAAGAGGTTAAATCATGTCGCTACTCTTTTCCACTTACATCCGCTTGGGATAGAAATTGTTCATTATAAATAAAAAAGAGCCAATGAGTTAAACCTCCCATGTTGACCCTCATCCAATGATTCATCCGTGTGCCTGAGGGGTAGACACGTCAAGCACAACTTGCAACCATGTTAGATGTGATGGATGACATTGAACATGAGCTATGGGTAAAAGAGATATAGAAAGGAAAAGGAGTTTAAGCAGAAGAAAGACAAGTCAAAAGCTACCCAATTGTCAACAAGTTAAGGCATTTATAGAAACCATTCCCGAGCCCCTTGCAGAGTCATCCTCAATGGAATTCTATCCATAAAGGAGCCAACACCTACACTACATATACTTTTTTATGAGCTCTCAGCACTAGATCTCTCTATAGTCGAGGCACCACTTCCTCTAGCTATGGCACATGGAGATCTTCGGTCACTAGTCGAGCTACAACACTTTGAGTTTCTTGGGCTAGATCAACAGCAGACTGCTCATGTGTTCTTTCCTCTCCTTTTGTACAAGTCAACTTTTGAGCTATCACAACATTCTACCCCAACGATCACTTTCGCCAGGTTGCACTTGCACTTCCATAACTTTTGGTCACCACTCAGTGCAAATAAATCATTCGCATGGGATCCAGGACGTGATCACAGTCCAACCCGGCATTCATTGTTAGGCCTACACCATCAGGTTCTAGTCCCCTATGAGTCATTGCATACCATCAGAGGGTTACTATAATCATGTGTTTGATCCTACCAAGTCCAGGACTATCGTCATGTGTTTACATGCATGCATCACCTTGCATATTTACATCCAACACTTTTGCACAAAGCCTATATTATCTCTTGAATTCATTATCTACTGAAATGAAAACTGATAGGAAATCATTTGTGATGCTTATCATTAACAAAATAGATATCAAATTTGGCTTTGTCCGATTCCTAATTCTTATGCAACTTCGCTTAATGATGCAAAGAATAATAAAATGCCATGTTGTTATATATCATTCAGTATTTTCTTGGGCAAATTTTGCATATGATAATAAAGAAGATCTTCTTACTCAAGTAGATATCACTTGTTTTGCTATTTGCATTGGCCAATTTGAGCAACAAAATAAGCACCCGTAACCCACAGATCGGTGCTACATTATGCGCCCGCAGCCATTTCTTTCATGTCTTTTGAAAATATTGTCAATCTATGCATACCCAAGTAACGTCGTTCAAATTATATTTATGGGATTGATATGTTAGTGCCGAGAAGGATGATTGTTTTTAACTACAGGTTGGGTTTCAGTGTGGAGTTGCCAGAGCTTACCACCGTGCACTAGATAATTGTTGCGTACATCTCTATTGCCATGTACTATTATGTTGATGCTACTTAGAATTATGGGCGATGGTAAGGACAATTGTCGGTGGCCGCTTCCGGGACACTAGATCCTAGAGGTCAGTAGTTCCAGTTGAGCGGCTACTTCCTCAGAGTCGTCATAGCAGTTCGCTTCCACCATGGTATCTCCCTAGTTTCAAGAGCCCGCTTCAAACCATGGTTTCTAGGTTCATCTGAATCCAAACCAGTTAGCCCGAACTGGTTTGGATTTTGGCCGATTGAACCCCTGAGCACACATTCCAGCTTTGAATCGGGTCTGATTCTGATTTGGTTCAAATCAACTTTCTATTGGTTTGAATTGTATGCATGTAGGTAATAGTTATTACATGAATCATATATCAAAAGATCGAATCGAGTGAATTAGATCCTAATTTTTTATTTCTTTTCTGGTTTCTAATATTTTGGGTCGAAACAGCGAACCAGAATCCGAATTCGAACCAAAACTATTTTGTTTTTGCCTGGTCCAAACCCGACCCCAAACCCGAATCTGGATTATCAAACCATGCTTCAAACGTACCACCTAAACACCTTTGAAAGATCATTGGAGACTAATTGATCACTGCAAATATGCAGGATTTTGATTTCTTGGTGGAAATTGTAAGGAAAACCACCCACGAACCTCCCCTCTTAAGGGACCAAGTCCCAAATGAAACCGAACCTCCTTTCACCCTTTTAACCCTTTTTAACCATTATCTCTTCAAGCCTCAAACTTAAAATCACATAAGACGCCTCAACTCTTTATCTTTCACCAACACCAAGTCATATAAAGGTGTTATAAACGGTGTGACAAAATTTCTTTAAACAAACTCAAAAGTAAAACCAAGAGAATGGCTACTTAGTTGGGCTGAGTTTGATCTAAACCAAAACCAGAAGGGTGCCACCTCATGTGTAGGAAACCCAAACAAAACTTTAGTACAATATGTTTCAATGTACATGGTAAACTACATGTAAGCAATACATGTAGATATGGATCTTGATATCATAGGCCACAACCACTGATAGTTAATATTTCATAATTTAACCATGAACAATGTGGTGGCACAAATAAACTATGTTAAAGATAAAACTTCCTTGCTTACGTAAACAAAGTGTAACATCTAGAACTCCAATTATTCCATCTAGAATCAAAGTTGCTTAAGTTAATCAACATAAAAAAAAACTCATTATGATACTGCTAATCTAAAATGTAACAAAGTCTGAAAACACGCACATTCATGTGGATTGTATATGACACTAAGAACAATAATTTTTTGTTTATCCTTTATTGTCAAATATTTATTTCGGGGGATCGGAAAGATGGCTACTGGAAACAACGACTACCTGACTTCCGGGTTGGTGGAGATGTTCCGTATCAGTTGCATGCCACAGATACCAACAGCTGTACCCACCGCCAGAAAGAGCGGATAAACCTACACATCCAAAGAAATCCCACAACATGAGAGTCGAACCTCGAATTCAGGAAACTTCGACATGCAAATGCGCCAACTTCTAAAAACAATAAGCAATGCAATCAGGATCAAAGATTCCACGATCGCACGAGACGAGACAGATCGCGATCTTAGATTTCCATATGATCACATTTGCTCCACCACATGAGAACCCATTTAAGTCGGCACATCGAAAGAGCTATTCAACATTAAAAAGGACGATACATGCAGATCAAACTGCGAAAGAAACGTCAAAACAAGGAGATGCACCGGACTAATCTGGTGAGCGCGACATGAAAACATCAGTCGGAGGGGGAGGAGCCAAAGCACGGATCAAACCCTGACGTCAAAACCGGAAACCAAGCCCGGTAGATACAGAATCTGGTAATCTAGATGGGTTGTGATCGAAGCAAAACACCAAACAGTTGGTGGGCGGGGAGAGAGAGGCAGAGAGAGAGAGAGGGTGTGATTACCTCAGGCCTCAACCATCTACTCAAGGTGGAAGAAGCCATTGGAGCCGCAGGAGATTAGAGAGAGAAAGCTATGGAGAGGGAGAGGGAGAGGGAGTCCTAACCTAATTGAAGAGAGAGAAAGAGAGAGAGAGGAACGCCCCCTATAAGAAGGGAAAGAACAGAGGAGAGAGAGAGAAAGAGAGAGAGAGAAGGCAATGAAGACCCGCGAACTCCGCGCGCGCTTTCCTTTCTGCGGAGGGGGGGCTGTGGTCAACAAACAAGTCCGGGTTTACTTTTCTTAGGTTAGGTCGGCACGTATCAGCTGGTCAATAGGTTGACCTGTTTCCAAAGAAGTAGGACGCGTCATCGAACCACGTGGCCGTCGATATTAGGGCTTTGAAGGTTAATCAACGGCCTATACCGTCCCAGCATCACGACCCATTAGTCAAAATTCAGACGAAGAGAACATAACCATATAATTAAAATTTCATTTGTGTAAAAGAAGCTTCCTCATCATTCTTTCTTGAATATTAATAATGAGTTCATCAATAACATGAGTAAGAAGATACGAGATAAAGATCGGTCCTTGATAGAGTCTCATAGTTACTGAAAACTTATTTGTGTTATCATAATTAGTTCTGAAACTAATAGTTGTCTCTGTAAAAAAAAAAAAAATTATTTTTCTTCTCTATGAATCCTTCCATTAGTTGTCTCTGTAAAAAAAAAAAAAATAACATCCATTGTGGACCTTATTGGCATAAATTCAAACCGATTCTCCGAAATTCTTCTCAACTTTGTTAACCTTTGTTTCATCACGCTCCCCATAATTTCACGGCAGATGCGAAAAGCTTAATTCCACGATAATTAGAACAATTTTTAATACCGTATTTATTTTTAAACTGGCTTGTTTACTAAAATCTTGACAACAAGGAAGATGCCAAATGATTACAGAATAAATATTATCGAAAAAAATTTTGTAGATGAAGAGTTATGATAGATGACTGTCATGTGGGTTGAGCATTTTCTTATTCATGTATCGTGGTTATAAACGAACGAGACCCCAATAGTGGGCTGGCAATTTTGGACCCGACACGACAGACTCGACCCAACCCGACACGAAGTTAGCGGGTTTGGGTTTGGGTTAAACGGGTTCGGGTCGTAAACGGGTCGACACGGTAGACCCGTTTAATAAACAGGTCGGGGCCTGGTTTAGGGTCTGGACACGATAGACTCGGGAAGATCCGTTTAAAATTCAACAGGTTAGGTCGATCTACCTGCAATCCGATTCTGTAGGTAAACGGTCCTAACGGGTCTATCCGTTTATAAACGGATCGGGTACAGATTTAGGGTCTAGACATGATTAGTTAAACGGGTTGGGTCCTGGTCTAGGGGTTTTGGACACGAGCCAAACTAGCCACGACACCCGACCTGACACGACCCATTGCCACCCCTACCCAATAGGTAAATAAAAGGTTATACTATTTGCACTCATAAAAAAAGGAAGGGGCACCAAATTGATCCAGGCACCCCATCCCAAAATCGGATCCCGATAAAATCATCAGGGTAGCAATGTCCAGAGAGAGAGATCTGTTTACAACCCAAAAACAGTTGTATATTTACAATCAATCCATGATTGACAACATTCATTTCATTTCACTCCAAGAGTCAATAAAATAATAAAAAACAAAAAGATTACATCACTAGGGAGAGGAATGAATGTAAACCCCATCTCTCACATCACCATCTTGTTGAACTTAAGGAGAGAGAGGGACCGGAAATCACCCTATCGCTGATGGTGAAGCTGTTAATTTTTTTTATTTTTATTTTTTAGTCTTTATTGTGTTTTAAAAACATTTTGTAACGGTATAGCCGTTGCACACATTCAAACCTTTGTGCAACGGCTATAAACGGTCACATTCAAACCCATTATGGCTTGGATTTTAAAGACCAAAATAATGGGCAGCCATTACACCCCTTGGTGGGCTATAAAATGGGCCCAAAATCCATGGCTAAGGGACACACTTTTGATCATCTTTTGCTCTTGAAACTCTGCTCCAAAAATCCCCCATTCCAATTTTCTTTAAGTTTTTTGCTGGGCTCCTGAAGGCGATAGTGCGGTGTTCGTGTGCCTTCTCCGAGGCGTGCCAACGAGAAGGAAAGGTGGTCATCCGGGGGGTTCGTCGTATCTCTAGTCTTTCTTGCCACGAGACCCGCACGTGGGGGGCAATTGGATTTCTAGGACAGCGCCAAGGCGTGCTTCGACCCCAGGCCATCCTCTTAACTCTTCTTCATCCTAAATTACTAGAATGTTAATAGTATTATTTACTTATGTATAGTTTTATCATATTCATACTCCGCTACAAAAGTTTCATATTGGATCCTTCACTAGCTAGGATTCATTCGCAATTTTAGTCTCATATTTTCATCTTTTTTATTTGGCAATATTTAGAATATAAATTTGTCATCCATCTCACATCTAATTAAAATAAATTAAGATTTGAAATATTTGTTTAGCAAGCAAATTATTTCCAACAATCTAGAAATCCAATTGAGTTGTTAATTTGTTGGCTTGAAATATTGTTTAGATTTCAAAATAATTAAATTTATTTTTTACAAATCTCTATATCTTGTAAATACTTAATTATTGGCATACCAATATTTAGTTTAATGCTTTAGTATTAACCTTTGATCTAATCTAAAGCATCATTGTTAATATTTGCTTAGCATTAGATCTTGCTAACAATATAATATTATAGTTTGTTAAAATTGTATTGTTAGCATCTTGATTAACTAGAAATTGCTTGATCATTAGTATAATATAGATAATACGACATTAGTGTAAGTGAAAAATTGTTTTACTACACATAATTAAAATTTAATATTTTATAAAAAAAAAATAATAATAATAATCAAACACATAATCTAAACAAAATCAAGACTCTAGTAGGAAGAGCTCGGCACATACATTCGTGTATGTGTGACTAGTCTGTTATCCCTATAATCTAGAGATTTTGATAATTAAATTAAAAAAAAAAACTTTTAATTATTTTCTTTTATTTATACTTGGGTCTCTCACGAAGAAGTGACTTAAAGAATTCCGGTGAATCATCCTTAGTTAGACGGTGTCTAGAAAAGCTTGTCAAAAAGGCATACATGCCTAAGACGGACTGGTATTTAAGCGAGCCAAGTGCTCCACCACCCATCTGGAGCTGATCTGGCTGTCATACTTTGGAGAACTCATTTGGACTTCCAAAGTCAAATCTAGCGATACTCAGGTCAACTATTATAGAAAAGAAGATAAATTTGGTTCACATAGAAAATAGTGCACAATATTATTCTGACATAAAATTTATTTCATTCCAGGCTTAACTCCCTTACCCTAAAAATGACTTCCCCTAGAACTGAGTACCTTAGTGCGAAGCCTGAGAAATTCGATGGGGCTAATTTCAAGCGTTGGCAAAACCAGATGAGATTCTGGTTGTCCTTGCTTGGACTTATGTCTGCAATAAGTGATAGCACCACCGAATCAGGAAATGAGTCCAACCCTATAGAATAACATGCCCAAACCAGTAGTGGATCATCCAACCCAGATGGCTCTGATTCTACTTCCACATCTAGGACTCCTGAGGAAATAGAATATATTTGTCGCCACCGTATCCTAGGATCCCTTTCCGATAGGTTATATGACATCTACTATACCTCAAAAGATGCCAAAGAACTTTGGGATACCCTAAATTCTAAGTACGGCCTAGATGATGCTGGGATCAAACGCTACAAAGCAGCTGATTTCAACAAGTTTAAAATGAATGATTCTAAACCGATGAATGAACAAATTCACGAGTTTGAGAATCTAGTCCATTATCTCAAGGATAATGGATCAACCCTAGATGAAAACTTCCAGATAGCTTACTTGATAGATAAACTTCCATCATCCTGGTCTGACTTTGCTAGAAAACTAAACCATTTCCAAGGAGAACTATCTCTAACCCAAGTCTTCAATTCCATTAGGATAGAAGAACAACATAGACTTAGAGAAAAATCTCTTTCCGAGTCCAAACCCAAGGTAAACAATATAGAATCAAAACCAAAACACCATAAGAAAGCCAAGTCCTTTTATCCCAAACCAAATAAACCATTCCACAAGAAGCCTTTCACCAAAAACCCCAAATTCCAGAAGAAGCCAGCAGAAGGAGTACGCTACTGCTACGTATGTGGTCGAACCAACCATATGGCATCGGACTGCTTCTACAAGAAGACTGGACCTTCTCAACCTAGGAAGAACGGACCACAACCTCCTTTCCAAGTAAATATGGTCACCTCATCTGAGAATGCTTTCAGGTCAGTTGCCTCTATTCCAGAAGTAAACTTGACTTTGCAAGCACTTGACTGGTGGATTGATACCGGAGCTAACATCCATGTATGTTCTGATCGCTCTTGGTTCTCCACTTATCAGGTCTCAGGTGGAGGAGCTGTGACCATGGGAAATAATGCCGAAGCTCGAGTATTGGGAACGGGTCAAGTCAACTTAAAGCTTACATCGAACAAGATCATAACCCTACACGGAGTTCATCACGTTCCAGAGATTAGACGTAACCTTGTTAGCGGTTCTCTTCTAGTTCAACACGGTTATAAACTCGTGTTTGAATCGAATAAAGTTGTAATCACAAAAGGAGTGTCTTTTATTGGGAAAGGATTTATGAGTGATGGCTTATTTAAGCTAAATGTTTGTATTCCTTTCGAAAATAATAAAAGTCTTTCTGTACTAAATGTTGAATCTCCACCTATCTGGCATGCTAGACTAGGTCATGTGAATTACAACTCAATCAAGAGACTGATGAACCTAAATCTAATACCTAAAGCAGATATCCAAAACCTCGATAAGTGTGAAACCTGTGTAGAAGCAAAACAAGCTAAGAAACCCTTTAGAACAATCGATAGAGACTCTGAAATCCTCGAATTAGTTCATAGTGATGTATGCGACTCAGGAAGGACTACTAGAGGAGGTAACAGATATTTCGTCACATTCATAGATGACCTATCAAAATACTGTTACCTATACCTCATAAAAACCAAAGATGAGGTACTAAGTAAATTTAAGGTCTATAAAGCTGAGGCTGAAAACCAAAGAGATAAGACCTTAAAAATACTTAGATCCGATCGAGGTGGAGAGTATACCTCTCATGAGTTAACCGAGTTCTGTGAAGAACACGGTATAATTCATGAAGTCACAGCTCCCTATACCCCCCAATCCAACGGAGTAGCTGAACGTAAGAATAGAACCCTTATGGATATGGTTAATGCCATGCTAATTAGCTCAGGAGCACCTGAAAACTTGTGGAGAGAAGCACTAGTAACAGCCTGTTTCATACTTAACAGAATTCCCTCTAAAAAAAATAACCTCATTCCTTATGAAATGTGGAAGAATAGAAAACCCACTTTGGATTATCTTAAAGTGTGGGGGTGTTTGGCGAAAGTCAAGATCCCTGAAAATAAAAAGAAAAAGATCGGTCCAAAAACCATAGATGCCATTTTCATAGGCTATGCATCAGATAGCAATGCTAACCGATTTTTAGTTTTTAATTCTCAGATTAGTGAAATTACTAATAATACAATAATGGAAGCTAGAGATGCTACCTATTTTGAAGACATCTTTCCTTTTAGGACTAGAATTGGAACAGAATCTAGATCGAACGACACTGACATAGCATCGTGCTCTAGAAACAAAAGACCAATTGAGGATAGCATTCCCATTGAACCTAGGAGAAGCTCTAGAGCTAGGACAGAAAAGATCTTCGATGACTTCTATGCTCTTCTAGTAGAAGATACACCAATCAACTACGCAGATACAATGAAGTCATTCGATTCTCCTTTCTGTAAAGAAGCTATAAATAACGAGATGCAATCCATTGTCCAAAATCAAACTTGGGAATTAGTAAACCTACCTCCAGGTTGTAAAACCATTGGATGTAAGTGGATCTTTAAGAAGAAACTTAGACCCGATGGATCGGTAGAGAAATTCAAGGCTAGGTTAGTAGCCAAAGGATTTACCCAAAAACCTGGAATAGACTACTTTGATGTGTATGCTCCTGTAGCTAGGATCACTACCATTAGAGTCCTTATTGCATTAGCATCCATAAATAAGTTGGTAATTCACCAAATGGATGTAAAAACCGCTTTCTTAAATGGAGACTTAGACGAGGAAATCTATATGGATCAACCTGAGGGGTTTATAGTTTCAGGTCAAGAATCTAAGGTGTGTAAATTGATTAGATCTCTATATGGCCTAAAAAAAGCACCCAAACAATGGCATAGGAAGTTTGATGAAGTCATCACATCCGACGGTTTTGAAATAAACAAAACCGATGAATGTGTATACCATAAGGTTAGTAATAATGGCATCATCATTCTCTGTTTGTATGTGGATGATATCCTGATCTTTGGATCTAATATTCAAGCAGTAAATGAAGTAAAACATTTCCTGTCCCAAAATTTTGATATGAAGGATTTAGGTCAAGCAGATGTGATACTAAACACAAAAATCATTAGAAATGATGATAGTATCACACTAACTCAATCTCACTATACTGAGAAGATCCTTAGGAAATATTTTTACTTTGATTGTACTTCAGTATCCACCCCTTATGATCCTAATATCCACCTTAAGAAAAACACAGGTTTACCTGCGTTACAAAAGGAATATGTACAAATAATTGGATCGTTAGGATATTTAGCTAACTATACTAGACCCGATATAGCTTATACAGTAAGTCGTCTAAGTAGATACACACACAATCCAGATAAAAGCCATTGGAATGCCCTAGAAAGAGTAATGAAATATCTTAAGGGCACACTAACCTATGGCCTTAAATTTAGTGGTTATCCAGCGGTCTTAGAAGGCTATACTGATGCTAATTGGATCAGTGACAACCTGGATGTAAAATCTACAACCGGTTTTGTCTTCCTATTAGGAGGTGCAGCTGTCTCTTGGAAGTCCACCAAGCAGACAGTAATGGCTAGGAGCACAATGGAATCTGAAATGATAGCCCTAGATACCACGAGTATAGAAGCCGAGTGGTTAAGAAACCTTATAGCTGATATACCCATAGGAGAGAGACCTATACCAGCTATATCTATTCATTGTGATTGTAAGTCAGCAATTGATAAATGCAAACAAGAAAATGCAAATGTAAAAATGAATCGACACTTAAAAGTGCGATATAAATCTTTAAGGTATAAACTAAAATACCAAATAATTACCCTAAATTTTGTGAAGTCTGAGAAGAATATTACTGATCAGCTCACAAAGGGGGTGTCTAGAACAGTGGTTATAGAAGCGTCGAGGGGGATGGGATTAAGCCCATAAGAAAGATCACCACGGTGGCAACCCAACCTCACGGAGGTTCAATGGGTAGAAACAAGCCGTATTGGTGACTATAAGGAGCACTGGTTTTACCTACTCCCATCCCTATGGCGTCAGTGCTCATAAAAGCAAGGGTAGGATGAGTTCAAAACTCTTAAATGATTCTGAGATCCTTGAGACAGAGTGCCTCCTTGCTCGTACTCTTTGAGGAATCACCGATATGTGTGGTCGTGAGGCCGCGACTATGAGATTAGGGCTGATCTCGAATATACACATAAGATACCTGCGCAAGGCCGTTAATAGCGCTACCCGTTTAGAACATCAGCATAGCCATACTGTGTGTGACACTTGTTAAAGTCTGAATCATGGTCCTAAGTTCAAAGACATAGTCTACTAAAGGTGCCACAGACCAAAACAATTTTCACTAAGTAAAGGTTCAAACCGAGAGGTACCTTTACCGAACTCATAGTACAAGGAGACCAGCAAATTCTCTTATTTTAAATTTTTTAAAGACTTTTAAATATTCAATGTTTTTAAAACATGTGGGGGATTGTTAATTTTTTTTTTTTTTAGTCTTTATTGTGTTTTAAAAACATTTTGTAACGGTATAGCCGTTGCACACATTCAAACCTTTGTGCAACGGCTATAAACGGTCACATTCAAACACATTATGGCTTGGATTTTAAAGACCAAAATAATGGACAGCCATTACACCCCTTGGTGGGCTATAAAATGGGCCCAAAATCCATGGCTAAGGGACACACTTTTGATCATCTTTTGCTCTTGAAACTCTGCTCCAAAAATCCCCCATTCCAATTTTCTTTAAGTTTTTTGCTGGGCTCCTGAAGGCGATAGTGCGGTGTTCGTGTGCCTTCTCCGAAGCGTGCCAACGAGAAGGAAAGGTGGTCATCCGGGGGGTTCGTCGTATCTCTAGTTTTCCTTGCCACGAGACCCGCACGTGGGGGGCAATTGGATTTCTAGGACAGCGTCAAGGCGTGCTTCGACCCCAGGCCATCCTCTTAACTCTTCTTCATCCTAAATTACTAGAATGTTAATAGTATTATTTACTTATGTATAGTTTTATCATATTCATACTCCGCTACAAAAGTTTCATATTTGATCCTTCACTAGCTAGGATTCATTCGCAATTTTAGTCTCATATTTTCATCTTTTTTATTTGGCAATATTTAGAATATAAATTTGTCATCCATCTCACATCTAATTAAAATAAATTAAGATTTGAAATATTTGTTTAGCAAGCAAATTATTTCCAACAGAAGCAGTCTCTGAAGGTGAATGATCGATCACCTCAGCCATTGTTGTTGGCTTTACTCCTGTTGTCAAAGTGATAAGCTCTCTCTCTCTCTCTCTCTCTCTCTCTCTCTCTCTCTCTCTCTCTCTCCATTCCACCTCCTGCTGCTCGAAATCACAACCCAAAACTAATGATGTTAGTTGTTGATCCCGCCCCAACGTTCAGCTAAGATTGATTATCTATATAATAAGGGACGTCGGTTTTGTACTGACTAGAACAAAAAAACTGACTAGAACAAGCTGACTGGACAAAAATAAAACAAATAGATCTAACCATTCGTTCAAAACTCAACGCACAATTTCTCCTTGGTTTCAAATCCCAATCCATTTAAACTGAACTAAACCCCTAAAATCCCGGCCCATTGAAACTGCACTAAACCTGACCATTCATCTAGTGATTGTTGTTGGCATCAACGGCTATAAACCCGCCTACTGAAATTTCAGCCGCCCCAAACCATCGGGTCGATCTCGAGGAATCCATTCAAACCGAGACAACTATGATTGATCGATTATAGGGGGAGGGGGAGTTGGTCGTGCCGAAGGCGTCTGCTTCGTGCCAATCGGTACGAGTAAGAAAATGGGTGTCCCTATGAATGCCGGTGTCGTCGTCGAAAGTGTTTTGTTGCCGAAGGCGTTCAGGTGTGTTGCCACCGAAGGTGGTCCGCTGCAGTATCGACAGGCACGGGCATGCACTAGTCTATATAACAAGGGACGCCAGTTTCGTGCTGACTAACGAAACAAAAAAGCTGATTAGGACAAGCTGACAGGACAAAAATGATCCAAATATATCTAACCATTTGTTCAAAAATCAACGCAGGATCTTTATTTCCCTGTCAACCAACTCTCTCCCCTTGGTTTCAAATCCCAACCCATTTAAACTGCACTAATTAAACCCTTAAAATCCCGGCCCATTTAAACTGCACTAAACCTGACCGTTCATCCCGTGATCGTTTTGCGCATCAACGGCTATAAACCCGCCTGTTGAAATTTCGGCCACTCCAAACCATCGGATCGATCTCGAGGAATCCGTTCGGACAGAGATAGTTGTGATTGATCGATTATAGGGGGAGTTGGTCACGCCGAGGTCACCAGCTTCGTGTCAATCGGCACGGGCGAGAAAATGGGTGTCCCTATGAATATCGGTGTTGTCATAAAAAATGCTTAGTTACCGAAGGCGTTCAGGTGTGTTGCCGTCGAAGACAGCCCTCTGCAGTATCGACAGGCACGGGCATACACTAGTAAATATACAACCAGTTTTGGGTTGTCAACAAATCCCTCCCTGTATATATACGATATATTTTGACTCCATTTGATAGGTCAAAAATAAAATGGCAAAGTATGGGAATTGAACCCACAACCTTTTCAAAAAAACCCAAATCCTAACATATTGGCTAAGCTTTCATTTCTGACTTAATTCATGGGATAATATATATATATATATATATATATATATATATATATATATATATATATATATATATATATATATATATATATATATATATATATATATATATATATATATATATATATATATATATATATATATATGGGGACGGGGAGCCTGCACCCAAGGTGCAGCAAGAACGCTGCACCTCAAGCATTGTTTAACTACCTAGAAGTTTTGGAATTTGATGAAATTTGGTGAGGGTGTTGTCTAGGGTAACATGATCATCCTCACAAATTTTCATCAAATTCCAAAACTTCTAGGGGGGTCAAATGGTCGAAGCAAAAT
Source organism: Chamaelirium japonicum (assembly GCA_947650365.1). Lineage (NCBI taxonomy): Eukaryota > Viridiplantae > Streptophyta > Magnoliopsida > Liliales > Melanthiaceae > Chamaelirium > Chamaelirium japonicum. The sequence goes on from OX393556.1 coordinate 22,185,204, forward strand.
CAGCCGTCCGCAGTCACCATTAAAATCTGCAGATTTTGCTTCGACCATTTGACCCCCCTAGAAGTTTTGGAATTTGATGAAAATTTGTGAGGATGATCATGTTACCCTAGACAACATCCTCACCAAATTTCATCAAATTCCAAAACTTCTAGGTAGGTAAACAATGCTTGAGGTGCAGCGTTCTTGCTGCACCTCGGGTGCAGGCTCCCCGTCCCCTATATATATATATATATATATATATATATATATATATATATATATATATATATATATATATATATATATATATATATATATATATATATATATATATTGGAAGATCAAAAGTATTTATAACCAAAGACGTTTCTTTCCCCCATGTCAGTTAAGAAAAGGTCGAGTTCTAAACCTGAAAGGAGTTCAAGTAGAGTTATGGACAACTTATTACATTAGAAACCCTTGGCCTTTTGCATTCGAAAAATGAGTATGAAATTTTTTCAAAAAAATAAATAAATAAATAAATAAACCAAGTCCTCGGCCGCCGATAGCTCTCGAACCGTTGGCCACCGCTTGCTGGGTCGCCGACTGGACCATCGATCGTCGCCTGCCGCCACTGTGCACCGCCCCTTTGGGTGAGCCACTTTCTTTGAGTGTGGGTTAGCCCAACTGCAATTGGCTAAGTCAAACCAAGTGCAATGGGTTTGGGTTCAATGTAATTAATATAGGCTCAGTCCATTCATAATTTGGGCCAAACCCAATTGATTTGAGTGGTCCCAGTCCATATATTATGTGGGTCAAGCCGAACAGATACGATAGGCATAACCCATTTTAGGCATGAATCTTGTTGGGTTCATCCCAATAAACTGAACCCAATTAGTGAGTCCAGATCTGTAGGGTCAAGCCCAATTAATTTAGCTCAGTCACAATGGAGTAGGCCTACCTTATTGGGCTAAGCCATATAGTAACTACCAGGCTTTTATTAAATTCTTCCTATGTATAAATGCTAGGGCTGGCAAATTCGGACCCGACACGAAGTTAGTGGGTCTGGGTCAGGGCTAAACGGGTTCGGGTCACAAACGGGTCAACATGATAGACCCGTTTAATAAATGGGTCGGGTCCGGGTTTAGGGTATGGACACGGTAGACCCGGTAAGACCTGTTTAAAATTCAACGGGTCAGGTCGGGTCGGGTCGGGTCTACCCGCAATCCGATACTTATATAGTACTAGCGGGTCTATCGGGTCAGGTCGGGTCGAGTCGGATCGGATCGGGTCAACTGAATAAACCCGTGTGGTAAACGGGTCTTATCGGGTCTTATCGAGTCTACCTATTTATTAACGGGTCGGGTACGGGTTTAGGATTTAGACACGATTAGCTAAACGGGTCAGGACCAGAGACTGGACACGACACGAACCCGACACGACATGACCCGTTGACACCCCTAATAAATGCAGTCTAGTAATAATACTCAAGGCAGCCCGCAAACCCAAGTTGGTTAGCCTTGACTCACTAGCCACATGGGTTTAGCACAATCCCGTTAGGCTAACCAAATGGTAAGGCCTACCTAGTTTTCTTATATCAAACCAAACCAGATAAGGCAGTCCGATTATTTATAAAGGCAACCCAAAACATTTTAATAAACACCTATAAGGGTTTAGGGCCATAACCCGGGCAATCAGACTTGGAATCAAGTTCCGTTTGTGGTCACGGATTCAGGATAAAGAGACCTACAACATGTAGAAAGTTTGACCATGCTTGAAATGACGGGAAAAAAAGGATAAAATAGCCAAAACTTATAGAAGATATCTCATAATTCGATTTTGTTTGCAGCCACGGATTTGTAGCTTTGAACCCGACCTTTAACACTAAGATTTCTGATAAACTACCTCTATTGAATAATTATCATTAGATCTCTAGCCACTATTTAAGATGTTATTTGACTAAATGAAACTGAATCGAGTTTAGATCGGAGCTGAGTATTCCTGCCACTCCCGCCTACAATCCTATACTTAAATCATAAGAAAAGAAAGTAAATCATTTATTTTCACATAAATTTAATCTTTATAACCTATGTTGATATTATTCAGGAAATCATTGAAAACCAAGGGATCCGCATCATCTTGAGAACCAACACTTAAACTCAGGTAGGGGATTCGATCCAAAAAATTTATTTGATTATATGTTATTAGAATTATGATTGTTCCAAAATAAATTCCTTGCATATGATTAGTATCTACTATATCACCAACCCAAGAGGGGAGAGAAAAACACAATTTGAAATTTTAAAAATTCTTTTTTTTTTCTAAAATAGAAAATCTCTCTCTCACACACGCGCGCGCGCACACACACACATTGGGGTTTTATGCATCGCACAGGCCCTCTACTACCTTCTTAGAAAGAGAGGATATCTTGAATATTATTGTTTCCCCTCCCTTGTAGCCTAACATTCTCAAGGCTCCACTGTGTTGGACTTGGTCGCACGTGCTATAGGGGTCCCTACAACATTGCTTTGTAGGGCGTTACCATCAAAAAAAAATTAAAAAAAAAAGAAGAATGTTATTTGCATCCCACTAATCGATAAGGACAGCCAACTTAACATAAAAAAGGCTATTATGCAGCCCGCTTTGCCAACTTAATGTGGTACGATTATAGTTGTTCGTTGCACCCAACCTGATAGATGAATTGCACTCGGCAAACACACCGCTATGGTCAGGCCATGTTTGGTTGGCAAGATAGCAATGTGTTCTAATAAAAAATGCGATGGTGGATGTGTCCCCGAGCCCTCCCTGGCCAAATGATATGGGCACCACCACCATCGCCATTGGTGTCGCGGGTTCCATACATCCCACCATCGCTCAGGCTGTTAATGGGCTTGGGCCATCCCAAGGTTTATTGGGTTGGGCCCAATTTGGGCCTAGTTTGGAAAGAGTTAGCTTGGACTTTGGACCGGACTGGGCTCGAACATTCAAGCACGACAGTATTTTTTTTTTTTTCTAAAGTAGAAATCTCTCTCTCTCACACACACACAGGGTTTTCATGTGCATCGCACAGGTCCTCTGCTATATTCTTAAATAGAAATCTCTCTCTCTCTCTCTCTCTCTCTCTCTCTCTCTCTCTCTCTCTCTCTCTCTCTCTCTCTCTCTCTCTCTCTCTCTCTCTCTCTCTCTCATACACACAGGGTTTTCATGCATCGCACAGGTCCTCTGCTATTTTCTTAGTAAGAGAAGATTTCTTGAATATCATGGTTTCCCCCTCCCTCACAGCCTAACATTCTGAAAGTGCTGGCTCCACTGTGCTGGACTTGGTCGCATGTGCTGGTAGGGTTCCCTACAACACTACGTTGTAGGGGTATTCCCATCAAAAAAATTCTCACAAAAAGGAATATTGTTGTTTGCACCCCACCAATTGATAAGAGCACATAACATAATATAAAGAAAAAGCTATTTTGCAACTCACTTTGCGGACCTAACGTGGTAAGATTATAGTACGTCATTAATTGCACCCAACGGCCAGTGATTTACACTCAGTCCCAACTTGCAGGCAAACGGATCGCTATAATCGGGTGTCACATTAGGTTGGCAAAGAAAAGTTGGCAAATTGATAAAGGCACCACCAACTCCGCCATCGATGTTGTGGGTCCCATACATCCCACCGCAGTCGATCCCTTGCTATAGAGTTTAACTAGTAAGAAACCCGGGCAATGCCCAAATGTGTTTGATGCCCGGCATTTGGCAAAGACGACATCGCAACTGTTCGAAAAAGTGTGAAATCATTAGTGATTGAGTGATTCACTTGTTAGAGAGAGAGAGAGAAAGAGATTAACATCAAATGACCATTAAATGTTATTGAATGAAAATTTATCTCCTTTATGGTAGGTTTTTAAATGGATTTAAAAGAGATCAAACCGTCTTCACACACGAAAGAAAAAATTCTAACCGGACTGAAGCCAAAATGCCTCTAGGTGTGGGGCTTGCCTGACTACAGCCTGAAAGACCCTTACCCCGGGTGTGGAGCTAGTCTCGCTAAGTAGTCGAAATGACTCCAGGTGTGAAGCTAGCCCGACTAAGGCTGAAATGACTCTAGCTAGGTCACGTACTTTGTCCCGAACCGAGATCTAAAAGAGTTCCATCTGGTCATTTATTCCATATGTGCTAATTGATAACTGTTTGGAAGGTTGTATCTTCTATGACTATCATAATAATCTAGAAATAATATGTATCATGAACCTATTGGCTAATGAAAATATGTTGAGGCTCACAGCCCTACAAACGAATATATAATAGGTACTATAACCATGTAGAAGTTGAGGCTAGAGCGGGCTGGAAGGAGTTGGAGACCCAGTCTATGAACCTTACCTGGAAGCAAAAATGGCGGAGAGGAGTGTTGAAGAAAAATCAGAGAAAATCTTTATATGTATTTATATTTATTAAAAAAAATGCATTGAAACCTTTGTGATATTACTCCTTTTCTACCATCTGAGTATGAAAATTGTAATAGTAAGTTATTCCTCTTAACACCCAAGTATTATATGGGTTGCTTAAATTCATAAAATATTGGGTATTACAACTTTGTATGAGAGCTTAGGTAATAGATCCTAATGAGTTAAAAAACATAGATCTATGACATCAGTAATCTAATCATTTAATCTGGATGGCAAGTTAGGTACACATGAATTAGGTTTAAGTTTATGTACATCAAACTCTAGATGATTGAGACATTGATAATTTAAGTCACTTAACCTAAAGAACAAATTTCATATATGTGAAGTGGATTTCAACTAATTTCCACAAAGCTCATGCTAACTCCCCATTAAAACATCGATCATATCAACAAAAGCGATGGGGGTACCAAAACGAAGACACATTAACACCAACTACTCGAGAAGTTGAGTCGATCTGGCATCTCGGACGAGACTACAAGACTACTTGGATATAGAAGAGTAAGATGTGGCTCTATTAGGCTCTACAATAAACCCACAAAAACCCTAACCCTAAACCATAAATCCATAAGTCCTAAGGTTAAACACTAAATGCATATCATCCTAAAGTTCAACTTTAAATCCAAAACCCTAATCCTAACTTAATCCTTAACCTTAACCCCTAACCCAAACTCTACCATGAACCCATTAACGTACCCTATCCCTAACCTTAAACTCTAACCCTAACACTAACCTAACTCATTAGCCCTAGCCCAGAAAAAAAAAATGCCACTTGAATTTATTTTAATGGGCTTTGGACTCCTTGTCTATTGTTGTTAGACCATCGATCTCATCTGATCTTAGGTGTGGAGGATTGAGTGCTTGCTGATTCACGAAATGAAAAGGGAAAAAGGAGAGTTGGTGAACAGTCATGGCACGTGGATTGCTTGGAAGGTCTCCCCCTCGGTGACCTGCACTGGCAAAGCACTCTTGCATGTGCGTTGGGAGGGAATCATGCATGCACTCTAGCAATGGATGAGAGAGAGAGAGAGAGAGAGAGAGAGAGGCGGTAGGGAAATGTACTTTCTCATCACAGAAAGTAGAGAGAGACAGAGAGAGAGAGAAAGAGAGAGAGAGAGAGAGGGGGTAGGGAAATGGACTTCTCATCACAGTGGCAGACCCATGCATATGTGTGTTGTCCCCCCAAGCCATCAAGTTGAAAACACCCACCCAACCCTTCTCAAGGAATCTCTTTTATCTCTCATTTTGGCAGCTTCATGTTGTCCCTCCCTCGTTGTTTCTCCTCATCCAAATCGATCATAGGACTGCAGCCACAACCACTAGGCCAGGCAGCATAAGCTTCGGTTTCGATTTTCCATACGAAAAATTAAAAAAAAAACTTTGGCTTCGTTCATCGATCGATCGTCCAAAAGTCCCAGTTGATCCGGACCATCCTACGAACATATCCAGTGATGATCGTCGGAGGAGGCTACAATGGAGGCTTGGAAGGCACAATGAAACTAGCAAAGGAGAAAAGAATTTCCTTGGTTAGGAAAGAGTTGTAAAGGATTGGAAAGAGTGAAGTAATTTTTCCAATATACAAGAACCGACTACCCTATCCAACTACAACTGAAAAGATCGATCTGGATTGAGTACACGTGGTCAACCTCTCAGAGATATAAATCTTCACTCAGTTATTTGCTGCTGACAGATGGTGATGAGTCTGAATGCTATAAGAAAGCACTGCAGATTGAGACCAGGAAGAAGTGGGAACAAGCCATATATATGATGAGTTGAACTCCCTAATGAAGAACCAAATGAGGGATCTTGTGGAGTTACCTAAAAGTAGAAAAGTCTTGAGTAATAAGTGGGTTTACAAATTGAAGGAAGATCATACTGGGTCGACAGTACAAGATTAATTAACTAGGTTAGTGGTGAAATGTTTCCAACACAAAGCATGTATCGACTAATCAAAGATATTTATGTCTTATTTTCCTTGTTTTGGTGTAGTGGGTGAAGTCGACGACTATTAGATGTGAGCTAAGTATTGATGCGGTGGAAGCTCTTTATCTAAAGCTACTAGATGTGAAGATGTTATTAATTTATACACAGAGATCTAGATGAGGAGTTCAGGTTCAGTCCGACCAAAAGAAAAAGCCAACAAGGATCCATGCATAAATACGGTAGAACGAGGCAATATTATTAGATAGTGAAGAAAAGGTGGTACATGGCGTAAGTTCCAAAAAAAAAAAAAAAGGAAGAAAGCTACAATGACTAAGACGAGGAGCAGCTAAAAGAATGTATCCAGAGCTCGAAGACGGCGCAGTAACTCCTCTCTAGTAGCCTCCACTCGCTGAAGTTCCACGGGACGAGTGGCTAGAAGCTCGCGACGGGCCGCCAAGTCTGACTGCTGCTTCAGGTAGCTCGCCTTCAAAGCGCTCTCCGCGGTCTCAGCTCGCTCCAGACGAGACTCTGCCTTCCGAAGTGAGGCGCGTACCGATTCTATCTTCTTTTGAGCCTTCAACAGGTTGGAAGTGGCCTCCGCAAGCTGCTGCTCTGACTGACACAAGCTCGCCTCGGCGGCCGCCAGCTCAGAAGGAGTGCTCCCCTCTAGTAAAGCTCGTCGAGAGCGATAAACCTCGCTATCAGTCACGAGCAAGTTTATCTGGGCGACAAAAGAAGAACTGTCAACCTTGAACTCCTCCAGGCTCGCACAAAACTCTGCACCGTCCGTCGACCACCAGTCTTGGAGGGCGCCAAAGCCAGCATCTTGAAAGGGCTCCAACGTTGACTTGATGTACTGCCGGCAGCTCGCCAAAAGAAACTCTGAAACTCTGCTCCTCGGCCTTAAGCTCGGGCGAGGTGCCTCAGAGTAGGTGGGCAAAACCTTCCCTTCCGCTACAGTTGCGCCGGGGACCACCTTCGCCAATAAGGGTGACAGAACTGGAGAAACCGCCGCCACCGCTGCGACAACCGTCTCCTCCAACAGGCACGAGGGCGCAGCAACCGGGGAACGCCGCTTGTCGACGCTCAAAACTTTGGCCTCCTCATGGAAAGACAAAGCGTCGATATCGATGCCGTCCAGATCAATATCGCCACTAGGGAAGTTCTCCCCGCAAACCCCGAGAAGATCCAGATCATCCGGAGGGATATCTAGCCCGCACTCTCCAGGCACTTCCCGTGCGGCCCCAGTAGACGAATGCCCAAGAAATGCCTTCGAAGAGTTTGCCCCGCGCTCTACCACTATAACGGAATCTGTCCAAAAGAAACACACTGCTCAACATGATGGAACTTCCCGAGCATAGAAAGGAAGTAAAATAAAGAGAACTCCATACCTGCGAAGTCGGACAAAGCAGCCCTAGACAGAGGGATCACCTTATCTTTTAGAAGTCCTGGCTCCTCGGTATCCTCCACCGGACAAGGGACCCTCGAAGTCATCCCGCGCGGAATGCACACTTTTCGTCTTTTGGGCAGGGCACCCTTAACAGCAGCCTTCGGAGGAAAAGATAACCCGGGGGCACTAGCAAGGTCGGCTTCTAACACGGGAGCCGAAGTGGGAACACGGCGAGCACTGGAAAGACGACTGCAACTCTTTTGGGCCCACTGAAGCCCCAATCGAAGGCGACGATCCTCCACTCCCGCAGCAGGATCAAATCAAAAGTTTTTGAACTCACTGCTCGCTAGGACGTCAACCGGGATACTCACAAGCAAGGGGGAAACTCGCCCTTCAATCCACTTGCAGTACTCCGGAGTGGCGGTGTCCCGAGACCCGGACTTAGTCCCAGGGAAGAAGCTGCCGCCAGTCAATCGAGCGTAGAGAGAAGCCCAGAGACGGTAACCCTCCTGCGGACTAATACGCCCTTGCAACTGCTGAGGCATACCAGGAACTTCCTGTCGAAATCCTTGCTGGCGAGCAAAGCGATGATGGGAGTACTGCTCCACCTCCACCACATTCCCCTTGCGCCAAACCAAGTAGCCAGGGCAACAACTGACCATGTTCCAATATAAGCTGTCCGAGAGCTCCTCGTTGTCATAGACAGCCGACCTCTCCAAAGGTAGCACCGAATGCTCTGACAGAAACTTGAAGTCGACGCTTCCCATCCTCCGCAAAAGAGTACGAGCACACTCCCTCGGGCGCTCCTAACTAATAAAAGCATTTAAGATCCCACCTATCCCGGGCAGGAACGGCAGGTCGGCTGGATGTCCACGTCTGGCGAAGATCCCCTTCGGGAAGTGAAGAGCTATCCAGCCGTACAGGTAGTGCAGAGGTCCGAACGCAGCAGACCGGCCAAGCTTCTCCTTGGCATTATCCGAGCTGGACAAGTCCCAGTAAGTCCCGTTGAGACCCCGGTACAAGGCGCATAAGATGGCCGGGGCTAGATTGAAAAGCTCCCCCCTCGCCATCCTGGAAGCTGCAAGAAAGGTCCCCAGACGGATGACCTCGCCAGGACAGGGAAGCACGAACCAGTAAAGAAAGATGACCCACCCGGCGGCACGATAAACTGCCCGCCACTCCTCGCTGTCACGCCTCAGGCCGAGGATCTCCCAGGGACACTGTTTTCCCTCCATTGAGTGCCTCTCTCGAGCCAAGGACTCAATGGGCCTCACAAAAGAACGAAGCGGAGGCCTTTTCATTTGAGCGACCTTCCACATCGGGTGAGCCGAAGGTGCCGGGGACCTATACTCGCCTCTGAACCAAAAATCGACCCAGGAAGAAGGACGCACTCGGTCTGACTGATCCCGCGCCGCAATGACGGCATATGCCTTGAACAGAAGAAGGCAGGAGCTCAAAGCAAAGCTGCTGTCCAACAAGTCCTTCAAAGCTGGCACCTCTTCCTGGTAGTAATTCCGCACTTCAGGGCATCCGGAGACAATGTGGACGTCACGAAGTGAGATCCCTATCTCTCTCGCTCCAGTAAGGAAAGTGTTGGTGGCCGGGCACCAGAGTTCACTAAGAGCGCGATACATCCCCTCAGGACGGCTGTATTCTCGACGAGTCGGCGCCAGAAACTTGGCCAATGAATTTATCTCAGGTTCCGCTCCAAAGAACTCGTAGAGCTCGCCCATCCATTCACAAAAACCACAAAAGATATTGGACATCTCCCCGAGGCCAAGAGTCGGTACCCCATCGGGTCAATCAGGAGCATATTTTCGAGGCAACTACCGGAGTAGGCACGAAATCTTCATCACAATGGTGGAAAGGAGTGCTCAAACTTGGGCGGAGAAGCTTCGGGGAGATTCCTTCGTCGGTATAGATTTTCTCGCTCAGCTTCAGCATCCCACAAGTCGCATCCGCAACTCCATCTTCCGTGATGCGCTCGTGGATAAAAACACGGAGCAACGATAGAAGGACTTCCCGCCTCGAGTTGCGGTAATGGTACACCCGAGTAAGGGGGAAGCGAAGGCACCTCCTCCCATCGGAGAGGTCCTCAGCTATCCACCCCGATGAAGTCAAGCTCTCGAAGACTCGAATCCTGGAGAACCATGAAAGGAAGCAAGTCAAGACAAGTGCACGCGCAAAAAAAAAAAAAAACCGAGAGGCCTACAGCCCCCCCTAGAGGACCGCCCGAGCAACGACATCTTCGCGCCGCACTCCCAAGGTCCACGTGTTACCCGCAACGACACCCGCGACAACCCCCTCCGCGCCGGCCGAATACCCCTAATCCGCGCGCTCGGCCTCAACCGAGGTCACAGTCCTCTCCGTCCAGAGGTAGCGCACAAAAAAAAAGGGGTGCATCAGCGGCAGAAAGGGAGGGGGGCCCACAGCCCCCTCTCCCCAACCGGTGCCCGACGAAGGAGAAAAAAAAAAGGGGGGGGGGCGTAGCTTCTCTCCCCCCAATCAGAATCGGACAAAAAGAGAAAGAAGAAAGAGGGGGGGGGGGGCACCGCCTCTCTCTCTCTCCTCCGATCCGGTCGGGGCCAAACCCGAGCCGCACGCCGGCCTCCCTCCGCGCCCGACGCAGCCGGCCCCGCGCCGCCTCCGGCCCGCACGCCGCCCCCGCGCCCGACGTAGCCGGCCCCGCGCCGCCACCGACCCGCCCGCTGCCCCCGCGCCCGACGCAGCCGGCCCCGCGCCGCCTCCGGCCCGCACGCTGCCCCCCGCGCCGCCTCCGGCCCGCCCGCTGCCCCCATGCCTGACGCAGTCGGCCCCCCCGCGCCGCCTCCTCGCGCAGCCCCGGGCCCGCCTCCGCGACGCCCACGCCGCCGCTGTCGCTGCTACCTCCGCATCCCAGAACCAGAGAAAGAAAACAAAAAAAAAAAGAAAAGAAAAAAAAAAGAGAAAAAGAGAAAGAAAGAAAGAAAAAAAAAAGAAAAAGAAGAAGAAGAAGAAGAAGAAAGAGGAAGGCGGCGAAGGCGATTCGCACCTCAGCCGCGCCCCTCCGTCCCTTTCGCCCCGGTCCTCGTCGCAACGTCGCTTCGAGCCCGTCTTCGCAACAACCTTCAAGTCGCGCGCCATCGTCACCGCCGCCGACGAAAGAAGCGACACCGGGAAGACGGAGCAAGTCGCGTGCAACCCCTGGCAGCTCTCTTCCGACGGCGATCTCCAAAAGCCGACGGAACCTTCGCAATAGCAGAATATTCAATGAAGGGGGTAGGGGTCCTTAAATAGACCCCCAACCCCGCCCACAAAAGGAATCAAGGACAAGTGCTCTACGATTCCTACGTGTCCAAACCCTACACGTTCTCATCGACACACTCGTCCTTGAGGGGGCATTTGTAGACACACGGATTTTGTCTAACCCGGACCCGACTTGCGTGCACCTACGCGGATACAAACCCGACGCGCACTCCGACTCGGACCCGACTAGCGCGCACCAATGCGGACCCGGACTCGACTCGCGCTCGACAAGGTAACCGGGCGGGCCCACCCTTAAGTGGGGCCCACCCGGCCGACCCCTACTAGGGACCCGAACCCCATGGGGGCCGGCCCCTAGTAGGGATCCGAACCCCATGGGGGGCTGGCCGGCCTTGCAAGGAAAAAGAAAAGAAACGAAAGAAACGAAAAGGAAAGAAAAGAAAGGAAAGAAAAGAAAAGGAAAGAAGAGAAAGGAAAGAAAAGAAAAAAAAAAGGAAAGAAAAGAAAAGGAAAGAGAAGAAAGAAAAGGAAAGAACTACTGCCATGCGCGGGGGGAGGTTGCGTATGACGTCTGCTCACACGCGGATCTGCGCCGATCCCTCGATCCGACGGACAAGAAGAAGAGCCAGGTCGCCATCGATTTCGTGTGCAAAATCCAACCATAATTACCCCGCCAGGAAAGGAAAGCAAATAAATGTTTATTTCTCTCTTCAATTGAAGAATAAATCTTGGGTAATTATCGGGGAGATATTACAGGGATTTAAAATTAAAAACTTCTCATATCTCTCGCCCCTCCCCTTTGCCTCTAAATAGAGGGGGTGGGGGAAGGCTCAAAGGATCGAAAAAATCGCAAGACGAAGCGAGAAAGCTCTGCAGAAGAGGAGACGCTTCTTCATCGACCCAAGGCTTCACGAGGCACGGGCAAGCCTATCCTTCGGGACCGGCTTAGTCCATTAAAAGCTCTCATCAACGTGAAGACCCTTGCACAAGAAGATCAAGACTTCGACTCCGTGCACGAAGAAGAAAGCTTGGAGAAGAAGACCCTTCGACTCCGAAGACGCCAGAAGCAAAGGCCGGAGAAGAAGCTCGGAGCGGCACTACCCCGTCGGCTCCAATAATCCTTCGCCTCCGATCAAGCCCAAAAGCCCAGAGAAGAAGACCGAAGCGTCATCACCCGTCGCCTTCGACAAATGTCTGCCCCATCCACGAAGAAGAAAGCCTGGAGAGGACTACCTGAAGCGTCGCTACACCCGCCGTCTTCATCAACAAAAGCCGACGCTACAACCGTCGCACGAAGCATCGCTACACCCGCCGTCTTCACCAACAAAAGCCGACTACAACCGTCGCACGGAGATCGGTGCTACCCCCGCCATCTTCAAGAGTTCCCTTCGACTCCGATCAAGCCAAAGAAGCTCGGAGAAGAAGCAAAGTCTAGCCGACACATAAACCTTCGAGGAAGCCAGAAGCATTAAAGAAGCAGCAAATGTCATTCGAGAAGAAAACCGAGCTGACGCTGAAGCCAAAGCCCACGCAAGAAGCCAAAGCAAAAGCCCCGGTAAAGCCTGCGCCAAAGCAACGCAAGTGCCATAGCCAAGCGACTATGCCGGTCACGAGCAAAAGCACCGCAAGTTCTAGCCGATACGACGCGAAGTCCGGAAGAACGAAAGCATCACAAGTCTCCCCTTTCTACGTCCAAGCGCAAGCGCCAAAGTATAGCAAAAGCCAGAGCCACGCCAAAGCCAAGCCAAAGCCGAAAGTCGAAGCCGAAGCCAACGCTAAAAGCACGATCGACGCCGCAAACCGACGATCAAGGACGCCAAGGTCAAGCAAAGAGCGAGGAAGACCCCCTAGCCGAGGAAGCGCGAAGCACGGAAGGGACCAAAGAAATGACGGATACTCCTTAGCCTCTCAAAAACCCTCACCTTGTAAAGACCTCTGTCCTGGGCAACCCCCTTCAGAGCTCTCACACGAATACCACGTGGAGACGCGGATCAAAGGGACCCTCCAGAGGATCTCTCCCACAATCCCCTGATCAACACTCGCCGCACCCGAACTCGCCACACCCGAGCCACCCGGGTCCCGGCGCACTCTTGTAATCTCGTTTTGTGCAATAAAGACGACCCGTACCCTTTTTGCGCATACAGCATGTCGACCCGTTTAACCCCTTTAAGAAACGGGTCAGATTGGGTCGACACGTCTATATGTTAGACAACCTCCATGAATCAGGATCCTACTTGATTGGTTCCATCCACGTCACCACCATGTATTATATAGTGAACTATTAGCAATGAACAAATCAAGGCAGACCAGTACTCTAGGAGTGGGGCTATTGGCACACCAATATTTGCTCTTCAAACACCATTTGAAAGTTTTTTTTATTATAAAATTACTTCCAAATTAAATGACCAAAACGATCAAATTTTTTTATTTATTATGTTCGAGACACGTTCGGCCGATCACGGCCGAACAAGATACAATATGTTTGACCGACCAAAGCCAAACATTGTATTGTACATTAGGCCGACCACCGCCGAACATACCGTACCATGTTGGGTGGTCGAACGCACTATATAATGTTCGACTCTGGTTGGTCGAACGTACAATATAATGTTCGGCTCTGGTCGGCCAAACGTAAGGTTTGGATGCCGGTAGATGACGACGAAGAGAGGAGCTCGTTATCTGGGCGGGGAAGCTCGGGGAGGAGATGAGCTCAGGGAGGGGCGGGGAAGCTCGGGTGAGCTTGGGGAGGGGGTGAGCTCGGGGAGGGGCGGGTGAGATCGGGGAGGGGTGGGGAAGCTCGAGGAGGAGATGAGCTTAGGGAGGGGCGGAGAGCGGAGATGAGCTCGTCGGAGCAGTTGATGGTGGAGGTAGGGTGTTAGGGTTTGGGTGTGTGTGTGTGGAGTAATTTGGGGAATAATGGTAGTATAGGATTTTTAAAAAATTGGAGGTGTGCAATAAGCAAATATAAAAAAAATTTAAAACTGGGTGGTGTGTTAAAGTATTTGGTGTGTGAAAATGAATACTTGGTGTGTCAATAGCCCCACTCGTACTGAAGTCCTATTTCTTTCACTTTATAACCCATGTAACGTGCGTTATGACCTTGTATCCCATGTTATGACCCACGTAACTCGTATTATGACTCATGGCTTCCTATTTGGAACGTGGTGGCCTCACAATCGCCCTAGTGTTTTTAGGTTCAGTTTAAACTGGTCGGTTGCTAGTGGCTTCACACGGCCCATTAAATAAATTAAGAAAAAATTTATTCACACCCCAAAAATGAAAACATATTCCGCTTTCAATGAAAAACCATTCCCCAGTTTTTTTTATGGCAAGACTGTCTTAAGTATCCCATACCTCATTCTTTCTTTCCAGCACACCCCATCATCTTCCCCCTTCCATACCCCATCATCCCTTTTGAACCTCCATGCCACGTCCGTCACAGTATACCCGGCCTCGCCGCCCGAAGCCTCCACAACCTGCTTATAATGCCGGCTCTTCTGGCATCCATCTCTGACGTCAACACCTCCAACACCCATCTTCGATGCTAGGGCATCCCCTTCCCCTCCCCCCCCCCCCCCCCCCCCCCCCCCACATAGCCGTCGTTTCCTCCCCTTCCCCTCTCTGTCGCCCAGCGTGTTCAGTAGTACTTCAGTACCAAACATGTTTGGTGCTGAACTACCAAACATGCTGAATAATATTAATCAGTTAACTGCTGAATATTGCTCAGCATATTCAGTAGTTCAGTCTCGAACATTTTTGGCACTGAGCTACCGAACAGACTGGGCGACAGGGAGGGAAGGGGACAAGGAGGCGACAACGGCTCTGACGATGAGGAGAATGAGAGGTGGTGGGGAAGGTTAGGGGTGGGAAGAAAGAGGAGGAGGAGAGGCAGTGACGTCGAAAGCAGGTGGCGAAGGTGGTGGGCGGCAGGCGGGGATATGCCACCACGGACATGCCGCCATGGCGGTGATGAGGTATGGAAATTCAAAGAAGATGGTGTACGTATGGAAGGCGGAAGCAGATGGGGTGTGCTGGGAATGAAGAATAAGATATGGGATATGGGGTATCGAATGAAAATGATGGGGTGTGTTGGAAAGTGGGGGGTATGTTGATCATACCCGCACAAAAATGAAAAATCAAATGGGAAGGTGGATATGTTCATAATTTATGGGGTGAATAAAATTTCCCTAAATTAACGGGTCATGTCAGGTCAACCAGGTTATAGCTATAGATATACTTCTGAACCCAACCTATTTATGTAATTGTGTCATTCGATTCAATCCGTAGTTGACCCAAAATCCAATTAGGCAAACCCGCACCCGCTAACTTCGTATCGGGTTCGAGTCGCGTTGGTGGGCCATGCATGTTAAGGAATGCCACGCCTACATAAGACCTATTTCTTGTAATATAGCAAAGATGACCGAGTCGAACCGGACCAGCTAGCTTTTATTGGGTTTTGGTTTGGAACCTTTATTCCATGTGAGTCCTTCACCTCTCTCTCGATTCCATGTGAGCCCTTCACAAATCTCTCTCTCTCTCTCTCTCTCTCTCTCTCTCTCTCTTCCATGTGAGTCCTTCACAAATCTCATGTGAGTCCTTCACAATTCTCTCTTTCTGTCTTCCATGTGAGTCCTTCACAAATCTCTCTCTCTCTCTCTCTCTCTCTCTCTCTCTCTCTCTCTCTCTCTCTCTCTCTCTCTCTCTCTCTTCCATGTGAGCCCTTCACCATTCTCTCTGTCTCTCTCTCTCTGGTCATCATACCGGTGGATGTTTCTATCACCACGACCAGTGGGGTGGGCGGAGGGAACTCTCATGGCCTTGTCTCCCCAACTACTCGCAACATGGGCTCGGCCACTCACTTTAATATAAGATCGGTTCATAGCCCTAAATCTCCCCTTAGGATAGAGGTGGTGATGGATGTCGTTAATATTTTATTTTGTAGAGATAAAGTTTTCTCATTCTTTTGAGAATCTTGATCATGTGATTCCTTGTGAATTAGAGGGCACTTGTGGGTGGGGACACTGAATTTGTAACCTGAACAAACGGATCTTTGAGAATAACATATCCAAGGAACTAAGAATCCAATCTTTAAGAGAGAGAGAGAGAGAGAGAGAGAGAGAGAGAGAGAGAGAGAGAGAGAGAGAGAAGGGTTTGGAGAAAAGTCTTTCTAAATTGGTTTTATTATACCAGCACTCTCTCTCCTTATATAAGGTTTATCATGCACACCATTATAATTTCATACTCCATATGAGACTAATATTAAGACTATATACACCCCCCAGACTGATGTACGGTGTAAACCAACATCAGTTTGCCTAATCAAAAGAAGGGAAACAAATTTACTCCAAACAAAAGAAATTAAAGAAAAAAGAAAAAAAAAATCTAACGTTCCCTTTCTTCTAAAGTAAAGATAAACTGATTGAACAGACAATCGAAAAATCGGATCAATTTATAAGTAGACCAACCGAGGAACATGCATGGATCGCCGAGACCCAGTGTCAAACAGGTGGAGCGATGACGATCGAAAACAGCCAACGGTGGTAGAAATCAACTCAGAAAAAATCATGGTAGGATAAAGAAGAAAACAAATTAAGGGCACACATGTACACTCATGCAAGGCGCAAAGAAGAGGCACAAGGAAGAAAGGTGTAGACATGGTAGATCACATCGAGGCAAGCACTCGCTCAAAGCGAGTGCTTGACACCTCCTGAGAGATCTCAATGGATCATCACAATTGAAGAAGAGATGAGGATCGGGAGAGAGATAATGTTTACAAGAGGTGCAGCTATCACATCCTCTAGTGATGATGACATATATGGTACTAATCTGTGGTATATGAGGCTAGAACATAAGAGTGAAAGGGGGATGACGGAGTTGCATAAAATAAGAGTACTCAAGGGAGTTTAAACTTACAACATTAATTTTTGAAAGTTTTGTTTGCTTAGTAAACATTGTATGATCATGTTTTTCACATGAGTACATGGATCGTGTGCCGTATACGAGAGCAGTCTGGAATTTAATATATGCAACTATGTGTAAAAATCCCAAGATCGCACAGGCAGTCAGTTTGGTCATGCATTTGATATATAAGTGATTTAGGAAAATAGCATTGGCAAAACATTGGTCTTCTTTCTCAGTGGGATGGTGATTCAGTCAGAGATAAAATTATTATAATTATGTTGGTGATCTACATGGGCGAAAGTTTATGACAAATTATGTTTTCACACTAGTAGGAGGTATAGTGACTTGGAAAGCTTTTCTACAAGCCTTGGTTGTAATATCGACATTAGAGGCGAAGTAAGCTATAACAGTGGTGCTCAAGAAAGCGATCTACTCCAAGTTATTGTTGGTGAGTTTGGTCTTTCGCAACACATCATGGTTGTATATTATGATAGCCAGAGTGCTATTTATTTGGCGAATAATGAAGAATGATCATGTTCATCACTCACGAACAAAGCACATTGATACCATGCATCAATTTACTCGGAAGATTATAAAAAATAGAGTTATTTCTTGGTGAAGGTTCATATGCAAGATAATCCTTCAGATATGTTGACGAAACCGATTACAATAGCTAGGTTCAAGTAGTGCTTGAACTTGGTCGATCAAGATGTTGTAAAAATGCTTTCACCTTCAAAGTACTTTGGTGCATTTGCAGGACACAACTCGTGTTACCATTAGGGTGTATTTGAGATTAGAATCAGATTCATGGAGGAATTTCACTAAGATGAAAAATTATTGAATTATGATTCAGTTTTGGAGACTGAGGAGGACAACCCCAGTTCGACTGATTGGTTGGTTAAAATCGTCCGATTAGTTTTGCTTAGACAGATCAATTGGATGTGATTACTAGCATCGATGATATCAAATCGATCCAAATCGACCGATCGGACCTTATGACTGACCGATCAGTTTGACTACCTCAAGATTTCATTTTCTATTGGGTTTGATTCATATCGTACTTATGTAAACCCTATACTGTATAAAGGATATTTTTAGGTCGAACTAGTAACAACGAATTTGGGAGAGGTTCTTTAAGAGGAGAAACCCAAGGATGATTAGGGTCTTCTCATTGTTGGTGAGTGATTACTTGTACCTTATTTGATTCTTCGGTTTTTGGTGGATTTGATCATTGTCACGACGACCCATGTGGTTTTTCCCAATTTGGGTTTTCCTTGTAAAATCACTATCTCATGCTTATGGCTTGTTTTCTTACAGATTATAAATTTTTGGACAAATTATAAAAATCTCCTCTAAACTATACATCTCATTCATATTGGTCCCTCAACTTTTTTTAAAAAACAATTTAACCCCTGAACTATGCACCGTCTACATTTAGTCCCCTCTGTCAAATTTTATTCCAAAAATATCATTATTTATTTCCAATAATATCAAATAATCTGTGAAATATTTAACTTATGCTTACTCTGACAAGGGTATTTTTAGAATAAAATTCAACGGATGGGACCAAATGCAAACGGAGCATAGTTCAAGAGTCAAATTGTTAAAAAAAAAAATTAAGGGACCAATATAAAATGAGGTGTATAGTTCAGGGGAGGTTTTGAAATTTGTCCTAATTTTTTTTTCCAAACGTATTGATTTCCTTTCCTCAAGAGATTAGGATTCCTAACTCAATACAATAGCTAAAGCTGAATCCGAGAAAATTATGTATAGGAAGGTGTTTGAAGGAAAGAGATCTCTATCGAGTGTGGTGTGTTGTGGAAATACACAATATGAGAGATACAGTCATAGCCAAATATATTTATTTTTAACGTGATTCGTGCATAATCGGGCTCAATCACGAATACAATTCCTGGTGATCGTACACCACGCCTAGCGCTTTACAACACCCTTGCTCTCTGATCTGATCGTACACCATGCACGATGCTCTACCACGCCTTTGTGCTTCGGTCCATCACCCGTCGATGACCCCGTCGTAATCCACGGGCCTTGCTACGCTACTGGGTCGTTGTTTGCGCCCTTCGTGGCCCCAAGCTGTCAATCTTGTCGGCCAACGCTCGGACTTCGTCTTCAGCACATTGCTGCACCGTAGATGTGTCAGCGGATGAGTCTAGCCGCCGCCACGACCATCCTTGCCTTTTGTTTGCCGTCCATCGACAGCCCCACACCCTGATATACCACATGTGTGCTCGTGGCTGTGCCTACCACCACTGCGCCCGACGCTTTGGTCTGCCTGACCATACACCGCACCCTTGCGCTCCTACCGCTCGTTAGCAACCACAGTGCCTGTTGGCACTTCATCAGCAATCCGATCATCAAATTCCATCAGCCCGCTCGTTAGCAGCTGAATTAGTTGCTCGTCGATGAACTTGTGCCATCGAGTGCTTCCCATCGATCTGGCACCCGCACATGTCTATGCCATCATACTCCGTCGCGATTCGTCGATCTCGAACCTACCCTGAGGGAGAGGGTACTGCATCGCAAACTCCACCCCGAGCACTCCTTCGAAGACCAAACCATCTGGGGGTGGGGGTCTTGGCTACACCCCCACTCACCTCTGGTCTAGGTTTAACCCGGGCGCCGCCTACCAAGCGCCGAGTCCTCCTGCAAGCTCCCCCTCAGTAAAAACCCGCGATTTCGCCCAGGCGCAACTTGACGGGCGCTCGGGTACTCGATCGTCCAGCCCCTACTGCTTGGGCCTCGTCGTCCTCTCTGATCACTTGTTGCCGGTGGGGTTGGGCCCCCCGACCTCCTCCGCTCCACCGGTCTGGTCGTGGGTGGGATCCCCTTGTCTTTGGTGCTCCACTGACCGTCATGCTGATCACCACGAGCCACCAGATCCGCTCCTGACCTCCTCCTCTCATGTGCGCCTGGGTAGGTGGATCCACTGCCGCACGCCATAGCCGTCTCTTAAGGTCCCCCCCCCCCCCCCCCCCTATTTATAGAGGTGGGTTGCTTCGCCTCCAATAAATAATACATATACATAAGGTAACCCTAATGGGCCGCACCGGAGTCAGACCGAAATCATGCGCTAACAAGCCTAACAGGGAGGGGGTACCCCACGTGGCCAATAGGGCTGGCAATGGTCCCGATCTAAGCCGGACTCAACCAATCCCGGGTTTAGTGCCATATTTTTTAGCCCAAGACCGGGCCCGTTTTGTATCAAGCTTTAAAGGCAAGTCTCAAGTCCAGGCCCATATCAATGATTCGGGCATGGGTTGGGTCCTGGCCCAAAAAAAAGCCTCCAAGCCCATACACAATTTTTGAAATATAGGCCCACACTCATCCCAAATGGGCCAGTCTCAACCCGGCCTGGGCCAAATTTCGGCCGATTTCCAACCCTAGCGTCCGACTAACTTTCCCATGTCTTCTAGAAGCTGGAAGTCCCACTCTAGTGAGAATCGAAGGGCGGTGTGTTTGTACGAACAACTTTTCCTTCTCTTTCCTCAAAAAAGAAAAAAAAAAAAAACCTTTTCCTTATCTTTTTTGTTGTTCTCCTCATGGAGACTCTTGTGGATGCATTACTTTTGCCATATCATTTTATTTTTATGGTCCAAAATAAAATATTTTTGCTACATTACTTGTCACAAAGATTAAATCCTAACAACCATAATCATGACTTAGATTATGCGCTCCGCGCTTCTTTTGCTGCAGTGTTTGGCTTAGCGTTCCACTAATACATTGGTGGGCCGCGCGCATGGATAGTTTTTGAACACGTTACCGTCGTTTTACCCGTCGTCAAAAAAATATGGATTTTTGAAAAATGATACAACCACAGCTAAAAATAGAAGAGAGACGGGCACATCGGGAGTCCACCGCTATGCCAAACACAAACTAAACGATCATTTAGTGGGTAGGTAGACCTATCTTGCTGATTTTATGCAGTTTAAACTCATGCAACCATAGAGTGATTTTATGTTGTTTAAACTAGTGCAACCACAACATACTCAGCGGCTAGAGTTAGGGTTTCCTCTCCCCTCCCCACCGACCTACCCATTGACGGCTTCCCATTGTCGATCCCTTTAGCGGCTAGAGCTTCGGAGAATGGATTTTTCGATGGCGAATGAGGAGACACCGACTTCTGAGTGGGCCCTTACTTTGTTCTTTGTGATCCTCTCCCATGGGGCCCCCTCCCCACTCCTCCCATGGAGGTTTTGTAATCACTGAGGGAGTCAATGAGGAGGCACAAGATGAAGATCTAAGTGCTTATTGCCCCCACCCTCTCCTTTCTTTGAATTCACACCTACCAGTGCCAGGGCTCGAGAGAGAGGAGAACCCATATCCATTTTGTTGCAAGCAAGAGGAGGTACTAGGGACAGATATGGTGGTCGATTTACTACTAGAGTTTGGATAAGAGGTAGAGGTGAGAGATCAGGCTCTTCGCCTACTTCTTTGGTTCAGGACCCTACGGGTGTGAGATCGAGGGACCGTAAAAAAGGTGCTGGTGGTTCATTGACTGGAGTTGGGTTGGGGCTACTGAGGATTTCTTGTTATAGCTTATGTTGAACATCTATTTTGTTGGCGGAATTTGTGAGCATCAAAACCAACTCGGTGAGATTTGTCAAACCTATGAGTTAGGACAACGTGCACATTTACAATCCTGATTGAAGACTTCAGAGATGTATCACAGTATCAGCTTAGCAGTACAAAGAAGATTAAGCATCATATCAAACTGCCTAGCTCGCACATCCACTCGCATGTACCAACTTGCATATCCAATGGGTGTAAAGGGTTTTACTTTTGTGTTTCGGATTGCGAAACTGCTTTACTCGATTTGCATACGTTTTGATGTTTTCATTGGTTTCATATTTTTCGAGGTCCGTGCATGTTTTAATTATTGTTGTTTTCATATTTGTGCTTTTCTGGTGTTCTCGGATTTCTTAGATTGCAAAAATCATGTTTCGACAGATTTATGGTTTTGCCCTTGAGAGATCTGACATTTTGGCCAACTCCCAGATTGGCTAAGTGTTGGGATCTTACTCCCCATTGTGCAGTTCAGACCGGATTTCTACGGTTCGGACCCAGGTCCGGACCACTGAGGGGTGCTTTAGATTGGACTATGCATCAAGTGGTCCGGACCGGAAGACTGTTTTGGATAGCCTATTTATAAGGCCTCTCTCTTTCTTTCGAGAAGGCTTGTGTACTACCTCGTGAGGCTTTCCTCGAGGTTTTCATCTAGTGCAAGCAGGAATCACTCCTCCATCCCTTGGAGACTTTTGTGCACTACCACGTGAGGCTTGTGTTGGTTCAATCCGTTTTCCATACGATTCACCTTGGTTTCCCATCCCTCTTGTGATGGAAGTGTTTGTCTGTTGAATCCCTTTCCCGACTTGGTTCTGAATCTCTTCTGAATCGCTTTTAAATCCCATGTGCATTGGGTCTCTCATGTGCATTGAGCGCAAATCCTTCACTACGGCTTGAAGGCCCCCTCATAGGGAATTGAGGAAGACAAGTGCTTGGAGGCTTATATACCCTTGTGTAGAAATCCATCGTTACGGCTTGACGGTCCCCCTAAAGGGAATTGGGGGTGATAAATCATTGGAGGGTTCCTACAGTTATAAATTCGGTGGGGTGGAATCCTTGGGTCTATCCTTTGCTGAAGGGTGGTTGGTGCCTCATGTGGATTGAGTGCTTGCAATGTGCATTTATGAGCAGGGTGTGAAGCTAGAGGTGCTCAGGAGGGCGAGGTGGTAAGGACCAGCAATTTAAGCAAAGGAGGTTGTAGGGGATTGTGTGTGACGACTGCAGTGTATTGGGTCGAGCAGCTCATGGAACACCTGTTCGTGTGAAGCGTCAGGGTTGGGTTGTGAATCGTCGTAGATCTTCCAGGGTTACTCTTTGGACTCTTGTACCCTTTGTCTTTCTAGTGGATCACCTACACCTCTGGGATTACGATCCCGCGTAGTTTTTTCCTTCGGGGTTTCTACGTAAAAATTGACTACATGCTTTATATTCTGCTCAGCCTTGAATGTTTATTCCCTTCGCACCTAGTCAGCTCCTAGGTCCTCACCTATGATTGAACCTTTGAGAGGAGAGGAGCGTACCTCCCTTTGCATGCTAATACAAAAGCATTTAAGAGAGCGTGCAGTTAGTGAGCAAACACAAGCAAGATTAAAAGGAGTAACATATTGACTTGTATGCATTGTGCCACAAGGGTATGCGATTGTGTGTGAAAAATTTATTAGGTCTAGTGTTCCCCCCGTACTCCGGGAACCTCCCTATTAAATCCGTACAGGCTAGAGAATTTCATTTTCTCCACTTTCCATATCGCAAAATGGGAATGGATGTCCTTAGTGAGAGAAGGAGGGGTCTACGATGGGGAATGCACACCAGGTAGCTATTGCTTTGCTTCAACCTGAGGTCAGTGATCAGGTGTTTGGTTTTCATCATGTTAGTGCTTAAGAGTGCACTGGTGGTGTATCTGACACCCACTAGGTGCTTGATGATTTACTCCACCCATCTAATGGTGCATCCTCTTGAGCAGACAAGGTAAATCAAAGAGTTAGTTGGAGCTCCTTAGGTGATAAAAGAGGAGCAATTAATGCGACATGTCTAAAATTAAATAACGTAGAGCCTACACTCATTGATTTAGTTAAAACTGATATTCTTCTTTTAGCTGGGAGAAGCAAACTTATTGAGGTGGCAACGTACTCTTGTAAAATACTTAATTGGAGGTAGGCCCTATTTTGTGCATTTAAAGGAGGCACTACTAAGGCTTTGGATTCCCAAAGGGTGGTTTGATCTTTTTTCTCATCGAGATGGATATCTTGTTTAGATTTGATAAAGAAGAGAATTGCTCGTGTTTTTGGAGGTGGTCATTTGTTTTTTGGGGCAAATTGTTGATCATCCAAAGGTGGAGTAAAGAGTGGAATTGCGAGTGCTAAGTACTCAATAAAATCCCTGTTTGGATCAGATTTCTAGATACCCAATTAGTGGTGGTCTGAAGATGTATTAGCATGCATACGAGTTTAGTTGGATTTCCATTATACACAGACGGACAAACTGCGTTATCGAAGAGGATTGACTACGTGAGATGTTGTGTCTAAGTAGCATAGTCCCCTTTTGGATAAAGTTCCGGCAAGAGGAGAAAATGGAGAAATGCAATTTATGCAGAAGGTTCTATATGAATGGAAACCAATGGTTTGGTCATCCTATCATGGATTTGGTCATGTTAATACGTGTCCTTCTCTTGTTAAGTCTCGTATCGCAGTGAATAGGAAGTGACCTTCATCATCTGGCCAAACTTTGGTTCCTACTTTTGTTGGCACAAGAGAAACCCATGCTTCAAAGGTCAATTTTCAGCCCACAAGAGGGTGGAGACCAATTGAAAAGATAATTTAATTTACTTGAAAAAAGGGGAAAGCTCTAAAAAAATAATCACTAGAGCTGGTAATTCTAAGGAGGAATCTTACGTTACTGTATGGGCATCAAGTAAGGGGAAAGAGCTTTACAGTACATCAAAGCATATGGCTATCAATGAATCTAGGTTTTCTATCCTAGAGGATGAGGTAGATAAAGATACAAATGAGAGGAATGATGTAGCCGAGGAAAGTGCTGAAGAACCCGTTGAGAACCAACCAAAGCATGAGATGCATGAAATAGACTGAGACATGGATACAGTGGTATAGGAAGAGGAAGGAGTAGTGGAAAATCGATAGAGGAAAATTTAGATCTGTAAATAGATCTAGAAGGAGGTGAGGAATAGATTACGAGGCCAACTTCAAAATCTGATGTAGATGGAGGACCAGCCAGCACTGATGAGGACCTAGGTCAAGGGGATTGTACAAGTGGCTCTATGATTGAACGATCTTTCTATTATTGACAAATTTGATAATCAACATATTATAAACGATGATATGTTTTAGTATAGAATTTTGAGATATAAAATTAATATCATAACTAATGCTAATTGTTTTTGGTATAATTCTGAAATAATATCACTTTTGGGGCCATCCATCATGCGGCTGTGATTCGCGTCGGGCTGAGACGAGCCGAACCCGGAGTACGAGGTACGGTTGCTGCTAGGTGAGGTTGACATTACTAAGTGTTGGGAATTGGCTTGTAAAAGCATGATCCAAATGGTAGAACTTTCGGGAGATTCGCCCAGGCGCCCGATAGTTTCGTTCGGGTGCCCAAAGTGCGGGCATGCAGCAGCACACAGAACAAATTTCCCTAGGCACCTAGGAATTTCGTTTGGGTGGGGACAGCGGCCTTGGCTTGTGGAATTGAATCCCTTACATGTTTAGAGACCCATGTATATCTCTTGTAGTACCTGGGTGAAGACCAAGTCAATACCCAGCCACATTAGGACTTCTATTGCCATATGAATCAGTTCTATTGCTAATCGTGGTATCACAATATATAGGGAGCATGTGGCAAAGGGGGTAACTGAACATTGAAGTCGTGCATGGGAGAAGGCGAGACAAAGAGAGGAAGAAGAGAATGTGGGTATGTTTTTCTTGTGACGATGAGAGAAGAGAAGGAAGGAAAGGAGAGAGAAAGAGAAGAGAACGAGAAGGAAGAAAGAAGAGGAAGGAAGAATAAGAAGGAAAAGAAAGGGATAAGAGAGGTTCATCTCTGGATCTCTTGTTGATTTTCTTCAATTCATCTCTGGGTTTCTTGGCGCGTCTACCTCGGCTTCTATTTCGAAGCTTTTATCCTCTGAAATCTTCCGGTATATCTATGTATCTCTCGAACGGTGGAATTGACCTCTACTTACTATGTGTGTGTGGTGTTCTAAGAGGAGAAACATCGAGAGAAGGTTGCGGGGTTCCAATAAACGGTAAACCACTACTTGGTTGTAATAACTTGATGAGTGATAATCCAAATCCTTGATTGCTGGTAATTATGTTGTTTGTACTACTGTGCATGAGTGCATCGAATTATCTTGTCTATGTTTGGGCGTGATCTCCGTAGTGCTCCAATCCTCGATCCTTTGAGCATCATTCTTACATTTTCGCAAAACAATTGCTATCAGAGAGTAGCAATTGTGCAACACTAAGTCCCTTCTGGCTCATATCCGCAAGTTGGAAAGGTCGAGAGCTTTTAAGTTCCAAGGCTTAGTGGTCCTATTTTTTATTGCATACGGAGTTCTGGACTGTTTGTGTTAAGCCATTGTTGGTTTGGTTTTTTTTTGGTTGCTTGGCTCCTCTTTGCTCGTAACTTTTATTTCTGAGCTTATTAGACATGTTGGGGTCAAGGCCGAACATTTGAGTACAAAGTTGATGATGAGATTAATGTGTACATCCTCCAATTTTTCAAGTTGATATAGTTTAATTGATCCAAGGACAGCTATAGTTTCTAATGAGACCATCTACCACTAAATTTCAGCCCTCCCCTCCCCTCCCCTCCCCTCCCCTGTGGAAATTTAAAATAAGTGACAAAGATCACCAGACTTCAGCACAACTACTGTACTATGTGCCTTTTTTTTCTTCCCTTGCTGAATGCTGAGCTGCTGACCAACCAAACCCTTTCGTGAGGGCAACACTTTTGAGAGCAATCTTTTAAATCCAGTTTAATAATAATAAATATACACATCTGCACAGTCCCCATCATTATCTGCACACCTCCACTGCCCATTTTCCTCTTTTCCTCTTTTTTTTTAGCCACAGCCCTCCTTTTACTTTTGAGACCACAGTATCAGTATTCATCACCTCCACTGTCTTCTTACAAATAGTTGGATGCTCTCACTCTCTCCATCTCCCTCCACCCTTCTCCTCTCTCTCTCTCTCTCTCTCTCTCTCTCTCTCTTCAAAGTTTTACAAGCTCATGGATCTTGCATTTGTGCCTTATTCAGTGGGTCTTTTTTCTCTCACTTAGTTCAATGTCTGCTCACTGGGCTTCATTTATTTTACTGAGATCTCATGGTTTGTTGCAGGCTTTCTTACCCTTGGAGTCTCACTGGTTGTGCCCACCCTTCATTAAGGTATGTTCTAACTGTATGCTTTAACTCCTGCTTCTGCTGACCCTCATCCTCTTCTGTTCCTTGGATCTTCTCCCTCTTGTTGTGGATGTACAACTTGTTGCACTAAAAAACCCTATATGGGTCATGCTTGTTTCCCTTTCAAACCACTTCCCTACTGCTTTGACAGCCATTGCCCCTTCTTTCTTCCCTTCTTCTTGATTTCCTTTTTGTGTGTCTTTGGTTCCTCTGTATTCTCTTGGTATTAGCTCCCATGGGAAGTTCTCAAACTGTTAACCAAGACCAGTTAGTGCTCATCTCTAGATCCCCATGGCAGTGAACTGAAAACAAGTTTGCCACACTTTCCTTGATCTTCTTCATGACATTTTTGTTCCTGTATTCTTCCTTGCTGTTTTCCCAAATGGGTTTGTCAAGATTTCACTTTTAACCCATTCCTCTCTCTGCATTCCCCTCCCTATTTTACCCCGGCAATGCCGCAATCTTACTTCCCTCTGCGGTGGGAGAGCACTGGGGACCAATGGTGGTATGCCTCCCCCATAGATTGGGCGGCAGCCAACGGGCACTACGACCTTGTCCGCGAGCTCCTCCATCTCGACACCAATCTCCTCATCAAGCTCACTTCCCTTCGCCGGATCCGACGGCTCGAGACCGTCTGGGACGACGATGCCCGCTTCGTCGATGCTGCCAAATGCCGGTCCTATGTCGCCCGAAACCTCCTCCTCGAGTGCGAGACAAAGAACCGGAGGAACACACTCATACGAGCCGGCTATGGCGGATGGCTACTCTACACCGCGGCCTCGGCGGGGGATATGGGTTTTGTCCAAGAGCTGCTGGAGAGAGACCCACTTCTAGTCTTTGGAGAAGGGGAGTATGGTGTCACTGATATATTCTATGCTGCTGCGAGGAGCAAGAATCTCGAGGTCTTTAGGCTTCTATTTGATTTTGCGGTGTTGCCGAGGTGTTTGGTAGGCGGCGGGGGAGGGGAGATCAAGGAGGGGTCAGATGGGAATGTTTCTGTTTTCAGGTGGGAGATGGTGAACAGGGCTCTTCATGCTTCTTCCAGAGGAGGGAATTTGGAGATCTTGAGGGAGCTTCTCGAGGACTGCTCGGATGTCTTGGCTTACAGAGATGTTCTGGGTTCTACCATTTTGCATGCTGCCTCTGGAAGAGGGCAGGTTGAGGTGAGGCTGCTTAAAAATTTTAATGATGGCTTGGAAACCTTGATTGAATTTACCTTAATTTATTTTTCTTACAAATGTTCTGCATGTGCTAAGGGATCCCCAAAAACTTTTTTCAGTCTTGATCTATATGATTCAGAACTAGCAAGAGATTTTTTTTTTTTTTGACAATTCTAGCAAGAGATTTCTACATCTGTGTTTGTGGTTTTAGACCTTGATTAGCAGTTTGAATGAATTTAGTATCCCCTTTAGTTGTTATATGATCTTGTTAAATCATCTTGCTTGTGATCTTAATATTTAAATTTAAAGAAAATATATAATTTACTTTTAATATTGTTTGAGTTTGGAATTAAATGATTTGTATTCCATGAAAGGAAATGGGCCAATATATTTACACAAGAGTGGTGTGAGTCCACCATATTCAAGTATGTGTGCTCAAGCCTACACTAGCCTATGCAAGACTATATACGTGTATCTCAACACCCCCCACCCCTCAAACTTGCAGCTCAACCACCAAGAGTTTCCCAAGCAAATACTGAAAGCGCGCATAGGTATGAGCCTTGATTGTTGTTGCCGTGGTTCGAGGATGGTCGCTATATCAGATGGATCTGAAGAATGCCCCATGTACATGTTAGGGTTTGGAAAATAATGAATTGTATTTCAAGAGGGGAAATGGCACAATATATGTACATGAGTGGTGTTACTCCACCATATAGAAGTATGTGTTCAAGAGCCTACACTACCCTATACAAGAATAAATACAAGTATCTCTAACAAATGTATATATCCATCATATAAGATAGCTTGTGATCCATGTCAATTTACTTGATAAGAAAAACCAACTCTGTTAAAAACTTAAAATTGTTGGTCATATGTATAGTGCAGTGGACACATCATTCTTTTTTTGTGTATGTGCCCTCATGTGAGGCTCATAAACAAAAAGAAAAGATGTGTCCATCACTAATCCCATGCACCCTCAAAACCGGTTGTGAGGGAAAGGGGGCAACGGGTATATGAAGACATGGAGCTCCCACCTCTAACTGATGTGGGATTATCCGCAAAACACCTGCCCGCACGCATAGCGTGTTTTAACGAGGACTTAGCCGCACGTGGAGAGAGGTGTCAACAGGGAGAAAGAGGGTGCGATGGGACCATTCGGGGAGACAGTGGGGCCTAGCTCTGATACCAAGTCACGAATAACCCTAGGAGAGAGAGAGATGGAGGCTAGGGTTTTGGAAGAGAATGAATCGTTTCTCATTAGGACCAATGGGTCCAAAAATATTGAGTACATATGTGTCCTCATATGATGCTCATACACCAAAAAAAAGATGTGTCCATTGCACTATACATATTACTAACAAAAATATTCTCTAGTTATTTCCTGTATTGAACTAAAAATCAATTAACATTTTGTTTTATGCTTTTATGTCATGTGGACTGCTTGTTGGCATAAAAATTCACATATATTCAGTTTTTATTGGATACATAGTCTCCCATTTTTTGATAGCAAGTCTTTTTGTTGCTTTGTGTGAAATATTTTAACCTGTGTTTTGAAAACCAACAACCCTGAGATGTTGTATCTTTTGGTGCTGATTAATCTCACTTTGATCCTTCAAGCCAACTGGGATTATTGATTGATGTTTTAATGTTTAATATTTTAAATAGTTATGTTTAAATGTTTAAAAGTGGATATTATTCATTGATTAAATCGTATTCCAGTTTTTTGTGATTTTCTTAGTTATACCACTGCTACACTGCTTTGTCGTTGTACATAAGCATTCTTTCCTTTTTGGTTAAAAATGTTGATACTTAATATTTATTGTCTTAACTTGGTTAAAAAGTTACTGACTGGGGTAACAAAATCAGCCAAGCAGATTAGATGAAGCAAAAACTTAGCCATATTTGTAACAGTATTGGGCTGGCCAGAAAGGCCAATTAAATGTTTGAATAGGATGATTTTTCAATGAATCAAGTGGACCAGCTGAGTTCTAGAGAATTGGTCGACTTTTCCCTAAACTGTTTCAGTTTTCTGAAAAAAGAAAGGGAATAGGAACAGGATTGCATATGATCTAGATTCTAAATTTGGATCCATATCATGATTATGGAGCACAGCGTATCACAGGAGAGGTTGTTTGTACTCGACTTACTCTCGCTCATCATTTCACCCAATGCCCCACTGTACCCCTGCACCCCACTATTCTTTTTGTCGGGAACATTCCATTAGAAAGATATATGTACATGGCATTATGTAACAGGAAATGTTCGTCTATATATAGGTTCAAAGGATTTAATTTCTTTTGTTGCAATATTGTAGCCAATATTTTCAAAAACACATGTACTTACCATGCAAAATGGCTTCCAAAATTATGTTAGAATATATATATATATATATATATATATATATATATATATATATATATATATATATATATATATATATATATATGAGGAATGGGATGCTGCCTATCAAAGCAGCATTTTTTGCTGCTTTGAGACATTGTTTGACCATCCTAGAAGTTTTGGAATTTGATGAAATTTGGTGAGGGTGTTGTCTAGGGTAAGATGATCATCCTCACAAATTTTCATCAAATTCCAAAACTTCTAGGGGGTTTAAATGGTCGAAGCAAAATCAGTCGTCTGCAGTCACCGTTAAAATCTGCAGCATTTTGCTTCGACCATTTGACCCTCTTAGAAGTTTTAGAATTTGATGAAAATTTGTGAGGATGATCATCTTACCCTAGACAACACCCTCACCAAATTTCATAAAATTCCAAAACTTCTAGGATGGTCAAACAATGTCTCAAAGCAGCAAAAAATGCTGCTTTGATAGGCAGCATCCCATTCCTCTCTCTCTCTCTCTCTATATATATATATATATATATATATATATATATATATATATATAGGGCAGGGATACTTTTACTAATGGAATCTTACTAATGAAAGTTACAAATCGCCTTTTACCTAACCTAGAGGTTTCAGAATTTGATGAAACTCGGTGGGGATGCTCTCTATGGCAAGTTGATCATCCTCACCAAAAATCATCAAATTCTATAACCTCTAGGGGCATCAAATGTTAGAAGCTTTATCGACCGTTCATTTTAACCGTTAATTTCAATAACATCTTTGATGCCCCTAGAGGTTATAGAATTTGATGATTTTTGGTGAGGATGATCAACTTGCCATAGAGAGCATCCCCACCAAGTTTCATCAAATTCTGAAACCTCTAAGTAGGTAAAATGCGATTTGTAACTTTCATTAGTAAGATTCCATTAGTAAGAGTATATATATATATATATATATATATATATATATATATATATATATATATATATATATATATATATATATGGGAAAGGGTAGCCTACTCCATGGAGTAGGAAACTTACCTACTCCATGGGTTATATAGACGCCACATGGCACTTTTTAATCAAATTTTTTATTCATGTATGGTCAATCTAATATGGATAGATTAGGATTATAAAAAAAAAATCCGAAGAAAAAAACTTAAACCAACTCGATCAAGTTGAAACAAATTTAACGGTAAACTGTGTATCGTAAAAACATATTTTTTGTGGATGCTAAAAATGCCACTTGGCATATGTTTTTCTAAAAAAAAATTTCTTAATAATTGTTGGGAGGGGTGAACCTAACTTGACCAATTCTTAACTTCCATCAAAAAGTGCAACACGACATCCATTTAACCTATGGAGTAGGTAAGTTTCTTACTCCATGGAGTAGGCTACCCTTTCCCTATATATATATATATATATATATATATATATATATATATATATATATATATATATATGGGGCATGCTATAATGCGGCATGTGGTAAGTGCGGTACCGCACTACAACCGTCTGATGCACCGCTGCGTGCATGCGATGCACACAGCGGGTGCATCAGACGGCTGCGGTATGGTGCCGCACTTACCGCATGCCGCATTATAGCATGCCCTTATATATATATATATATATATATATATATATATATATATATATATATATATATATGGGGCGGGGAGCCTGCACCCGAGATGCAGCAACAACGCTGCACCTCCCCCTTGTTTTACCTACCTAGAAGTTTTGGAATTGGATGAAATTTGGTGAGGGTGTTGTCTAGGGTAAGATGATCATCCTCACAAATTTTCATCAAATTCCAAAACTTCTAGGGGGGTCAAATGGTCGAAGGAAAATCTGCAGATTTTAACGGTGACTGCGGACGGCTGATTTTGCTTCGACCATTTGACCCCCCTAGAAGTTTTGGAATTTGATGAAAATTTGTGAGGATGATCACCTTATCCTAGACAACACCCTCACCAAATTTCATCCAATTCCAAAACTTCTAGGTAGGTAAAACAAGGGGGCGGTGCAGCGTTGACGCTGCACCTCGGGTGTAGGCTCCCCGCCCCTATATATATATATATATATATATATCTATATATATATATATATATCTATATATATATATAGGGGCGTGTTAGTATGCGGCGTGTGGTGTCGCACCGCAGCCGCCTGATGCACCGCTGCGTGCATCACACACACGCAGCGGGTGCATCAGACGGCTGCGGTGCGACACCGCACGCACCGTACGCCACATTTTATCATTCCTCTCTCTCTCTCTCTCTCTATATATATATATATATATATATATATATAGGGGCATGCTATAATGCGGCATGCGGTACGTGTGGTACTGTACCGCAGCCGTCTGATGCAAGTGCTGCGAGCATCGCATGTACCGCTGCGTGCATCAGACGGCTGCGGTACAGTGCCGCACTTACCGCATGCCGCATTATAGCATGCCCCTATATATATATATATATATATATATATAGGGAAAAGGGATGCTGGACCTGAGGTGCAGCGTCGTTGCTGCACCTCAGGCATTACTTTACCATCCTAAAAGTTTTGGACTTTGATGAAATTTGGTGAGGATGTTGTCTAGGGTAAGATGATCATCCTCACAAATTTTCATCAAATTCCAAAGCTTCTAGGGGGGTGAAATGGTTGAAGCAAAATCAGCCGTCCGCAGTCACCGTTAAAATCTGCAGATTTTGCTTTGACCATTTGACCCCCCTAGAAGTTTTGGAATTTGATGAAAATTGGTGATGATGATCATCTTACCCTAGACAATACCCTCACCAAATTTCATCAAATTCCAAAATTTCTAAGGAGGTAAACAAGCGAGAGGTGCAGCGTCGTTGCTGCAACTTGGGTGCAGGCTCCCCGCCCCCATATATATATATAGAGTAGTGATACAATGTGGCCGGGTAACATGCGGCTTAACGTGCGGCCACCCCCTTCCAGGGAAATTTTTGGAATTTTTTTTTTGGGATTGATCACCCACCCTTGGATAGCACATACAAAAAATTTCAGCTCGACCCAAGACTTGTAGGCCGTTCAAATGTGATCGACTTTTATCGATCGTTCATTTTTGTCTTCATTTTGATCAACACATTTGGACTGCCTACAGGTCTTGGATCGAGTTGAAATTTTTTGTGTGAGGTGGTCATTATGGCATGTATTCGCAGTGTATATACAACCACATATGCTCTAAATCGTGTATGTGGTATGATGCCATATGCCATATACGGTTGCATATGTTCAAGTTTCAAAATATCGGTGTATCGTATCAGCTGGTACGTATAACGGGCATGGATTGAAATTTCGATCGAAATTTCGATTAAATACTTTGGTTTTGGTCGAGACCGAAAAGAAAGGTATTTGTGAAACCCTATTTCGGCCAGTTTTGGTCAATTTCAATCAAAATTTTGTCAAATTTCGAACAATTTCGGTTTCAACTTTCAGAACTGGAACTGGTACTGTCAATTTCGGTTAATTTCAGCCAATTTCTGTCGAAATTTTGGTTTCAAAATTGAAAATATAATTTTCAAATTTCGGTCAATTTCGGTCAAGTTTCGGTTTTGGCTTGGACCGAAACCCGATATGAAACAGAAAATTAAAACCTTGGTACCGGGTACTGGTCTGTGCCGGTATGACATCGGCCTAGTACTGATCATACCGATCATATTGTAGATACTGATCCTCGTACCGACTGGTACGACTGGTACGTTCTGCTTACACATTGATTGGTTGTTTATAAGGCTTCTCTAGCCCATGGATTCAAATTTTTAGGCTTTTTTGGGCATATTGACTTGTAGAGGAGTTGGGGGAGAGTTGCTCAAGAATTCCTAAGGTATTTCTACATGATTTTGACAAATCGAAGCCTGATTTGCTCCCAAAGATCTCAAAATTAGATTTAAGGAGAAACGTATGATTTTCCCAATTTTTTTCACGTTAATCATATTGAATTTGTTGCTTAAGTAAGGATCTAACCTTACGATAAGGTTGATTCATACACTTTGGAGGATCTTTGCCTCCAAATGGAAAATCCTTAAATTCCGATGATGGGTTTAAACAGATTTGGGGGTATGACTCACGAATTTGTGACTTATGGCTGTTACTCAAAACTTACTTTGGAATTAGTTTCATGTATATTATCTACTATACGGTATGAGTATGACTCACGAACTTAAGACTTATGGCTTGTACTATCGTTTATGAATCATTTCAATATTCATGACTTGTGTTTATGATTTCAAACTTGAATTTTTGAGTTTGAATTGTCTTATTTCATTTCATTATTTATAGGACAGAATACCGAAGTAGAGTTCAGAATAATCATCCTGCAATTTTAATAACTTAAGAGGACTGATCAATAGTTATATGTTGTTTACTAATGGAAATTGTCACGAATAACCCTAGGGAGAGAGAGAGAGAGAGAGATGGAAGCTAGGGTTTTGGGAGAGAATGAATAGTTTCTCATTAGGGCCAACGAGCCAATATGTATAGAGTATATATGTGTCCGCATGTGAGGCTCATACACGAAAAGATGTGTCCATTGCACATAGGGGTAGTAGTGGTGTGGTTTTAAATTGAAAACCGCGGTAAACTGCACTGTGTGGTGCAGTTTTGGTTTGCCAAAATATAACATTGTTGTGGTGCGGCATGGTTTCGATTTTCAGTGTAGCGGTGTGGTTTTGGTTTTGATCAAAACCGTAGAAAACTGCACCGTTTAGGCCAGTATAATGATAAACTGCTGTGCACCACACCACACGATGCGGTTTTGGATTTATATAATGGTACACCGTCGCGGTGCGGTTTCGGTTTTACCCAAAACCGCGTTGTCATCCCTATTGCACATATAACTAACCCCCCCTCTCAAACTTACGATGGGTCAAACACCGAGAGTTGCTAATGAGAAATCGGAATGGAGGAGTTGGGTTTGACTTCGTAAAGAAGTCAGCGATTTGCTCTGCAGAGGAAATATAAGGGAGAGTGATAGTCCTAGCTTCATACTTCTCTGCGGAGAAGTAGTAGTTGAGCTCAATGTGTTTTGTCCTCCCATGGAAAATCGGGGTGCTAACAATCTATATAGCACTCGGTTATCGCAGTGAAGAGTTGTAGGTCCAGAAATCTCAACTCTTAGATCCCCAAGGAGATGCCGTAGGTGGATAATCTTCTTGGTGGTGGTGGCCATGACCCTGAACTTGCCTCAGTGCTCAAGGGAGAAACAACCTTCTCCTACTGTGCCATTAGATGAGAGTCTCCTAGAAACATGCAGTAGTCGAGCGGCGAGTATGGAGTTTTCTTTAGATAGCCAAAAATTTAATAAAACCTTTAAAAATTCAGGAAAGAATCTAAAAAAATAGAAATAATTATTAGAATACTTCAGGGTTAGTTTTTGGAGTTTTAGGGTTAGGGGATTTAGTTTTTAGATACTTAGGTTGTTAGGATTAAAGTGGATTTAGATTTTAGACTAGAGAGACTTAAGAAAAATCTTAGACATTAAGGGAAAAAAAGGGTTTATATTATTTGCATTTAGGGTATTTGTGTTTAGGGTTTAGGTTAAGGGGCAGGATTTAGGTTTTAGACTTCTAGTTCGGTCGCTGATTCTTCTTTCTTCTTCTCTTTATATTTTCTCTCCTCTTTCTTTATATTTTTTGTTCTCTTTTCTTTATTTCTCTTCACTCTTCTTATTTTATCTCTCACTTACTCTCTCTTCTCTTTCTCTCCTTTCTTTCTCTTTCTTCTCTTTCTCTTTTTTCTTTCTCGACAGAATAACTTGGAGAGAAACAAAGAAGAAATAAACAAAAGAGGAGAGAAAGATAAGAAAGAGAAACAAAGAAGAGAGAAAGAAAGAAGAGGGAAAGAGAAATAATCAATGAAAGAAGAGAGAAGAGAGAAAGAAGAAGAGAAAGAAAGTAAGATAAAAATGATAGGAATTTGGATTTGGAAAAAAATTCGTTACCTATTTACCTATCGCTTGTCTCCTGTCGTAGAGACGTGGACTCGTAGTAAACGATTCCTTTAATAGATTCTCTTTTGGAGGAATCCTGCTCAGGTGGGACTTACCTGGTGGCCCTTGGTTCTTAGAAAAAGAATGTGAACTTATGAATATGTGTGGAAATCAATCATGTGTGAGTCCTAGTCGGACTAGGATTCATTAAATCATCATTGAGTTGACTAAGTTGACACTCCTACTTTTTTGGAGTTATTATAATTGTCAAATTGGACTAAAGTTGACTTTCCCCGATAAGTCATAAGTGTCCCCAGGGTCTCTTAGTGGACTAAGTTGGCTTCCTATTATTTAGGAGAAACCATTGACGTCCATTTAATGAGCTACGATGACTTTCCTAAAAAGTAGGCACCTTAGGTGTCCTAATTGGAGCATGTCTTCAAGTCACTCTCGAGTCATAATCTTGTTGAACTTAGCAGATGATCCCTATTTTATGGGGTGTCATTGTAGGTGTTCATAGTGGATAATGATAAAGTAATTCTCTCATTAATGGATTCCTACTTGGACTAGGAGAATCCAATTCCTATAAGTTAGGAGATGATAAAGGGAATTAATTCACAAGCCTCCTTTCCATAGGAGATTTCTTTTCGTTATGGGATTCCTCTCTTCATGAGACTCAAGCCCACAAGGAGAGGACCTTGTGGCCTGCCAAAAGAATTCCATAGGGGCCGACCACATGTGTCCCAATAGAACAAGCAGTCTCTAGTTGGAAAGCCCAAAGTGTAGGAGTTAGAGACCTAAAGTGCATAGATTGTTTCCTACACTAAGGAATCCAACCCCAAGAAGTTAGGCAAGAGGAGGGGCTGACCACCCTTGCTTTAAAAGGCATTGTGGTCAGCCTCCTCAACCCTAATCAAACAGGAGGGCACGACCAAACAAAGGAAAAAGGGGATGAAGAGAGAGAAAAATAGAGAGGAAGCCTCCAGCATCGACAAATGTCATCAATCTTCATCAACATCAAATCTTCTCCGACATGGCGACATCGCTAAGTCCTGAGAGGCATGGTTTGAAATTTTGGTCGAAATATCAAAATTTTGCCAAAATATTTCGGTTTCAATCGCGGGCGAGACGAAATGGGGGTTCAAAACCTGAATCCCTTCCGATTTTGGTGAAGTTTCGGGATTTCGGGGGCATTTTGGTCATTTTGTCAATATTGCGATCGAAGCAGTGGTGGCCTACCGAAAGCATGTGTTGCCTCCCCCTCCCCCCCACTTTATTAATGTTTTAGCGTTTCGTGGGCATTTTTGTCATTCCATCTAGATTTCAACCAAAATAGTGGGACCCACCGAAACCACGTGTTGTCCTCTGGTTTCATTGTCCACTTCACCGAAGTTTTGTCGTTTCTTGGCCATTTCGATCATTTCGACCAAATGGTGCTCACATGTTTTGTGAAATTTGTGGGCTGATTTTGGTGGGGCTGGGGGCTTTAAATGCTGATAGATTTTGACCAAAGCCTCTCCATTTCGCCCAGATTTCGCCCAAAACCTCCATACTTAAGCAGATTTCACCACTTATCATGGTCCATGCAAGCTTGATAAGAATAAGAAGAAAAATAACTGTAGTCTTTACTCAACTTAATGCATTACTAGGAATTTTTTTGGTAACTAGGAATCCTAATTTGCTTAGGGATCCTACTTCATCGAGTGATCATACATGGAGTAGGAATGCTAACTTATCGGAGAATTATTTTTCGGCAAATTAGGTATAGGCCCTTAACTATTTTGCAATATTAGCCGCAGGACATCATAATATGCTATATTAGCTAAGGTCCCTACAAGTATACATTCGTCTCCAGGAAGAGTATATATTCGTCTTCAGAAACAGTATACATTCGTTTCAGAAAGAGTATACATTCGTCTTTAGAAAGAGTATATATTCGTCGGGAGGGACTTGAGCTATATTTCGAAATTAACGTGTCCTGCAACTAAAAGTCATCTCTCAAGAAGGACTTATGTCAAACTTCCCCATTATTTTTTTGGTATAAATTCTATTTTGTGTAGAAGTCCTATTCTAACTAGTAGTCTAGGAATTCTATATGAATTGGGAACCCTATATAAGAAAATTAGACCCCTTCGTCATCTCTACTTATATTTGCATCAGGGAGGTATTCTTCGATTCTAGTATTATGTGGCTTAGATTGGAAATTCCGTCAATTTAGTGCATATTCTGTTTTAATTTAATGTTTTCTTTAAAATATCAAACGTTGCTTTTTTTTTTTTTTGAGAAACAAGCGTTGCTTTTTGTTCACAACAAAACCACCATGGAAGGGAGTACTAATTACAATTGAAAAGTTGAAATCAATTGTTGTACACCTCTTTTGTTTTTTTATTAATTCCTTTAATTCTCGTCTAGAGAGCATGAAGATCTTCGGATTTCTTTCCTTTTTTATTTTTAGTTCATTCCACATGTCCTACTCCTACTCAACTAACAGAAATTCGAGTTTGGACTCCATACCGAGACTTGAACCTATGACCTCCTCTGTGAGAGGAGGGGTACCAACCACCAGGCCAAGCCTTGCTTATATTCATGTTTGGTAATTTGAATTAGGAGAATATTAATATTGTAACACAATCTCCTTCTGGTATCAGACTTTTATTAATCATTTGCACTATCTGATTCATTCGTGCAGGTAGTTGAGTATCTAGTTGCATCATTCGACATAATCAACTCCATAGATAATCAGCGGAACACAGCATTGCACATTGCAGCTTATCGAGGCCACTTGTCTGTTGTCAAGGCCTTAATCAGCGCCTCTCCGTCATCCTCATCTTTGACAAATAATGCCGGAGATACTTTTCTTCATGTGGCAGTGACAGGCTTCAGGACTCCTGGTTTCAGAAGGCTGGACCGTCAAATGGAGCTCATGAAGCAGTTGATCTGTGGAACTGTCGTTAATATTCAAGGGATCATCAACATCATTAATAATGATGGAAGGACTGCCCTGCACATGGCTGTGATCGGTAATGTGCACTCTGATCTTGTCGAACTCCTGATGACCGTCCCATCAATCGACCTAAACATCCGAGACGTCGACGGGTTGACCCCACTGGGTATACTCAGTCAACGCCCACGATCAGCATCATCGGAGATACTGATCAAGCAGTTAATTTCTGCTGGTGGGATCTCCAATTCAAGTGACTACATCGCAAGATCAGCCATTGCTTCCCACCTTAAGATGCAAGGCTCTGGAAACAGCCCAGGCACTTCCTTCAGGATTTCAGATGCAGAGATTTTCTTATATACGGGGATCGGAGCTTCAGAAGACAGTGGAAGGCCTAGTTCGTGCTCGAGCACTAGCAAGCGGGAACTCAATCACTTTGAGACGATCGGCGAGAACCATGAGTTTTCAGACAAGAAGAAGCAAAATTCCGTGAACAACGCAGCAAGACGTCTCAAGATTCTACTTAGATGGCCTCTTCGGAAAGAGAAGAAAACTGAAACCCAGAAGAAGCTGGGAGACACTGACTCGTTGGAATCCCTTAAGAAATGGTGCGAACGCGAGGATACCCCTACCCCCCTCCGGCAGCGGTTCTCCAAGGCGTCATCACTTCCAAATAACAAGCGAACCCTTTCCGTTAGGAACTCTGTGCCGAGTCCGGCGACAAAGAAGAAATTCGCTGCGGGCCTAATGCATGGGGTCATTCAAGCCATGCCACATCTGGCTCCCCCGAGCCGTTCACCCTCCAGCCCTTTTTCGAGGTCTTTGATGACGTCGCCCACATCTGACAAGCAGAAGGGCATTTGCTTAGAGAATGTGGACGGTGGCGCCTCTTGCTCGAGTGCATCAGTTAGTAGGAGTGCAGTGGAAAACGTACCACAAAGATCCGGTTTCGGGAATACTAGACTGATGAACCAGTACTTCTGTTTCGGGGCACATGGACTGGCAGTGGAGGATCCAATCACTGGGCACCGATCGGGTCGGATGTTCAAGCGCTCGGTTCTTTCAGCGGCTTGACGCACCGATCAGAAGATTCGGAGCTGAGGCTAGTCCTCTCTTGGCCCCTCTACATTAGATCAAGATTAGCCAGGTTTGAGTCTGCATTTATGTTATATGCTTGTTTGTAAGTGTGTTTAGAAAGTATGAAGCTATCAATATGAACCACTATGTCTAGTCTAACAAACCTTGCTGGAATAACTAGTGTGAGTGTTGTTGTGGACTTGAAATTCTGGTTTCTTAGCCCTACTGAAGTGGTTCATGATTTAGGTCAGGTTGATGTGTGATTACCAAGTATATGCATTTTTGTTTCAAGATAGAACCACCAAATAATTTCCTTGCACTTTTTTTTGCTGATGTGGAATCACCGTCTCCTACTCCGGATGCTCCCCACCGATCGTGCCTTGCCATCTGTGCTCCGCGTGAGGGGGATTGTTGACGGATAGTCCCACATCGGTGAGGGAGGTACCCATATC
This sequence comes from Chamaelirium japonicum, assembly GCA_947650365.1. Taxonomy (NCBI): domain Eukaryota; kingdom Viridiplantae; phylum Streptophyta; class Magnoliopsida; order Liliales; family Melanthiaceae; genus Chamaelirium; species Chamaelirium japonicum. The sequence goes on from OX393556.1 coordinate 22,226,010, forward strand.
CTGCTTAATATACCCCCTATGGATCTCCCCTTATGACCCAGTAGGCTTTTGTGGTGTGCGGGTATCAAGCAGGTTAGGGGGTGTTTGGCATCATTCTGGAACAATCTGTTTCCATTCCGAATTTCATGATTTGAAAATAATGGTTACTAATTGTTCTAGTGGAATGAAGGACTTGGGAACTAAAATATATCACTTCGGATGTTTCTATGCCGACCGGAACACTGGACCATCAAATTGTATTAGAAATAGTAATTGACGGTAATAACCTCTTCTAGAAGAGGATTAAGGGGAACAACTATTCCACATACCAAACACCCCTTTAGTTGCTGTGTTTTGGTCGGTGTTTTGGAAAACACATGTGCAAACATATTAGAGTTGTTTGGTTAATGGGGTGTGTCTGTGTACAAAGAGACGCACACAGCTTTAGGACAAAGACATGGAAAAAAAAAAGTTCCACCTAGGCACCGAAAACTAGGACAAAGACATGGAAAAAAAAAAGTTCCACCTAAGCACCGAAAACTTTAATGGCACATGTCAATTGCAAACAGATGTACACACAGCATTTGCCCAGCAACCAAACACGCCCTAGTTTTTTTTTTAATTTGATATCTTCGATCTTCATATCATTAAGCAATCTTACCATGATTCAAAAGATTGTTAATTTTTTTTAGCTTTTAATTAGAAAATTAGTTCAAATCTCTTTTGAATAGCGAGAATCAACTAAAATCTCTTTTTTATAGCGAGAATCAACTAAGAATATGCGATTAAAATTGAGGATGTAATCTTTACTTGGCTAACTACTTCGTCAAAATAAGTAGTTTCTTGTTCACGACATGCAACGATTGGTGGGCAATTCGGGCTTGTTTGGTTGCTGTGCTTTTAGCCTGTGATTTTGAGAACATGTGCAAACAATTTAGGGTTGTTTGGTTAATGGAGTGTGACGTGTGTAAACAGATGCACACTTGTTCAATTTGTACAACTTTTGCGTATAAAACTATGCAAATGAAGTTTCACCTAAGGGGTTGTTTGGTTGCCGTGCAAATGATGTGCGTATATCTGCTTGCACATGTGACATGTGTAATTAAATTTTTTTGTGTTTAGGTGAAATTTTATTTACACAGTTTTATGTGCAAAAGTTGTACAAATTAAGCAAGTGTGCATCTATTTACACACATCACACCCTATTAATCAAACAACTCTAAACTGTTTGCACATTAGTGCATGCCTGTGTCTGTCGGCACTTCAGCGGGCTGCCTTCGGCGGCAACACACCTATCGGCACTGTAACAGGCCGCCTTTGGCGGCAACACGCCTGAACGCATTCGGAAACAAAACACTTTTGACGACAACACCGGTATTCATAGGGACACCCATTTCCTCGCCCGTGCCGATTGGCACGAAGCAAGCTCCTTTGGTGCAACCAACTCTCCCTCCCCCTATAATTGATCAATCACAGCTGTCTCTGTTCGAACAGATTCCTCAAGATCGACCCGATGGTTTGGGGTGGCCAAAATTTCAACAGGCGAGTTTATAGCCGTTGATGCGAACAACGATCACGGGATGAACGGTCAGGTTTAGTACAGTTTCAATGGGCCGTGATTTTAGGGATTTAGTGCAGTTTAAATGGGTTAGGATTTGAAACCAAGGAGAGATCATGTGTTGATATTTGAATGAATGGTTAGATCTATTCGGTTCATTTTTGTCCAGTCAGCTTGTTCTAGTCAGCTTTTTTGTTCCGTTTTGTCTAGTTAGCACAAAACCGACGTCTCTTGTTATATAGATGTATTTTCAAAATCAAAGGCTAAAAATACAAGAACCAAACTACCCCTAAATACATGAAACTTTCATTATACACGTCACATGTTCAAACATGTGTACGCATATCATTTGCACAACAACCAAACAAGGGTTTCATGCATTGCTTTAGTTGGAATCCTATGCAGAGCCTTTATATTTTAGACAATCATTCACAACTTTCAGTTAGATGTGTTTTTGAGTGTGCAAAGCTGGATAAAACTTACAAGAGATCTAATGGGGCACCTGGTGGGGAGTTGGCAAAGCAACTGATGCTTGGGTGAGGAGTGTTAGATGCCCTCACACCTCAAAACCCGGGTCGTAAGGGGAGGTTCACATGGGGTATATGAAGTGGGTGATGGCTGTCTCCCTCACTGATGTGGAGATTATCCATCAACACTCCCTCTCACGCAGAGCAACCTGTATGGTCAGTCATAGGCCACTTCTATTGAGTCTTTGTAGGGATTTGCCGATCCATCAAACATTCGAGGTTAGCTCTTCTTTTGGTTTTTCCCCGACAAAAAAGGATTTATTTAGACATTATACCTAGCTTCAGTGTATTTTTTGTTGCCTGCCCACGGCAAGTATGTAGAGGATCCAAGAGGGGGAGAGGCTGTGGACTCTCCGGCCGTATACGTGACAGGTGGTGATGTAGGGACTAACCTATACCTGCTATAGTAATCACCAAGGGCAGCCACGTCACCGAGTTGCGCATTCCAAATAGGGGTGGCAATGGGTCGGGTCGGGTTGAGACATAGGTATAAGGGCAAAACACCCAACCCGAACCCGACCCATTTAATAAACGGGTCAAAAACTTAAACCCAAACCCGACTCGTCTAATAAACGGGTTGACCCGACGCGACCCGTTTAACCCGTTTACTAAACATGTCGGGTCGGGTTGGCTTGAGTTGGGTCAACAGAACCCATGTAAACCTGTCGGGTTGGGTCGGATTGGGCTAGGTTGGTTCAGGTTGGTTCGGGTTGGCTCGGGTCTGGTCGGGTTGACACGATCCATTTGGTAAACGGGTCAAGTCGGGTCAATCGGGCTATAAGTACAAACCCAAACCCGACCCATTAAATAAATGGGTCAATCGGGTCGACCCGTTTAGGCCAAACCCAAACCCGCTAACTTCGGGTCGGGTTGGCGGGTCGGGTCAAGGATTGCAACCCCTAATTCCGAAGCCAAAGTCATCGATACGTAGCTATCAGGCAAGTTCTATATTATTTCCCGCATCCTTTTATTCAGTTTTTCCTTGTATGATCTATTACCATTTTCATTGGGCATCTCCGGTCCTTGCTCAAACCCTTACTCAGATTTGAATTAGAGGTCCCAAAATCAGCTCCAGCCCTTTACTCAAATTCAGACCAAATTATGTTTTACTCTGATTTTTCACCAAATCGAGGGAGTTTCAAATCTCATACCAAATTCCCAACGGCCATCTCCGAGTCCTTCCAATTTACAACATTGTCATCCAACGGATGAGTTCTTACTCAAATATGAGTAAAAGCTTCAAAATCAGCTCCACCCCTTACTCAAACTCATACCAACTTCGGTTTTTCCTCAAATTTGAGTTAGGGTTAGAGTGCTCTGTATCAGATTAAGTTTTTACTTAAATTTTTGCTCAGATTTGAGTTTCTTCTTTGTGGATTCCAACGGTTATCCGGTGAAGAAGGCGGAGACATTTCAGTTAAGTGGTATCCGAGCGAGGCATTATCCTCCTTATGATGGCTGCCCCCAACGGGTCGGGAAACTCCTACTCCACGGGCAGTGCTTCGGGAGTGGCACAAGCTGTGATATGGGAAGAGCCCATGCAAGCTCTTCAAGGCGAGGTGTGAGAGCTCAATGCCATGATTGACCAACTTGCCCTCGGCCAACCCTACCCCCATAGCATTTGCCAGGCTCCAGCCTTCAACGTTGGGCAATGCGGTCGAGAACCCATGGCTCCGCCGATTCGTAGTCCATGCTATGATTGTTCGAGCGACGAGGAGGCCGATAGCCCATTTCGAAACTTCACCACAATCAACATGACTGTGGAAATGCCCGAGACAACCTCATGAAGGTGGACGTGCCCACTTTCAATGGGAAGTTTCAGGACTTCCTCAACTAGCTCTTAGAAGTCGAGAGGTTCTTCGATTATATGGAGCTTACAAGCTCGAGAGCAGCGCTTCAGCGTGGTGGGAACAACTCCAGCTCTCCCGCATGCGGACAAGGAAGAACACTCCCCCTATGGGGGATCGAGCTCTACTGCCTTTTGGCCCTCAATAATTTGGAGTGAAGCACACTCAAAACATTTAGGGTCTGTTCTTTTAGTTTTCAGGAAAAAAAAATAAAGAAAATAATTTCTGCAGAAATTATTTCCACACCATAAAATTTCTGCCGTTCTTTTGAATAGGAAAATGGATTGTGGAAATCAACTGAGATCGTGTGGCCGACCATCGTCGCCGGAGGTCGAGGAGGTCCACCGGAAGATCACCGGAAGTCGAGGAGGTTCACTTGAAGGTCTGCCATGGTTGAGGAGGTTCGCCGGAGGTCCATCGGAAGGTCGTTGGAGGTCGAGGTGGTTCGTGGGAGGTCGACGAGGTCGGCTGGAGCTTGGGCAAAAATCGTTTGCGGGATTAGGGTTTTGAAGAAAAAGAAGGAAAATTGATTTTCTGCAGTTTTTGGGCAGAAACTCATTTTCCTGATAGCAGAGAAATTTCAGGAGAGGGAAACAAGATTTCATCGCAAAAGAACACCGGAAATGGATCAAAAAATCCCATTTTCACTCACTTATTAATTTCCTTGCCCCATTTCCGTGCAAAAGAACAGACCCTTACCAACATAAAAGATAAACTTATTTAAACTGAAGCACCACATAAATCATCATACAACTGAAGCCTACATGGCACGGAAGGTCACATAAAACTGAAAGCATCACAAAAATGAAGCTTACAAAAACTGGAGCATCATATAAAACTGAAGTTCATCTTGCTACTACACTGTTTTCACAATGAAAAGAAAAGAAAAGCATGCAATGATGTTTACCAAACAACCAAATAGTTTGGTTATTGAGCAAACAGTGTACCAAACAACCAAGCAGTTTACAAAAAAATAAAAACAACCTTTAGTTGAAAGGGTTTGTTGGTTTACCAATTCTCAACTGAATGCATGAGCAAATCCATCAACCAAATAATTTACAAAAAAAAACGGTGTGGATTTATTTTATTTGGTTCATGGAAAGGTTGTCAGAGAGACTTCCGGGAGGTGCCATAGCCTGGCGCTAGCACCTGGCGGTGGGACAACAAACACCAGCACCACTAGAGGTCCGCATCGGTTTGAAACCAATCTATTTAAACAAAACCCAAACCGATCCAACCTTGGTCGGTTTTGACGATTTTCAATCCTATCCATACCGAATTGAGCCAATTAAAATTGGTTTGGATTGGACTGGTTGATTGGTTTGGGCTTTGGTCTATATGATTATTTGGTTTTTTTTTCCTTCTAATAGTACCTAAGGTAAATTACAATGACACGCCATGGATTTTCTGATAATTACACTAGCACCTCCTCTTGTTTTTGAAATTACACCAGTACCCCCTGTCAGGCTTGTCTCCTAAACGATATGAACAGAGGATATAAACTTTCGAATTTACCCCCTCCTCCTCCTCTCTCCATCAAATTCGGCCACCATCTCCGCCCCCCTTCCAACTCCTCTCCACCACTACTTTACCTCTCCATCTTTTTTTATTTTAGCCACCTTATCACCACACCGCCATCTATCTCTCAACCTCAACCATTCCCACTCTATTTTTGGCCAAGGCATGGGGGGAGAGAGAGAGAGAGAGAGAGAGAGAGAGAGAGAGAGAGAGAGAGAGAGAGAGAGAGAGAGAGAGAGAGAGAGACCGGGTTTCGGCCACGCCACCTCCAAATTAAAGTGGGTTGACATCAACTTATGTCAGCATTTTCCATCTATTTCTCTAACGGTTGACTAATGGGTGGGGCTATCTGATATAAACAATTAAGCTATAAAGGGTGTCAATGTAATTTGAGAAACGAGAGGGAATATCAGTGTAATTTTTAGATGATACAGGGAATGTCAATGTAATTTACCCTAGAGCCTGCTTTCAACTTAAAAAATAATAATTGTTGTCAAATCATTAGGCATAATTAAGATTTTTAATTGATTTTGAGTCATCCTACATTATTGCAAAGGTTGTTGGTAGCAAGGGTATACGAGGACGTACATATGGTATATTTAATAAAATATTATATGTACATACATATGTCGGTTCGGTTCAGTTTAGGACGATTTTAAAATTACAAATCCGTCAACCAATCCATTTATATCGGTTTTTTAAAAACCCAATCCAATCCGATCCAATGAGTGTCGAAACGAAACCGATCAAAATTAGTCGGTATGGTTTGGTTTGGATCTTGCACACCCCTAACCACCACCACCACCGCCAGTTGGGGAGAAGGTCAGGACCCCGACAACAATCTCCGCCACCTCGGTGTGAACCCAACACCTCCGCTCGTCGGCGGAAAACAACACTGGCGCCGACAGAGAAACCGCACACCAGCGGAGAGAAAAGGGACAAGACACTACACAAAACAAACAAACAAACCCAAAAAGAGACCAAAATCGGACTCTACCTTCAGCATCGTTGCAGGAAGACGAACCATCAACGGTAACACGTCCGCAGATGTTGGAGCCGCACGAACACCTGATCTACTGCCGAACAGGCCGCCGCCGCCGCCGCCGCCACCGCAAACCATCGAGATCCTCTCCATCGACTCGCTGGGACGATCTAGAAACCCTAACCGGCACATCCGCCCAGGCGGACCGGGGTTTAGATTTGAACACCAGCTACAACCGGCTAGAGCCGCTCTCCCGACGCCGAGCCGCGGACGACAATTCGAGGAGGAGGTCCTCCGCACGACTCCGGCACGACGAATACAAAACGTCGGTCGCTGATGAGCCCCAATTTACAAGGTGAGGGAAGGGGGTTGCAGATCCGCTCCCGAAATCCTATCTCACCGAAGTCCTGGCCTCCCCGGTGCTGCCATTGGCGACCAAAGAGGCCCAGAGGGGGGAGAACTCAGAATCCCTAACCCTAGGGGGGGGAAAGAGGGAAAAGGGGCTCCGCTCTAAAAAGGGGAGCTCACTCTTGAGCTTTTTTTTTTTTTAAAAAGACATTGATCCTTTGATCCTTGGGTCTCACAAAAATGATCATTCCTTACCGGCGATCACCCATTCAAAGAATTGGCGGAGGGGATCAGAGGTGAGAGTTTGTGATTGAATTGCAGTATGAAATTAAAACCATTATTATTCCCACAAAACAAATATGAACCAAATTTGAATCAATTGGCTCATTAACCCAGAAAGTCTATCTCTAATGGAAAAAAAAAAATCAAAATAGAACAAAAACCATGAGCCCCCCCCCTCTCTCTCTCTCTCTCTCTCTCTCTCTCTCTCTCTCTCTCTCTCTACAGGAAAAAAAAGAAAAGAAAAGAGAAAATAAACCCCTCTAGTAGGGGTGGTAGTGGAGTGGTTTACAATAAAAAACGGCAGTAAATCGCACCGCATCGTGCGGTGCAGTGCGGTTTCATTTTTTGACCAAAACCACACCATTTAGGCCATTATACTGATAGACCGCGGTGCACCACACCACATGCGATGCGGTTTTGGTTTTATATAATGGTACACTATCACGGTGCGGTGCGGTTTCGATGTACCGGTTTGGTGTTGCGGTGATGTTTCGGTTTTGCTCAAAACCGCACAGTGCCATTCCTACTCTCCAGTCACCTCTCATCCTCTCTCTACAGACAAAAAAAAAAAAAAACTCACGAATCCTAATGGTCTCTCTCTCTCTCTCTAAAAAAAAAACGTCCAGCCTAGAACCTCCTCCCTTCAATATTAGATAAAAATTAAAAGCTTGTGGGATGATGGATAAAACTGAAATTTACCAAACCCGGAAACGATTTGTGTCATGAGATTCACCAAGCCCAGAAACGAACCCCCTGATATCTCTCCCTCTCTCTACAGGGAAAAAAAAAATCAAAGATAGAACAAATTCAAAGACCTGATTGGAAAGGGTGTTGGGACACAGACATTGCTTCGCAGGCCTCCTCCTTCTCCATGTCGATCCACTTTGCTTCACGCTGAGACGCGGAGCAAGTGGAGTCGATGCCTAACCCCCCCCCCCCCCCCCCCCCACTGAATAGAGAGAGAGAGAGAGAGAGAGAGAGAGAGAGAGAGAGAGAGAGAGAGAGAGAGAGAGAGAGAGAGAGAGAAGAGGAACATAGGGTTGTGGGGTAAAATTCATTTTTTTTTGTGTGTGCAGATCGAGATTGCTTACAACTACAGCAAAGAAGACGATTGAAACATAGGGTTGCACGTTCACCAATAAAATTGCTCAGCGGGATCTAAGTGCAAAGTCGATCATTTACCATTTTCCTTGTTGGTTTCAGATCAAACATTGTCTGATGAATAAGGCGAAAATCACTGCTCGTTATGCTGTTCCAATGGTCTATGATTTCGGACTTGTCCTTGGGGTTGGTTGTTCGTGTAATCGTGTTTGATTGTTGTGGATGTCTGCCGGTGGAGAGAAAGCTAGAATTCTTCTTCGTATGTGAACGCCGCTCTCTTTTAAATCCATTTAAAAACCTATCATAAAGATGATAAGTTTTCATTCAATGGTATTTAATGGTCATTTGATGTTAATCTCTCTCTCTCTCTAACAAGTGAATCACACTCACTTTAAATTTCACACTTCTTCAAACAATTGCGATGTCATCTTTGCTAAATGGCATGCATCAAGCACATTCGGGCATTGCCCGGGTTTCTTAGTAGTATAATACTAAAATGGAGGCCTCTCTACCGAGTTGTGATATGTGGATCTCTTTTGATGAGCTAGAATCCTTCTTCCGTGTGTGAATGCGGCTCTCTCTCTCATAAGTCCTATTAAAACCCTACTATAAAGATGATAATACACATTCAATGGCATTTAATGATCATTTGATGTTAATTAAAAAAACCATTAGTACCATCTATCTCTAACATAAATGAAATCACACCCCGATGAGTAAATCACACTCACTATATATTGCACACTTCTTTGGACGATTGTGATGTCTTCTGTGCCAAGTGGTGTGCATCAAGTTCATCCGGGCATTGCCCGGGTTTCTTACCAGTTTAAATTGATATTGGAGCTTCCATTTTTAGTAGGATTTGGTATCAATATTTCCATCATCTGCGTCTGTGGATATCCTCAGAACCTCTGTATTTCAGTGCGAAATAAACGATCAGACCCTCTACGTCTAATGACGCCCTTAGAACCTCTACGTTTGTGGATGTCATCAGACCCGATGTGTCCGAGTACGATATGAATTGCCAGAGCCTCTGCGTCTGATAATGCTCTCTGAGCCGCGGCTCCGAAAATGTACTCAAAAGCTTTAGAATCTTTATGTCTGAAGATCTCTATGTCTAGACCGATGCTTGAATTAAAATCTCATAGACTCAACATCCCTTTCCTTTGTTGACCCTGCTAAAGAAAGAATGTTATGCATCCGCGTCTTGTGTGCATAGGGCCGCATCCTTGTGGATACATGCCGATGATGTCATGCTGACATCATGGTTGTGCGTCATGATTAGTGTGTGGAGTTCCCTAATATGTGGGAGAAAAGGGAGTAATATGATTGTATGTAAAAAGGGTACGAGTGAGGTGCACGGATCATGACTGTGTGTAACAGGGGTATACAAAAAATCAGTGGAATCGGAGAACTGAACCGAACCGATCCGGAGTATATGGTTTGGTTTGGTTTCATGCAAGATCGGTTCGGTTCCGATTCCTAAAAGTTCAGAACCATAGGGATCGGTTCAGTTCCCGATTTAGGGTGCCGGTTACTTGAACCGAACCAAAACCGTTATAGTATATGCATGACGGATCAGATCCAGCACGATTTGATGGACTAATGGGTCCTTGAACCTTTACTGTCCCCCAATTGAAAATACCCGAAGTTCTCATAACCTTAAATCTCTCTCGATCTCACAAACTCACAGCCGCCACAACCACGACCCCACAAGTGTTGAGTTTCTCAACCGACGGTTTGGCTATCCTCCATTCCTCCCTTGATCCCTCCTAAGCCTCCAACAAGACTAAGACTCCAAACACTCGCCTTCATTCTCGAATGTTATTCACGATCTCCTCCTCGTATGTTTTCTTTTATGAGAAACCATATACACACACGCGAGTAAGCGTAGCTCTACAAACTTTAGAACCGGTGGAACCAAACTGAACCGGTTTTGTATGATTCGGTCCGGTCCGGTTCCATGCTCCCGACAGTCCAGTTCCGGTTCCAAATTTTTTAGAACCATTGGGACCGGTTCGGTTCCTGGTTCATCCCATAACTGATCTGAATCGAACCATGTGCACCCCTAGTGTGTTAAGTATAATCGGACAACTTTCTAATCCTCCACGAATGGTTCAGATGCCTCACTTAGCATCCGGATCAAAAACACTCCGTAGCAGAAAAAAAAAAATCCAAATGTACAGGAGGAAAAGGAGCAGTCTGATTGTATATAAAAAAGATATGAGTGTAATGCACGGATCGTGTCTCTATGTAAAATATAATCGGACGGTTCTCTATTCTTCCATGGACGATCCAGATGTCTCACTTAGCATCCGAGTCAAAAACATCCCGCAGCAAAAAAATATGCTACTTTTATGGCGAATATCCAGTCTATCCAAACAAGTCATGTATTTATAGAATGCTGTTTTTAAAAAGATAAAAGTTTAAATCTCCTCTGCCGGTCAGCCGGTCAATGGTTCCGGGCACATAACAGCCGCACGATGGCTGGCGATCCAAAAGTCCAGCCGGTCACGTGCGGCAATGATGCGCACCGGGCCCACCAAACCGGCTCCACCGGCTAGAGGAGATTTGAGCTCCTAAAATTGCGAACTCACGTCCATCCCGGTCCGAGATCACTGGGGACGGCCCCAATGGGACAGCCTCCTTTCCCGCCGTTGGATTGCCTGTAAAGTGTGGGGGCCGCTGCCAAAGCGCATCCAGCGGCTCAGGAAGCGTGGGAAGCGAACACGTAGTCACGTAACGCGGATCCTGAGTTCCGTGCACAGCTCTCAAAGCTCCACGTGGCGGATTTTCCGTTATCTAGTTGACCCCCGCCGGATACTGCTGCACCACGGATAGATTCCGAATCTGTTTCAACCGCTGTGTACAGGATAGAACTCCGAATCCGTTAACCTATTAATAGGAATACCTAGCGGCTAGGGTTTCCCTCCTTAATAGTTAATACCCCACCCGTACACCATGAGATACAGAAGTTAGAGAGAGAGATAGAGAGAGAGAGAGAGAGAGATAGATAGAGAGAGGAGAGAGAGAGAGAGGGGGTTCTCAGCTCTCCATTGGGTTTCTTTCTCCTCTGATCCTCTCTCGCAGTTGGCCTCTGATCTCTATTTGTGTGGCGTGATGGCTACGTCGGAGCGAGAGAACACGCAGTCGGCAAAGGACAAGGCTATCGACAACTGGCTCCCGATCACCTCGTCGCGCGACGCAAAGTGGTGGTACTCGGCCTTCCACAATGTCACCGCGATGGTCGGGGCCGGGGTCCTCAGCCTGCCCTTTGCCATGGCGGAGCTCGGATGGTAAGTAGATCGAAAGATATTACGGCTTCCTCGTGTTTTTTAGATCGGAACAAGAAAAAAGATAGATAGGTTTTCAATGATTGTCGTGTTTATGCAATTCTTGATCATTTATTTTGGCATTTTCTTGATGGATTGATTTTGTTATCATAATGTATTTATTTCAACGTATGTTTTGGATTTTATTTAATGGATTTATCTATTTTTTTTTCAATTTGTATTGACTATATTATGTATCTAAACTATTGTAATTGATAAGTATATGCAATAAAGGTTACTAAATAGTTAATGACAAATTTTGTTTGATATATAGAAATTTATTTACTCGTCAATTACCATGATCATAAGTTGTTTACATTTTTTTTCCCCTAAGTTTATTAAGCGATTTTAAAAATTAAGAGCTTCTATACATTAACCTTTGCAAAATGTGCTATCATATTCTGAAGAATATGACTAAGTTATTTTTTTTCCATGTTTTATTGTTGAGAGAATTCCAAGAGGAAAAAATAAGATAAATAAGCTTAAATAGTTTCAATAACCCCTCTAAATTTGGTTTTATCCCCAAGTCAGTGATTTGAAGAAAATATATCATTCTCTTTTCTTTTCCATTCATGCTTTCTCTCCTAATATATGTTTATCCAAGCAGTAGCAATAGGTATTTATGTTTCTATATAGAGCATTTGTTGTATCCATGAGGTGGATAGTCACTAGAAATATGATGTCAAGCTTTTCAATTACCTTTACGTTTTATGATTAAGGTAACTTGTACTATAAGTAGGTTGTGTTATGATTAGTATTGGTTAGCAGCGCAACTTGGAATTTATGTATCCAATAGATTGAATTATTTATTCTCTATAAGTCCTATTGTGGCTTGTATACATACACTAGGCTAGCCCCCTAGAGTCTATTTATTCTCTATAAGTCCTATTGTGGCTTGTATACATACACTAGGCTAGCCGCCTAGAGTCTATTTTTTCTTAGAGCATAATAGAATCCACGTGAAAGGTGGGCGTAACTTAGATCTGAGATAAACATGGCAAAGTTTGTTGTCCGATCTTTTTGCTCTTTAATATGGTCTGTCGGTCTGGGCATGTATGTGGTAGTGAATGTTGTGTTATGAAATCAATCAATATTCGATAATAAGGCTTCATGAATGAACTTTATGATAATACAAAACAATTTTCACACATGAGAAGTATACTAGACAATAATAAAATAATTTTATAGACATGCGATTTACGTTAGGTACAAGGCAACAAGGGATAAACAAGCATATCAAAATATAACAAAAAAACAAAAGACAAGCTCAACAATTTAATAAAAATTAAAATAAGACAACATATGTTAATTAAACCACTAGCAATAAACAAAAAAGACTTAACATTCTTCCCACTATGCAAACTCATATCCAAGTTTTTTCCTAACCTTTGACATATAAAAGAATTATTTGAGATATTGTACAATAGATTGATAAGGGGAGATACCATCAAGAAAGAACATCAAGAGATGCATCAAAAAAAAAAACCCAAGAATTGGTGAGTACCTTATGATGTACTTTTCTTTTTTTTTTTCGCTCTCTTTTGATAAGTCTCTCTCTCTCTCTCTCTCTCTCTCTCTCTCTCTCTCTCTTTTCTTTTCTCCCTATCTACCTTATGTATATACCTTCGTTGGATGTAGCTTTCGGCTGCTATATTAGGGAACATTATGCTTTATATGAAAGCTAAATAAAATGCTTCATGTATTGGTTTGGGGCGGGATAGGATGAAATTCAGGTTTCTAAAAACTTCAGTCCTAGCCTATTATATATGTTAGTGATACTAGCAACTGACAAATACTAGAAAGGTAACTTGGATTCCCTAACCATCATTTTCAAAAACATGCCCTCCCTATGGAGTTCAACTAACTCAGCTCTGATCTGCACAAGATACAAACATAAGCATCACACAAAGGACAAAGCTATTGACGACTAGGTTTATTCTCCTCCTCTCTCAGAGTTGCGCTCTGATCCCTGATCTCTATTTGTGTGTTGTGATGGCTTCGTTGAAATGAGAGAACGTATAGTCAGCAAATGAGAAAGCTATCGACGATTAGCTCCCAACCACCTCGTCCCATAACGCAAAGGGTGATACTTAGCCTACCCTACGCCATGATATAGCTTGGATAGTAAGAAGATCAAAATATACTACTACTTCCTCATGTGATTATTTTTATGTTTCTAATGTCTTTTGAATCAGAACTGGAAAAAGATATATAGGTTTTCAATGATTGTCATCGTATTTAGTGTACTTATCTCTATGTTTCTGCAATTCTTGATAATTTATTTTGGTATTTTCTTGATTGGTTTATTTCGTTTTGGTTGTAAGAAAGAAAAATAAAAGCTTTTGCATGATCTCCATCATACTGTATTTATTTTAACGCACGTTTCTGGATTTTTCTAATGGGTGTATCATTTTTTTCAATTTGTATTGACTATATTCTGTATCTAAACTCTTGTAATTGATAAGCATATTCAATAAACATTACCAAATATTTATTAAAAAAATTTGTTTGATATATTTTTTTTACTTGTCAATTATCATGATCATAAGTCGTTTACTTTTGTTTTCTCTAAGTTTATTAAGTCGATTTGAAAAATAATTTACTTGTCAATACTTTTGCAAAGTATGCTATCATATTATGAAAAATATGGTCGAGTTATTCTTTTCTATGTTTGGTTGTTGAGAGAATTCCAAGAGGAAAAAAAAAGAAAGATAAATAGGATCAAATAGTTTCAGTAAGTAGTAACCACTATAAATTTGTTTTTATCCCTAAAGTCAGATATTTATAAGGAAATATATCATTCTCGATCTTTTCTTTTCCATTCAGGCTTTCTCTACTAATTTTCTTTTCCATTCAGGCTTTCTCTACTAATGTTTATCTAAGCAATAGCAATGGACATTTATTTTTCTACATAGGGCATTTGTTGTATCCATGATGTGGATAGTCATTAGAAATTAATATGATATTATTCTTTTCAATTAATTTTAAACTTAATGATTAAGATAAATTTGTGCCATAAGTAGGCTGTATATTTATTATGTACGTACGTAGTCTGATAGTATTGGTTAGCATCGCAGCTTGGAATTTAGGTACCTGCTAGATCGATTGTTGTATTTTTCTTATTTATTCTCTGTAAGTTTTAATTATTAGTTTTATACCGAAGGCTATCCGTCAAGAGTCTAGCTATTTTGCCTCAGAGCAAAGTAAAATCCATGCTAAGGGTGGGTGTAACTCAGATCTAAGATAAACATGGTAGAGTTTGTTGCCTGATTTTTTTGTTCTTTCATTATAGTCTGTTGTTGTGGGCATGTACACGGTAGTGAATGTCGTGTGATGAAATTGACCAATATCCGGTAAAAGGACTTCATGAATGAACTTTATGGTAATATAGAATAAGCTTTGCACCAAGATGAGAATCATAATAAAAAATACTGAAAAACTTTTATAGACATGTGATTTTTCTTAAGTGCAAGGCAACAAAGGCTAAACCCAAGAATCGGTGAGTACCTTAAGATGTACTCTTCTCTCTCTCTCTCTCTATGTACTCTTCTCTCTCTCTCTCTCTCTCTCTCTCTCTCTCTCTCTCTCTCTCTCTCTCTCTCTATCTCCCTTATGTACCTCTGTTAGATATAGCTTTTAACCCCTATATTAGGGAACATTATGATTCTTTATATGAGAGCTAAAAAAAAGGCTTCATGTATTGGTTTGGGACGGGATGGAAATTTCCTACCGTATTATGTTAGTGGTACTGGCGAATGAAAGCCAAATACGAGAAAAGTAACTTGAAGCCCTTATCCATCATCTCTCAAAAAGTTCCCCCTCCTTGTGTAGCTCAGCTAACTCAACTCTGCACAAAATACAAACTTAAGCGTCGTACATGGCCTGGTAGATTGTCTTTCTGGACACTATTTAAACTAGGGGTGGCAATCCTTGACCCGACCCGAACCCGACCCGAAGTTAGCGGGTTTGGGTTTGGCCTAAACGGGTTCGGGTCATAAACGGGTCGACCCGATTGACCTGTTTATTTAATGGGTCGCATTCGGGTTTGTACTTATAACCTGATTGACCCGACTTGACCCGTTTACCAAATGGGTCGTGTCAACCCGACCCGACCCGACCCGAGCCAACCCGACCCGACCCAACCTGACCCGACCCAACCTGACCTGTCTTGACCCAACCCGACAGGTTTTCATGGGTTCTGTTGACCCAACCCGAGCCAACCCGACCCGACACGACCCGACCTGTTTAGTAAACGGGTTGAACGGGTCGGGTTGGGTCAACCCGTTTATTAGCGGGTCGGGTTCGGGTCGGGTCGGGTCAACCCGTTAGTAAACGGGTTAAACGGGTCGGGTTGGGTCAACCCGTTAATAAAAAATAATTCAAGGTAGCAAGGATTCAACACTAGTAATAAACAAGAAAGATGACATCTTCTTACCTAGCTTTTCACTCGATCTCTTTTATCCCTCGTATGTACCTCCATTAGTTGTGTATGAGAGCTGAATAGAAGGTAGGCTTCATGTATAGAACATGTCGGACTTCTCAACACCATGCTGACGTTCTCAAGATCATGGACCGTTTATCTTCTTTTTTTTTCTAGGAAGTATTGACACTTCCTAGTGGGTCTCATGGAGGCCGATGTCGGAAACGATCGAGTCGGCCACAGACACGGCCCTGATACGTGTCGGACATAGTGTAAGGCGTGTCCTTTTCTTTCCGAATCTTTAGGTTCGGACACGACGAACTAGTAAAACTAGAATATTTTTTTTCTAGTAAATCCGAACTTACGAGGGTTGGGGTCTCTCGGTCTCACATTATGATTAAGACCAAGAGACCCTCATCCCTCCGTGGAGTTGGGTTGAATTGAGGAGTGGTGTGGGCATGAGTTTTTGTATTTTTTGTTAGGCATGAGGATTGAATATGTCTATTTTAGTTTCTACCTTTTTGGACTATTTGCAGGATGATGGATGTTTATTTTTTACCTTTTTGCATAATAACCTTATTCATTTAATTTTTAAATATCATATTTGTAATGAAAAATATTATTTCACTGTCATATCCTAGTTGAACATGTATTCTATTTTTTCTGGAAATTATAATTTCCATTGGTAAAAATACATTTTATACCAATGGAAATTACAAACATCATCGACATATTGCTTATATTTTTTTTTAATTTTATTTAGTATTAATTACCGACGGCACACTAAAATTATGTCAGTAATAAATGTTATAAATTTGTTAAAACAATTTATGAAAGTTATACTGATGACACAGTTTATTCCGTCGGCAAAAAAGTAATCATTACTGACCAAACAAAATAGTTTCTGTAGTATATATAGTCTCTATATTATGTATTAAAGTTCTTATAAACCCCACTCAAATAGTTTTTATCTTTTTTGAACAAAGAAAACATTACTGATAGATATGTGATACTTCAATCTAAATTTTTTTTTTTTTCTGTTCTCACTTCATGTATAAGTGTGTTCTTCTCTCTTCAGGGGGCCTGGTGTTGTTGTGCTTGTCCTATCATGGGTCATCACCTTGTACACCCTCTGGCAAATGGTGGAGATGCACGAGATGGTGCCCGGGAAGCGCTTCGATCGGTACCATGAGCTGGGGCAGCACGCCTTCGGGGAAAAGCTCGGCCTCTGGATCGTCGTTCCCCAACAAATCGTCGTGGAGGTCGGCGTGTGCATCGTCTACATGGTCACAGGCGGAAAATCCCTGAAGAAGTTCCACGACGTCGTCTGCCCCGACTGCAAATCCATCAAGCTCTCCTTTTTCATCATGATCTTCGCATCTGTGCACTTTGTTCTCTCTCAGCTGCCCAACTTGAACTCCATCTCGGGGGTCTCCTTGGCGGCCGCGGTCATGTCCCTCAGGTATTGATCACTCCATAGGGAAACCCTCCTCTCCTTGCTGAATATAATGTAAATGGTTTAAATGCTCAAATATGTGTGCTTCCAATCTTTTTTTTTTTTTTGGGAATTCTGCAAAACAAGTGAAGGATTAGTATTTTGCTTAGATTTATAATGATCAGCTTGCATTCCTTTCAATGATTTCGAAAGAATGCTATGAGCATTTTAATTTTCGATGATGATTGAAGAAGCAAAGCGTTGATATGTGATATAATTGTTGTTGAATGGATTTGTGATTTTGTGAGGCTTTTGCATGTTGATTTTGCTCGGTAAAAAAAATAGTTGGATTTTGATAAATTGTCGTGAAATTTTGTATTTTTAAAGAAATATTTTGGTGGAAATTCGTCTGATTTTGACCAAATTTTTATTTATTGTGGTCAAATATTGGTCTTTAGTAGGGGAAAAAAAAGACAGAACTGATGAAATTTTACTTAAAAGTATTACTTTAGTGTAACTTTTAAGTAAAATTATCCCAAAAAAAAAACCGAGATTTCAGACTTCAGTCAAATGTCGGTCATTTCGGTGGAAATTTTCATTTGGTACTATCAAAATTTTGGACGATTCCTATGTCAGATTCTAATGAAAAAATATTTCGGTGACTTTGTAGTCAAATATTGGTCTGTAGTTGGGGAAAAAAGACAGAATTGATGAAGTTTTACTTAAAAGTATTACTTTAGTGAAACTTTTAAGTAAAATCATCCAGAAAAAAAAATGAGATTTCGGACTTTAGTCAAATGTCAGTCATTTCGGTCGAAATTTTCAGCCTAAATTTGGTACTACCAAAATTTCGGACGATTTCTATGTCGGATTCTAATGAGAAGATATTTCAGTGATTTTGTAGAACATTTGTCGACAATTTATCTGTCTCTTAAGTGGCTGATATCAACTCTTTGAAAAACTACAAAATACCTGAGTCACGTATCTATGACCAGTTACTCCACCATTGCTTGGGTAGCATCGGTCGATAAGGGGAAGCAACCGGGAGTGGTATACGACTACAAAGCTTCGACGACATCCGGGACCGTCTTCGGCTTCCTTAGCGCACTGGGGGATGTCGCGTTTGCCTATGCGGGGCACAATGTGGTCTTGGAGATTCAAGCAACCATCCCTTCCACCCCCGACAAGCCATCGAAGAAGCCCATGTGGAAGGGCGTCGTTGTTGCCTACATCA
The DNA here is from genome assembly GCA_947650365.1 of Chamaelirium japonicum. Taxonomy (NCBI): domain Eukaryota; kingdom Viridiplantae; phylum Streptophyta; class Magnoliopsida; order Liliales; family Melanthiaceae; genus Chamaelirium; species Chamaelirium japonicum. The sequence continues at coordinate 22,244,573 of OX393556.1, forward strand.
TCGTCGCCGTCTGCTACTTCCCCGTCGCGTTCATCGGCTACTGGGCCTTTGGCAACTCAGTCGAAGACAACATTCTCATCTCCTTGGAGAAGCCGAGGTGGCTTATCGCTCTGGCGAACATGATGGTCGTCGTCCACGTCATCGGAAGCTATCAGGTGCTTATTCTACTCTCTCTCTCCCCAACTTTCTGCAAACATGAACCATATCCTATAATCAGTTGTCAAATGTTGGATGATGGAAGTAGTGCATTGTTGGATTTATCAAAGTTTTTACATATTTGATGTCAACCACTGCCCCCCAAATAAGCTAGATTTCCAATTTGTTGAGATAGTCCACCGGTTTAGGGCACCCATTGCCCACTTAATATACCCGCTGTGGACCTCCCCAATGTATATGAACTGATTTAGGATCATAGAATGCTACCAGCCGACGAATAAATATCGTGAATCCTAATCTATGTGAATTAGATACATTTACAGTGCTGAAATCGCCGTTACAATGATCATCGATTAGCGTCTTCAATTCTCCCGATCGATCTTGTTTGATCAAACGCATTCGATTATTGGTGCAGATCTATGCCATGCCAGTGTTCGACATGATCGAAACAGTACTCGTGAAGCGGCTTCGCTTCCCCCCAGGGCTTACCCTTCGTTTGATCGCTCGGAGCGCTTATGTTGGTAATGTTCTCTCCCTTCAGATGTGCAGCAAAGGTGTTACTAGTTATCCTTAAGGGCTTTATTTGTGTGCAGCATTCACGATGTTTGTCGGCATAGCCGTCCCTTTCTTCGGAGGGCTGCTCGGATTCTTTGGCGGATTCGCGTTTGCCCCAACGACGTACTTCGTAAGTCACCATCTCTGATACGAGAACTTGTTTTGACACAAAAATGAATCGGTTAATTGGTTGGATCAAGATACAACTTTGGTTCTACGATCGAACTCGATCGTCTAACTCAAATAATCGGGTTTTCGCAGCTACCGTGCGTAATGTGGTTGTCCATCTGCAAGCCCAAAAGGTTCAGCCTGTCATGGATCATCAACTGGGTAAGTTCAGGCCTTCATGATGTGTTTCCTAAATCACAGGATTTAGAGACATTGAGCTGATGATGCTTTCGTGCTGGTGGGCTTTCAGGTGTGCATCATCCTCGGCGTTATGCTCATGGTTCTGTCACCCATCGGCGGACTCCGGCAGATCATAATCTCAGCCAGCTCCTACAAGTTCTTCTCGTGAGCTCCATCCAGTTTGGATCATGGCAAACCGGACGTTGATCGTGATCTAAAGATTGTCAGCATGGAACCACCCCTTGGATATCTCTACCCTTGTTTAATTTGATTTGCAAATATTATCCCCTTGTTCATACCATAATCTATGTTATTAATATGTTTGTTTGTTTTTTTTTGAGAAATCCTCACTTCGTGGAGGGGGGTTTGGCCTGGACCTCTACCTGTTTATTGAAATAAAAAGGAAAGGAAGACTAAAATAGAAAAGGAAAACAAAAACAACAAACTAAGTGAAAAGAAAAAAAATATTGTCTCGCAGTTTTCCACTAGTCCCAGCTGCCCACGATCTCAAGGTCGTCTCAACTCGCTTAACCAGCTCTGTAGCATTAATAGAAATCTTCCGAAAGACTACTATTCCTCTCCAACCAGATATTCCACTTGATAGCCATGACAATGATATCCCAAATCTTCTTCAACTCTTGGGAAACCTTCTCTTCTTTCTCCATAGGGACCATAAGGAAATGAGAGTGGCTAGGTGGCTATTGACACCTAGTTTGGATCCAAAGTGAGTCCACACTTGCCTCGAGTAAGAGCAAGACAGAACCAAATGGTTGCTCGTTTCTTGACTATAGTTGCATAAAGAGTAGAGTTATCCGTAATATTCGGATTGTTCCTCTTGAGAAGATTCTCTTTGGTAAGAATTTGTTTTGGATGGCGAAAACCATAAAAATCCCCACTTTCAGCAGAACCTTGGTGCGTAAAGGGATCTTCATAGCTAGACAAGAGATATTAAACTTGTTCAAGAATTTATACAACGAGTTGACTGAAAACTTTCCTAAAGAGTGCAGCCACCAATAGGAGCTATCCAGAGTGTCAGAAATTGAGAAGGGGGAAAGGATCTGGAGGAGGCCTGTGAGGTTATCTGATAGAGGACCTGTGATTCTATGAGTGAAAGTTGGGCGTCAAGTAATGCGGGCCCCAGTTATAGTAGCTTGAGAATTGATGGATGCATCCTTAAATCTGGCAAGAGCATAGAGATCCGAGAAGACATCCCTCAGTGAGACGTCCCCAATCCACAGGTCTTCCCAAAACTTCAGCTTCCTACCATATAAATTTGCAGCCATATTTGTAAGCATCCTTCACTTTAATGATACTCTTCCAAAAATGTGAGAGCTTACTGGATATTATGCTCCTGATTTGAATAGGCGAGAAACGTTCAAAATACATGGATTTAATAATCTTCCCCCATTGATCTTCCGTTGAATTCTGCAGTCGCCACCACCATTTCCCCCAAGATGCTATATTAAATTCATGTAAGTTGAGAATGTCGAAGCTCCTTTATTCTTCGGCAAGCACACTTTATTCCATTTCAACAAGTTATAGGACCCCGACTTCCCCTCTGGTCCCTTCCAAAGAAAGGATCTCCTGATAGCGTCGATCTTCTTGATAACTTCAGTTGGAATATAATAGAAGCCCATAGCATACGTCGGAATAGTCGATAAAACAGAATGTACCAACACTAGTCTCCCTCCTATAGATAAGAATTTACCTTTCCAGCCTGATAATCTCCTCTCTACTTTTAGGATAACATTGTGCCACTCCGCTCTTGGTAGCCTCTTATCACTAATCTGCAGACCTAAATAATCTAAAGGTAGAATTCCCATGAGCTTGCAGTTGAGGGTGGCAGCCAGCCGAGATCCTCTATCCGAGTCATGCCCAACATAATAAAGTAAGCTCTTATTAAAGTTGATATTGGGCCCCATGCAAAACTCGAAGCAATAGAGAATGATCTTCAGGGTCACTGCTTGGGTTACATCTACTTCAAACAATAGTATTGTATTATCTGTGAAGTGCTGATTGTTGATTCTCCAAGATTTTTCATCAATGCCCCTTAAGAGATTAAGAGAGACTGCCTTCTTGATGATTGCAAAAATGTCCACCACCAAAATGAAGAGAAAAGAAGATAGAGGGCATCCTTGCTTGACTCCTCTACCCATTTTGAAGTGACTTCCCTTCTCATTATTCAGCAAACATGAAATCTTGGAAGAAGATAAAATGTCCCAAATCATACACACCCAGTTATATGGAAAGCCCCTGACGATGAAAGACTTGATGATGAATTTCCAATCCACCTTGTCGAAAGCTTTCTCAAAGTCTAGCTTGAGAACTCCAAAAGATGAAAGATTGACTCCTGAGCAGATCGAGGCGACACTGTCAAGGATATTTCGTCCTTTGATGAAGGTTGATTGAGTATTATGTATAAGACGATTAATAATTGGGCTCAGCCTATTCGTTAAGATCTTTGTAACAATCTTATAGATGCAGTTAGAGAGGCTAATAGGTCTAAACTCTGAGATGGAAACTACACCTTCAGACTTCGGGAGGAGAATGATCCAGGAGAAGTTTAGACTGTGTAATAGACTTTCAATTCAAAAAAATCTCTTATGAAAGCAAAGAGCTCTGCACACACTTATCTATGAAAAAAGTAGACAGGAAAACCTTTGAAGCCAGGTGCTCCATCTACTCTCATGTCGAAGGTGGCCATCTTAACCTCCTCTAGTGTTGGGGCTTGATTTGAGGTAAGGCGATAGCTAGGGTTCCATCCTCACAGGCGTGATGATGGATATTGGTGGCAGAGCAGCCCTTCTCATGAGAGAGATCATCACCATCATCATCAATAGGAAGGTATCGGTCATCTTTACCTACATGGTGGGGGTGATAAGCATTGGGTGAGTCCCTCTCCCGAGAGGCACCATTTGAAGCTTATCCTCACGATCGGTGACCACGACCTGGATCTTATGTTGATGCCTTGAAACATGGGTCTCAAAAACCTAAAGCAAATCCTACTCCTAAGAGCATCTCCAACCGTCTGTCATATCGCCATATATAGTGGACGGATGGCTCCAATCACTTGCTATATGAGCCTGCATAAATGCAGGGGAGGGGATTTGGCAGGCAAAAATGCAGGAATCCGAACCAAATAGCAGCCCCTACTATTTGGTCAAGTTTCTAAAAATACCGAAATAGCCCTCCAAGAACTACATGCATTAAATATAGTGGCGAATATATCTTTTATAAAAAATTTATATGAATATTTTAACTAAGTGTATTTACCATTGGAAAGCTCTCATCGAGACCTTCAAAAAGATAATAATATATAATATTTTTTAAATTAATTTAAAATTCTTAAATATTATATCTATATAACATGGCACGGCGGTATTGTGTTGACTAGACAAAATGGAACGTTGACTAGACAAAAACACGCATGCTGACTAGGAAAACATTCAAGCTAACAGACTAACAAAGAAACATAGAAAGAATCGGTAATGATTTTTTTTAAAAAAACCAGCGCATTTTAAAAAAAAAACATTTTCACGCCCCAACCCCAAATCAGGAAACTGTGATCCCCTCCCTTCACGCGCTCCTCTAGCGCATGTAAGATCCCCCCCCCCCCCCCTTGCCACTGAAAGCAGCCCGAAGTCGGCCGGAGGTGTGTGGTCGCTAAAGTCAGTTAGGTGTATTGCCACCGAATACGACGGTGTGGGTGGGTGTGGTGATACCCGGTGGGTGTCTTGCCGTCAAAGGCAGCCCGATGCTATACCGACAGGTGTGTTACCACTTAATTACAAAATAGTGGCCATGGTTGGAGGCTAACCAAAATAGAGAGCCTCCATTATATAATATTCTCATTTGGCAATGGCAAACGGGAAGGTTTGGTTGGAGATGCTCTAAAGGTGCGAAAGAAGGGCGTGTTGGCCAGCAAAGGGGTCCCCATTGCTACCGCTGTGGGGAGCGGGGACATCGAGCCAACGTGTGCCGGAACACCGTTGTGTGTTGACGTACAATGCGGGAAGCTTGGCCATCGATCCCCCAATCGCCAGGTGAAGCCAAACTCTATAGGTAAGGTTGCCTTTAAGCCTAAGGTGATGTCTAGCCCACCCCGATCCTCCTCTAACTCCTACAAACCTAGCCAAACGATCCTTGGTTTCGATGAAACCATGGCCAATTGTCTCTCCGAGCTAGAGTCTCAGCAAACGCCTTAGGTGGGTCCTTGGAGATCAATGGAGATGGGACTCCATGGATATCGACGGTCGGAAGTATCTTCCACGGTCCATCTCAGTATCTCAGGCATGCCTTACCATGGGTGGACCACCAGGTCTATAGAGAGTGCAATCGAGGAATATGGGATGATCACCCACATATTCAACAACTTCAATGTCCGCAATGACGTGCGCTTCATCTTCCTTACGCTTAAAGCTTATCTGCCTCACTCAATCCCATCCCAACGAGAAGTCCTCGCTGTCGTCAACCACGCTCTCTACCACTGGTGCCTTCCGACGAACTCTCTGTTCGACACAGTCGTGTGCCTCAAACCCCCATCGTCCAGTTCTCGCGATCTTTAGAGCCACTTGATATGAGCAAAGAAGCCCTAGGCCCGTCTGCCGCCAGTGTCTTCCAACAAAGTCACCGTCTCCGTCCGCAGTCGGTGTGGTTTGAGGTAGTCACAGCCTCTGTTGAACATGTAGTAAATTCTTCCCCTCTTTCTTTCGTATCTCTATCTTTAAATTTCTTTTTTTTCTCTATTAGATTTCTTATTATTGGAATGATTTCTTTTTTTATTGCATATACTATATATATTAATATTATTATGTATTTGTTTTGGACTAAAAATAAAAATTAATTATATTTTTATAGCATATATTATATACTAGTAATGCTCGTGCCCAAGGGCACGTAAAAGATTTTGAGGGCGACAAAAAATATTTCAACCACGAGGATAATATTCCGAGAAAGGTAACATTATTTCAAAGGTGGCAACCATTTCAAGAGCGGCAATAATATTTTGAGGGAGGTAATAATATTTCGAGGGAGATAACAATATTTCGAGGAAGGTGATAATATTTTGAGGGAGGTGACAGTATTTTGTGAGCGATGATATTACTCATGTCTATCGACACTCGAACGGGACGGTAAAATTTGTACGACAGCACCCACAATCGGTTAGGACACCCATATTCAGTTGGGAGCCAACAATCAACAAAAATAGGCTAATTCACAGGCAACGCTCACATTCGAAAGTAGTGTCCACATTCGTAACTGCAACGACTGCCTTCGGCGGCAAAATACTACCTACACATTCGATTTTGGCAACAAAAAATAAGCATGGTCTCCACATTCGGTTGAACTGTCCACATTTGGTTGTGAAAATCTCTCTCCCTCTCTCTCTCTCTCTCCTATATGCAATTCTTATGCGTACAAAAGCTTTGACAAAATTCACAAAACTATAGATAAGCAGTGATCATGAACTTTTATCCAAGGTTCAAAATTTCCATTTCGGTCAATATTTCGACCTCCTGAAAAATGGAAATATTTCGTGGAAATATTTCGAAAGTGTGGAAATATTGTGATTTGATGGAAATGGTGAAAATATTGATTTTTTAATGGAATTTTTGAATGAAACTCTGGATAGTCATAAACTAAGTATAGATACACGTTTTAGAACACTCAGATAATATTTATACCCTATCTACGGGTGTAGAGCATCACAAAGCATGTATTCTGCATTTGAGTCTGTGAGTCTTGTACAGTCTTGTTTGGTCATGTTTTGATCTATGCTTTTAAAATAGTTTTTAATCTTTTTTGTGGAGAAAAATATTTCCAAAATACAGATTAGTTGATTGTTAAATTAATGCTTCAAACAATTTTGAAAATAGACTTAAAACAAGAAAGTTGTGCAAGTTTGAAATCGTACAAAAATTATGCTGAAATGCAAAACACTGTTTTTTTACTAAGTCTGAAAAAATGAGTTTTTATAAAGAAAAGTTTTTATACATTCAAAATTTTCTTTGACGGACCATGGTTTTCTAGATGTACTTGTAGTTCTACATCTTGTGGAATTTTTTGAGCTAAAAATGAGTTGATTTAACCACTTTTCTCAACATACAAATTTTATGAAAAATCGAAAAAACTGTTTTCTCCTACTAAAACTGAAAATCTACTTTTTGATTCACTTGGTTTTTTATTTTTTTGATATTTTTATTGAAATCAAATGGGGGGTTATTTGCTTATTTACATATAATAACTTAAAGTAAATGGAGAAAATAAAAATAAAGTAAGATGACATTTACATATTGAAAACCCTAGTCCCCTTTTATAACCAGTCAGTCCCAATATTTCGGTGCCAAAATCCTGAAATATCTCAAAATTTCCACGAAATATCGCGATATTTCGTGCCGACAAATATATCGTGCGAAATATTGCGATATTATCGTGATTTCTATTTCATTTGATATCGCAGTAGACATTTCGTGTCGAGATCTGGAAAAACCGAAATATTTTGCGAAATATCGCAAAATATCGCGAGATTTTGTTTCTTGCTTTTATCAGCATTAGTTGACAAAACTGTAGCCATCCAAATCAGACGAAATCTATTTTTTCAATCCTCGAGAAAGAAACAAACAGAAGCGAACGCGAGTAAAGTTGTAGCCATCGAGTCCTTTGATTTCGTAAAATAAAAGGATATTTGTTGCTCAAAGTTGTTCATAAATCAAATTGAATAACAAACAAATTTGAATAGTTGACTATACAAATATTAAAATTACTTAAAAATGGTTATTAAATACAAAATTAAATTTTTGACTATACATATATTAAATTCCTAAAAATGGCAAACCATATGACACTTAAAACATTGATTTCAGTAGTAAGTTCAAACCTATCATTACTTGGCATAAATTACAGCGTCAAATATATATATATATATATATATATATATATATATATATATATATATATATATATATATATATATATATATATATATATATATATGAGGAATGGGATGCTGCCTATCAAAGCAGCGTTTTTTGCTGCTTTGATACATTGTTTGACCATCCTAGAAGTTTTGGAATTTGATGAAATTTGGTGAGGGTGTTGTCTAGGGTAAGATGATCATCCTCACAAATTTTCATCAAATTCCAAAACTTCTAAGAGGGTCAAATGGTCGAAGCAAAATCTGCAAAATCTGCAGTCACCGTTAAAATCTGCAGATTTTGCTTCGACCATTTGACCCTCTTAGAAGTTTTGGAATTTGATGAAAATTTGTGAGGATGATCATCTTTCCCTAGACAACACCCTCACCAAATTTCATCAAATTCCAAAACTTCTAGGATGGTCCAACAATGTATCAAAGCAGCAAACAACGCTGCTTTGATAGGCAGCATCCCATTCCTCTATATATATATTACAACTTCTCCTTCATTAACGACTTATATATGGCATGAATTACATTTCAACAAAATAGCGACGACAACCAAATTCAGTGAGGGGGCACCAACATTCAACGTCGGTGGTCATTTTTTGTGATAGCGCCCACCTTCGACTCGAGCAGCTCTACGACACTCTCCCACCATCTCTTGCGGCCATTGGATTATTGTGGTACCAATTTGTCTCACATGCCATAAGTTGGCCAACCAAACTGGCAGGGAAAGCTCACCAGCATTGCCAATAAGGAAGATAAATGGTATGCATGTTTATGGCACCAACCCACTAACATGATTTTCAGCAAACGAACTATGACAATGATGTCGATGGTGATATTTATCACATTAACAAAATTCTCAAGGCACATGATTTAATTTGCCGAATCCTCTCACTGCTAAAACTCAGTATTACAGTTGTGTGGAGGATTTGAAGGAATTAACTACACTTGCTATTTCTGCCGGCATGCGGTGGTGTTGGGTTTACGCCGCTATGGCGGTGGTTGTGGTCGGGGTGGTGGTGGTTGTCCCGCCTACGGGCGACGGGTGACGGTCTTGTTGCTAGAGCCGGTCTGTGGTACTTCCTGGAGGTCTCTTTGAGCACCCCCCTTTCCATGTACCACAAAAGAGAAAAAAACTGCACTTGCTACCACTGGGCATTCAACACAACACCTCACTAGAGGATCATGCAGGGCACACCCAGAGGCAAGATGGGACCTACCAACAAATACAGAGATAAAACTCAACTTCGACGGAGCCCTCTAGCACCGTCTACATCCTGCGAGGACCTAAGTAATCAGAGCGTGGAGCGGGAGAGTGCCAAATTCCAATTAAGCATAGGATCAGGAGCATCTCCATAGCCGCTTTCGCCTCCCCATCCTCCATCCCCATCACTTCCAGCTGAGGAAGTGAAGGAGGTGATGATAGAGAAGGAGGAGAGGTTGGGGAGGCAACATCAACTCCAGCAACATGGAAGGAGGAATGGCAGCTGTATCAAGGTAGATGGGGTATAAAGGAGGGGAGGGGAGGCCAGTGGATAAGTATTAGTAAAGGGAGGTGAAATTTGGGGGAAGCCGAGAATAGCAGTAATTTTGCGTTGCGAATAATATTACCCTCATTCAATCCTCCAGATCCAATACAGATATTCAACTAATTACTGAACCCATGCAATGATCGGACGGTTGTGACGCAACGATGCACCAAAAAGAAGAAAGGAAATAATGAATAAAAATAATTTGTTTTCATTTATCAGTTAGTTCTCTTTGTACAGTTTCGGGAGCATATATTCCCAAAAAAAAAAACCAGTAAATAACAGCAGCGCCACCGCATCTTCAAAATTGAAGGCCACCGTAAAAAATGAGGACATACAAGAAACCCAGAATAAAAATAACCGAGTCCACGAATGCATTCGTCATCAGAGTCCAGCGATCTCTCCCTCCTCGAGGTCATCGGCTGGGTCTGGTCTCTCCCTCCACGAATGCTCGGCCACCTCTTCCTCCTCCTCATCATCTGCCTTCATAAACAACCCGAGCTTCTCCAACGGGTTGTATCCCCTGAGCTGGAAACAGTCCGGAGACAGATCCGGGCTGGTCTCGCCAACCGAGCTGTAGACAAGATCACTGGGTCCAGCCCTAAGCATTTCGAGGTCTTTATAGACTAAATTGTTCTCGTCGATGTCCACCGTCTTTTCCATCTGCAACCCCACAGGAAGAAGAAAAAAAATTATATAAACAATCGACGGCAGGACAAAAGCCATTTATTTGGTGCCCGGCAAAAACGTTTGGTTACTTGCCTTCAGCAAGGCCTGACGTGCCGCTTCCCTCTCAAGCTCCCTCTTGCGCTTTGCTTCGGCTGCAGCTGCAGCGTTGGCTCGCCTGCAGGCTTCCTCAGCGGCTTTAGCTTCTGCTTGCAGCCGAGCTCTCTCTGCTCCCACAATCAACATGACGAGTCATTAAAAAGGAAGAAATGGTGCACCCAATCACATGACGAGATTTTAATACCTTTCCTTTGCCGCCTTTCAAGCTCTTCTCTCTCTCGCCGCAGTTTTTCAGGATCCCCCTCCTTATCACTCTGACCATGAAAAAGAGCATGCCAATCAATTCCCAGCTACCAGTAGTTACTTAGAGGATGCATGTCAAATGAAGTTGAATTGACAGACTAACCTGGCCAAGTGTCTTCTCATGGGCTTTGAGGATCGTGTCGGCGAAACGACTCCTCAGTAAAGCCGCTCGATAGAGCTTATCCGGGGAGACCGGCCTCCCAGATGGAGCAGCACCCCCTACAATTTTGAGAGGGGAAAGGATAAGGGATCCGTGCAAATTAAATGCTTTGAAACCCTAATCCTCTCAGAAACTCATGCTTACCCTGTTCGCAGTCATCTTTCTCAACAGATCTGGGTTTATGGCAAGCATCAGGCTCTCGCTGATCCAACCCATTTACATTTCCTGTAGGGTGCCAACTATGTAAGTACATCATGTGAAAATATAAGAGCTGTTGGGTTCACTGCCTACAATGCTCAAGAACTCACTATTTGTGTCATGTGTATCCATTGTATCGCTCTTTTTTTGGTCCGCAGTTGTCTCACGTCCACCGCTGACCTGCACAATCAAAACATGAGTTCCATTTCAACTCAAACTCTCAAGAATTAAGAACAGGGCAAGCGTATTCTATACAGTCGGGGAGGATGAAAAGACTACAAAAGAAATGGCATGCTTTATGTTAGTACAAGGAAAGATCTCTAACAGTAATGCCAAGTTGCTACTACCTTTGCAGTCTTCGCAGGACAAGCACCTCCATCACCCGATTCGCTTCCCGAGCAACGACCAGAGTCAGAATCTGTAATAGGATCAAAGTCTTAATACCGCAAAGTAAAATTGACAAGAATTTCCATTCAAACCTACAAGATACCCAAGCCTGAAATAGTTCCATTAAAATTATCTAGTTATATCCAAATGTGTACAGTATGAAAATTATCAACTTATGTGTATACGGATAAAACATGTCGAAAGTATCTTGGCTGAATATAACCATACAAATACAAGAGATCATAGGATTCGTAGCCGTGTAATTTGAAGCGAGCTATGGACGAGTTGTTCGTTTAACCAAAACCAAAAAAAAAAAAATCTTATGCAACCTTTTATGTACCAGTCTTTAACCGTATCGTTGCCATACAAAAATTTAGGGTGGGTGCAGGAGCACGAGAGCAGCGCATTCGATAAGTTTAGGATGCACAAGTGCTTAGGAAGCACATGTAAATAATAATATTACTTTTCTTAAAAAGTAGTATAAGCATTTTGGTTGTTGCTTTTTGCAGTAACGCATGTTTCATCCAAACAATGATGAAACCAAAGGAACAAAATGAGACAAGAAGCAGGAGTGGGCTTCATTCAAAGAACAGTGACCCTCCTCACTGCCCAACAAACAGAATCAAACAAGATTGATTTTTCGCTATTTTGACTGAAATTGCATTCCCTATACTCTCAAGGCCTAAAATCCTCGACTTCTTATAAGGCTTGCCCATCCACACTTAAGGCTTGAAGATTATGACATCTAAACAAATCTCTGTAGAAAATTAGGTGAAGACATGAATAATGTGGGTAAAGAAAATCATACTTAAGCTCTTACAATCAATTGCAACAGATGGATCTTGTAGTGGCATGTGAAATGACAAAATCTGTAGAAATGCATGTATTTTGACCAAATTAAAAGAAAGCACCTAACCATAAAAAGCTCTAAATCTTTGTCTAACAATGGTAAAAACAAAACAGTAGTTCCCGATTCATTTCTGTAGGCTAAAACACTGAAGTGAAGCATTTTGTTTCTATTATGCGATCATCAGACCCCAAGAGCTCATGTTAGGGAATGCGCAAACAATGTATATCAAGTTAACAGTTTCGAAGGAAAACTTAAGACAATTATAGTTCTGCTACTTTTTGGACTATTATCCTCCAAAACATATCTTCGAAAAATCCAATTTTGCATTTAATCTTATTCTCGACACATCAATTTTTGCTACCCACATTGGTCTCCACAAGGTTATGAATGTTGTATACTTCTATTCCTAACCATAGAAATGCATGAATTATCATAACAATTGACCATAACAGATTATGGCATAAACCCAAGATACCAATAAGCAATGCTAAGTTGCTAACAGCCCAACCAAGGCGATGAACAATGCACTGCAGAAGTCAACCATCCAAATGACGAACAAAAGAGAACAAACTCGAAATGTGTAATAGCATTAAAAAGTGACACATAGACAATTTAAATAGAAAGGATGGATGCAAAAGAGGGATGGTTTACCCCCTCTCCCCCCTCTGCGTGCATGTCCCCTCACTTCCAAGTTCCAAGTCACTCTACGTCGTCTACGGTGATATATCTCGCTCCCTCTTTACACACTCTACTTGTGAATGGAATGATGAGTAGCAATGTGATGCTGGTGCATCCAATTTTGAACGGTTTCGACACACTCAATGGATCGGATTGGATTGGGTTTTAAAAAACCAACTTGATTGGATTGGTTGACGGATTTGTAAATTTAAAACCAACCTAAACCGAACCGACATATGTATATACATATAATATTTTATTAAATATATCATATGTATATACATATAATATTTTATTAAATATATCATATGTCCTCATACCCTTGCTACCAGCAACCATTGCAATATTGTAGTATGACTCAAAATCAATTAAAAATCTTATTTAGGCCTAGTGATTTGATAACAATTATTATCTTTTATGTTGAAACTATGCCATAATAGAAGGGGGAAAAAAGCCCAATAAGAATATGATCTTTGATCAAACCGACCATCCAATCAAATCCAAACCGACTTTAATTGGATTGGATTGGATTCCAATCTCAGTTCGGTTTGGATCGGATTGAAAATCCTCAAAACCGACCAAGGTTGAATCAGTTTGGGTTTTGCCTAAATAGGTTGGTTTTGAACTGATGCACACCCCTGACATTATTGGAGAAGGTCGGTTCTTGGAAGCAAGTAGTTGGATATGTGGTGACACAATTAAGGTTTGTTTGGCATCATTTTTATTCTATGCTTTTTCTATTTGAAAAAAACAGAAAATTGGAAGTAAAAACATGTTTGCCAACCTGTTTTTACTGTTTTTCTAAAAAAATTGAATGTAATTTTTTTGATAACACAACGAATAGAAAATTCCTATTTATATTGTTTTCAAAATCAGAAAGCAAAAAATGCTTGTTGTCTCATGTTACTTAGGGTGCGTTTGGAAACAGTTTTATCTGTCTACACATTTTTCACTCTTAGCATTTTCTCCATAACATTCTCTCAACAACATTTTTCTCCATAACATTCTCTCTACGACATTCTCCCCCCCTATAACCTCTCTCTCTCAACAACACTTTCTCGCCCTACAACCGATCACTCTCAACAACATTGTCTCAGTAATGGCTAATTAAACTTCGCATTTGCTAGAGAAGCTTCATCTCTAGCAAATGTAAAGTTTAATATAAGTACAATAAATTGTGCTCTTATATGTAGAATGCCATAAATACCTCTAATGTTTCCTTGTTTATAGATCTTAGCTGTTACTTCATATGATTTTACTAGGATCTATGTATGAGTGGATTTTTTATCTGTATTATGTGTTCAAAGCTTGAATAAAAATCTCAGTAATGGTTCATTAAACATCACATAAGCTAAGAACACACAATACAGATAACAAAATTGGACTCATAAGAAGATTAAGTAAAATTATATGAAGTATAAGCTAAGTAAGAACAACAATGCCGATTCCAAGCCTAGATGACAAAGGTTGAGAGTTGATGTTAGGATGAAACCAGTCATAAAAAACCAACTGAAACTAAGAGATGGATCCTAATTCCAAAGTAAACCATTACCCCTGCCTCGGAATATGGCTAGTTCAGAAAATCCTTCTATCAGTGAGTGAGGTGTGGAATACTATCAATAACAATCTTAAACAAGGAGTATCAATGATATAGGAATAATCATGAAGCCGCCACAACAATGCCACTTACACACTCTTATAGAATTATGTTGGGTATTAAATAGGTGACATATATTCAACAATAGACGGTGTCCATGTCTGGAAAGGAATTAACTTACATCAAGATACATGAAGCACAAAGAAAACCGATATAACTTGATCAGATAAATAACAAAGGAATCTCGACAGTAGGAATTGAGGAATACAATCGAGTACGAAGAAAGATATAGAAAGTAGATGGAGAGGAGGTAAACACAGACCACTAGAAGAAGAGTCACCACTAGAACTGATCGTGCTACTTCTAGGAGCAGTATCCTTTTCTATCTCCACGGGAGGGTAGCTGGAGATGGGAGGATCATTGCCACCAATATCAACATCCTCGTCAGCAAGCTCATTCCCTGTACATAGACAGGTGTCAACAAAACCATAAATTTCAAGATTCGCTTTTCATACGATCAAAAGAAAAGTAGGTAGATACAGAATGAAGGTAAACCTGTGAAGGGATCCTCTGACGAATTGAGATGGCCGGATTCATTTGGAATCTGCAAAATAAAAAAGGTGTGAAATTGTTTGAATTCAGATATGCACATACCTGTTCATCAAGCTAATAAAAAAAAAGAAAAAAGAGGAGACAAAATGCACCTCCATTCCACAGGGTACAGCCTTTGCATGTTGCCTTGTTTGTTTCTCGCGCAGATAGTCATCCAAAAGCCTCCGTAACTCAAACAACGTATCATCACTAAGAGAATTGATATCGATCTCGATCTCATTGTCACAGGTTACATTGTTACCATGCCGGGTGATGAAATTCATAATATGCTCTGGTAGTTCTGCTATTAGAGACCGCAACTGCCTGCTCAGGCTCTCTTTCTCCTCCAATGTGATATTTGGCTTCACCCTCTCCTGCATGATGAACTGATGATTCACAACAGGGACTTTCCGCTTTTTTGGCTGTGGCACCATCATGGGAGGTTCTGCTTTTCGTTTGACGCCTGAATCAGCTGCAGCCAGCTTCTTTTCGATAGGGCGCCATCTTGCTTCAAAGAACTTGCTCATAACATCTGCCATGAAGTGGAAGTCATTCCCGGGTGGGTTGTAAGTCATCGCATTCGTGAAGGTAAGCCTCACATCGGCAGCGAAGCCCCATGGGTTCGAGTAAGCACTCGAAGCTATTTTGGCCTTGATAGTGCCCAGATCCATCGGGTGCTTAATAACGGTGTGATAATCTGGAACTTTCAACTTCACCACATCGACAGGAGTATTGAAGACCCATCCAAACTTGTGTGACATTAAGCGCTTGAGAAGCTGCTCACTCTGTTTCATCATCAACAGCACGTCTGAATTGATGACCGGAGGACACCGAACATGTTTTGTAGACTCAGACCTCCCTGCGGCTCCTCCACGCTTCGACCCATCCGGTCCCACGGGACCCTGCTTCTTCTCATGCCCGTTGCTGGAGGACGACACAGCAACAGCGCTGGTGCTTGTTACGGCGGCCATAGAGCATATTCGTTTCTGAAGGGTCTGAACCTGCTCGAGCTCCGCTCTCAGCCGCATCTCCAACTCCTTTCTCTCCGAACCCAATAACTTGGAGAGAGAGATAAATCGCTGAGGGACATTGAAGCCATCATCCCTGCCCACATTCAAGCTCATGCACTTGCTCTTCTGCTTCGTGGCAGAAGAGTCCTCCGAGGAGCTTGGGCCGACGAATCCAGCGGATTTTCCCCCCAAGAACTTCAAGGAAAGCCTCTTCTTCTTCATCTTCAGAAGCTTCATTTTGGTGCAAACGATGGTTGGTGCCATATCTCTCGCCGGTGGAGGAGACGTCGGGGGTCCGTCGGGCGTTGAGGATGCGGGCGCCGCCGGGGATGAGGGGATCCGCCGCCAGCCGTTAGGAACTTAGGGTTTTTTTTTTTTTTTTTTCTTCGGGGCAAGGTTTTATACCGGGACGCGGGACGAGGCGGTAGGGGTGTTCATCGGTTCGGGTTGACCAGCCAAACCGAACCGAACCGGTCTATTCGGTTCGGTTTGGATCGGGTATTTTTGACCGTTCGGTTTGGTTCGGTTCCAAAAAAAAAAAAAACCGTTATGGTCGGTTCGGTTCTGGGTTGTGAGCTTTTTAATCCGAACCAACCCAACCCGAACCATTGGTACTACAACCTCAGCAGTTACTCCTATACAGTGTACATTCTCACTAATACTGTACATTACATGGTGGTGACCCCAATTACCACCATTCGGTGCATTCAAAACATCAAGTGTTCAACGGTGTGATGAAACTGAAAAATGAAGGGTGTTACCCGCATAATTAATAGCACCACGCAATCCCAACATATGAAATATCTCAAAGTGAAAAATTAAGAGTGTTACTAGTAGTTCTATAGGGGCAAATAGCAGCACCCAAAATTAAAGTCATAAAAATAAAATCTGAACCAACTCAACAGCTCAACCATTCACGCCTCACGGTGTGATGATGAGCGATTTGAAAGACCCGTCGAACCGAACCGAACCGAACCAAACCGAACTTTTCCGGTTTGGTTTGGTTCGGTTTTTACCAAGGAATGGTTTGGTTCGGTACAAATTTCTAGAGAACCGATCAACTTCGGTTCGGTTCCAAATTTATCAAAAAACCGAACCAACCCGAACCATGAACACCCCTAGGGACGCGGGATGCTCGGGAGATAAATTACATCCGGTTTTTTTTTTTTTCTCAAAAGTCAGGGGGGGCTTGAGCCCCCCCCGCCCCAACGTCGGTCCGCCCCTGGCCATATAGGCTTCAGTTGTGTGATGATTTATGTGGTGATTCAGTTTAAATAAGTTTATCTTTATGTTGATAAATGTTTTGAGTGTGCTTCACTCCTCCAAATTGTTGAGGGCCGAAAGGCAGTAGAGCTCGATCCCGCATGCGGGAGAGCTGGAGTTGTTCCCACCATGCTGAAGCGCAGCTCTCGAGCTTGTAAGCTCCATATAATCGAAGAACCTCTCGACTTCTAAGAGCTAGTTGAGGAAGTCCTGAAACTGCCCATCGAAAGTGGGCACATCCACCTTCATGTGGTTGTCTTGGGCATTTCCACAGTCATGTTGATTGCGGTGAAGTTTTGAAATGGGCTATCGACCTCCTCGTCGCTCGAACAATCGTAGCATGGACTACGAATCGGCGGAGCCATGGGTTCTCGACCGCATTGCCCAACGTTGAACGCTGGAGCTTGTCAATGCTATGGGGGTAGGCTTGGCGGAGGGCGAGTTGGGCGATCATGGCACTGAGCTCTCGCACCTTGCCTTGAAGAGCTTGCATGGGCTCTTCCCAGACCACAGCTTGTGCCACTCCCAAAGCACTGCCTGTGGAGTAAGAGCTTCCCGACCCGTTGGGAGCAGCCATCATAACGAGGATAATGCCTCGCTCGGATAGCACTTAACTGAAATGTCTCCGTCTTCTTCACCGGATAACCGTGGGAATCCACAAAGAAGAAACTCAAATTTTTACCCAAATCCAAGCAAAAATTTGAGTAAAAACCCAATCTGATACAGAGCACTCCAACCCTGGCTCAAATTTGCGTAAAAACTAAAGTTGGTATGAGTTTGAGTAAGGAGTGAAGATGATTTTGAAACTTTTACTCATATTTGAGTAAGAACTCATCCGTTGGATGGCAATGTTGTAAATTGGAAGGACTCGGAGATGACCGTTGGAAACTTGGTATGAGATTTGAGTCTCCCTCGATCCGGTGAAAAATCCGAGTAAAACTTAATTTGGTCTGAGTTTGAGTAAAGGGCTGGAGCTGATTTTGGGACTTATTTACTCGGATTCAAATCTGAGTAAGGGTTTGAGTAAGAACCGGAGATGCCCAAAGAAAATGGTAATAGATCATACAAGGAAAAACTAAATAAAAGGATGCGGGAAATAATACAAAACTTGCCTGATAGCTACAGACCGATGACTTTGGCTTCGGAATTAGGGGTGGCAATCCTTGACACGACCCGCCAACCCGACCCGAAGTTAGCAGGTTTGGGTTTGGCCTAAACGGGTTCAGGTCATAAACGGGTCGACCCGATTGACCCATTTATTTAATGGGTCGGGTTCGGGTTTATAATTATAACCCGATTGACCCGACTGGATCCGTTAACCAAATGGGCATGTCAATCCGACCCGAGCCAACCTGAACCAACTCGGCCCAATCCGACCCGTCTTGACCCAACCCGACAAGTTTACATGGGTTATGTTGACCCAACCCTAGCCAACCCGATCCGACACGACCTGACCTGTTTAGTAAATGGGTTAAACGGGTCGGGTCGGGTCAACCCATTTATTAGGCGGGTCGGGTTTGGGTTTAAGTTTTTGACCCATTTATTAAATGGGTTGGGTGTTTTGCCCTTATACCTATGTCTCAACCCGACCCGAACCCGAACCCGAACCCGACCCATTGCCACCCCTATTCGGAATGCACGGCTCGGTGACGTGGCTGCCCTTGGTGATTACTATAATACGCATAGGTTAGTCCCTACATCACCACCTGTCACGTATACTGCCGGAGGGTCCACAGCCTCTCCCCCTCTTGGATCCTCCACATACTTACCGTGGGCAGGCAACAAAAAATACACTGAAGCTAGGTATAATGTCTAAATTAATCCTTTTTTTCTCGGGGAAAAAACCCAGAAGAAGAGCTAGCCTCAAATGTTTGATGGGTCGGCAAATCCCTACAAAGACTCAATAGAAGTGGCCTATGACTAACCATACAGGTTGCTCTGCGTGAGGGGGAGTGTTGACAGATAGTCCCCACAACAGTGAGGGGGGCGGCCATCACCCACTTCATGTACCCCATGTGAACCTCCCTTTACGACCCGGGTTTTGTGGTGTGAGGGCATCTAACACTCCTCACCCAAGCATCAATTGCTTTGCCAACTCCCCTGGTGGGTGCCCGCCGGCCGCCAAGATCAGATCAGGCGATGCCGATCAGCCACCGCCGCACCGGCCCACCGACTCACCGAGGGAGAAGAGCCGAAGAGGGGATCCTGCCAACTGCCAAGTGCCACCGGCCGCCGAGAGGGGATCCCGCCGCCAGCCGTTAGGAACTTAGGGTTTTTTTTTTTTTTCTTCGAACTGAAACGGGGTAGGGGGGCTGATGGCCGGGGCAAGGGTTTTATACCCAGGACGCGGGACGCGGCGGAACGTGGGATGCTCGGGAGATAAATTACATCTGGTTTTTTTTTTCTCAAAAGTCAGGGGGGGCTTGAGCCCCCCCCTCGCCCCAACGTCGGTCCGCCCCTGCTCCACCCGATTCCCCGATAACGGAAAGGGCCTCGAGGGGGTTATATAGAGAAGTGTTCGTGCGAAAATTTGATGACCGGCCAATGGCATTGGGCCACATACGCCACATTAGGGGTAAAGAGGTGATTTAAAGGAGTTAAAGGAGGTAATTTTCAATGGGTTGTGGTGTAGCCCCGCGTGGACACGGCACACACCACAGCCGCACGATGGCTGGCCAAGTGGATCGCATTCCAACCTACTGCATATCATCGTGCGGCTGTGATGCGTGCCGTGTCCGCATGAACGATACCGATCGGACCGAGGAGATTTGAACAATGTTTTTAGACCCGGACCGGACCGTTGATTGAACTCGTAATAGGACCGGGTCACGAGTCAACGATTCAACCGTAGAGTCAACCGTCGTTGAATCGTGACATCATCATGACATCATAAATATATTATATTTCGTTAGTATTTTTTAAAAAATAAAAAAAACAATAGTGTATCATCTGCTCTATCAACTCACAAAACAATTACACAATTCCGTTTGAATTTCTCAAAAAAAAAAAAAATCCATTGGATCAATAGTGTATCATGATTAGTTGATCACCTTCCAAAAAAATAGAGTATATGGGCTCTACCAACTCACAAAACAACCACACAATTCCATTAGAATTTCTCAACAAAAAACAAATATATTGGATCAATAATCTATTATGATCAACTGATCACTGTAGACACACAAATTGTGTAAAACCAGAACCCGACTCGCATGCACCGACCCGGAGGGCAGGCCCAATACAAACCTGGGCCCACCGGGCCCGACCCGAGCCAAACAAGAGGCCGAGTGGGCCCATCCTCAAGTGAGGCCCACCCGGCCCCCCTTTTAGAAAACCATGCTCCCTACCCGCGGGTCGGGGGTGGCCGGCCAAGCAAGGAAAGAAGAGAAAGAAAGAAAAGAAAGGAAAGAAAAAGGAAAGAAAAGAAAAGAAAGAAAAAAAAGAAAAAGAAAAGAAACGCCGCCATGTGCGGGGGGAGGTTGCGTAACGTCTACATTCAAGCTTATGCACTTGCTCTTCGTCAGCCGCTTCATTTTGGTGCAGACGATTGTTGGTGCCATAGTCAATCGAGCCGTCGGGGGTTGATTGCGAGATTTCGTCGGAGACGAAGATCACCAACAGCAAAACCCTAATCTCCACCCGAGTAGCGCCGCCCCCTTAGCGCCGCCAATCCTTTCCCGTTAAGGAATGAGGTTTTAACCAAAATGACCCTCAACTAACCTATATTGATCTAACTGACCCTAGGTTTAAAAAATTTACTTTTGTGACCTTAAATTTTTTTTTTGGACGACTTTGCCCCTGCGAATTTCATCCGCTTTGAAGAGGCGACACACAGGCACTGCTCGAGGGTTTCCGGTTTTCCTCTCAGGCGCCGATCGACGGTTCTCCATCCACAACAAAGAGGAGAGAGATAGAGAGAAAGAGAGAGAGAGAGAGGCGGGGAGGGAGATCTCCTCGAGCGCCGGTCATTCCATCTCTTGAGCGTGAGCGCCGTCCCCTGAGCTTGAGCGCCGGCCGTTCCATCCCTGTGAGCGGCGGTCGCTCCGTCCCCTGAGTGCATCTGCAGCGGAGAGAGAGTGGGAGATCTCCATTGCAGGTAATCTTCACATCCAAATTTTTTTTGTTATTCTTTGTATATTACATTGTTTATTTTTTTCATTCCTAAAAGTTTTGAATGCAAAATTAAGGGTTTTGATTGGTTTGATAATCTAGGGTAAGGAGGCTTTAGATGTCTTTTAAATATAATCTTAGTCTTTTTGAATGCTCCAATTTCTGGATGGGTTTGAAGTATATGCTCCATTAAGTTGGGGGGACCTAAACCAATGCATACTTACTGAGAAAAAAAAAAATAGCCCATCCTCTCCCATTCCATACTCCATCCCCTCCGAAAGTCCATACCACTGTTTTGAATTCGGTATGACAATGTTTCCTTTTGTTTTTGTTGTTTATAAATGAATTGAGTCATAGTGAGGGCTTTCAATTTTGCTAGGACAATCACCTCGATAAATTGTTCTAGATTTTATTTTTTATTATACTGTTGTAATAATGCATCTCCAACTCCTTCGAGAGAGAGATAAATCGCTGAGGGACATTGAAGCCATCATCCCTGCCCACATTCAAGCTTATGCACTTGCTCTTCGTGGCAGAAGAGTCCTCCGAGTCGGCGCGGCCCAAGCTCCTCATCCCTTCGGATTCACCCACCATCTCCACGGCATGCCGGTGGTCAGGGACGAATCCAGAGGATTTTCCCCCCAAGAATTGTGACGTGCTCATCAACCTCAAGGAAAGCCCCCGAGTAGTTTTCTTCTTCAGCCGCGTGCAGACCATTGTTGGTGCCATATCCCGCCGCCGTCGCACCGAGGAGAGGCTTCTGTCGCTGCCTCTGGCCCGCCGCTAGGGTTTTTTTTCTGAAACCCTAGCGTTTCTGATGGCCGGGGCGAGGGTTTATATACCGGGATTGGCCCCCGTATCCCTAGCGTTTCTCAATAACTTACTAAACAATCCTTTAATACCAACAATGCCCTTTTTTTTGTACCCCAAACCCCAAAGCCCCTGCTCAGCGTCTTTTGTACCCCCGACCCAACCTAATGTTTGTTTAAACTTAGCCCAAGCCCAACCCGTCGGGTTGGCCGGGTTGTGCTGGGCGGCCTCGGGTTAACCCGTCCAAAGTCGGGTTGGGTTCGGGTTGGC
This sequence comes from Chamaelirium japonicum, assembly GCA_947650365.1. Taxonomy (NCBI): domain Eukaryota; kingdom Viridiplantae; phylum Streptophyta; class Magnoliopsida; order Liliales; family Melanthiaceae; genus Chamaelirium; species Chamaelirium japonicum. The sequence goes on from OX393556.1 coordinate 22,267,036, forward strand.
CCGCCCAAGTTGCAGCTAGGGGTGGCAATGAGTCGTGTCGTGTCGGGTTGGGTTCGTGTCGTGTCTAGTTTCGTGTCGTGTCCAAAACCCCTAGACCCGGACCCGACCCGTTTAACTAATCGTGTCTAGATCCTAAACCCGTACCCGACTCGCTAATAAATAGGTAGACACGATAAGACCCGGTAAGACCTGTTTACCACACGGATCTATTCAGTTGACCCGATCCGACCCAATCCAACTTGACCCGACCTGACCCGAAAGACCCACTGGTATCATATATTATAGTATTGGATTGTTGGTGGACCCGACCCAACACGACCCTTGAATACTAAACGGGTCTTCCTGGGTCTACCATGTCCAGACCCTAAACCCGGAGCCGACCCGTTTATTAAACGGGTCTATCGTGTCGACCCGTTTACGACCCAAACCCGCTTAGCCTTGTCCCAGACCAGCTAATTTCGTGTCGGGTCCTGTCGGGTCGAGGAGAAATAATTCAGGTTGGGCTCGGATTAGCCCGCCCAAATTCGGGTTGGACTCGGGTTGGGTTCAGGTTGGCCTGCCCAAGTTGCAGCTCTACTTTTGCCTTCAAGTATCAGCCAACTGCATGGGGTTTATTTTAAGAGTGGGGTGTATTCAAGAGTGCATATAATTGGGGTATATTTAAAGGCGTATGTGTTTGATTGGGGTATAATCAAGTTGGGGCGGGCCATTTAACTGGGGTGTATTGAAGGTGGGGTGTAAGGGGGAAGGGTATTTTTGGGATAGGAATGGGGTATGAAAAAAAAATGGGGTGTGTTCAAGTTTGTTGGAAATGGGGGCTAATTACAGATTTATGGGGTATGAATAAAATTTCCTCTTTTTTTTCTCAAAAGTCAGGGGGGGCTTGAGCCCCCCCTCGCCCCAACGTAGGTCCGCCCCTGCCATCATCACTCACTCTCCCGAAGAGGGATTAAAATCATTCGATTACATCGTAAATTTAAAGATTTTACGGATCAAACCTGGCGTCGCCACCAAATCTTCTGATTGCAAGATTTCGTCGGAGACGAAGATGAAGATCACCAAAATCGGCAGCAAAACCCTAATCTCCACCCGATTCCCCTCCTTCAACCTAACCCTAACCAAAATCGGCAGCAAAACCCTATTCTCCACCCGATTACATCGTAAATGTAAAGAATTAAGTTGACTGCTGCAGTGCCGATACTGTCGAAGGCGGCTCGGACGTGAGTTGCTACCGAAGACGACCGTCTGAGTACCGACAGGCACGGGCATGCACTATAACTTAGATGTGTTGCCGCTGAAGGGGGCCCAAGTCGGCCGGGGGTGTGTGGTCGCTGAAGGCGGTTAGGTGTGTTGCCGCCGAGTACGACGGTGTGGGTGGGGGTGGGGATGCCCGGTGCACGTCTTGCCATCGAAGGTGGCCCGATGCTGTGCCGACATGTGTGTTGCCACCGAAGGCGGCCCGCTACAGTGCCGACAGGCACGGGCATGCGCTAGTAGCAAACATGCCACACTTGGCAGAAAGAAAAAGACAAAGAAGCAAAATCAGGCCAAAAACGGATCCCAGTCGGAGCAGGAGGAGATTCAACACCAGTAGATGCTCGGCAATCGAAATGGCGCTGTGAACAAACTGCATTTGCCACTGATCCACCATCGTCGTCACGAAAACACCGGGATTCGCTTTGCTGAGCTGAGGAGGGGATCATGAGACCCTAGTCGGAACATCCGCCAACGACGGACCAGGTACCAGATAACCTCTCTGGATGCAACCAGCGGAGGTCGCTACCCCGAAGTCGATTGTGCATAAAAATAAAAAAAGAAATTAATATGATGTAATCAAGATTAGGGGGGTCTGTGGAGTACGATTAAATAAAATCTGGAAGTTATCTGGGTAAGGGTCTATGTTAAGAATTTCGGCAGCAGCATATTAGCTTGAAAAAAAGGAAAAGGAGAAGAAAAGCCCAAGTTCTACCATAGCTCAAGGTTCACCCAAACATGCATTTGTCGTGTGTACTCATATCCTTTGTTTGATGCATCATGCATGGAATAACAATTTGATGACAAACCCACACACAAAGTAATGACTGAGTTTAGTATCCCAGAAAAAATATATATGCCCGATTCACAAACAAAAACCATAATACCTTGTTTAGAATTCTTAGTTTCATTAAATGTCATTTCTAGATAATAAATTTTTATATGGTCAACTTGAGACATTGGAGTCAATTGATTCTTTCGTGGCGACGGCGACGGCCCCCGAGGTTTCTTCTTCTTCAGCCGCTTCATTTTGGTGCACTCTAAGACGATGGTTGGTGCCATAGGGTGAATCTCTCGCCGGTGGAGGAGCCGTCGGGGGTTGAGGACACGGGCGCCGCCGGAGCCGCAGGCGGAGCCGTCGGGCGTTGAGGATGCGGGCGCCGCCGGGGATGAGGACGTGGGCGGAGCCGGGGTTGAGAATGCGGGCGCCGTCGTGGAAGAAGAGTCCTCCGAGTCGGCGCGGCCCAAGCTCCTCATCCCTTCGGATTCACCCACCATCTCCACGGCATGCCGGTGGTCCAGAGGATTTTCCCCCCAAGAACTTCTGTGACGTGCTCATCAACCTCAAGGAAAGCCCCCGAGTATTCTTCTTCTTCAGCCGCGTGCAGACCATTGTTGGTGCCATATCGATACGAGCCGGGATCAGCGAATCCCGCCGCCGTCGCACCGAGGGAGAGGCTTCTGTTGCTGCCTCTGGCCCGCCGCTAGGGTTTTTTTTCTGAAACCCTAGCGTTTCTGATGGCCGGGGTGAGGGTTTATATACCGGGATTGGCCCCCGTATCCCTAGCGTTTATCAATAACTTACTAAACAATCCTTTAATACCAACAATGCCCTTTTTTTGTACCCCAAACCCCAAAGCCCCTGCTCAGCGTCTTTTGTACCCCCGACCCAACCTAATGTTTGTTAAACTTAGCCCAAGCCCAACCCGTCGGGTTGGCCGGGTTGTGCTGGGCGGCCTCGGGTTAACCCGCCCAAAGTCGGGTTGGGTTCGGGTTGGCCCGCCCAAGTTGCAGCTAGGGGTGGCAATGAGTCGTGTCGTGTCGTGTCGGGTTCGTGTCGTGTCTAATTTCGTGTCGTGTCCAAAACCCCTAGACCCGGACCCGACCCGTTTAACTAATCGGGTCTAGATCCTAAACCCGTACCCGACTCGCTAATAAATAGGTAGACACGATAAGACCCGGTAAGACCTGTTTACCACACGGATCTATTCAGTTGACCCGATCCGACCCAATCCAACTTGACCCGACCTGACCCGAAAGACCCACTGGTATTATATATTATAGTATTGGATTGCTGGTGGACCCGACCCAACACGACCCGTTGAATACTAAACGGGTCTTCCTGGGTCTACCGTGTCCAGACCCTAAACCCGGAGCCGACCCGTTTATTAAACGGGTCTATCGTGTCGACCCGTTTATTAAACGGGTCTATCGTGTCGACCCGTTTACGACCCAAACCCGTTTAGCCTTGTCCCAGACCAGCTAATTTCGTGTCGGGTCCTGTCGGGTCGAGGAGAAATAATTCAGGTTGGGCTCGGATTAACCCGCCCAAATTCGGGTTGGGTTCGGGTTGGACTCGGGTTGGGTTCAGGTTGGCCCCTGAGGTTTCTTCTTCTTCAGCCGCTTCATTTTGGTGCACTCTAAGACGATTGTTCGTGCCATAGGGATTAAAATGTAAAGATTTTAGGACGAAAGAAACCCTAGAAGAAGGGACGAAACCTGGATCGAGCCCCTGTTCCCTCTTCGCCCTCGGCCCGCCCCCGCCCCCGCCGCCGCCCCCTTACTTATAGGCCCCACTCGCGCGCCGCCAATACTTGCCCGTTAAGGAATCACGGTGTATCTCATCCGACGGCTGATGATGGCCTGGCACGTCCTTTCCAAAAAAAATCAAAAATTCTGCATCAGGAGACCCGTGTGCTTCACAGCCGCACGATGGCATGATGAGGAGTTCAGATCTTCTCCAATCGGTCGGCCCGGTTGGTAGACTCGGGTGCGTCACAGCCACACGATGGCATGAGATTTGGAGTTCAGATCTTCTCCAATTGGCAATTGATCGTCCCAGTTTACCCGTGTGCATCACACCCGTGGTCATATCTTCTCCAATCGGTCGGCCCGATCGGTAAACCTGTGTGCTGCCGTTCGTGCACTTGTGCGTTGTGGAGAATTCAAGACTCATATGATAGCCTGATAGGTTGTATACCCGGGTCGGGTCGGGTCGGGTCGGGGCGGGTTGGAGTAAAACCCGAACCAGACCCGAACCCGACCGGGTTTTAAATTCAAATTTCAAACCCGTCCCAAACCCGTTTTTGAGCATCCCAAACCCGTCCCAATAGGGTCGGGTCGGGTAGCCCGATAAACCCGAATAATTGCCATCCCTACCCGTGTCCTTTTGTTGAGTACGGTTTTGTTCCAAAAGGTGTTGGATGTTCCCGGTCTCTCGCATTGGTCCATTCCAAGGGTATGTTTGTCATTTAATACTGTCATTTCATACTGTTTATCCCGGTCTCTCGCATTGGTCAATTCCAAGGAGCCGATCGCTCTGCGAGGGTGAGGACGGGCGGAGGCGATCGTCTCTCTCAGCGGGTTTCTATCAGCGAAACAGAGAGAAAGAGAGAGGTCGTGGGTTTCGGTTGGGTTTCTCTCTCTCTCATCAAAGGGGCATCTAAACTAATCTGAGCCCTCCAATGGGTGAGAATTGGATGGCTGACAGCGAAACCCTAAACTTGAAAATAAGCTGTCAGCCCATATCCCATTTTCTCATATATATATATATATATATATATATATATATATATATATATATATATATATATATATATATATATATATATATATATATATATATATATATATACACACACACTAGTGCATGCCCGTGCCTGTCGGCACTGCAGCGGGCCGCCTTCGGCGGCAACACAGCTGTCGGCAAAAAAGCAGACCGCCTTCAGCGATAGGACACACCCTGGGCATCACCACCCACACTGTCGTATTCGGCGACAATGCAGCTGACCATCTTCGGCAATAAAAAACTTTCGGCGGCAATACTGGCCCAACCCATTGGTTTTTAAAAGGGTATTAAATAGGTCGGATACAAAAACCGGACCCGACCCATTTACTAAACGGGTCCGTCGTGTCGATCCGTTTACGACCCGATTTCGTTTGACCCAGACCTGCTAATTTCGAGTCGGGTCGTGTGTCGGGTTAGCCGTTTCGGGTCCAAAATTCCATGCCCGTGCCTGTCTACACTGCAGCAGGCCGCCTTCGATGGCAACACACATGTCAGCAAAGCAACAGGCCGCCTTCGATCTTAAGCTGACCATTTCGGAGCTCATAGATAAAGCTTTCTGGACTTCGGACCAACGAATTACATTGTACAAATTTCAGTTTTGTTTTAAGTTTTGGTCATGCCCAAACCGAAAATCGAACCAACGAATTACATTGTACAGAACCATGCACTGCACTACATAAGAACTCAAACATGGATAGACAAAAGAAGTGAACTCACTGCACTGCACTGCACTGGATATAAACAACACAAACATTGGTAAACAAAAAAAGTGAACTCAAACATTGGTGCACTACATAAGAGCTCCCCATTGTGTACAATCATTGGTCTTTAGTATAAAGCTTAGATATTTGGAAACTTTAAGCCATGAAAAGAGCTAAGAACCATGGCTGAGAAAGAAGCTAAATCCATCTCATAGGACCTACAGAGAAAATGAGTTCACCGAAACAGGCCCACCGAAACAGGCTCATTTTGTCTTTCTTTTTTTTTTTTAGCAAAATTCTGACCGAAACCAACGGAGGCCAACCAAAGCATGCAGACCGCTGTGCCATGTTATATAGATGGGGTGCTAGTAATTTGTGGGGTGCAAATAGCAACAGTGTAAATTTCACCCTTCAATCTGCGAAACATCCTCATCGAGCAAAAAAGCGAACTGCCTTCGGGTCAATTCGAGAAATCTGTAGATACGATACATGCCATCATCACTCACTCTCCCGAAGAGGGATTAAAATCATTTTTAGGATGAAAGAAACCCTAGAAATCTAAATCCTCGTCGATCGGTAGAAATCTAAATCCTCGTCGATCGAGAGAAATCCGCTGATCGAAACCCGGATCGAAGATTTCGATGAGAAATCGAGGGTGACGGAGGAAAAAGGGATGGATTAAATCTGAGGAATCTGACCTGAAGCGCCGCTTGCTGGTGGCCCGACCTTGGCGACCGATGGAGGAAACCCGCGAACGGCGAAAATTTGATGACCGGCCAATGGCATTGCGCCACATACGCCACATAAGGGGGTAAAAAGGTAATTTTCAATGGGTTGGGCATAGCCCCGCGTGGACACGGCACACACCACAGCCGCACGATGGCTGGCCAAGTGGATCGCATTCCAACCTACTGCATATCATCGTGCGGCTGTGATGCGTGCCGGGTCCACATGAACGGTACCGATCGGACCGGAGGAGATTTGAACAATGTTTTTAGACCCGGACCGGACGTTGATTGAACTCGTAATAGGACCGGGTCACGAGTCAACGATTCAACCGTAGAGTCAACCATCGTTGAATCGTGGCATCACCATGACATCATAAATATATTATATTTTGTTAGTATTTTTCAAAAAATAAAAAAAACAATAGTGTATCATCTGGTCTATCAACTCACAAAACAATTACACAATTCCGTTTGAATTTCTCAAAAAAAAAAATTCCATTGGATCAATAGTGTATCATGATCAGTTGATCACCTTCCAAAAAAATAGAGTATATGGGCTCTACCAACTCACAAAACAACCACACAATTCCATTAGAATTTCTCAACAAAAAAAAAAAAATATTGGATCAATAGTCTATTATGATCAAATGATCACTGTAGACACACAAATTGTGTCAAACCAGAACCCGACTCGCATGCACCGACCCGGAGGGCAGGCCCGATACAAACCTGGGCCCACCGGGCCCGACCCGAGCCAAACAAGAGGCCGAGTGGGCCCATCCTCAAGTGAGGCCCACCCGGCCCCCCTTTTAGAAAACCGTGCTCCCTACCCACGGGTAGGGGGTGGCCGGCCAAGCAAGAAAAGAAGAGAAAGAAAGAAAAGAAAGGAAAGAAAAAGGAAAGAAAAGAAAAGAAAGAAAACAAAAAGAAAAAGAAAAGAAACACCGCCATGTGCGGGGGGAGGTTGCGTAACGTCTACATAAGCGTGCATCTGCGCCGATCCCTCGATCCGACGGACAAGAAACGAAGCTGGGTCGCTATCGATTTAATGTGCAAGATTCAAATAAATTCAAAAAAAGATTGGGCCATAACTACTCCACCAGAAAAAGAAAAGAAATAAAGGTTTATTCCCCCAATCAATAAAGGAATAAAAATTGGATAGTTATGGGAGAAATATTAAAGGGATTCAAATAAATCTTCCCATATCTCTCCCATCCCCCTTCACCTATAAATAGAGGGGGAGGGGGAAGGCCCAAAAGGTCGAAGTTGAAGACAAAAGCGAAGAAGCTCTACAAAGGAGGAGACGCGCCCTTCATCGACCCAAGGCTTCACGAGGCTCGGGCAAGCCTATCCCTTCGGGACCGGTTTAGTCCATTGAAAGTCCTCATCAACGTGAAGACCCTTGCACAAAAAGATCGCCCCTTCAACTCCGTGCACGAAGAAGAAAGCTCGAAGAAGAAGAACCCTTCAACTCCGAAGATGCCAAAAGCAAAGGCCGGAGAAGAAGATCGGAGCGGCATCATCCCGTCGTCTCCAATAAGCCTTCGACTCAGATCAAGCCAAAAAGCTTAAAGAAGAAGATAGGAGCGGCATCACCCCGTCGTCTCCAACAAGCCTTTGACTCCAATCAAGTCCAAAAGCCCCGAGAAGATGACAGGAGCGCATCACCCCGTCGTCTACAACAAGCCTTCGACTCCGATCAAGCCCAAAAGCCCAGAGAAGAAGATCGAGGCAGCATCACCCCGTCGTCTTCAACAACGTTCACTCCATTCACAAAGAAGAAAACTTGGAGAAGGACACCCGAAGCTGCGCTACACCCGCCGTCTTCAAAACAAAGCCCTTAACTCCGATCACGCCAAAGAAGCCCGGAGAACAGGAGAAATCAAGTCGACGCCACAACCGTCGAGGAAGCCGAAAGGATAAAAGAGAAGTGAAGACGTAGCCATCGCCGTTCGAGAAGAAGATCGAGTCAATGCTCAAGCAAAAGCCAACACAAGAAACCAAAAGCAAAAGCATCGATAAAGCCCGTGCCAAAGCAACGCAAGTGCCAAAGTCAAGCAACTACGCCGGTCACAAGCAAATCACCGCACGTCCTAGCCGATACGATGCGAAGTCCGAAAGAACTAAAGCATCGCAAGCCTTTACCCGTCTATGTTCAAGCGCAAACACCAAAGCAAAGCAAAAGCAAAAGCCAGAGCCACACCAGCCACACCAAAGCAAAGCCAAAGCCGAAAGCCAAATCTAAAGCCAACGCCAAAAGCACGATCGACGTCGCGAACCGACGATCAAGGATGTTGAGGTCTAGCAAGGATCGAGGGAGACACGAAGACCGAGGAACAAAGCCAAAAACCCCTAGCCGAGAAAGTGCGAAGCACATAAGGGACAAAAGCAACACCCGATACTCCTTAGCCTCTCAAGAAACCCTCACCCTGTAAAGACCTCTGTCCTGGACAACCCCTTCAGAGCTCTCGCACGAACACCACGTGGAGACGCGGATCAAAGGGACCCTCCAGAGGATCTCTCCCACAGTCTCCTGATCAAATCTTCGCCGCACCCAGCTCACCACCCTCGAGTCCCCGGGTCCCGGCATCTGTAATCTCATGTGTTTGCAATAAAGACGACCCGCATCTTTATTTTGCGCATACAATCACCTTCCAAAAAAAAAATAGTCTATCGGCTCTATCCGTGATCAGTGATCACCTTCCAAAAAAATAGAGCAAATCCCTCTAATTTTTCGCAAATATCTCGTTCCCTTTCTCTCATTCAATCAATACCGCATCCAACGAAAAAATTGTCACTGAGAAAATAAGAAAATCCCTCTAAATTCTTTATTACAAGAATTCAAAAATCCATGGAATTTTGGAGCTACAAATCTGGAGGGAGAGAGGATTTGGGGGTGTTTGGATCGGTGTTGGAGGGCACCGGCGATCAGCTGTGAAGACAAGGGGCCGGTCGGGGTCGGACGGTGCCGTTGGCGGTGCTCCTAAAGCGGGAGTTGTTGAGCAAGAAGGCCGAGACCCGAGAAGCCCGTCGTCCTCCACGGCCGGGTGAGCCAGAGCAAGAAGGGTGAAGAGTGAGGACCTCATAGGCTCACACTGTGAGGCACTGAGGCTCACAGTCGTGGTTTATCAATCATCCCTCTTTGATTCCGGTTCAATAAAACCGGCCACGGTTCGAACAGTTCATTGGTTCGAATCCTGGGTCAAACGGTTTACTGGTTTTTAGCCGGTTCTAAGCACAGTCCGGTTCAGACAAGCTATCCGACCCGGACATCTACCCGGTTCTGGTTCATTCCGGTTGAACCGTCCGGTCCGGACCAGGTTTAAAAACATTGGATTTGAACTCTTCCCCAACTTGTTAGCCACGTGCATGAAGATCTAAGAAGCACATTTGCCATTGTGATCAATTGAGACAAACAATTTATATTTTCGAATGGTGCGATCCATCCATCTCCTGTCATTTGAATTTTGGCATAGGGAACTCCTCATGGTCTTTGCTGCTATAGCAGGGAGACCAGTGGATGTGGATTTGTTTACAGAAAAGGTATCTCGGGGGAAATTCACTATGGTGTGTGTGGAAGTAGATACATCTAATCCACTAAAACTAGAGGTTTGGATTGATGGGGCTCATCCGAACGGGAAGACCTTCTCATTTTGGCAAGTTTTCCAGTATAAAAGCCTTTCGATTTTCTGTAGGTCCTATGCTCGCATAGGTCACCTTTCTCCTTTTTGTAAATTTCATGTTTCATCATCGGGAGATGGGGTAAATTCAGCAGGTAAAGAGGTACCTTCCAAATCCAAAGCAAACCTTCCCCCACTTGGGTCCGTACCCATTCAACCCATGACGGATGACAGATTGCGAGTGGATGGTAGTACCAAGTCGAAGACAAGGAGGTGGTGTTTTGGCCAAGCATGAGGCAATGCCTAACGCACCCGGATCTCCGGTCGGTAGGACAGGGGTGAGGTCGACTCCGACGACTCGGTCCACGGGAAGAGCCTTCAAAAATATTAGTAAGGGTCCCCATATGTCAAATGACAGAGGTAAGGTGTGAAGACCAAGATCCAATAGGCCAAGAGCCAAGACTCCTGTGGCTAGGATGCCAAGATGGATGAGGTGTGGTAAGGTGAGATGAGGTGTACAAGGCCACGAGTTAGCCTCACATTGCCTAGAGAGAAGGAAATCATGAGCTACTTATATAATTTTTTCTCCCAAACATAGAAGACGCGTTTAAAAACTGTGCGCCGCTACGGATTTCGTAAGAACTCTGTAGTTAAGCGTGCTTGGGCGAGAGTAATACCAGGATGGGTGACCCCCTGGGAAGTTCTCGTACGGGCGTGGGTAAAGCGGACAATATCTTGTGTGTTTGGGACGGATGTTACAAAATTGTATCAGAGCCGGTTCTCCTCGCAATGGAGGGGTCTAACTCTACACGAGAACATGTAGCCCTAAGGGGGGTGGATTGTGACAGCCAAAAGCCAAGACTCCTGAGGCTAGGATGCCAAGATGGATGAGGTGAGGTGAGGTGCCTAGAGAGAAGGAGATCCTGAGCTACTTATATAATTTTCCCTCCCAAACATAGAAGACGCGTTTTAAAACCGTGCGCTGCTATGGATTTTGTAAGAACTCCGTAGTTAAGCGTGCTCGGGCGAGAGTAGTACCAGGATGGGTGACCCCCTGGAAAGTTCTCGTACGGGCACGGGCAAAGCGGATAATATCTTGTGTGTTTGGGGCGAATGTTACATAAGGCCTCTATGGGAAAGGGACATTATGAAGCTCTGGTTAATAATGGTCTAGGGACTCGGGAGGTTGGTCTTAAAGCATCACACACTCCTTTTATTTTTGTTATCACTGGAGGAAGTAAATAGTTTAGGGGGAGACGGTGTCATACCCGAAGACCTGGCAGCCTAGCTAAGGGACGGTGACGTAAACGAACACATATGTCTCCTCCACGTTTGGCGGAAGGACGAGGGGAAGGCAAGGTTAGCGTTTTGCCAGTTAGGGGGAACGTTCCTTCGCTACACAAGGAATTAGTCAAGAAGGTTTCGGAGACTGTAGCTGGGACGTCATACGCTCCAAATACTGATCCATCAGGGGGATTGATGTCGGGTTCCACTGTGGTGGCTACAGTTGAGGAAGGGCTGGGCAAGCGCCGCAAGGAGCTTGCAGAGATCGAGTGATGTCTTTGCTTTATTTTGGCAGGGTTTTTGGCCTTTTTGTGGGGGAGCGGTTTTGCGGTTTTGGTTATTTCTTTTGATGAAGATTATTTTGTGGAATTGTAGGGGGGTAAAAAAGAGATCGTGTCTCAATCATCTTCGTCAGATCTTACGAATCTCGAAACCTTCTATTATTTGTTTATTGGAGACCCATCTTTCGCATGATGGGACGAGGTTGGTGTCTTCTCAAATCGGTAGGAACTGGCAATCATTTTGTGTTCCTGCTAGAGGCCGAGCGTGAGGTATTTTGATTTTGTGGTTAGACATTATGGGGTCTGTATCTATTCAATCTCACAATTCCCAATTGGCCATGGCTATCATCTCTGATCAACAAGGTCGGCATTGGGTTCTAGCAGTCATTTATGCTTCGGTTGACTATCTTTTATGACGAAATATGTGGCATCTCTTATCATCTACGTGTTCTCTCGCTATCCCCATGCTTTTGATAGGGGACTTTAATATTATCATCGCTCCGGAGAAAAAGCGAGGTGGACGCAGTTTTGCTCTTGATGCTTCCGTTGATGACTTTAGGCAGTTCATATTGGATAATGGTCTCATAGATCTCGGATTCTCAGGAAATTCTTTTACGTGGAGTAATAACCAAGCCAGGGATGCTCAAATTTTGGAAAGATTGGATCGGGTTTTATCTTCCTCTTCTTGGCTTGATATGTTCCTAGACACCCAATGTACTCATATGACCCGGGTGGTGTCCGATCATTGCCTGATCATTGTCCATATTGACCTTGAGTTCGATTTAGGACCCCAGCCGTTCTCGAGAATTTCTGGATGGACCACCCAGGTTAGGATCCTCTTATTCGGTCCATTTGGTATTTAACTGTTCGAAACCAACCTTATCGGCAGCTGCATCAGAACCTGGTTCTGGTTCGTATGGGTGTTCAGATTTGGAATAGGGATGTCGTGGGTCTTCTCAAGAATCAAGCTAGCTTTCTCTCTACTTAAATGGATTTCTTGCAAAGGCAAGAATCGGCTAGGGGGTTAGATACTGCTGGGGAGAGTTTGCTCTGGGATTTGACTACTCGATATCATAACAATTTGTCTATGCTAGAATCTAAATGGAGACAAAAGTCTCAGGTTCAGTGGCTTCAGGAGGGCGATTGAAATACTAAATTCTTTCATCATACTTATTTGACGAGTCGGCGGATTAATCGCATCATGACCTTAGAGATGGAGGATGGAGGGATATGTTCGGAGAGAGAAGGTATGGAATAAATGCTCATAAATTATTCTCATTCCAAGTTGACATTCTCGGAATCCAGCCTATCAGGATGTTCTTCTCCAGTCGATTCCAACTATTATTTCGATGGAGGATAATTTTTATCTTTCCCGGCCAGTGCTAAAAGAAGAAATTAAAGCCACTATTTTCGGGATGGCCACGAATAAAACCCTCGGTCCCGATTGATTTACATTAGATTTTTTTGTGAAAAACTGGTTAGTAGTAGAAGTGGTGACTAGAGGCATCGGGAAGTTTTTCAGACCCTTGATTTTTCTGAGAAATTGGGGGGCAACTTTTGTGGTGCTCATACCCAAATGTATGCCGGCGGTGAAACCGAATCATTTTCGGCCCATTAGTCTGTGCACAATCCTTTACAAGATAGTGGCTAAAATTATGGTAAACTAGCTGCAACGTGTTCTTCCGAAGCTGATATCGCCAGCTCAGTCGGCTTTTGTCAAGGGTCGTAATATATCGGAGAATATCTTGCTGGCCCAGGAGGCTTTGCATTCCATGGAATACCAATCCATAAATGGTCATGTCTTGGCTCTTAAAGTTGACATGGAACAAGCCTATGATCGTATGTAATGGGGTTTCTGCTTCGTGTTTTGAAACGATTTGGTTTTGGACCGCAATGGGTCCGATGGATCTCCTTTTTCTTAGTTCGGGGCATCCTGAGGCCTCCGACAAGGGGATCCGTTATCCTCGTACCTAATTATTATATAAGCGGAAGTCCTCAATCGGAATGTCATTTAGGCTCAAATGCAGGGTCATCTAGTTGGGGTCCGACCGAAGGCTCAGGCTGGATCTATAACCATGTTGTACTATGCTGATGATAGCATGTTCTTTGCTCAAGACTCAAATCGGCAGATCTCCTGTCTTATGAATATCTTAACAAATGCATGTTGGGTTCCACCGTTTGGATGCCCGGTGCACGTCTTGCCATCGAAGGTGGCCCGATGCTGTGCCGACAAGTGTGTTGCCACCGAAGGCGGCCCGCTACAGTGCCGACAGGCACAGGCATGCGCTAGTAGCAAACATGCCACACTCGGCAGAAAGAAAAAGACAAAGAAGGGAAGACAAAACCTCAAAATCAGGCCAAAAACGGATCCCAGTCGGAGCCGGAGGAGATTCAACACCAGCAGATGCTCGTCAACCGAAATGACGCTGTGAACAAACCGCATTTGCCACTGATCCACCATCGTCGTCACAAAAACACCGGGATTCGCTTTGCTGAGCTGAGGAGGGGATCATGAGACCCTAGTCGGAACATCCGCCAACGACGGACCAGGTACCAGATAACCTCTCCGGATGCAACCGGCGGAGGCCGCTACCCCGAAGTCGATTGTGCATAAAAAAAAAGAAGGAATTAATATGATGTAATCAAGATTAGGGGGGGTCTGTGGAGTACGATTAAATAAAATCTGGAAGTCATCTGGGTAAGGGTCTATGTTAAGAATTTCGGCAGCAGCATATTAGCTTGAAAAAAAGGAAAAGGAGAAGAAAAGCCCAAGTTCTACCATAGCTCAAGGTTCACCCAAACATGCATTCGTCGTGTGTACTCATATCCTTTGTTTGATGCATCATGCATGGCATAACAATTTGATGGCAAACCCACACACAAAGTAAATGACTGAGTTTAGTATCCCAGAAAAAATATATATGCCCGATTCACAAACAAAAACCATAATACCTTGTTTAGAAATCTTAGTTTCATTAAATGTCATTTCTAGATAATAAATTTTTATATGGTCAACTTGAGACATTGGAGTCAATTGATTCTTTCGTCGCGACGGCGACGGCAACGGCAACGTGAAACATATTTCCACTGGACAGTATGGGACTAAAAACATAAATGCAAGCGCCAGGCCATTACGGTGAGTGTGCGTCCAGCTCCGTCGGCCCATGATGTCACGCAAACCTTCTGATTGCGAGATTTCGTCGGAGACGATTATTCTTCTTCTTCAGCTGCTTCATTTTGGTGCACTCTAAGACGATTGTTGGTGCCATAGGGTCAATCCGAAAAATCTGTAGATACGATACATGCCATCATCACTCACTCTCCCGAAGAGGGATTAAAATCATTCGATTACATCGTAAAGGAGAAGAAAAGCCCAAGTTCTACCATAGCTCAAGGTTCACCCAAACATGCATTTGTCGTGTGTACTCATATCCTTTGTTTGATGCATCATGCATGGAATAACAATTTGATGGCAAAACCACACACAAAGTAAATGACTGAGTTTAGTATCCCAGAAAAAATATATATGCCCGATTCACAAACAAAAACCATAATACCTTGTTTAGAATTCTTAGTTTCATTAAATGTCATTTCTAGATAATTAATTTTTATATGATCAACTTGAGACATTGGAGTCAATTGATTCTTTCGTGGCGACGGCAACGGCAACGGTATGGGACTAAAAACATAAACGCAGCGCAATGCCTCCGATTTCCGATACGAAACCTGGATCCCGAGCAGTTGGAAACCCTAGAAATTGAGGTCTGGAAGAGAGTGAGAAAGCGCGTCAGAGCCAAAAGCCGATGTGAGTAGCGATCGAGCCTCTGTTCCCTCTTCGCCCTCGGCCCCACCCCCGCCGCCGCCCCCTTACTTATAGGCCCCACTCGCGCGCACCCTTGGTGGGTGCCCTGCCAATACTTGCCCGTTAAGGAATCATTGATCCAACGGATGAGCACTAGCGATATGGATTTAGGTGTATCTCATCCGACGGCTGATGATGGCTTCGGCACAATCCGTGAGGATCCCGTGTCCTTTTGTTGAGTACGGTTTTGTTCCAACGTCTTTAAAGGCGTTGGATGTTCCCGGTCTCTCTCATTGGTTCATTCCAAGGGTAATTTTGTTATTTCATACTGTTTATCATGGTGAAATGACCAAAACCCCTCGATATGGACCAGTGAGAAAGACCGGGAGCATCCATTCTCTTTAAGGAGGTTGGAACAGAATCTTACCCCCTTTTGTTTGTAGGAACCGATGCTGTTGACACCTGTAGTTACCAGACACGTAGACTATTCGGGGTAGGTCCCATTTGCGCCAGAGTTCTTTCAGACTATGGCTGCAACTCCGTCAGCTTGGATTGGGTTCAGAGTCAACCCAATCAAACCAAATACTAGGACCCTCAACCCCAACCCCTAACCCAACCTTCAACCCGAGTTGTGCATACCCAACCTTCAACCTGAGTTGTCCATCCTAAGGCCAACCCGAGCAATAATTTCTAAGCTCCCCATTTGGTCAAATTCAGGCATGTTTATTTTCAACCCTTGTTTATTATTTTGATATTTAAAGATCAAAAATTGAACAATAATTTTCCTTACTAGCCTTGCTACACTTTTTGTCGAATTTCTATCCATTGCGGTTGACTATTTCATTAGATAATATCTTTCATTGATAGAAAGAACCAAATAAATAACATATCATTTAGACGATAACAAGATAATTCATATAACATTCTAAAGACATACTAAGATATTTAAGCAAGTGGTAGTTGAAAAAAAAACACAGCTCTCTCCTAAGAATGAGTGGAGGAGGTCGGACCGGCGCGCGACAGCAACCTTATCAATCGATACCTCCAACAATCGCCTTGGACGGCTGGCACCAACTAGACTCTCGGTAGATTAAAACTTATCGTAGCTTATGTTCTCTTCTTACTGTGGAATAATAATGAATTGCATGCACGATGATTAGATATCAGGTGCTTCTCTCTCCCTTCTCTAAGCAAATAGTTCAGAGTACGGTTTCTGTGTAGTGCAAGGAAAAAGCATACAAGGCTTGCATAAGAGGATAAATATAAGCACAAAATATTTTTTTTCTTTGGGCATTTTGACTCCCTCCCTCCAATTTTATTTCCATATTTAAGATAACCCCCCCCCCCTGTGAGCGGCTGCTAGTTAACAACCCCAAAATATGATAGACCATTTTACCATTGACTCTTTGACTATGGTACACGTGTTAATATAAAGGAGGCGGATTCACAGCCGCCTCCACGTTGCTGGCGATACACATGTTAACATCATATTTTAACTTACCCCCATCCCCTTCCTCGTTGCTTGTGGCGCCTGCCAGAGAAGAAAGTGCAGGAAAGATGGAGCTTATAGCCCCCTCCTCGCTATTGGTGGTGTCCGTCAAAAAAAGAGGTGCGGGGGAGGGATCACCCCTCCTCCCCAATCTATCGTGTCGATCCACCTGTATGGGAGGATTGCTGGAATTGGTAAGGTTTACAGCTCGTAAAAACCTATAATTTAGCTGTGTATGATTGATAGCTTAGGATTGTATCTTGGTACGTACATTAGTACATGTTCTGATTACATAACAGAGAGCCATGGCTACATGGTATCCACTTGAGTTGGAGACTCAATGGACTGGTCTCATATAACTTAAATATGTTCGCAGCTCTTATTATGATTGGTCACCCTATCAGGATAAGATATTGGGATGATAGAGCGTGGGTGTCTTCACCACGATCATTACCAGGCACAGTGTGTGTGGCCGAACGGAACCAACACGGTGCACAGATCGGTGAGCGGACACCAGTGCACTAAGCCATGTTTCTACTTAGGGTAAAACGTGTTGTAGCTCGTGTGTCCTTAGCGTGGATTTTCTGTATTAACATTAATAAAGATGACTTTGGTTATTGCTTTAATTAGAATACTACTCTGGTATATGATAATACTCATATAATAAAAGGACCCTAGGGAACACAGTAGGCCACTGAGGTGCATGGTGGATCCATGCTTGGGAGACCCAGTGGACCAGTTCTGTATAGACCTAGAACTAGTTCACAGCTTAGGTGATGCCGGTCGCTTCATCGAGAACAAACTGTTGGCAGGTAGAGGATGTGGTGAAGTCTCCACCACGGGAACACAGGATTCCCATTCACCTGACCAAGCACGATGATCGTGTTGAACAGGAACCAAGACGGTGCACAGTTCAATGATTCAGACACTAGTGCATAAACCGTCTTACTACTGTAGATAATCTGTCCTTAATCCTGAGGGACCATGTACACTAGGCCAATCAGTTGTGTGGTGCTTTGATGTGCCAACGTGTGCGGACCTTCCATAGTCCAATACCACGGTACGTTGGTTACCCGGCTGGCGCTTGAGTGACATGTAATCCCTACAGGTTATCCGATGTCCAGTGTTGGATGAGTGCGTTTTGATAAGTCAATCTGTCTACACAGTTAACCCAGGCTTGGTGGTTGTCAGTATGACTGACGATGTTCCGAATGCTAGGCATAGCACTGGAAGGTGTGTGGTGTTATAGATGACAAGTCATCAAATCCTAGTCAAATGATCGATCGGGATCTGACGGTGCTCCCCACCGCCCGAGTCTTATCATGGCACCAGTAATAGGAAGGACTAAGGATTATCAGAGTATAGTAGAGAACAGGGTTACGAGAGAGTAACATAAGTTTAGGATCACTAGAGTTCAACTCGCGTCGCACTCTGGGTGGCTACGCGAGTTAATCGGATTAGGGCTGATTAACGGAACTTTCGGTGTGTCACCGGAACAGTTAATCAGGGATCCGGTTGGAGCTAGAGGTCCCGAACCCTGAAGGTTCCACCCTGCCGTTGCGTATAGGAATTATTCCTCGACCTAGTTGGATACGTTGGATGCGAAGTAGCACGATGGAGCACAAGCTCGGAGCCTAAGAACCTAATTCATATATGTTACGGGCCGTAGGGGTATTTTGATAAATACTGAATTATGGCTCAGAACATATTGAATATGGATCTTAGAATGAGCGGAATAATTCCAGGAGCTCATAGGCACTGACAGAACTCGATTCCGAGTAGCGCACCTCACTCAGTCTCTCTTTTAGTTTTCCACTTTTCGTGAAGGGCGTTTTCGTCTAGGCTTCACGATAGACACTTGGAATCCCTAAAAACCGCCCCTCTCTATCCTAATCTATCTAGGGCCGGCCCTAGCTTCCTTGAAGCAATGGGAGACCGGTCCTAAAAGAGAAATAGGGAGAGGGAGGGCCGGACCTAGTGCTCCTCTCCTCCAAAAATCCGAACCCCCTCATCTCCTCCTCTTTTTTGGTTATGGCCAAGGAAAAGAGAGGAAGAAGAAGGGATAAGAAAGAGGAAGGAAGGAGAAGGAAGAAGAGAGAAAGAGAAGGAGGAAACCTAGCGGCTCGCCATCGTCTTCGCAACGGATTCCTCCGTTGGCTCGTAATCCTTGCACTGAGAGACGAGATTTCGAGGATTCTTCAATTCGCAAAGGACAAGGTGCTATCCGACAGTTTTTCTTGCGATTTAAGTGTGGTTCTTAATCGTTCCATCATCTTCGGATCATAGATCCAAAAAGGTATGATGATTCTAAACATCTAACTAGATGCATGCATGTCTTCCGTAGATCGTAATATGCCTCTAGGGTGTCCGCATATATGCTTAGATCATAGATTTGCATATAGATTGTTTTGTAGAATTAATTGTAATAAAACATACACCGTATGATCTTCGGATATATCTTTTGCTTCCACTGCGACTCTGATAAACGGATCCAATTCCAACAATTGGTATCAAAGAACGCTTTGGTGTATGTTTCATGCATGAATTCGTGAAAACATCATGTGAATATATGATGGCATATGTTTTCGTCGGGGTTCGACGTAAATCATGCATATGGATTGTGCTATGTATCGTCTTTTTGCAGGTGCCGTGCTGAATAGTAATCTATGATTGCATGCATCCGGGGGTCGGACCCCGGATTTATTTTTTGCATTGATTATTATTGTGCTTGTGGATTTTAAGGCTCTAGATGGGCAGGGGTGGGGGTTGACCATCCTCGATTCCCTGGCCATGCACTAGGATTATTTTCTTTTCTTTCTAGCGAAATTGTACACGAACGTGCACTTGCTCGGAGCGTGTTAGTTTTTTGGTCACAAGAAGAAGAAGATGATGCTTCATCCACGGTTCGGGCAAGCGGTACTATGGCGTGCAAAGACTCGGCGAAAGCGTGCACGTTGGCGATGATCGGGATCATCGTCAGAGATCGTGCAGAACGGAAGAGCAGGATATCTTGGCTGTGCTATTCAGGTTCAGGGGTCGGACCCTGGACTTGATTCAGTTTGGATGCTATTTCTGTTGATTCTCTTTTCTTATTGTTTAGAGACCCCCGATGATAATTATGATTATCTATATTGCTTGTGAGTTTGTCTCTAGATTAGGCTTAGGGTTAGTACTAAGCTTATGGATTCATCGGTGTCTCTATATGGTTCTAACACGTGCGAATCCGGTAGCTAGCTAAAATGAAAGGTGGTAACCGCCCTCGTGGTAGTTCAGGTAGCCAAGTACTGTGCACCGAGATAGACGTAGTGTTAGATTTGTTTAGAGATAACTAATGTCTCCATAAGAAGTATGATAACCCTAGTGGGATGCCCTTTCCCCACGTGGTCCTAGCGACCAAGTTAGGTTAGGATTTCACTGTGTGATACCTGTTTCTAGATGACGTTTGATGGTAGTATGAACTCATCACGATTTGGTTATGCCACCATTAGGTTGAGGTCCGGCGGAGGTTGTCGGATGTCCCTATTTGGCCAGCATCGAAACCTATAATGAGATGAGGTCTACTATGACATCAGGCATCAAATTGTGAACGAGGTGTCATCGTAGTGGGAGTCTTTTCCACGTTGACCTTAGGCTAGGCTCCAGATCTTAGGATTATGGGCAAACTAGTAAAGTATCGGGATCCTTGGAATCTATGTAATGTGATCCTTGCAAGAAAGGCGAAAGTTGAGTATTCAAGGTAGGGACTATGATATTTTTTGAGGATACACATGCTTTGCGGGAAGGTTTGTAATCCTAGTGGAAGCACGGTAGACCAGGGTCTAAGTCTAGGAGGTTTTGACCTTTCTAGATATGCATAAAACCTCATAAAGAAGGGATGTGTAAGAGGTTCCCTCCAAAGGGGAGCCTCTGGCCTCCACAATCAACCGGCTAAGGGTCTGGGTGGGAGGTACGCAGTTCGATATTCCCACCGGGTGAGAGCTGTGTTTCCTTCCATGCTGGTTCGCCTAGTGGTTTCCTACGGGACATGGAGGATGTCGGTGGCAGTGGGTAACGATTTTTTCCTGCACCGCGGGAGCCTATGAACCCCCCTGTCGACACCACCTAGATTTATGGGAAGCATCCGAAAGCTTGTGTGATACCACCGTTGCTGCGTACACGGGTCACATAAAGCTGGCCAAAAGGAGACTGGGAGGTCTTTCAGTTTACCATGAATAATTCTAATAAAGACTGGGTTGTAAAAACCCCGTTAGCATAAGCGGTTGCATGCTCTCATCGAGATGCTGTCTCCAATTCAAGGCCGATAGTCTCAGTGCTCGAGCCCAGGGAATTTGGATTCCCGGATGTCTTCACTTGAGGTAGTGAAGACATAGCGGCTGGAGTAAACATTATCTATTTCTAAATTCCATGAAATAGATTGTAGTAAACCCTAATTTTGCTTTGAACCATTGTTTAAAGAAATCATGACCATGCTTGTAAGATCCCTAAATTTTCTAAAATATATAAATTATAAATAAATGATGTGGCACGATATTGAATCTGTGTGTGATTATTTGGTGTGCTGGTTAAATCAGAACCCTAATCTTAGTTCAAGCTAGATTATGGTATCTATGTAAATATTTTAATAAATAAAGCCCTATTTATCTTTTTATTAGACTTTTATGTTGTTTTCTTTTCTGGTTTGGTTTCACGTAAACCTTAGAAATGTTTTGCGATACGTTTGTCTGTATCTTCGATACCTTCGCTTTAGCGCGTCCCGCACGTCAAACAGGCATTTGTATGAAAAGTTATGACAGTAGATAGTTTTCGACATAAATTTTCAGTGTGATCAATCGGATAATCAAAACCCTTTGAAATTGAACCAGTGAGTTCGTCTAGTCGAGATCTTTCCAACGACAGGTCCCGGGCAAGGATTGAACGTATGGTTTGAGAGTTATGGCTTATTATCGTTTGCAAAATGATTCTCGATAATCGTGTCGGTGGGCCATTGGTTAGTGATCCATTAGGTAGACCGAACTCGCAAGTGGGTCCACACAATGCCTTTTGACTCTCTTAGTAGGCTAACCAATCATACGGACTGACCCAGCTAACCTAGCCCTTGTTTGTCCGGTAAGGACGAAACCAACGGGTTTATGGTCCGGTGATACTTCATTTTTCTCCCGTTAGAAACGTTCCTTGTTCGACTCCCGATATGGACACCTAGAACGAACTTCCCTCAAAATCATTGTGCCATGTTTGCGTGTGTGAATCCAGGTCGTTGAAATCTTTGGAGCGCATGACATGCGGGCGTGAATCCCGGTCGCGCCGCCTTGTATGCATATATGAATTCTAGCCGTCGATCTCATGATCACGGGATTATGGAATTAATAGAACTTGTCGCATCCCACCCCGTTCTAATTCAAAACCCGTTGAGCCTATTCCACTTGGCTGATCCCACCTTGAGAGATAAAATGGAGAGAGAGGAAATGGAGAGATCAATGAAGAGAGGGAGTGGGAATTGGAGAGGGAGAGATGCTAAATGGAGAGAGCGAGATGGAATGGAGAGAAATGGAGGGAGAGATAGAGGAGAGGGGACCAGATCCACAAACACCGGCCCCCTCTCCCATCAGCCCGTCACCCCCTCTCCCATCACCCCGTTGAAAAACCAAGCCCTCTCCCCCCTCACCCGTTAAACCGAACCCCACCCCCATTTCGGGAAACCAGAAGAAAGAGAGGAGACAGAACCAGAGAGAGAGAGGGGTCGGATGAGAGAATGAGAGAAAGAAGAGAAGAGAGTGGAGAGAAAAGAGAGAGAAGTCTGAGAGGAAGAGAGAGAGAGGAGAAGAGAGGGGGAGGCAGAGCAGCAGCAAGAGGCGACGGCGACGGCGCCGGCGGCGGCACCGGCAGAGAATCCGGCCTCCTCCTCCGTCGCAGTGGTGTCGGCGACCCCGGCAAGCCCTTCCCCCCATTTCCGGTCAACAGAAAAGAGAGAAAGAGAGAAACCAGAGAGAGGAAGAAGAAGGAGAGGAGAGGGAGTCACACGGTGGCTGCAGTGGCGGCTCCTCCTCCCAGGCGACGGCACAACCCCGCCACCACCTCCTCCTCGGCGTGACGCACCGACAGCCCCAACTCCTCCCCTACAACCGAGGCAAGCCCCTACACCTCCTCCTTTCCGTTTTCTTCCGTGCACCACGACCGGCCACCCCGGCCGGGTACTCCGCACCCCGGATCCCTTTTTATCCCTACGGCCCTCCTTTGTATGTAAACCACCCGACCGGGGACGAGACGGCCGGAATCCAACCCGAGACATTCTTGTGGTGGTCTTGGACCACGAAGTTTGCCGGCTAGGGTCCGGGCCGCCGTAAATCGAACCGTTACCACTAGGTGGGTCTCCTCTATGTCCCTTTAGGATTGCCGCCAACTGGACGGCGCCGGGGTAGAGCAACCCCTCCCCCAACGTCCACTGTTACAGTGAGAGGGAGGAGGGGCACCGTTAGGAAATGAAGTGGCTTTAAGGGCTTATTAGTAAAATTAAGTTTGAAAAAAATATATAAAATATATATAAGTTGTGAATGGTCCACTTAAGTGACAGACCCGACCCGACCTGTTTATCCTTTGAATCCGACCCGACTGCTTAGTGAATCCGGTCTACTTCAGACTGTATAGTGAAACCAGTCCGGTTCACTTGAACCAGACCGTTGAACCCGCTGACCTTGGTTGGGCCGCCATTTCGCTGTCCGGAGTCGGAATTCAGCGAAACTGGCGGCAACAGAACCATTTCGAAGAATCCTACCTGTTTACGATAGGTTTATTTAAAAAATAATTAATTACCAAAATGCCTTTACGTGGGACCCAGTTCAACCGATCGCGATTCGATTGTAACTTTATGATCCGAATTCCGATTGCCGTGAAACTGACGACCCCGGATCCCGAATCCAGAGACCTATCTATTCATACCATTGAAATTCAGTGGGGGACCCTCGAAGACTTAGGGGCCCCACTTGCCCATTGAGTCGCAGCCTTCCAAAAGTTGGATCCACGTACCTTCCGGGGACGATTCCCTACTAGTCAAACCTAACCGTACTTAAAATGTTTGTGAAAGCAAATGTGAATTATAAATGATCAATGTGCAATTGGGGTCTGGCAATCCATGTATAATTAACTCAAATGCGATTGGGTCCAATGACTCATAATTAACCAAAGTCGGATGACATATACCTGACACGGGTCTGCTGACCCATGAGTACCTAGGTTTAATGAACCATGTGTAGCTAACGTTGTTGACTCATGTGCAACGAGGGTCTGATGATCCATGAACAACCATGGTCGGAGGATCGATATGTGACCAGGGTCTGATGACCCATATACGATCAAGGTCTGATGACACATAGATAACTAGGGTCTGACGACCAGTAGGTAATCAGGGTCTGATGACCCATATACGATCAAGCTCTAATGACCCATGGATGACCCGGTTCTGATGACCATACGTGATTAGGGTTGTAGGAACCATGTGGGAATTAGGGTTTCGCCCCTATGTAGCCAGGGTCGGATTGACCCAAGTGCAATTAGGATCCGATGATCCAAGTAGATCAGGGTTTGAAATCTCTTGTGTAGTTCGGGTCAGAGAACCCGTATGAAAATAGGGTTTTAACTTAAGTGAGATCAGCGTACAGTGATCCATACGATAATTAGGGTCCGACGACCCATTTGTAATAAGGGTCCGACAAATTAAAGTATGTATAATACGATGATTAGGGATTAATGACATGTATAGGATAGTAGATGACATGTTTGGTTTAATGACACTATAATTAATAACACCGAATGTGATGATGAAATATTTAGATAGAAAATATATATAATGTTTGCAGATACCATGACCATGATAAGGGTCAAGGAACATATGATTGTTTGAGGGTCTATGACCCTATATTTGTTTAAGGGCTGATAACCCTGTGATTATTTGAGGGTCTATGACCCTATGTTAGAATTAAGGGCCAATGGCCCTATACAAATTTTGAGGGTCTATGACCCTAATGATTGGATTAAGCTGATAAACATGGCGAAAGAACGAATCGAAATAGTAGATAATTCGTTTAGGTTAAGGACAAGTGTGGCTTCGGCCAGGACTGATCTACTGGCATTCGTGCCAGGACTAGAAAGAATCAAACCACGTCTATGGATGCGTAGGCATGTAACGTACATGGTAGGTTCAATCCATGCATGCGGAATGCTGCATGATCATCGTGTGCGGGATGGGGGAGGATCCCATAATCGTACACGGATGATGGTCATGTAGTCGCATGCAAATAGTTGAACCTACCACGTAGCACAGTTTCAACGATGATTAAACATATTGAGTGTCATGATAGATTCGTTAGCCCTGTGAGCCAGGCTATATCGGCATAGAGTTATGTCAAAAATTATATCTGAATGATTGTCTAAACTAAGTTTCGGCTACTCTTCCAAAAGGAACGATTGCTCTCCATTACAGCATGATGGTTTTGAATTTGAGAATATATAATTAAGATTTTGAAAGATTCCCCATGGATGCATGAATTTAAAAGATGAAAGGATGAGTTGATCGGTACCTAACGATAGGATTAATACAGGCCATGACTTGAGTGTGTTACACCCTTGTATGTATGTATTGTACCCCTGTATGCATGTATGTACCCGTGTATGTATGTAATGGACCCCCTGTTTGTTTGTACTGTGCATGCCAGAATTCCAACAGTTCTAGGTGATAATAGGTTACCTAGTGTACACTTGTGTGTTTGTATTGTAACGTTAGAATCCTTGCATCGTTTAGATGACAGTAGGTCATCTAATGTAAAGTCGGGATCCCGTACCTATCTTTAGTATAAGGAATTGCGAAGCCAGAGCAGAGTGTCGTTGACACTAGTGGGCTAGTACTGCGGTACTGAGTCTTGGGGACCTGCGGGTCCCAGGCATGGCACTCGAGGACGGTTAGTTGTTTTACCTGAGAGGCATGCCTGTTCGGACACAAGAAAGTCCGGAGATAGCGAATGCCTTGATCAGGCATGTCGCAGGGAGTAGTGGTCCGATGAGACATTGGGAGGCGGGGCTTGGTCTGTATGACGCTGCTACCGGACCGTGGTTGTGAGGGCGCGAGTGCTCAGGAGTGTGCACTGTCGCGGTTTTTCCGGGTCGACGGGCCCGAAGGAAAGCAAGGGTGCGCCCTAGCTTTTGTGTTTCTGTGGCTTCGGCAAGATCCTTAGCCTAAGTGCGTTCGCATGGTAAGTTGTGGTAGTATCGACCACGATGGATTGTGGTTATGAATTGTTGGCTCAAAGACGAGACAAAGATGATATCAGTCGTGGGCTGATGATCATGGATTATATCGTTGAGTTTTAAACTGTGTTAAAGTGGTTGGGGTTTGCAACAAATATTGAAAGGTTAACAGTGATTGATCCAATTATGGTTATGTGTTGATGAGTGAAAGCAATGCATAGTGATTTAGTAGTGTATGGATAACCTTGAGTCGTAATTGTAGAGAATTTAGTAATGATGATAAAAGAGTGTGATATTGCAAAGATTACTGAAGGGTTGATAAATTGAGGTTGTGTATTTTGAATAAAAGATCAGCAGTACTAGTTAATGACCATTTGATGAGATCACATGATGAAAATGGATAATGATAGTTATATGTAGACATTATGGTTTTGCTGGGATATAATGATCACATAAACTTGAATTATATTTTAGTGCTTTCATTAGCCGTCTTACTTTGCATTTTTAGTAATACTCTTGCGTGACCAAGAAGTGTGTCTCCTGTCCTTGTTTGGTTGGGGAGCGCATTTCACGATCACCAAGAGTATTCATACAAGAATGCAAAATATCTTAGGGGTGATCGCTGCGTCACTTCGTTCCTTTTCGAAGTGACTCAGGGTTTGGGAATTATTATGTACCAAATTCAGGTATCGAGGTTCGTGAGCATGGAGTAAGAGCGAAAGGATGACGAGTTGCAGCTGGAGCAGCAGTGTACCCTGAAGACTGGAGCGATCATGGAGCTGTCATGCCAGAGTAAGAGCAGAAGTGGAGCAGTCGTCAGTCGTATAGAGGTCGAGAGTTGTATATAGTGGAAAGTGTTGTGTAATGGAAGTCCTGTATTAGTTTTAACCGATTGTCCATGTAAGTTGTAATCTTTAGTGGAAATGGACTGAAGCATTTGAATACCGGCTGCTCTCTAATATTAATAACCTTACATTGAGTGTGGGGCCTCTAGGCCAATTGAGTAGATGTGATGTCCAGTTCGCCCTACAGGCTGAGCTACGTGCTCCCATAAGAGTAACACTCTTACGTGATTAAGAACTGTCTCCTGTCCTTGTTTGGTTGGGGAGATGGTTTCCTGATCACCAAAGGTGATACTCTTGATGGTCGAGTGATTCTCCTTCTATTTTAATCTTTTGGTTCTTCCTTGCGAGGATGGGACCATCCGAGCAAGGGAGAATAATTAAAAATATTTTTTTTTTAAAAAAAAAAAATCATCAAAATTATCACACCTCGGTTCTTCTATGCGCAGGAAAATCCGGGGCGTGACAAAGCTGGACCCCCTTGCCTCCATACTTAATAATAACAAACTTACGGGACCAAACTACGAGGACTGGAAGCGTAACCTGATGCTCGTCCTAAGGGTTGGCAAACACACAATTGCCCTAAGTACCCCTCAACCGGCCATGCCGGGACCAAGTGCAACTGAGGCCCAGTTAAAGGAATGGAAAGACTGGCCAGATGCTGATGAGATGTGCAAGTGCTACATAGTGGCATCCTTGCAGACCGTCCTTCAGAAGCAAGTCGAAGACATATCCTTTGCTTCAGACATGATGCTCTACCTAAAGAAAATGTTCGAGGGTCGTAGTCGGGTAACTCGTTACCTGATCATCAAGAAATTGGTGTCCACGAAGATGGCAGAGGGGACTTTAGTTTGGGATCATATGCTGAAATTGTTTGGCTATGTGAACGAGCTTGGTTCCTTCGATGTCATCTTGGATGCAGATATCCAGATCGACATTTTCCTCGCGTCTCTGTCAGGAGTGTTTGAGGGCTTCATTACCAACTTTAAC
The DNA here is from genome assembly GCA_947650365.1 of Chamaelirium japonicum. NCBI lineage: Eukaryota > Viridiplantae > Streptophyta > Magnoliopsida > Liliales > Melanthiaceae > Chamaelirium > Chamaelirium japonicum. The sequence goes on from OX393556.1 coordinate 22,294,829, forward strand.
CCTAACCGGTTGGAGATGTCTAACGTAGAGCTCCTGGCAGCGCTCCAGGCGACAGAGGACGGGATGAAGGCAGGAGCCCAATCCCTGAACGTAGAGTGGAATTCTTCTCTGAAAGCCAAAGGCAAGTTTCAGAAAAGAAAGTCTAAGAAGTCCGTGAAGATGGGCCAAGTGCAATTGCAGGTTCCTAAGCAGAATAGTTCGGCGAAGCCCAAAGGAAAATGTTTTCGATACGGTAAGAAAGGACACTAGAAGGGCGACTACCGTGCGGCTCCCAAGAAGGCCGAGACAGGTATATCTCAAATCCACATAGTGGAATCCCTTGTAGCATCCAGTTGTTCTCCAGTTTCATGGATTGTGGATTCTGGTTCCACTAACCATGCTTGCAATAATTTGCAGGGGTTCAAGGAGACAAGAAAACTGGGTGATGGGGAGATAATCCTAATCATGGGAACTGAGGCCTTGGCAGGCTGAAGCAGTTGGAGATATCGTCTTGCAGTTTCTTGATGGAAGAAGTTTATTACTTAGAGACATACTTTATGTACCGTTGTAGACACACGAATTTCATCGGACCCGGACCCGACTTATGTGTGCGGACACGGATGCAAACCCGACGCGCAAACCCGACTCGCACCCGGCAAAAGGGGGGCCGGCCCTACTATGACCGAACCCCATGAAGGGGGGGGCGACCCTACTATGACCGAACCCCATGAAGGGGCCGGCCGGTCTTGCAAGGAAAGAAAGAAAAGAAAAGGAAAGAAAAGAAAAAGAAAGAAAAGAAAGAAAAGGAAGTAAATACCGCCATGCGCGGGGGGAAGTTGCGTATGACGTCTGCACACATGCGGATCTGTGCCGATCCCTCGATCCGACGCACAAGAAGAAGCGCCCGATCGCCATCGATTTCGTATGTGAAATTCAGCCATAATTGCACCCGCCAGAAAAGGAAAACAACTAAATGTTATTTCCCTCATCAATGGATGAATAAATCCCGGGTAATTATGAGAGAGATACAAAAGGAATTTAAAATTAAAAGTTCCCATATCTCTCTCCCCTCCCCTTTGCCTATAAATAGAGGGGGTGGGGGAATGAAGAAGGAGGTCGAAGATTGAAGAGAAGTGCGGGAGCTCTGCAGAAGAGGAGGCGCTTCTTCATCGACCCAAGGCTTCACGAGGCACGGGCAAGCCTGTCCCGTCGGGATCGGCTTAGCCCATTGAAAGTCCTCATCAACGTGAAGACCCTTGCACAAGAAGATCATCCCTTCGACTCCATGCACGAAGAAGAAAGCTCGGAGAAGAAGAACCCTTCGACTCCGAAGACGCCAGAAGCAAAGGCCGGAGAAAAAGATCGGAGCGGCACTACCCCGTCGTCTCCAACAAGCCTTCGACTCCGATCAAGCCCAAAAGCCCGGAGAAGAAGAGGAGCGGCACTACCCCGTCGTCTCCAACAAGCCTTCGACTCCGATCAAGCCCAAAAGCCCGGAGAAGAAGAGAAGCGGCGCTACACCCGTCACCTTCAACAAAGCCTTCGACTCCAATCAAGCCCAAAAGCCCGGAGAAGAAGAGAAGCGGCGCTACACCCGTCATCGTCAACAATGCCTTTGACTCCGATCAAGCCCAAAAGCCCGGAGAAGATGCCGACACCATAACCGTCACCAGGTCGATGGTCGAAGACTGAAGACGAAGCGCAGGAGCTCTGCAGAAGAGGAGACGTTTCTTCATCGACCCAAGGCTTCACGAGGCACAGTCAAGCCTGTCCCGTCGGGATCGGCTTACTGAAAGCCCTCATCAACGTGAAGACCCTTGCACACGAAGATCAAGACTTTGACTCCGTGCACGAAAAAGAAAGCTCGGAGAAGAAGACCCTTCGACTCCGAAGACGCCAGAAGCAAAGGCCGGAAAAGAAGCTCGGAGCGGCACTACCCCGTCGGCTCCAACAAATCCTCGATCCCGATCAAGCTCCAAAGCCCGGAGGAGAGAAACGAAGTGCCATCACCCCGTCGTCTTCGACCAACGCCTGCGCCATCCACGAAGAAGAAATCCTGGAGCAGATCGTCTGAAGCGTCGCTACCCCGTCGTCTTCATCAACAAAAATCGACGCTACAACCGTCGCACGGAGACCGTCGCTACCCTCGTCGTCTTCATCAACAAAAGCCGATGCCACAACCGTCGCACGGAGATCGGTGCTACCCCCGCCATCTTCGAAAGCATCCTTCGACTCCGATCACGCCAAAGAAGCCCGGAGAAGAAGAGAAGTCCAGTCGACACGCAAACCGTCGAAGCACCGGAGAAGTAACCCACATCGTTCGAGGAAGAAGATCGAGCTGACGCTAAAGCCAAAGCCTTCGCAAGAAGCCAAAGCAAAGCTCCAGTAAAGCCCGCGCCAAAGCAACGCAAGTGCCAAAGCCAAGCGACTACGCCGGCCACGAGCAAAAGCACCGCACGTTCTAGCCGATACGACGTGAAGTCCGGAAAAACGAAAGCATCGAAAGTCTCTCCCGGCTACGTCCAAGTGCAAGCGCCGAAGCAAAGCAAAAGCCAGAGCCACGCCGGAGCCAAGCTAAAGCCAAAAAGCCAAAGCCAAAGCCGACGCCAAAAGCACGATCGACGCCGCGAACCGACGGTCAAGGACACCAAGGTCAAGCAAGGAACGAGGAAGACACGAAGACCGAGGAACGAAGCTGAAGACCCCCTAGCTGAGAAAGCACGAAGCACGGAAGGGACAAAAGAACAGCGGAAATTCCTTAGCCTCTCCAAAACCCTCACCCTGTAAAGACCCCTGTCCTGGGCAACTCCTTCAGAGCTCTCGCACGAACACCACGTGGAGACGCGGATCAAAGGGATCCTCTAGAAGATCTTTCCCACAATCCCCTGATCAAAACTCGCCGCAACCCGGACTCGCTACACCCGAGCCACCCGGGTCCCGGCCACACTTGTAATCTGATTTTGCGCAATAAAGACGACCCGTGCTTTTTCCCGCGCTACAGATTTCTGGCACGCCCGGTGGGACCTCTTCTCCTTTCATCCGTACGGCTGAAGAAGCTGCTTGAAGTTTGCGATGGCCGGAACAAACAACGATGCGTTTGCTCCAAGCCTCTCACCAATCGCCGAGTCTCCTCTACTCCGACACGGTGATCCAGTAAATCCGGAGGGTGATGCTCCTCCAATGGTGCGTGTCTACACTCGGCGTACTCGGACTCTTGCGGACGTCTTCGTGCCAGAAGCTACTGCCGAAGATACTCGCCAAAGCACCGATGAGGCCCTGGTGCATGAAGAAACGAGCCTCGATCCTGGAGTCCACGTCCAGAAGTTTGGGGAGGACCAGCCCCAGCCCCGAGCCCGTTCGGGTTCCCCAGCGGACGTTACACCTCCTTTGCAGGGGGCAAACATCAATCATCAACCAGAAGCGAGTCGGCGCAACTACGTCTCCGATGATGACGGCGATGATGCGAACATGCAATACCGAGACGTTCTCCGTCACCACCCTCCGTCCGCTCTTCAGCTCCAAGTCATGCAGATGAACGAGCACATGGCGCAGATTACTCGGCTGATGGAGGAGAATGATCGTCACATCAATACTCTACTTCAAAAGCTAAGCGCGAAGGACGCTGCAGCAGTCAGCCAACCCGTCGCTTCTCCGGTAGCCGCTCCAGCTCCGTCTTCAACTCCCGCTCCTGCAGAGGTTGTTCCGACGATTCAAGCAGCTACTCCAGCGCTCTCCTCGGCTCCCGTCCCATTGGAAGTCGTCTCCCCAGCGCCAGCCTCGGTGGCCACACAACCTCCGGCAACGGCAACGATGAATGCTCAACAAGTCCAAGCATTGATAGCCGACATGATACGCTCCCACGGCAGTGGCCTTCCTCCGATCACGGCGGCATACTCGAAGCCCTACACTGCGAGGATCCAGCAGCTACGGTTCCCAGTCGGATTCCAGCCACCAATGTTCCAGCACTTCGACGGAAAGGGAAATCCAAAACAGCACGTTGCTCACTTCATCGAGACCTGCAATAATACCGGCACATATGGCGACGAGATGGTGAAACAGTTCGTTCGCACCCTCAAAGGTAATGCTTTTGACTGGTATGTTGACCTTCCCCCAGGGACCATCGACAGGTGGGATCAGATAGAGAGGGAGTTCCTCAATCGCTTCTACAGCACCAGACGCACAGTCAGTATAACCGAACTCACCACCGTCAAGCAAAGGAAAGATGAGCCAGTGATCGACTACATCGACAGGTGGAGGAACCTCGCACTGAATTCACGAGACCGCTTGTCTGAAGACTCGGCCATCGAGATGTGCACCCAAGGCATGCACTGGGGTCTGCTCTACATCCTCAAAGGTATCAAGCCTCGGCCTTTCGAAGAACTCGCAACTCGGGCTCATGACATGGAACTCAGCCTAGCAAGCCGCGGGGACTCGAAGAACAAAGACTTCTTGAAGGTGGAGAAGAAGGACAAGCCACCGGCACCGAAACCGAAACAAGTTAATGTTGCTGACGTCGCTTCAACCTCCAAACAGCTCAAGATCGGTGGCAAGCCGAATCAGAAGAAGGGAGTCGCTATACCACCGCCTCCGCCGCCAAGACAAAGGATGACTCTCGAGGAGCTTGAAGCCAAGGAATACCCCTTCCCAGACTCGGAAGTCTCCTTCATGTTCGACCAACTGCTGCAAGAGAAGATGATAGAGCTCCCTCCTTCGAAGAGGCCCGAGCAGATGCATCGCGTCGACGACCCTCTCTTCTGCAAATACCACCGGGTGGTAAGTCATCCCATCGAAAGATGCTTCGTCTTCAAGGAAAGAATCATGGCGCTCACTAAGCAAGGAAAGATAGAGATCGACTCCGGAGAGGTTGCTACGGCCAACATGACGTCCATCACCTTCGGCTCCTTCTCGCCGGTGCTCGTTGCTGCTCGGCGAATCATGCCCAAATTGCGCATCAACCGTCAAGCTTCAATCGCTAAGTCAACTTCCCAGCCGAAAGTCTCGAAGCGACGTCAACGTACTCCTGCGTTCTCCGAGGAAGAAACGCCGCTGCCCTGGGGGCAACCATCGCTCACGCCAACACCTCTTCCAAGCAATGCTGCATCCCAACGAGCGCTCCAAAGGAGATACGAGCAAGGAGATCCGGAAGTCGGTTTGCTAGGCCAGCCTTCGGGGAAGTTCGACTATTACGTCCTTTACTCAAGGCCTCCGTCCGTTTCAATCGACAAAATCAAGCCCACCGGCTGGGGATCGGAAGACGAGCCAATGGAACCTCGAGAAGAGCAAGTCCCTTCCAGTCAAGCTATGTCCCAATGCGCTCTTCGGGAAAGATACGAGCAAGGAGATCCGGAAGTCGGTCTGCTAGGCCAGTCTTTGGGGAAGTTCGACTATTACGTCCTCTACTCAAGACCTCCGTCCGTTTCAATCGACGAAATCAAGCCCACCGGCTGGGGATCGAAAGACGAATCAGTAGAGCCACCAGGAGAACAAGTGCCTTCGAGGGAACCAGTTGCTGCTGTCGACCATCATCCTAGCGAAGGGGAATCCACCGACGAAGAAGCATGGGTCATGCTACCGCGGCGCCGAAAGCCGTGGCAAGAAAAAAAGCTCAAGCAAGACCGTGTGAGGAGGGAATTCACCAAGCGGAAGACCTACAAGAAGAAAAACAAGACTCCAGGAAGGAAGGTGTTCAAAGTACCGCCTGCAAGCCAAGACGATCTCCTTCAGCAGAGCCCTCCAGAGCTAACAACCCTGCAGGAGTTCTTCCCGGATCACTTCCTCCTAGTGGACCAGCACATCAAGGTGTCTTGCTGCATGGTCGAAGTTCACGAGGTATCGGAAGGAAAGAACGAAAGCGAAACTTCTGAAGAAGGCGACTCCACCGATGAGGGGGACGGTTCCAACAAAGGGGGCGCTGCCTCTCATGACGAAGCAATCCTGCACATGCCGCTCGTAGAAGCTTTGCATCTCCCGAAGAAGGCTCGCCTAGCAATGGCTGCGGCCTTGGCCGATCCGGATAGCTACAAGAGGAAAAGGAAGGACGACCAGAAGCGTGAAGCTGTTGCCTCGTGTGATGCGATGATAACCTTTTCAGATGAGGACCTGCAACTCGGGACGCGATTGCACAATCGGCCTCTTTACGTTTCGGGATACATCAAAGAGAAGCCAGTGAACCGAATCCTTTTGGACTATGGCTCCGCCGTCAACATCATGCCTATCCAGACGATGCGGCAACTCGGCATCACCAACGACCAGCTCTCGCCAAGTCAGTTGGTCATTCAAGGCTTCAACCAGGGCGGACAGTCCACCGTCGGAATCATTCGTTTGAAGCTTTCCATCTGCCCGCTAGATACAACGGTCCTCTTCCACATCATCGACTGCCAGACATCATATCGTCTCCTGTTAGGAAGACCATGGCTGCACGAGAACGGCATCGTGGTATCCACCTGGCACCAGTGCCTCAAGTATTACGAAGAAGGTGTGGAGAGGTGCATAGTTGCGGACGACAAGCCATTCAACAAGGCCGAGGCACACTTGGCCGACGCCAAGTTCTACCAAGCAAAGGGCCTGGTCACGGAAGTACTGCCAGCTAAAGCCCCTCGAGTCCAGAAAATTGAAGAAGTAAAGAAGGACAAGACTCATCTTCCCGCAAATCCGGCGCCACCTTCTGACGAGGCTAGACTCAAGGTCCAAGGAACGCCGAAACCCAGGCAATGGATGCGCATCAGTCCTGAGCCAAGAGCAATGCAACATACCCCATTGCCCGCCCAAGCGACGCCAGTCCTGCGTCTCGCGCCTCAGTGGCTCCGTAAATCCGAGCGATCGCCTTCTACTCCGACGAGGAAGCTGGCCCCGTCGTTATCACAGGCCAATGTCGTCACTCTGCAAGAAATTACGTTGCCATTACCTAGCCTGACGCAAGCTCCAAGCCCGAGCAGACCTATCAAATCAGTCGACCCAAATCGATTCGGATTCAAGCCAGAAGGGAGTTGGGGGTAAAACGCTGCCAAGTTGCTGTTCAAAGCCGGCTACAACGAAGGAAGCACCATGGGCACACTTCCCCCAGCAGCGACTCCGCATGGGATGACGAGAACTCAAGCTCGGCTGTTTCTAAACGGAGAACAAATTCTCCCGAACTGCCGAGGCATCGGCTCCAGTCAAGCTCCGTTGGTCATCAGAACCGCAGCAAAGAAGACCTTCACCTCGAACTACATCGAGGCGAGGATGGTAGATGAAGCAGCTGAAGGATCGACAATCTCCGATGCACGCTCTACCTACCTCAGCCATCCAGACAGCAGGAGAAGACGACGACGGGCTCGATGCCAAGCCTTATTCCGGAAGCAAACCAGAGGTGGTAAAGACTGGTCGAATCGAAAACGCACATCCATGTTCGAGAGGCTCGGGCCAGTCAAACAATCAAAGAAGAAGTCGGCGTTCGATCGTCTGGGGATGCCAATCGAGGACTTTGTCTCAACACCCACCCACCCACCCATGGCTGCCGTTAATCATATCTCCATTACGGATCCCGACAACGGTGACACTTCTACTTCGGACGACGAGTTGCCCAACGCCCCGCCAGTCCTCGAAGAAGGGGGGCAGTCCATCGTTGATGACTTGAAGGAAATCAACTTGGGCACGGAGACGGAGCCTCGGCCTACATTCGTCAGCACACTCTTGACCCCTGAGGAGGAAGCAGCATACATCAAACTGCTTAGAGAGTACAGAGACGTCTTCGCATGGTCCTACAAGGAGATGCCGGGCCTCGATCCCAAAATCGCAGTCCACCAGCTCAGCGTCAAACACGGAGCCAGCGCTATCAAGCAAGGACAAAGACGCTACCGGCCAGAACTGGTACCCCAAATAGAAGGCGAAGTCAACAAATTGATCGAAGCCGGCTTCATTCGAGAGGTCAAGTACCCGACATGGATCTCTAGCGTCGTCCCAGTTAAAAAGAAGAACGGCCAAATCCGAGTGTGCATGGACTTCAGAAACTTGAACAACGCATGTCCAAAAGACGACTTCCCCTTGCCAATCACGGAGCTAATGGTGGATGCGACGATAGGTCACGAGGTGCTAACTTTCATGGACGGATCATCGGGCTACAATCAAATTCGGATGGCACCCAAGGATGAAGAGCTCACGGCATTCCGCACACCGAAAGGAATCTACTGCTATAAAGTAATGCCGTTCGGTTTGAAGAACGCAGGAGCCACCTACCAGCGAGCTATGCAGAAAATCTTCGACGACATTCTTCATCAAAACGTGGAGTGTTACGTCGATGACCTCGTGGTGAAATCCAAGAAGAAGTCGGCACATCTACAGGATCTCGAGCTAATCTTCAAACGGCTTCGAAGGTACCAACTCCGCATGAATCCACTCAAGTGCGCGTTCGGAGTCTCCTCAGGCAAGTTCCTCGGTTTCGTCGTCCGACATCGTGGCATTGAGATAGATCAATCCAAAATTGAGGCTATCGTCAATATGCCCGTACCAAAGACAGTGCGAGACCTCAGAGGCCTCCAAGGGCACTTGGCGTATATCCGAAGATTCATCGCCAACCTGACCGAAAAATGCCACCTTTTTAGTCGCCTCATGAGGAAAGGAGCGTCGTTCAAATGGGATGAAGCCTGCCAAGAGGCATTCCAAAACATCAAGGCATATCTACTGAAGCCACCAGTTCTATCAGCACCAGTTCAAGGAAGACCGCTCATCCTCTACATCGCCACCTAGGAGCAATCCTTGGGGGCACTCCTGGCCCAGAACAATGAACTTGGCGTGGAGACAGCTTGCTACTACTTAAGTCGCACTCTCGTCGGCGCAGAGCTGAATTACTCCCCAATCGAGAAGGTCTGCTTAGCGCTCATCTTCGCCACGAAAAGGCTGCGACACTACATACTGGCTCACACCATCAGACTCATCTCGAAGGCTGACCCCCTCAAGTACATCATGTCAAGACCAGTGCTTTCCGGACGCCTGACCAAGTGGGCCCTCCTGCTACTTGAATTTGATATCACCTTCGTACCACAGAAAGCGGTTAAAGGGCAGGCCCTTGCGAACTTCCTCGTGGAATACCCTCTCCCGACAGAATGGGAGTTATCAGAAGACCTCCCGGATGAAGAAGTTTTCTCCATCGACGTCGCCCCCTCCTGGAAAATGTTCTTCGACGGCGCAGCTATGCAAGACATAGCAGGAGCCAGAGTCATCTTCGTCACTCCGGACAATGAAATACTCCCCTTCTCATTCTTACTGTCGGAAATCATGTTCCAAAAACGTTGCAGAATATCAAGCCCTGCTCATCGGTCTCGAGCTGGCCGACGAAATGAAGCTTCAAGGACTAGAGATCTTTGGTGACTCTCAACTCGTGATCCAACAAGTCCTGGGGGCATACGAAGTCAACAAAGAAGACCTGGTGCCGTTGCACGCGCGAGCTGTGAAGCTCCTCGGAAAACTCAAGGTTGCTTCCATTCAGCACGTCTCCCGGAACCTCAACCGGCAGGTGGACGCACTCGCAAATCTGGCGGCTACACTCCCGTTTCCAGAAGAACGTTCGCTGATCGTCACCGTCTGCAGGAGATTCGTGATCACCGAAGAGGAAGGTCCACTCGAAGTACCAGTTCAAACCAACGCAGTACATGTCCTCGAGATTAAAGAACAAGACTGGAGGCAGCCATTTGTGGATTTTCTCGTTCATGGTAAACTCCCCGACGATCCGAAACGCAAAGGTGACATCCGCCGAAGGTCTCTAAGGTTCTACCACTTCAACGACGAGCTATACCGACGAAGCTATGATGGCACACTTCTGAGATGCCTTACGAAAGAAGAAGCAGAAGCCGCACTGGAAGAAGTACACGCTGGAATCTGTGGATCGCACCAGTCCGGTCTGAAGCTTCACTTCCGCGTCAGGAGGATGGGATACTACTGGCCTACCATGATCAAGGACAACTTGGAGTACGCGAGAAGATGTCAAGTTTGCCAGATGCACGGGGACTACATCTGTCAACCTCTGGAGCCTTTACACCCAACAATCGCGTCTTGGCCCTTCGACGGATGGGGTCTCGATATCGTCGGTCCTCTGCCCAAGTCATCCAAGCAACATCTCTACATTTTGGCAGCAACGGACTACTTCTCCAAGTGGGCTGAAGCAATACTGTTGCGGGAAGTTACAAAGTACTCTGTCATCAGCTTTATCCAGAATGACATCATCTTCCGCTATGGAGTCCTCCGCTACATCGTAACAGATAACGGGAAGCAGTTCAAAAATACTGCCGTCAGCCAATTCTGCGTATTGTACAACATTAAGCAAATTTGTTCGACGATGTACAACGCTCCGGCCAACGGCCTAGCAGAAGCCTTCAACAAGACTCTGTGCAAACTGCTGGAGAAAACCGTCTCGAAGACAAAGAAAGATTGGCACGAACGCATGGGTGAAGCACTATGGGCTTACCGGACGTCCTTCCGCACGCCGACGCAAGCAACGCCGTATTCCCTCGTCTATGGTGTGGAAGCCGTTCTTCCGCTCGAGCTCCAGATCCCGTCACTCAGGATAGCAGTCCAGGAAGGCCTCACCAGCGACGACAATGCCCAGCTCCGCCTAGCAGAATTGGAAGCACTGGATGAAAGACGCCTCGAAGCTCAACAGCGTCTGGAGTGTTATCAGGCCAGGCTCTCTCGCGCCTTCAACAAGAAGATTCGTCCTCGATCATTCCAGATAGGGGAACTGGTGCTGGCGGTCAAACGCCCCATCATTCTCTCGCATCAAGGAGGGAAGAAATTTGATGCCAAGTGGGATGGCTCGCATTCTGTCAAGGAAGTCTACTCCAACGGTGCCTATCTCCTCACCACACCAGAATGGCTGACACTCGGCCCTATCAACGACAAGTACCTCAAAAGGTATTATGCCTAAAGCAAGGCCACACCCCTTGTTTAAAAAAAAAAAAAAAAATGAACTACGTGCGACTTGATCTTCCTTAGGGGGGTACATAGGCAGCCTGAGAAGTTACTTCAGGTTCAGTCCGACCAAAAAAAAAAGTCAACAAAGTTCCATGAAAAGGATATGGCAAAACGAGGCGATATTATTAGATAATGAAGAAAAGGCAGTACATTGCATAAGTCCCGAAAAGAAAGCCACAATGAAACAAGGAACAACTAAAAGAAGGTGTCCAGAGCTTGAAGACGGCGCAGCAACTCCTCTCTAGTCGCCTCCACCCGCTGAAGCTCCTCGGGACGAGCGGCCAGAAGCTCACGACGGGTCGCCAAGTACGACTGCTGCTTTAAGAAACTCGTCTTCAAAGCGCTCTCCGCAGCCTCGGCCCGCTCCAGACGAGACTCCGCCTTTCGAAGCGAGGCGCGCACAGACTCTATCTTCCTCTGAGCCTTCGACAGGCTGGACGTAGCCTCCGCAAGTTGATGCTCGGACTGACTTAGACTCGCCTCAGCAGCCTCCAACCCAGAAGGGGAGCTCCCCTCCAGCAAAGCCCGCCGGGATCGATAAGCCTCACTATCAGTCACAAGCAGGTTCATCTGAGCAACGAAAAGAGAGCTGTCAACTTTGAACTCCGCTAGGCTCGCGCAAAACTCCGCACCGTCCGTCGACCACCAGTCCTGAGGGCGCCAAGGCCGGCAGTTTGGAAAGGCTCCAACGTCGACTTGATATACGGCCGGCAGCTCGAAAGAAGGAACTCTGAGACCCTGCCCCTCGGCCTTAAAACCGGGCGAGGTGCCTCGGAGTAGGTAGGCAAGACCTTTCCCGCCGCTGCAGCTGCCACAGGAGCCGCCTGCACCAACGAGGATGGTAGGACCGGAGAAACCGCCGCTACCGCTGCAACAACCGTCTTTTTCAACGGGCACGAGGGCACAGTTATCGGGGAATACCACTTGTCGACGCTTGAGACTTCAGCCTCCTCGCCGAAAGACAAAGCGTCAACATCGATGTCATCCAGGTTAATGTCGCCCCTAGGGAAGTTTTCCCCGCAAAGTCTGAGGAGACCCAGGTCGTCCGGAGGGATATCTAGCCCGCATCCCCAGGCACTTCTTGTGCAGCGCCAGTGGACGAGTGCCCGGGAGACGCCTTCGAAGAACTCGCTCCGCGCTCTACCACTATAACGGAATCTGGTCAAAAGGAAGAAACGATGCTCAGCGTGATAAAACTTCCTGAACGTAGAGGGCAAATAAAATAAAGAGAACCCCATACCTGTGTGGTCAGATGAAGCAGCTCTGGACGGAGGAATCACTTCATCTTTTAGAAGCCCAGGCTCCTCGGCATCCTCCATCAGACAAGGAACTCTCGGGACCATCCCGCGAGGTATGCAAACTTTTATCCTTTTGGGAGGGACACCCTCAACTTCGGCCTTCGGGAGACAAGATACCCCAGGGGCACTAGTAAGCTCGGCGTCTAACACTGGAGCTGAAGAAGGAACGCGACGAGCACTGGAGAGACGGCTACAACTCCTTTGCGCTCTTTGAAGCCCCAGTCAAAGGCGGCGGTCCTCTACTCCCGCGGAATGATTAAAACAGATATTCTTGAACTCGCTGCTTGCCAAGACGTCGACTGGAAAACTCGTAAGTAAAGGGGAAACTCGCCCTTCAACCCACTTGCAGTATTCCGGAGTGGCGGCGTCCCGAAACCCGGATTTGGCCCCAGGAAAGAAACTGCTGCCAGTCAAGCGAGCGTAGAGAGAAGCCCACAGACGGTAACCCTCCTGCGGACTGATACGCCCCTGCAACTGCTGAGGCATGCCAGGAACTTCCTGTCGAAACCCCTGTTGGCGAGCAAAGCGATGGGGGGAGTACTGCTCTACCTCCACCACATCCCCCTTGCGCCAGACCAAGTAGCCAGGACGGCAGCTGACCATGTTCCAGTAAAGACTGTCCGGGAGCTCCTCGTTATCATACACAGTCGACCTCTCCAAAGGCAGCACCGAATGCTCCAACAGAAATTCAAAATCGACGCTCCCCATCCTCCTCAAAAGGGTGCGAGCACACTCTCTCGGACGCTCCCAACTGATAAAGGCGTTTAAGATCCCTCCTATCCCGGGCAGGAAAGGCAGCTCGGCTGGATGCCCGCGTCTGGCAAAAATCCCCTTCGGGAAATGCAGAGCTATCCAGCCGTACAAATAATGCAAGGGTCCGAACGCAGTCGACCGGCCAAGCTCCTCCTTGGCCTTATCTGAGCCAGACAAGTCCTAGTAAGTCCCGCTGAGAGCCCGGTACAAGGCGCATAGTATGGCCGGGGCTAGATTGAAAAGCTTGCCCCTCTCCATCCTGGAAGCTGCAAGGAAGGTCCCCGGACGAATAACCTCCCCAGAACACGGAAGCACGAACCGGCAGAGGAAGATGACCAGCCCGGCAGCTCGGTAAACCGAACGCCACTCCTCGCTGTCGCGTTTCAAGCCGAGGATTTCCCAGGGACACGGCTTCCCCTCCATTGAATGCTTCTCTCGAGCCAAGAAGTCGATAGGCCTCACAAAGGAGCGAAGCGGAGGTCTCTGCATCTGAGCGATCTTCCACATTGGGTGAGCTGAAGGCGCTGGAGACCTATACTCGCCTCTGAACCAAAAGTCGACCCAAGAAGAAGGACGCACTCGATCTGATTGATCCCGTGCCGCAATGATAGCATATGCCTTGAACAGAAGAAGGCAAGAGTTCGGAGCGAAGCTGCTGTCCAGCAGATCCTTCAAGGCTGGCACCTCCTCCTGGTAGTAATTCCGTACTTCGGGGCACCCGGAAACGATATGGACGTCACGAAGCGAGATGCCTATCTCCCCCGCTCCAGTGAGGAAGGTGTTGGTCTCCGGACACCAAAGCTCACAAAGTGCGCGGTACATCCCCTCAGGACGACTGTACTCTCGACGAGCCGGCGCCAGAAATTTGGCCAATAAGTTCATCTCAGGTTCTGCGCCAAAGATCTCGTAGAGCTCGCCCATCCATTCGCGAAAGTCACAAAGGTACTGGACGTCTCCCCGAGGCCAAGAATCGGTGCCCCATCGGGTCAGCCTGGCGCATATCTTCGAGGCAACAACTGGCGTAGGCACGAAATCTTCATCACAATGGTGGAACGGAAGACTCAAACTCGGCCGAAGAAGCTTCATGCAGATTCCTTCGTCAGTATGAATCTTCTCGCTTAATTTCGGCATCCCACAAGTCGCATCCGCAACTCCATCTTCCGTGATGTGCTCGTGCACGAAGACACGGAGCAACGACAGAAGGTCCTCCCGCCTTGAGTTGCGGTGACGGCGCACGCGAGTGTGGGGAAAGCAAAGGCACCTCCTCCCATCGAAGAAATCCTCGGCTATCCATCCCGGAGAAGTCAAACTCTCGAAGACGCGAGCCCTGGAGGACCATGAAAGGAGGCAAGTCAAGACAAGTGCGTGCAAAAAAAAAAAAAAGGCATGCACCTCTGTCAAGAGGACCACCCAACTTGTGGTCACACCACCATTGGCGCCCGAGCCTTCGCAATGCGCCCCCGCGGGCCCACACACCACCCGCACCAACCCAGCTTTGCCGACACAATCGCGCCGGCCCGACTGCGTCGACACCACCCATGTCGACCCATCACGCCAGCGCCACCCAGCCAGGGCCGCAGCCACTTGCGCACCCATGCGCCGCAGACCTATTGCTACCGTCGGCGCCTTCGGAGTCACGAAAAAAAAAAAGCCACTGCTGCCGGGGCCCACGGCCCCCTTCCAATCAAAGACCGACAAAAGGGAAGGGAGGGGGGCCCGCAGCCCCCCTCCTTCTCCTTCTTCTTCGCCTGTGACTCAGGGCCGCCCCGCGACCCCGACCCGTTCGGGCTCCGCACGCCGCGCGCCGCCCTTCTCGGCCCCGAACCCGACCCGGCCGCCGCCCTTCTCGGCCCCGAACCCGACCTGGCCGTCGCTTCCCTCGGGCCCCGCGTCGGCCGCCCGCCGCGATGGCTCCCGCAGCCCCGGCCTCGCGCGCGCGCGCCCCGTGCCGTCGCCGTCGCCCACGCACCACTGCGCCGCAGCCCCGCCGCCGCCTGCGCTCGACACCCGCTGCTGCCTCTGCTGCCCCCGCAACCCGGAATCGGAGAAGAGAAGAAAGAAAGAAAAAAAAAAAAGAAAAAAAAAAGAGAGAAAGAGAAAAAGAAAAGGGAAAAGAAAAGAAAGAAAAAGAAGAAGAAGAAGAAGGAGGAAGAGAGAGGCGGCGAAGGCGACCCGCACCTCAGCCGCGCTCCTCCATCCTCCCCGCCTCGGTCATCGCCGCGTCGCCGCTTCGAACCCGCCTTCGCAACAACCTCCAGATCGCGCACCATCGCCGCCGACGAAAGAGGCGACACCAGGAAGACGGAGCAAGTCGCGTGCAACCCCAGGCAGCTCTCTTCCGACGACGGTCTTCAGAAGCCGGCAGAACCTTCGCGCAGAAGCACAAGGCCGACGAAAGAGGCAACACCGGGAAGACGGAGCAAGTCGCATGCAACCCCAGGCAGCTCTCTTCCGACGACGGTCTTCAGAAGCCGGCGGAACCTTCGCGAAGAAGCACAAAGGCGGATGAAAAGGGGTAGGGGTCCTTAAATAGACTCCTAACCCCACCCACAAAAGGAATCAAAGACAAGTGCTCTACGATTCCTACGTGTCCAAACCCTACACGCTCTCACCGTCACACTCGTCCTTGAGGGGGCATTTGTAGACACACGAATTTCATCGGACCCGGACCCGACTTATGTGTGCGGACACGGATGCAAACCCGACGCGCGAACCCGACTCGCACCCGGCAAAAGGGGGGCTGGCCCTACTATGACCGAACCCCATAAAGGGGGGAGGGGCGGCCCTACTATGACCGAACCCCATGAAGGGGCCGGCCGGCCTTGCAAGGAAAGAAAGAAAAAAAAAAAGAAAGAAAAGAAAAGGAAAGAAAAGAAAGGAAAGAAAAGAAAAGGAAAGAAAAGAAAGAAAAGGAAGTAAATACCGCCGTGCGCGGGGGGAAGTTGCGTATGACGTCTGCACACATGCGGATCTGCGCCGATCCCTCGATCCGACGCACAAGAAGAAGCGCCCGATCGCCATCGATTTCGTGTGTGAAATTCAGCCATAATTGCACCCGCCAGAAAAGGAAAACAACTAAATGTTATTCCCCTCATCAATGGATGAATAAATCCCGGGTAATTATGAGAGAGATACAAAAGGGATTTAAAATTAAAAGTTTCCATATCTCTCTCCCCTCCCCTTTGCCTATAAATAGAGGGGATGGGGGAATGAAGAAGGAGGTCGAAGATTGAAGACGAAGTGCGGGAGCTCTGCAGAAGAGAAGACGCTTCTTCATCGACCCAAGGCTTCACGAGGCACGGGCAAGCCTGTCCCGTCGGGATCGGCTTAGCCCATTGAAAGTCCTCATCAACGTGAAGACCCTTGCACAAGAAGATCATCCCTTCGACTCCGTGCATGAAGAAGAAAGCTCGGAGAAGAAGAACCCTTCGACTCCGAAGACGCCAGAAGCAAAGGCCGGAGAAGAAGATCGGAGCGGCACTACCCCGTCGTCTCCAACAAGCCTTCGACTCCGATCAAGCCCAAAAGCCCGGAGAAGAAGAGGAGCGGCACTACCCTGTCGTCTCCAACAAGCCTTCGACTCCGATCAAGCCCAAAAGCCCAGAGAAGAAGAGAAGCGGCGCTACACCCGTCACCTTCAACAAAGCCTTCGACTCCGATCAAGCCCAAAAGCCCGGAGAAGAAGAGAAGCGGCGCTACACCCGTCGTCGTCAACAAGACCTTTGACTCCGATCAAGCCCAAAAGCCCGGAGAAGATGTCGACACCATAACCGTCACCAGGTCGATGGTCGAAGACTGAAGACGAAGCGCGGGAGCTCTGCAGAAGAGGAGACGCTTCTTCATCGACCCAAGGCTTCACGAGGCACAGTCAAGCCTGTCCCGTCGGGATCGGCTTACTGAAAGCCCTCATCAACGTGAAGACCCTTGCACACGAAGATCAAGGCTTCGACTCCGTGCACGAAGAAGAAAGCTCGGAGAAGAAGACCCTTCGACTCCGAAGACGCCAGAAGCAAAGGCCGGAGAAGAAGCTCGGAGCGGCACTACCCCGTCGGCTCCAACAAATCCTCGATCCTGATCAAGCTCCAAAGCCCGAAGGAGAGAAACGAAGCGCCATCACCCCGTCGTCTTCGACCAACACCTGCGCCATCCACGAAGAAGAAAGCCTGGAGCAGATCGTCTGAAGCGTCGCTACCCCGTCGTCTTCATCAACAAAAGCCGACGCTACAACCGTCGCTACCCTCGTCGTCTTCATCAACAAAAGCCGACGCCACAACCGTCGCACGGAGATCGGTGCTACCCCCGCCATCTTCGAAAGCATCCTTCGACTCCGATCACGCCAAAGAAGCCCGGAGAAGAAGAGAAGTCCAGCCGACACGCAAACCGTTGAAGCACCGGAGAAGTAACCCACGTCGTTCGAGGAAGAAGATCGAGCTGACGCTAAAGCCAAAGCCTTCGCAAGAAGCCAAAGCAAAGCCCCAGTAAAGCCCGCGCCAAAGCAACGCAAGTGCCAAAGCCAAGCGACTACGCCGGCCACGAGCAAAAGCACCGCACGTTCTAGCCGATACGACGCGAAGTCCGGAAGAACGAAAGCATCACAAGTTTCTCCCGGCTACGTCCAAGTGCAAGCGCCGAAGCAAGCAAAAGCCAGAGCCACGCCGGAGCCAAGCCAAAGCCAAAAAGCCGAAGCCAAAGCCGATGCCAAAAGCACGATCGACGCCGCGAACCGACGGTCAAGGACACCAAGGTCAAGCAAGGAACGAGGAAGACACGAAGACCGAGGAACGAAGCTGAAGACCCCCTAGCCAAGAAAGCGCGAAGCACGGAAGGGACAAAAGAACAGCGAAAATTCCTTAGCCTCTCCAAAACCCTCACCCTGTAAAGACCCCTGTCCTGGGCAACTCCTTCAGAGCTCTCGCACGAACACCACGTGGAGACGCAGATCAAAGGGATCCTCTAGAAGATCTTTCCCACAATCCCCTGATCAAAACTCGCCGCAACCCGGACTCGCTACACCCGAGCCACCCGGGTCTCGGCCACACTTGTAATCTGATTTTGCGCAATAAAGATGACCCGTGCTTTTTCCCGCGCTACAACCGTTCTTGAGACGAAACTTAATTTCTATTTCCTTATTGAATAATGAAGGTTTTTCAGTTTTATTTAATGCTTCTGGTGTGTCAATTAAATTGAATGGTTCCTTTGTTTGTAAGGAAAAGATATAGAATTGTCTCTATGTAATTAACTCCAATCATAAGCAGGATAACATAACTGAAGCTTGTGTGATTAATTCATCTAAAAGGAAAAATCTCTCAGATAATCCAACACTCCTTTGGCATCTAAGGCTTGGACACATAGTCTCAGACAGGATTCATAGGTTGGTTAAGGTAGGACTTTTAAGTGTAGATATTTCAGAAAGCCTACCGACGTGTGAGTCTTGCCTGGAAAGCAAGATGACTAAAAGATCTTTCCGAGCCAAAGGTAGCAGATCTAAGGAGGTATTAGCGTTGGTACACACTGATGTATGTGGGCCTATAAGTGTCCATGTAATTGGAGGCTTCGAGTATTTCATCACCTTCACGGATGATCACTCGAGGTTTGGATACATATACCTAATGCGGCGGAAGTCTGGATCCTTTGATAAGTTTAAAGAGTTCAGAGCTGAAGCAGAAAAGCAGACGGGTAAAAGTATCAAGTCTCTTCGATCGGATCGAGGAGACGAATACATATCGGATGAATTTATTGGGTACCTACGTGAGCATGGGATTGTATCCCAGTTGACTGCACCAGGGACACCATAACAAAACAGTGTATCTGAGAGGAGAAACCAAACTTTGTTAGACATGATTCGGACTATGATAAGTTATGCAACATTGCCACCTAGTTTTTGGGGATATGCCCTAGAGACGACAACATATATTTTGAACTTTGTTCCATCAAAGTCAGTACCCCTAATTCCTTAGGAGCTGTGGTTGAAGCGAAAGCCAAGCCTACAGCACTTTAGGATTTGAGGTTGTCTAGCACATATGCGGAAGGACAAGCGAGATAAGATAGAGTCAAAAACTAAGGTATGTCTGTTCTTTGGGTATCCAAAAGGGACAAAGGGTGGTTTATTTTATGATCATGAGGATAGAAAGGTTGTCGTCTCGACGAACGCTGTATTCCTGGAGCAGGATTATTTAATAGACCATAAGCCTACCAGTAAAGTAGATCTTGAAGAATTGCTTGGTACTGATGGGAGTAGTAGACTGAAAACGTAGTGGGAGCCGATACCACTAAGATAAACGATACTTTAGAATCGACTCCTATGGAACCACCGCAGGCTCGTCGCAGTGGGAGGACCACAAGTGCTCCTGATAGATATATTGGAGAAGCCTTCATGGTAGATCCAGAGTTTCAGGAGGATGATCCTCTGAACTATGACGAAGTGATGGTATCCTCTAACCATGCAGCATGGCCGGAAGCCATGGAGGCAGAACTGACATCGATATCCCAAAACTTGGTCTGGACACTTGTAACACCACCTCACAATATTAAACATGTTGGGTGTAAGTGGGTGTACAAAAGGAAAAAAGGTCCGGATGGTACCGTTGAGACTTACAAAGCTAGACTAGTCGCTAAGGGTTATACCCAGCGAGAAGGGATCGACTATGACGAAACCTTTTTGTCAGTGGCTATGCTTAAGTCTATCCGGATCCTCTTGTCCATTGCAGCCCATTATGATTGGGAGATCTGGCAAATGGACGTCAAGATCACATTCCTCAACAAGGATTTGGAAGAAGATATCTATATGTCTCAGTCTCCAGGCTTTGTCGCAAAAGGTCAGAAAAGTCTGATGTGCAAGTTGCAAAGGTCCATTTATGGACTGAAGCAAGCATCCAGAAGTTGGAATATGTGTTTTGATCAGGCTATCAGTCTTATGGATTTGAGCAGAACGTGGATGAATCATGTGTTTATAAAAGGAGCGATAAGACTGCAGTAGTTTTTTTAGTGCTTTACGTAGACGATATCCTGCTCATTGGAAACGATATTAGAATATTGTCTAAGTGAAGGTGTGGTTATCCTCTCAATTTGACGTGAAAGACCTTGGTGAAGCGAGTTATATTCTGGGGATCAAGGTAACTCGAGATCACCAGAACAAGACTCTCTCGCTGTCACAGTCAACCTACATAGATACTATCTTGGTCAGATTCAGTATGCACAACTCCAAGAAGGGACTGGTTCCATTCAGATATGGAATAAAATTGTCCAAGGATCAGGGTCCTAAGACTCCTGAGGAGATGGCAGAGATACAGAAGATACCTTATGCTTCGGCTGTAGGGAGTCTGATGTATGCTATGCAGTGCACGAGACCAGATATATGCTATGCAGTAGGCATGATGGGTAGGTATCAGTCAAATCCGGGTCCAGGGCACTGGACTGCTGTGAAAAGTATACTCAAGTATCTTCGTAGGATGAGAGATTATGAGTTAGTTAATTCTTCATAGGAACTGATGCCGATTGGATATACGGATTCTGATTTTGCGTCAGATCCGGAATCCAGGAGATCAACATCAGGGTTTGTGTTTTCATTAGGAGGAGGAGCTGTCAGTTGGAGGAGCGTGAAGCAGGGATGCATCGCGGATTTGACGACAAATGCTGAGTACGTTGCGGCATGCGAAGCAGCTAAGGAGGTGGTATGGCTCAAGAAGTTCCTTATGGACTTAGGATGCGTACCGGGAGCTCAAGATCCTATTGTCCTTACTGTGACAATAGTAGAGCGGTAGCACAATCCAAGGAGCCAAGATATCACCAGAAGATCAAGCATATCGAGCGGAAATACTACATTATCCGGGACATGCAGAAGTGAGGGGAGGTTGCAGTGACTCAGGTGGCGTCTGCAGATAACATGGCGGACCCTTTCACAAAGGCGTTATCGACTAAGGCTTTTGAGAAGCACGTGGATGCCATGGGAGTTAAAATTGTTGTTCCCCGCTAGGCCAAGTGGGAGATTGTTGTAGCTCGTCTGTCCTTAGCGTGGATTTTCTGTATTAACATTAATAAAGATGACTTTGGTTATTGCTTTAATTGGAATACTACTCTGGTATATGATAATACTCATATAATAAAAGGACCCTAGGGAACACAGTAGGCCACTGAGGCGCATGGTGGATCCATGCTTGGGAGACCCATTGGACCAGTTCTGTGTAGACCTAGAACTAGTTCACAGCTTAGGTGATGCCGGTCGCTTCACCGAGAACAAACTGTTGGCAGGTAGAGGATGTGGTGAAGTCTCCACCACGGGAACGCATGATTCCTATTCACCTGACCAAGCACGATGATCATGTTGAACAGGAACCAAGACGGTGCACAGTTCAGTGATTCAGACACTGGTGCATAAACCATCTTACTACTATAGATAATCTGTCCTTAACCCTAAGAGACCATGTACACTGGGCCAACTAGTTGTGTGGTGCTTTGATGTGCCAACATGTGCGGACCTTCCATAGTCCAATACCACGGTACGTTGGGTTATCCGGCTGGCGCTTGAGTGACATGTAATCCCTACAGGTTATCCGACGTCCAGTGTTGGATGGGTGCGTTTTGATGAGTCAATCTGTCCACACAGTTAACCCAGGCCTGGTGGTTGTCAGTATGACTGATGATGTTCCGGATGCTAGGCATAGCACCGGAAGGTGTGTGGTATTATAGATGACAAGTCATCAAACCCTAGTCATATGATCGATCGAGATCTAACGGTGCTCCCCACCACCCGAGTCGTATCATGGCACCAGTAATAGGAGGGACTAAGGATTATCAGAGTATAGTAGAGAATAGGGTTATGAGGGAGTAACATAAGTTTAGGATCACTAGAGTTCAACTCGTGTTGCACTCTGGGTGGCTACGCGGGTTAATCGGATTAGGACTGATTAACGGAACTTTCGGTGTGTCACCGGAACAGTTAATCAGGGATCCGGTTGGAGCTAGAGATCCCGAACCCTAAAGGTTCCACCCTGTCGTTGCGTATAGGAATTGTTCCCCGACCTAGTTGGATACGTTGGATGCGAAGTAGCGCGATAGAGCACAAGCCCGGAGCCTAAGAACTTAATTCATATGTGTTACGGGCCGTAGGGGTATTTTGGTAAATACTAAAATATGACTCAGAACATATTGCATATGGATCTTAGAATAAGCATAATAATTCCAGGAGATCATAGGCACTGACGGAACTCGATTCCGAGTAGCGCACCTCACTCAGTCTCTCTTTCAGTTTTCCACTTTTTGTGAATGGCGTTTTCGTCCAGGCTTCACGATAAACACTTGGAATCCCTAAAAACCACCCCTCTCTATCCTAATCTATCTAGGGCTGGCCTTAGCTTCCTTGAAGCAATGGGAGACCAGCCCTATAAGAGAAATAGGGAGAGGAAGGGCCGGCCCTAGTGCTCATCTCCTCCAAAAATCCGAACCCCCTCCTCTCCTCCTCCTTTGTGGTTTCGGCAAAGGAAAAGAGAGGAAGAAGAAGGGAGAAGAAAGAGGAAGGAAGGAGAAGGAAGAAGAGAGAAAGAGTAGGAGGAAACCTAGCGGCTCGCCATCATCTTCGCAACGGATTCCTCCGTCGGCTCGTAATCCTTGCACTTAGAGACGGGATTTCGAGGATTCTTCAATTCGCAAAGGACAAGATGCTATCCGACAGTTTCCCTTGCGATTTAAGTGAGGTTCCTCATCGTTCCGTCATCTCTGGATCATAGATCCAAAAAGGTATGATAATTCTAAACATCTAACTAGATGCATGCATGTATTCCGTAGATCGTAGTATGCCTCTAGGTGTCCGCACATATGCTAAGATTATAGATTTGCATGTAGATTGTTTTGTAGAATTAATTGTAATGAAACATACACCGTATGATCTTCGGATCTATCTTTTGCTTCCGCTGCGACTCTGATAAGCGGATCCAATTCCAATAAAACGATCCTAAATCTTGAGGAACAATATCTGGGGGGCTAACCAGTTGTGTGGTGCTTTGGCGCACCAATATATAAGGGTCCAATTACATGATCCAAAACCACAGTATACTGGGTTACCCGGCTGACGTCGAATCAACATGCCCACTCCTGCAGGTTATCCACACCCCTTACGGGAGGTGCGTTCCTTGGTTTGACCTGCGTTGTATTAAACCCTGGCCATGTGGTCATCAGTTGGACTGTTGATTGGATCCGGTTGCTCGATAGAGTAATCGGAGGTACGACGTATGTGGTCAACCTGAAAGGAACCAAGTTATATTATCACTCGAGTCTGACGGTAATCTCCACCACTCGAGTTGCATCATGGCATCAAGTTGAGGGACAGCGGGTTTACCATATTAAGCGGAGAGCAGGGGTATATGGAGAACATAGTAAGTCCGGGGGAATTGAGTGGAGCCTGCGTCGCATTCTGGATGGCTACACATGCTAACTCAGACTCAGAGGATCAATGGTACACTCGGGTAGTGTGTCGATCGAGTCCCAATTAGAAGCCATG
Source organism: Chamaelirium japonicum (assembly GCA_947650365.1). Taxonomy (NCBI): domain Eukaryota; kingdom Viridiplantae; phylum Streptophyta; class Magnoliopsida; order Liliales; family Melanthiaceae; genus Chamaelirium; species Chamaelirium japonicum. The sequence goes on from OX393556.1 coordinate 22,318,295, forward strand.
AACCCTGGTCTCTGAAGGTTCCACCTTATCCATATGATGTATGATACTTGAACCATCTCCTCGAAACACAAGACATATTTAGAGAAAGCGAGAAGTCCAAACCTACTGAAGCCCCTACCACCCCTCCTGTACCCCCTGAAGCCCCCTTCCTCCCCTCCTGTACCTCCTGAAGCAACCACTGCCCCCTTCTGCACCTCCTGAAGCCCCACCACCCCCCTCCTGCACCTCTTGCAGCCCCCGCCGCCCCCTTTTGCCCCCCCTGTAGCCCACGCCGCCCCCTCATTCACCCCCTGCCGCCCCCCATCGCCACACCGTAGCCCTCCCTCCCCTGACCCTCCTCCTGCTACCACAGCCCGTGAGTGCTTCGTACTAGTGTATGGTAGATGCATAACTACATGTACGTATTAAGGGGAAAGCCTAGGTTAGTACAGAGACGCATATAGTTATCCATTGCCATAAGTGGACTCCACCATATGGGTATGATGCACCGGGACATGTTGCAAGTTGACTAGTTGACTTTACTAGGGGCACCCTACGGGAACCCCAGTAAATAGTGAATCACTAGTGCACTTCACTTATGTGTGTCTTGTAGAGTCTTGTACACAAGGACAGTTAATTAGTGACATAGGGGTGCTTTGGTAAAACCACACACCTCTATGCACTAGTAGGGGGCCGGCCCTAGGTGTGGGAGACCAAGTCAAGGCCAGCCCTTATTATTTAGGGATTTGAATCCTCTATTAATAGGGCCGGCCATAGGGATAGGTTTAGGGGTTTTGACTAGGTCAAAATCCACTCCTACAAGTTAGGTAGAGAGAGATTTAAGGGGAGAGATAAGGTGAGATAAAGGGGGGCCGGCCCTAGGATCTAGGAGACTAATCCTAGGGTGGGCTAGCCACATAAAAGGAGCAAGAGAGAGAGGAGGAGGCTAGCCATGGTGTTGGGGACAACCCTAGCCGCCCCTCTTTCCTATCTTCTTTTTTTTTCGTCTCTCTCTCTCTCTTGCTTACGCCATTAGATGGCGACTCATCTTTCTTGCTTGGGGTTTCAAAGAAGGAGAAGACTAATCACATTGAGCCATTCAGAGATCCATCGATGAGGTGTCGGGCATCGTGCGCGATTGGGTGAACTAGAAGGCGCTTCCTATAATCTTTTGCTATACAAATTTTTCATAGAAGATCAATGATATTTCTGTAATTGCAAGAGCTACAAAACTCCAAAGGACCTCAAACTAGATAAAAAAAGTTACGTCTTGAAATTCTCTATCTGTAGTCCAAATTTCAGTCCAATCGAAGTTTGGGATGAAAAGTTATGGCCGTTGCACCGAATGTATATCAAGCAGATCCGAGTCCGTATCCATCGACAAAGAAATTTATCGTAGTGAAAGAATATGCATGGAGGTATGACTTCTAACTTGTATATCTAGTGTAGATAGAACATGCATGCATGCTAGACTGCTCTTTTCGCTAGATCGATGTTAGAGGGTCGCGTAATTGTCATGCTATATTCATACACAAATGTGTAGGGTTTCGCTAAAATTTTTGATATATAACGCACATCACCTACAATCTTCGGACCTACTCTTTGCTTCCGTTGCGGGCCTCTACCATGGGATTATTTCCAACATGATCTCCTCCCATTTTAGTGGTTGTACTGACCTAGTTGCGGAGGAGGGATTAAGCTCAGTATTTTTGTTGTCAGTCGCATGGGAGGGGCTCCTCCCCTCCTAATAGTGGGGCTCTAATTGAGGGAAGAAGAAGGATGAGGGGGCCAATAACATCCCTTCCTCCCTGCAATACCCCTATGATTTGGGGAAAAAGAAGATGGTCGGAGATGAGCCAAAATAGCACCCTGCCCCTTCCTGTATTTTGGTGGTTATCCATCAGGTGGAAGAAGAGACTCAAAGGGAGGAGGGGCCGGATCCTTGGACTCCTCCTCCTCTCCATCCATATTGATCGATAATGGTGGGCGGAGGAAGAGATATCCCTTCTTCAAATCTAGGAGAGGAACCAAACCCTTGCTCCTCCCCTCTTTTTTTTTGTTGCTAGACCTCCCCTCTTTTTTATGAGTACCTTATTAATTTCAACCATTCAATGACGGCATGGATGAGCAGATCGGCAATGAGGGGTTCAATCCCACCCTGCAGCTCATCCTTCGACGGGCGCCACCAGCAGCGAGAAGGGGGTGTGAGCTCCCCCAGCTCTGCACTTTCTTCTCCGACAGACACTGCCATCAACGAGGGGGATAACTCAAATACCGACATAAATGTGTCTGTGTGTGTGTGTGTGTGTGTTGGGGGAGGGGGGGGTAAGTCAAAATATGATATTAACACATGTATCACTTGCAACGAGGAGGAGGTTATGAACCCCCTCCCTGATATTAACACGTATACCATAGTAAAAAATATTAGAAATAATTCCATGGTAAAGGCTCGCAGTGGAAACGATTTGGCGATCGAAAAACCGTTCATGGTGCACGTTACACGATTTAAACTTTCATTGACACTAATCTACATATGTATGCATGTGCATGCACGTGAATTGAACACCCTAACGGCAATCTAGCGTAATGATTATCTAGCATGCATGCAAATCATAATGCTCGCTAGATCTACATGTTAGATTATTCATATCTTTGTGCGTATCTTTTAACCGCAGAGAATTGTCTTCTTTGTCGATGGAGACGGAAGATCATTCACGAAGAAGCCGATGGTATGAATGGAGACGATACCTTCTTGTTCACCCGATCTCACACGATGCACGGAACGTCGCTCTTAGATCTCTGATTGCTCCGAAGAACGACCCTTCTCCTTCTACGAAACTCCACGCGAGGAAGACGGAATTGCAAGCGGGAAAGTAGAAAGAGATTAGGGAGAGAACTAGGGAGATGAGAGAAAGGGGGGTTTGGTTTTTTGCATCATTATGGCCAGCCCCATATGGTCCCTTATATAAGGCCGGCCTATTCCCTTGGATAAGGATCCAAGGGGATAAGAACCTCCCATAATTATTTCCCCAATCTCACCCTTTTTATCTCTCCTTGTATTTATCCGTTTTCCCACTTTTTAGGGCTTGTTTTGACCAATTCAAAGCCCTATCCCTATCTATACGGCCGGCCCTATTGATGAGGGATTCTCATCCCTATAATATAGGGCCGACCCTAGCATGGTCTCCCACAGCTAGGGTCGGCCATAAGTGAGGTCCGACAGAGTAAGTTTTTACCAAAACGCCATGGCGTCTCAATTTGACCATTTCTAGTGTGCGAGACCTAGCGGCCACTACTTAAGTGATCTTTACTAGTTACCTTACTATTAGCTGAGGCCACCGGAGGGTGCCTCTAGCAATGTTAACTAATCAACTCGCAATATACCCCGGTGCATCGCACCTATGCAGCGAAGTTCACTTATGGCTAGGGATAACTACCTGCGCCTTTGTACTAGTCTCGGGCGTACCCCTTAGTACTCGCATGTAGTTACACATCTACCGTGCTCTAGTGCTAAGCACACACGGAGTGTATACTTCTTTCTTCTTCTTACTGCTTATGGTGTTCCGAGGAGATGGTTCAAGAACCGTACATAATATTGATAAGGTGAAACCATCAGGGACCGGGGTTCATGGCTTCCAACTCAAGCTCGATCGACACACTACCCGAGTGTACCATCGATCCTCTGAGCTCGAGTTAACCTACGTGGCCACCCAGAGTGCGACGCAGGCTGCACTCCAATTCACCCGGACTTACTATGTTCTCCATCATACCCCTGCTCTTCGCTTAGTAGTTGTAAACACGTTGTCCTTCCACTTGATGCCATGATTCACTTTGAGCGGTGGAGACTACCGTCAGACACGAATGATCATATGACTTGGTTCCTTCCATGTTGACCTATACATCGTACCTCTGATTACCCCGTCGAGTAATCGAACCCGGCCAACAGTTAAACTGATGACCACCAGGCCTGGGTTTGGTACAGTGTAAGTCACACCAAGGAACACACCTCCCTTCAGGGGTGTGGATGGCCTGCAGGAGTGACACGCTAATGCAACGCCAGCCGGGTAACCCAGTACACCGTGGTTTTGGATCACTGCATACGGATCCTCACACATTGGTGCACCAAAGCACCACGCAACTGGTTAGTCCATCAGACGTGGTTCCTCAGGGTTTAGGACCGTTTTACCCTAAGCAGAAACACAGCTTAGTGTACCAGTGTCTGCTCACTGATCTGTATACCGCGTTAGTTCTGTTCAGCCACAAACACTGTGCCTGGTGATGATCATGGTGAAGACTTGCCATGAACTGTCATCCCCAACAGCTTATCATGATGAGGCGACCAACCTGATCATAGCTGCGAACTGATTTAGATTATATGGGACCAATCCACTCAGTCTTCAACTCAGTGGACTACCATATAACCATGGCTCTCTCTTCTTAAAAGAACACGTAACTATGTTACGTACCTATATGCATCTCATATAATAAACATATCAATCTTTATTTATTAGATCAAAACATAAAGTTTTTAAAGCTTAGAACACATCAATCCTAACAAAAAAGTCAAGGGTAAAATGGTTCAATCATATTTCGAGGTTGTTAACTCGCGGTCGCTCATGGTCAAGTGATGGAATGGGGGAAAAGCTTAAAAAAAAGGGGGGGGGGGGACTTTCTTAAGTTTTCTTCTGTTAGAAAAATCCGTATCCAAATTCAATGAAGTGGGTTTCTTCACCAATACTGGATGCAATCCCACTAAGTTGTTATATCTTAGGACCCGATTCACAAGCAGACCTATTAACGACTATAGGGTGCGAATAATATTTGAAAAAAAAAACTATTTCTACATGCCAATCAATGTGCATTATATGTTTATTTGTTTCTTAATTATTTATATTTTTATTCGTTTCTTAATTACTTTTCCAACAAAATTGTCCTTTTATGAGCTCCAAGTCAATAGCAGGCAGTAGACATGCCTCATAAGTCATAACATAAAACTAATTGAACAATTAAATTACAGATTCGGAATAGTCTCTAGTAACCTGTACAACTCGACCCCAGGTCCCTAATGGGGTGGAGCATTTTATCGTGAGGTCACCACAATTCGGCACGTGTTGTCTTGAGAAAAATATAAGACCGTCGTTGCTCAGGGATCCCCCCCAACCAATTAAGGATTTATTGGACGATAACGATAGTCGTAATAGATCATTCCGACTACATACTAGAGATTGCAATAAATGAAAATGCATTCACAAGCCTCAGTGTAAAGAGTAATTCACATGTTATTATGGGCCGAGAACCTAGACCGTTCACGATACATAGAGCACTCCGACACCAAACGGGGGTCCTATTGTCAAGACAAGAACAAATATCATCGTATGGCCAGCTCTATATATACGATCCGTTACAGGCCTTGCAAATTTGAGAAAATTGGAATGAGAATCTTGATGGTTCTATCCTCCGGATTATAAAGGACACTCTTATGGGGTGTAATCTCTTTATCGTCAAATTCAAAAGAGTACACGAATTATTGAGTACGGTGGATAATGAAGGGACGAATGTGTATGCTTACCTGTATTATTCCAAAACTATTGATCAACAGCACTACAACTTATCTAGCTCTGATAAAATTATAGTTGTTCTACCAGAAGAAGGGACAAAGTATTCTAAAGTGCAACACATTAAGCTTTACATGCGCAGTGAACAATCGCTAAATGACCATCAGTGAGTGTCATCCGACATACTTACCACTTTGCTACATCCTTCTTTTCCTATATGGTGAGCTGGGGTGGCACGAAGGTATGAAAAAATTTGACACAGTCTAAAATATGCTAACAAATACAAATCTGACGCAAATAGATTACTACTTCTACTGCTATTCTAAAGATCTAACGAATACTCGACGATACTCAGAGTATCTAAGTTGTTTCAGGAGTTTATCGTCGATACATGGGCAGCGACGGAGCAGAATAAGATGAACTGGTGTAGAGACAACCAGAAAAAACTTCATGCAGAGCTGTATCAAGGTTTGACTAATATTGCCACCCAAGGACTTCATCCTAATCAAGTTGGAAAAATGATTCTCCTATCGTTCATGCATATCGGAAGTCCACACCATATGTTCGAGATATTCCAAGACTCAATGACCATCACACGGTACAATCATCATCTGGATATATTCCAGACTATGACGTAAATCCAAAATAGGATGACATTACACAAGAATTGATAAGTAGTCAGAAGCTGACAGATTGTCCAGATTTGATTTCTTGAGTTTTCAAGCTCAAAAGAAATACATTGATAAAGGAAATAAAGGTTAATAAAGTTTTTGATAAAGAAGTTGGTCATATCTATACTATCGAATTCTAGAAGAGAGGCCTACCACATATGCATGCATTGATATTTTTACGTTCACAAGATGCTATCAATGTTGACAAGGTGGTTCAGGCAAAGCTCCCGAGCTGCAATAATATAAATCTTTACCAAATAGTCACTACTTACTGATACATGGTCGTTGCGGTGCTCGGAACAAGTCAGCACCCTACATGGATAACAAACGATGCATAAAGAGATATCTATAAGAATTTATTGATGCAACTACGATGGATCAGGACAGGTATCCCATCTACCGCAGTTTTAACATTGATAGCTTCCGTATATGTGTCACGCCTTAGAAATCTGGGACCGATCCCTGGGGTGTGAGGTGAGGAAAGCCAAGGGGATTTAGGATTTGGTCAATTATCTACTCCAGAAGGGTTTCTCACAAGGCTTCTACTCTCTCATCAATGAAGAAAAAGAAGAAGAAGAAGAGAGAAACAAGAGGTATTTTAAAACTGGATTTTTTTTTTTTGAAAATATTTTTATTTTAAAAGAAAGTAGAGAGATAAAAAAAAAATCTTTTTTGTTTGTTTTCGACAGAAAGATGATCACGCTTGACCTTCAATCGGGTTATCCTCTCAGCATATGTGGCCTGTCGGCGCCACCACATGCTGACAAAAATCCCTCTAAGAGAGCACGAGGCTCAAGCCTCCGACGGCGAGCTAGGAATCTCACCCTCTCCCTAACACTCAGCACACTGGTCTAGGGGTCCTATCTACAGGGCTAGTCAATTAGGCCATTTAGATACTTATATTTTCACTGTGAGCTACCCTAGGCTTGTGGCCTTAAGGAGAGGCTAACCCAAAATAACTTCAGCTGTATCAATGTTTCTAACAATTAACTAATCTTAAACTAAGTGATTCTTATACAAAATCCACCCATTACATTGCCACAAAACTACATACCAAAATAAAGTACTACTGTAATCCTAAAACTGCCTCCGGCCTCCCACTGCTACTCCCGAACCTCCGGACCTGCAGGAGAGTCTACTCGTGGGAAAGAGTAGCCTCCAATGGAAAATTAGAAGATTAGCCAAATTAATGGCTAGTGACATCCTAATAGTCTTTAATAATATGAGATAACATATTTAATTAAATTAAATTACATAAGCAGTTCAAAGTTTACATAAGGTTAACCTAAGCCTACCAATAAGCTATGTTTATATGCAATTTCTACTGTCACTAGGTTATCTACCACGCAGTCCATTCAATATTGTACAGTGCTTAAATTATAAAACAAACAAGATTACAATATCCGTCATTTATCCTAAGTGAAACCCGGATATTTTGTTCATCCTGCCCCGGTCAGGCATTACTATCGGGCCTTTTATATCGATGTAAAGGGTCAACTCTCTCGTCGGGCATCCACCATGCACACATCACCCAAATGATTATAAGATATTTTCCATCTTTCACGATGGAGCTCTACCGCCCCACTTGCGTTACTTTGGGGGCTTCAACTATCCCGGGACAGAGTTGCTAGGCCAATTCCTACTAGAGGGCTACTCCTATTGGCTTTACCACAATCCTTGCCCGTGACCCCCTAGCCTACAGGCATACGGCTGTGCGTGCAGGGTGGTTCACGTCTCTTGCGCGCACAGGATCCAATCTTTCCACATGATAGATTATTATAATAATAAAATAGCTTCAATATTTTAACCTGGGATTCGTACCGTACTCACAACCCATGCATTACGATTAGCCTAAATTACTCTCACCTGTATTCCCGTGTACCCAGGTCTCCACATTCCACTCAGGAGGGTGGACCCCGATAATTATTAATTAATTATTAATTTTCCAAAACTTAAAGAAATTCCTACTTACAGTGTCCAAACAATCAGCAGAATAATTATTATTTAATTATTAATATTATTAAGCATGCGTCGCTGGACTCGCGACTCCGCATGCAAGGTGGGGTCCACTCGACCACATGCGACGATGTCCGGCGGGACCCGCATGCAGCGTTATGGATACCTACCCTTAGTAATTCTCATTTCCCATTATTAAAGATCATGCAAAGGTAGTAGATGTCACCTGATTGTCGATCACGTAAAAACTCCCGTCAACTGCCTTCCGTTCTGCCTGCGGTTGGATCGTCCTGGTTACGCACTACCAAATTCACACAACGGCCTATGATTATTGAGTGCTACTAATTATCGCTGGTTTAGGCCCTGATTGGTCGAGTCGAAGGAAATAGGTGTCGTCAGACGCTCGTCTACTGGCACACAAAACGATGCCCTTAATAGTGTAATTTCAATCGACCGGTGTTGCCAATGCCACGTCGGGCGCTACTATTAACGTGCCTTGTGCTTCGAAGAGCCTTCAGTCTTACTTCCAAGGTGTGTACAATTCGGGTCGGGCCTAGGCAAGGTCGGAGATCCGATTAATCATCCATCCGAGACAGCCTCGGGCTCTGTTTCGGGTACGACGGTCAATAAGGATAATTAAGAAATTTTCAATAAGCCTAATGTGCCGTGCTCAGTCAGATTCTGGCATTGGCTATAGATCAACATTACAAGGGTTGGTAGGTCATGATCGATACGACCGAGTTTACAAGGGTTGGTTGATGAGATTAGACAAGATGAAGTTTGATAATGGACCCTAAAATTCAGAAGGTTAAGATTGTTTTTTTTTTAGTTAACCCAATATTTGATTCGGGAGATCGGCAATAGACAAGCAACATAAATGGCAGGTCGAGGCATAGATGGTGGAGTAATTGATAAAGCTTCCCATGGTCGGGTCAATTTAGGGGGTCGGTGTACCTCGGGTCAATCCACACCCGGGTCGATGCTGCACATTGGCTGCTCAATCATCAGCCATGAGCCACTTATTTTCATGCACACAAGTGGCGGGGGTGAAATCGGGCAACCTCTGGTGGTCGGGCACCACTCCATTACTCAATTGTTGGCCAAATGGCCAAAGACAGTACCTGAAGAGGGAAAGGGGGGCTTGCAACGGTCGCTAATGGCCTAACCAGTAGTCAGAGCCACATGGCTACTAGTCGTTGACTCTCCAACCGATAACAGCCACAACATAAAAAGGGGAATAAAATAAAATAAAAAATGGGGCAAAACGTCGGCTCGTCGAGGACTACTTACTGCCTGGTCGCCGACAACAAGCCATCGGCAACCACGATAGCACGGCGGAAAGGGGCTGGTCGTGCGGTCACCAGGACAAGACGGGTCAACGACTGGTTTGCCTTCGATGAGGGTTGGCTTCTACCGGCTGCCCCGTCGTCGGCTAAAAGCCAACAACAGCCACAACAACGGAGGGAGCAAGAGGTATCGGCGCGACTGGTGGCTGTCAACCCACGGGGCCTAGCCGGGGCAGGGTCTGTCCTCGCCAGTTAGCGCCATGGGTGTAGGGGGGTCGGGTTGGTCTCATCAATACCCAAGAATAATAAATAAAAAAAAACAGGGGAAATGAAAGGGGATGCGGCTGACCTGGTCGGGGAGGGGTCGTCGGCTCCGACTGCGGCTCCACCTCGCTCCGGCCGGTTGCTCCTCTCCGGCGCCACCACGTGCAGGCCACACCGGGATAAGAGATCAGGGGAGTGAGGGATCGGGAAAGGGGCGAGGGGGTTCGGACTGTGGTGTGTGAAGGGGGTCAGTTTATGGTTTTAAAGGGGAGGGGAGGGGTGGCGGCCGGTGGAAATCGAGGCGGCGGCGGCTGCTCGGCGTAAAACCGGGATAAGGGGGCGACGGCCGGCGGGATTCGCGGCTCGGGAAGAGGGGAGGGGCGGCTCGGGCGGCGGTCTTGGGGGGGGGGGAGGGTCGGGTCGGATTGGGTTCGGGTTTCTGAGGGAGAGAGGGGGTCGGGTGAGGGGGGATCTGAGATCCGAGAGAGGGGAAGGAGATCCGAAGAAAGGGAGAGAGATCTGAGAGAAGAGTTCGGATGAGAGGGAGAGAGAAAGAGAAAGAGAGAGAGAGAGAGAGAGAGAGAGAGAGAGAGAGAGAGAGAGAGAGAGGAATGGGGTTTGGGGTAGGGTTGGGATTGGGTTTGAGAGAGAAAGAGAGAGAGAGAGAGAGGAAAAAAAAGGGGAAGGGTTGGGCTGGGTTCGGGTTTGGGTTTGGGTTTTAAATTTTTTTTTTTTTTTGCTTTGTTTTGTTTTGTTGTCTCTTTTTTTTTTTTTTCTAAAGCTGGTCGAGCTTGACTCGCGCCGAGCCTGACTCGCCCTCAACTCGGGTCGCGCCGAGACGAGCCAGTGCACGAACATCGACGGTTCCGACAGACTAGCCACATATTATTTTATTATTATATTATTAAAAAATAACATACATGCTCACGAGCTCGTGTGACTACACCTCCAATATAGCCTCGCGACCCATACTCGGGACCCACTGCCTGGTCCTGCTCGAGTACAACCAGCAGCATACCAACTAATGAAAATAATTATTCAAGCTACGACATTAAAATAATATTAAAATCAAACCGGGTTGCCCTGAGCGAAAACACACTGGAGTGCCGGTCATTACATCCTATCCACCTTAATAGAATTTTCATCTCGAAAATTTAATTATTAACTGAGGGTATAATTCTACCAACCTACCACCAAAGTAATGAAAGCGCATCCACAACTGGTACCATATTCTTTCTAATACTACCCTCGAGAAGTTCAATCAATACACCAATCATACCAAAAAGAAAAAGACTCCGCCACTGGCTAGACTACTACCCGAACTTATACAATTGTGTCACATAATTATTAGGATATGATTAGAACATTAGACTCTCATGGAGCTCACACAAGGCATAATGTTTAATCGTGGTCCTAACTACTATGAACTAATAAAAATTTCATGACTCCCGATTATTCCATTTCTTGGATAAGGAGCGTCCCCCTTATTCAGAAGTGAGGTAGTAATCCGATTTCACAAAACAAGATCACAAGGTATTTTCAAATAACGATACTAACGCAGAAACGTATGAACCTATGCTCATACACCTATAAAACCGAATTGAAGACAACTAGATAACTAGTATACCTAGACTTAAATCTTATAAGATTCCTCTCCGGAGCAAACACCTCCATTACCTACACAGTCTCAAACCTACTGAGAACCAATGGAAATCATTCAGAATAAACTAAAGAATTAAAAGTTACTAGGACCGGTGAACAACTAGAAACAAGACGGGGTGAAACAGTTAAATAATGTATATTCCTTAGATTTCCAACCGATAAAGCATTTCCAAATTCCATAAATATAGGCAATTTCCTTGACATAGTGTAGCGCGGGAAAAAGCACGGGTCGTCTTTATTGCGTAAAACCAGATTACAAGTGTGGCCGGGACCCGGGTGGCTCGGGTGTAGCGAGTCCGGGTTGCGGCGAGTTTTGATCAGGGGATTATGGGAAAGATCTTCTGGAGGATCCCTTTGATCCGCGTCTCCACGTGATGTTCGTGTGAGAGCTCTGAAGGGGCTGCCCAGGACAGGGGTCTTTACAGGGTGAGGGTTTTGGAGAGGCTAAGGAATGTCCACCGTTGCTTTGTCCCTTCCGTGCTTCGCGCTTTCTCGGCTAGGGGGGGTTTCGGCTTCGTTCCTCGGTCTTCGCGTCTTCCTTATTCCTTGCTTGACCTCGGCGTCCTTGATCGTCGGTTCGCGATGTCGATCGTGCTTTTGGCGTTGGCTTTGGCTTCGGCTTTTTGGCTTTGGCTTGGCTCCAGCGTGGCTCTGGCTTTTGCTTTGCTTCGGCGCTTGCACTTGGACGTAACCGGGAGAGACGTGCGATGCTTTCGTTCTTCCGGACTTCGCGTCGTATCGGCTAGAACGTGCGGTGCTTTTGCTCGTGGCCGGCGTAGTCGCTTGGCTTTGGCACTTGCGTTGCTTTGGTGTGGGCTTTACTGGGGCTTTGCTTTGGCTTCTTGCGAAGGCTTTAGCTTTAGCGTCAACTCGATCTTCTTCTTTGAACGGCATGGGCTACTTCTCCGGTGCTTCGATGGTTTGCGTGTCGACGGGACTTCTCTTCTTCTTCGGGCTTCTTTGGCGTGATCGGAATCGAAGAATACTTTCGAAGATGGTGGGGGTAGCACCGATATCCGTGCGACGGTTGTAGCGTCGGCTTTTGTTGATGAAGACGGCGGGGGTAACGATGCTTCAGGCAGTCCGCTCCAGGCTTTCTTCTTCGTGGATGGTGCAGACGTTTGTCGAAGACGACGGGGTGATGACGCTTCGTTCCTCTTCTCTGGGCTTTGGAGCTTGATCGGAGTCGAGGGTTTGTTGGAGTCGACGGGGTAGTGCCGCTCCGAGCTTCTTCTCCGGCCTTTGCTTCTGGCGTCTTCGGAGTCGAAGGGTCTTCTCTTCCGAGCTTTCTTCTTCGTGCACGGAGTCGAAGTCTTGATCTTCGTGTGCAAGGGTCTTCACGTTGATGAGGGCTTTCAGTGGACTAAGCCGATCCCTCGGGACAGGCTTGCCCGTGCCTCGTGAAGCCTTGGGTCGATGAAGACGCGTCTCCTCTTCTGCAGAGCTCCCGCGCTTTGTCTTCAGTCTTCGACCTCTTCTTCATTCCCCCACCCCCTCTATTTATAGGCAAAGGGGAGGGGAGAGAGATATGGGAACTTTTAATTTTAAATCCCTTTTCTATCTCTCTCATAATTGCCCGGGATTTATTCATCCATTGATGAGGGGAATAACGTTTATTTGTTTTCCTTTTCTGGCAATGCAATTATGGCTGGATTTCGCACACGAAATCGATGGCGATCGGGCGCTTCTTCTTGTGCGTCGGATCGAGGGATCGGCGCAGATCCGCGTGTGTGCAGACGTCATACGCAACCTCCCCCCGCGCATGGCGGTATTTCCTTCCTTTTCTTTCTTTTCTTTCCTTTTCTTTTCTTTCCTTTTCTTTTCTTTCCTTTCTTTTCTTTCCTTTTCTTTTCCTTCCTTGCAGGGCCGGCCGGCCCCCCATGGGGTTCGGGTCCTAGTAGGGCCGGCCCCATGTGGCTCGGGTCCTAGTAGGGGCCGGCCCCATGGGGTTCGGACCCTAGTAGGGGCCGGCCCCCCTTGAAGCATGAGGTCCGCTCCTCTTTGCTAGGTGCGAGTCGGGTCCGGGTCCGCATCGGTGCGTGCGAGTCGGGTCCGCGTGTCGGGTTTGCATCCGCGTCGGCACACGTAAGTCGGGTTCGGATCCGAGCGAAATTCGTGTGTCTACACATAGTCACTAATCATCCATCCAGTGCTCAAATATCCCAATCCCAACTAGACATCACTGTCGTCTGGCCAGTGCATGCTCTGCCGCGAGTCCCAACTAGAACTGCGTAACCAGCTGCCAAAGTTCCGATTGGGAACAGTGCAAGCTCTGCCAGCTGCCAAAGTTTTCGAAAAAATAGTGCACGCTCTGCCGCAAGTTCCAACAGGAACTGCGTAACTAGCTGTCAAAGTTCCGATTGGGAACAGTACAAGCTCCGTCAGCTGCCAAAGTTTCCAAAGAAACAGTGTACGCTCTGCCGCAAGTTCCAACAGGAACTACGTAACTAGCTGCCAAAGTTTCGATTGGGAACAGTGCAAGCTCTGCCAGCTACCAAAGTTTTCGAAGAAACAGTGCACGCTCTGTCGCAAGTTCCAATTGAAACTGCGTAACTAGCTGCCAAAGTTCCGATTGGGAACAGTGCAAGCTCTGTCAGCTGCCAAAGTTTCTGAAGAAACAGTGCACGCTCAGCCGCAAGTTCCAACAGGAACTGCGTAACTAGCTGCCAAAGTTCCGATTGGGAACAGTTCAAGCTCTGTCAGCTGCCAAAGTTTCGAAGAAACAGTGCACGCTCTGCCGCAAGTTCCAACAGGAACTGCGTAACTAACTGCCAAAGTTTCGATTGGGAACAGTGCAAGCTCTGCCAGCTGTCAAAGTTTTCAAAGAAACAGTACACGCTCTGCCGCAAGTTCCAACAGGAATTGCGTAACTAGCTGCCAAAGTTCCGATCGGGAACAGTGCAAGCTCTGCCAGCTGCCAAAGTTTTCGAAGAAACAGTGTACGCTCTGTCGCAAGTTCCAACAGGAACGGTGTAACTAGCTGCCAAAGTTCCGATTGGGAACAGTGCAAGCTCTGCCAGCTGCCAAAGTTTTCGAAGAAACAGTCAACGCTCTGCCGCAAGTTCCAACAGGAACTACGTAACTAGCTGCCAAAGTTCCGATTGGGAACAGTGCAAGCTCTGCCAGCTGCCAAAGTTTCCAAAGAAACAGTGCACGCTCTGCCACAAGTTCCAACAGGAATTGCGTAACTAGTTGCCAACGTTCCGATTGGGAATAGTGCAAGCTCTGCCAGCTGCCAAAGTTTCCGAAGAAACAGTGCACGCTCTGCCGCAAGTTCCAACAGAAACTGCGTAACTAGCTGCCAAAGTTCCGATTGGGAACAGTGCAAGCTCTGCCAGCTGCCAAAGTTTACGAAGAAACAGTGCACACTCTGCCTCAAGTTCCAACAGGAACTACGAAACCAACTGCTAAAGTCTCCGAAGAGTCGATGCGTATTTATCCACCAAATTCTCCGAAGAGAAAGTGTGTAGCCACACAATGTCCTCTACCGGACAATCATAATCCACCGCCAAAGTTCCCGAGGAACAGTGTGTACCCTGTCGCGAGGGTCTCTATCGAGATATTCCAAAATTTACGAACCATGTGAACTCAACTACTACCTGATATTTCCATCTCCTGGTGCACTCTTTGAAACTACTGCCCCTAAGGGTCATCATCATTACTCGTAGGATTCATTTAAACGTGACATATAAGCTCCGACAATACACCAGAGAAAACCAATAAGAAGACCAATCCAGTTATTATACCTAAAACTAAATAATGGATGATCCTAAAAATACCGACTAGGCCTCTAATACTAATGGTCGATGGTGAATAAAGGAATCCTAAGATACCGGCTAGGTCTCTAGTACTAAGGGTCAATGAAGATTAAGGAGTCCTAAAATACCGGCTCGATTTCTAATGCTAAAGGTCAACAGAAAACAACAATAACTAACAAAAGGACCTCATCCCACTGTGCGCTCTAAAAATTTTACTATATTTATATGCTATATTCTATAAGGATTTCAATATGAAAAGGATCAAAGCACATCACATATTATTCATACATATTAAACCCTTACATCATACATGTGAATCGGGACAGTCCTTCATATGACCTCCTTGTCCACAATTGAAGCATATTTTTCCTAAAGGACAAGTGCTGTGAATGTGTCCTTCTCGCTTGCAGCGATAAAAAAGTCGTAGCCCTCCATTCTTCTTCCCTTGTCTACCCTCTGGTGGTTCGGATGAAATCTTACACTTTTTACTAGGGTGGTCTACCTGACGCTGTTCTTGGGTCTTGCGAGATTCTTCCAACTCTTGTTCAATGGCCAACGCTCGAGTAACTACCTCCTCATAGGATTGACCTAAGAAGGCTGCAACCCTACCTCTGATTTCTGACTTTAGTCCATGCTCAAAACACTTTGCCCTTCGGGCGTCAGTCACCACCTGGTGCGGTGCGTACCTCGCAAGCTCTGAGAATTTGGCCTCATACTGTCCCATAGTAAGAGACCCTTGGGAAAGGGCCAAAAACTCCATTTCCATCCGGTTTTGCATAGTCACAGGGATGAACTTCCTCCGAAAAAGTTCCTCGAACTCTAACTAGGAGATAGCTCCTCGATCAGCTGTTCTTGAACGCAAGATCGACTGCCACCAGAAGTCAGCCTCTACCTCAAACTGGTAAGATGCAAGAGCGACTTGTCGATCTCTGACGACCTCCAAACTGTCACGGACCTTCTTTATCTATTGAAACAATCGATCTGCCTGCAAGGGGTCCGGCTCTCCCTTGAAAGTTGGAGGTTCCATCGCCTTGAAGTCCTTCAAAAGTCTCTCTTGACGCTCGCTCTCTGCGAGCTGACGAGCCTGTGCCTGGGCAAGTGCAGTTAGAGCTAAGGCAGTCTGCTGCTGGGCCGCTGTCTGCTGCTGTTGAACCATGGTGGCCATTCCTTGTAGCATCTCCATCATCCTCGTTCACTCCGCTACCTCTTCTAGTACCCGCCATCTACAATACAACTCATATTAGCATATTATGACTCCAAGACCTAAACTTCAACTTCTACAAACCTAATCCTTAGAATCATATCCCTAAGCTCTGATACCAGCTGTCACGCCCCAGAAATCTGGGACCGATCCCTTGGGTGTGAGGTGAGGAAAACCAAAGGGATTTAGGGTTTGGTCAACTATCTACTCCAGAAGGGGTTTCTCACAAGGCTTCTACTCTCTCATTAATGAAGAAAAGAAGAAGAAGAAGAGAAAAACAAGAGGTATTTTAAAACTGGATTTTTTTTTTTGAAAATATTTTTATTTTAAAAGAAAGTAGAGAGATAAAAAAATCTCTTTTTTTTCGACAAAGAGATGATCACGCTCGACCTTCAACCGGGTTATCCTCTCAGCATATGTGGCCTGTCGGCGCCACCACATGCTGACAGGAATACCTCTAAGAGAGCACAAGGCTCAAGCCTCCGACGGCGAGCTAGGAATCTCACCCTCTCCCTGACACTCAGCACACTGGTCTAGGGGTCCTATCTACAGGGCTAGTTAATTAGGCCATTTAGATAGTTATATTTTCACTGTGAGCTACCCTAGGCTTGTGGCCTTAAGGAGAGGCCTACCCAAAATAACTTCAGCTGTATCAATGCTTCTAACAATTAACTAATCTTAAACTAAGTGATTCTTATACAAAATCCACCCATTACATTGCCACAAAACTACATACCAAAATAAAATACTACTGTAACCCTAAAACTGCCTCCGGCCTCCCACTGCTACTCCCGAACCTTCGGACCTGTAGGAGAGTCTACTCGTGGGAAAGAGTAGCCCCCAATGGAAAATTGGGAGATTAGCCAAATTAATGGATAGTGACATCCTAATAGTCTTTAATAATATGAGATAACATATTTAATTAAATTAAATTACATAAGCAGTTCAAAGTTTACAGAAGGTTAACCTAAGCCTACCAGTAAACTATGTTTATATGCAATTCCTACTGTCACTAGGTTATCTACCACGATGTCCATTCAATATTGTACAGTGCTTAAATTATAAAACAAACAAGATTACAATATCCGTCATTTTTCCTAAGTGAAACCCGAATATTTTGTTCATCCTGCCCCGGTCAGGCATTACTACCGGGCCTTTTATATCGATGTAGAGGGTCAACTCTCTCACCGGGCATCCACCATGCACACATCATCCAAATAATTATAAGATATTTTCCATCTTTCACGATGGAGCTCTACCGCCCCACTTGCGTTACTTTGGGGCTTCAACTACCCCGGGACAGAGTTGCTAGTCCAATCCCTACTAGAGGGCTACTCCTATTGGCTTTACCACAACCCTTGCCCGTGACCCCCTAGCCTACTGGTCTTCGGCTGTGCGTGCAGGGTGGTTCACGTCTCTTGCGCGCACGGGGTCCAATCTGTCCACATGTTAGATTATTATAATAATAAAATAGCTTCGATATTTTACCCCGGGATTCGTACCGCGCTCACAACCCATGCATTACGATAAGCCTAAATTACTCTCACCCCGTATTCCCGTGTGCCCAGGTCTCCACATTCCACTCAGGAGGGTGGGCCCCGATAATTATTAATTGTCCTTTTATGAGCTCCAAGTCAGGAGCAGGCAGTAGACATGCCTTATAAGTCATAATAGAAAACTAATTGAACAATTAAATTACAGATTCGGAAGAGTCTCTAGTAACCTGTACAACTCGACCCCAGGTCCCTAATGGGGTGGAGCATTTTTCCTCCTCCCTCTCATCAAAACTCCAGCCTCAGCACCCCCAAAATCCTCTGTGAGGTCACCACAATTCGACACGTGCTGTCTTGAAGAAGTTGGTCATATCTATACTATCGAATTCTAGAAGAGAGGCCTACCGCATATGCATGCATTGATATTTTTACGTTCACAAGATGCTATCAATGTTGACAAGGTGGTTCAGGCAAAGCTCCCGAGCTGCAATAATATAAATCTTTACCAAACAGTCACTACTTACTGATACATGGTCGTTGCGGTGCTCGGAACAAGTCAGCACCCGGTATGGATAACAAACGATGCATAAAGAGATATCTATAGGAATTTATTGATGCAACTACGATGGATCAGGACAGATATCCCATCTACCGCAGTTGCAACATTGATAGCTTCCGTACGTGTGTGTCACGCCTTAGAAATCTGGGACCGATCCCTGGGGTGTGAGGTGAGGAAAACCAAGGGGATTTAGGGTTTGGTCAACTATCTATTATGCCTTATAAGTCATAATAGAAAACTAATTGAACAATTAAATTACAGATTCGGAAGAGTCTCTAGTAACCTGTACAACTCGACCCCAGGTCCCTAATGGGGTGGAGCATTTTTCCTCCTCCCTCTCATCAAAACTCCAGCCTCAGCACCCCCAAAATCCTCTGTGAGGTCACCACAATTCGACACGTGCTGTCTTGAAGAAGTTGGTCATATCTATACTATCGAATTCTAGAAGAGAGGCCTACCGCATATGCATGCATTGATATTTTTACGTTCACAAGATGCTATCAATGTTGACAAGGTGGTTCAGGCAAAGCTCCCGAGCTGCAATAATATAAATCTTTACCAAACAGTCACTACTTACTGATACATGGTCGTTGCGGTGCTCAGAACAAGTCAGCACCCGGTATGGATAACAAACGATGCATAAAGAGATATCTATAGGAATTTATTGATGCAACTACGATGGATCAGGACAGATATCCCATCTACCGCAGTTGCAACATTGATAGCTTCCGTACGTGTGTGTCACGCCTTAGAAATCTGGGACCGATCCCTGGGGTGTGAGGTGAGGAAAACCAAGGGGATTTAGGGTTTGGTCAACTATCTACTCCAGAAGGGTTTCTCACAAGGCTTCTACTCTCTCATTAATGAAGAAAAAGAAGAAGAAGAAGAGAGAAACAAGAGGTATTTTAAAACTGGATTTTTTTTTTTTGAAAATATTTTTATTTTAAAAGAAAGTAGAGAGATAAAAAAAATCTTTTTTTTTGTTTTCGACAGAGAGATGATCATCCATCCGAGACAGCCTCGGGCTCTGTTTCGGATACGACGGTCAATAAGGATAATTAAGAAATTTTTAACAAGCCTAATGTGCCGTGCTCAGTCAGATTCTGGCATTGGCTATAGATCAACATTACAAGGGTTGGTAGGTCATGATCGATACGACCGAGTTTACAAGGGTTGGTTGATGAGATTAGACAAGATGAAGTTTGGTAATGGACCCTAAAATTCAGAAGGTTAAGGTTTTTTTTTTTTTTTTAGTTAACCCAATACTTGATCCGGGAGGTCGGCAATAGACAAGCAACATAAATGGCAGGTCGAGGCGTAGATGGTGGAGTAATTGATAAAGCTTCCCATGGTCGGGTCAATTTAGGGGTCGATGTACCTCGGGTCAATCCACACCCGGGTCGATGCTGCACATTGGCTGCTCAATCATCAGCCATGAGCCACTTATTTTCGTGCACACAAGTGGCGGGGGTGAAATCGGGCAACCTCTGGTGGTCGGGCACCACTCCATTACTCAATTGTTGGCCAAATGGCCAAAGACAGTACCTGAAGAGGGAAAGGGGGGCTTGCACCGGTCGCTAATGGCCTAACCAGTAGTCAGAGCCACATGGCTAGCTACTAGCCGTTGACTCTCCAACTGATAGCAGCCATAACATAAAAAGAGGAATAAAATAAAATAAAAAATAGGGCAAAACGTCGGCTCGTCGAGGACTACTTACTGACTGGTCGCCGACAACAAGCCATCGGCAACCACGATAGCACAGCGGAATGGGGCTGGTGGTGCGGTCACGAGGACAAGACAGGTCAACGACTGGTTCGCCTTCGATGAGGGTTGGCTTCTACCGGCTGCCCCGTCGTCGGCTAAAAGCCAACAACAGCCACAACAACGGAGGGAGCAAGGGGTGTCAGCGCGACTGGTGGCTGTCAACCCACGGGGCCTAGCCGGGGCTGGGTCTGTCCTCACCAGTTAGCGCCATGGGTGCAGGGGGGTCGGGTTGGTCTCATCAATACCCAAGAATAATAAATAAAAAAAAACAGGGGAAATGAAAGGGGATGCGGCTGACCTGGTCGGGGAGGGGTCGTCGGCTCCGACTGCGGCTCCTCCTCGCTCCGGCTGGTTGCTCCTCTCCGGCGCCACCGTGTGCAGGCCACACCGGGATAAGAGATCCGGGGAGTGAGGGATCGGGAAAGGGGCGAGGGGGTTCGGACTGTGGTGTGTGAAGGGGGTCGGTTTATGGTTTTAAAGGGGAGGGGAGGGGTGGCGGCCGGTGGAAATCGAGGCGACGGCGGCTGCTCGGCGAAAAACCGGGATAAGGGGGCGGCGACCGGCGGGATTCGTGGCTCGGGAAGAGGGGAGGGGCGGCTCAGGCGGCGACCTTGGGGGGAGGTCGGGTCGGATCGGGTTCGGGTTTCTGAGGGAGAGAGGGGGTCGGGTGAGAGGGGGGAGCTGAGATCCGAGAGAGGGAGAGAGATCTGAGAGAAGAGTTCGGATGAGAGGGAGAGAGAGAGAGAGAGAGAG
This sequence comes from Chamaelirium japonicum, assembly GCA_947650365.1. Lineage (NCBI taxonomy): Eukaryota > Viridiplantae > Streptophyta > Magnoliopsida > Liliales > Melanthiaceae > Chamaelirium > Chamaelirium japonicum. Next base: position 22,339,197 of record OX393556.1, read on the forward strand.
AGAGAGAGAGAGAGAGAGAGAGAGAGAGAGGAATGGGGTTTGGGGTAGGGTCGGGTTTGGGTTTGAGAGAGAAAGAGAGAGAGAGAGAGAGAGAGAGAGAGAGAGAGAGAGAGAGAGAGAGAGAGAGAAAAAGCGGAAGGGTTGGGCTGGGTTCGGGTTTGGGTTTTAAATTTTTTTTTTTTTTTTTGCTTTGTTTTGTTTTGTTGTCTCTTTTTTTTTCTAAAGCTGGTCGAGCTCGACTCGCGCCGAGCCTGACTCGCCCTCGACTCGGGTCGCGCCGAGACGAGCCGGTGCGCGAACATCGACGGTTCCGACGGACTAGCCACATATTATTTTATTATTATATTATTAAAAAATAACATACATGCTCACGAGCTCGTGTGACTACACCTCCAATGTAGCCTCGCGACCCATACTCGGGACCCACTGTCTCGTCCCGCTCGAGTACAACCAACAGCATGCCAACTAATGAAAATAATTATTCAAGCTACAATATTAAAATAATATTAAAATCAAACCGAGTTGCCCTGAGTGAGAAAACACACTGGAGTGCCGGTCATTACAATGTGATGGTTATCTGATTGATAATCAAGATATGTAGTACCGTATAACCCATACCTAACAAGAAAGCTCAATTGTTATATCAACGTTGATGTCTGTGTAGGGTTGTGGTGTGTCAAGTATATATACAAATATATATACAAGAGGCCGGTACAATAGAACAACGTTCGTTAGAGAAGGGGTAGATGAGATAAAAGATTATCTTGATGTAAGGTACATCGGTCCAACGGAGGCAGCATGACAGTTGTTCAAACACTTCATGCACAAGGAAATACCAAAGGTCGAGCGACTCGCCATTCATCTGTTGGGGGATCACCGAGTTCTGTTTAACCCTAATTAGGAGATTGAACAAATTCTTCAGGATGCCAGTACCCAAAAGTATACTCTGATTGCTTTCTTTGACTACTCTGCAATAAACCAACACACTTGAAGCCTGACATATCAGCAGTTCCTGTAATATTTCGTATGCAATAAGTCATAAAAAAATAGACCCAAAGAAATATGGCTTTTCGATTGACATGATGTTTTTTGCAAGTCCCAGCTCCGGTAAGAAGTTCTATATTTGCCTTTTATTGACTGTTGTTCGAAGCCCTGCACCATTTGAAAGTTTGTGCATTGTTAACAACGTACTGCACAACACATTCAAGGCTGCATGTGTAGCAAGAATTGCTAGAGGATGATGAAGAGTGGGCACAATGTCTTGAAGAGTCTACGGTATTGAAGATTGGATACCAATTGAGAAGGCTATTCGTCGTCATTCTTTTACATTGCTCTCAGGTCGAACCACATACCCTATGGATGCAATTCCATGAAAATATATGTGACGACATGGCCCATAGGATACGCAACACCTACATGATCTTGGAACCAAGTGAACGTCAGGTCGAGGATTATGAACTATACCTCCTAAATTAGTTTCTTGACAAATCCGGTAAGAGTTTGGTTGACATGCAAATGCCTACAGCAAATTAGTGCAATGTGCCCGAAAATAAACTAATCATCGAGCACCGACAACTGCAGCATGAGGCCGAATGATCTGATGTGCAGGAGAATATCGACAAGCTGAATGTCTGCCAAAGTGGTGCTTTCAAGAGAGTCATTTTGTTGGTCACAGAGAACAGAGGCACAACATTCTTCCTAAACGGCAAGGCAGGAACCGGGAAGACTTTCCTATACAATAACTTAGCAACGACATGTCGAAGACGTGGTCATATCGTGATCATAGTCGCATCATCAAGAATTGTGTCACTTATACTCCTAGGAGGATGTACTGCGCATTACTCGTTCATCATACCACTCGATATCATGGGCAATTCGGTATGTGGATTCAACAAGTAGTCGATCTAGTCAGAGCTCATGCAGCACACGAAGCTTATCATATGAGATGAAAATGCCTATGCTACATATGTACTATGTCAAAACAGTCGATCGGACGTGACAGGAGTGAGGTCGTTATGCCATTCGGAGGCATCACGATCGTTCTAGGCAGTAACTTTCGCCAAATATTGACTATGATACCAAAGGGTTTGTGCGTAATCTTTGCCTGATAAGTTTGATCTTTTATGTAGTTTCTTGAATAATCTTTGGTCCAATCAGGCTAGATTATCCTACCTCTGACCAACATAGTGGCGACCTACAAGGTCTTCTATATAAAGCTTCGTACGGTGCCATGCCAATACTAGACTGATAACTATTATTATAGAAATATTCTGCCAAAAGTAAATAGTTATCCCAACTACCATGGAAATCCAAGGCACAAGCTTGCAACACGTCTTCTAATATTTGAATGACTCTCTCAGATTGACCATTAATCTGTGGATGAAAAGCAGTACTAATATGTAACATTGTGCCCAATGCCTTTTGCAGGTTTTACCAAAAATGAGAGATAAAACGAGAGTCTCTATAAGAAACAATGGATATGGTAATACCATGAAGCCTGACTATCTCCTTAATATATAATTTTCCCAAAATACTTATGGGATCAGTGATTTTGATTGGTAGAAAATGAGCCGATTTTGTTAATCGATCAATGATCACCCTGATAGCATCATTTCCATGATATGTCTTGGGTAAATTAGTAAGGAAATCCATGGTTATATGATCCAATTTCCATTTGGATATAGGCAAAGGTTGTAACAAACCTGCGGGTCTTTGGTGTTCAGTTTTCACTTGTTGGCATGTGAGACATTAAGATACATAAAGTGAGATGTCTTTCTTCATAGCGTTCCACCAAAAGTTTCGTTTCAGATCTCGGTACATCTTTGTACCTCCAGGATGAAGGGAAAACTTAGAACACTGTGCTTCTGCAAAAACTTCTTCTTTGATATGCTGATTAACTGATACGCATAATCTTTCTGAGAATCTAATTCCTCCATCTGTAGAAATTGTCCAATCGCTAGTTCTATTTCCTTCAAGTATTTCAGCTCATATGGTCTCTAGTTGTTGGTTTTTAATTTGAGCTTCCATGATTCTATGCAGGAGGGTGGGTTGAGCCATAACATTAAAAATACTATTATGCACATCAAGTTTAGCAACTTTTACCTCAAGGTTTCTCAGTTCTTGGAGTTCTACCCACCATCGAGCAACCAGGCTAGCATTGAAGCTTTGTGATTTTCGACTTAGGACATCAGCTACCACATTCGCCTTGCTAGGATGGTAATGTAGAACAAAGTCATAATCTGCCAAAAGTTCCATCCAACGAAGTTGCCTAAGGTTTAACTCCTTTAGTGTGAAAACATACTTTAAACGTTATGGTCAGAAAAGATTTCAAAATTCTCCCCATAGATTTAACATCTCCAAATTTTGAGGGCGAAGCTAATAGCGGCAAGATATAAGTCATGACTTGGATAATTTTGCTCATGAGTTTTCAATTGTCGGAAGCCATAAGCCACAACCTTTTCATGTTGCATTAACACGCATCACAACCCTACTTTTGAGGCATCTGTGTAGATAATATAACCTTCGCCGCTTACTGGTAGTGTTAGAATAGGAGCAATTGTTAATCTTTTCTTTAATTCAAGGAATGCATGCTCACATTTTTCGTTCCATTTGAAATTTACTCCCTTCTTAGTCAGTTGAGTCATAGGTGAGGTTGTACAAGCAAAATCTTCTACAAAACATTGATAGTAACCGGCTAATCCAAGGAAACTTCATATCTCTATTATATTCTTTGGTCTTTTCCAATCTTGGACAGCTGAAATCTTTGAGGGATCTACAGCCACGCCATCTTAGGAGATTAGGTGTCCCAAGAATTTTACCTCAGTCTCCCAGAATTCACATTGGGATTTCTTGGCATACAATTTGTGTTTTCTCAGAACATCTAGTGCCAACTTCGAGTGTTGTGTGTGCTCCTCATTAGTTTTTGAGTAAATCAAGATATCATCAAAGAAGACAATGACAAAAAAAATCAACGTATGGTCGAAATACTCTATTCATCATATCCATGAATGCGGCTAGAGCATTAGTCAATCCGAATGGCATTACGAGAAACTCATAATGCCCATATCGGGAACGGAATGCAGTTTTTGGAATGTTTATTTTCTTCACCCTTAGCTGATAATAGTCTGAGCGTAGATCTATTTTTGAGAAATATTGAGATCCTTTCAATTGATCAAACAAATCATTTATTCTAGGCAGAGGATATTTATTCTTCACTGTAATTTTATTTAATTGTCGATAATCAACACAAAGACTAAGTGAACCATCTTTCTTTTTGACAAATAAAACAGGTGCACCCCATGGAGACGTACTAGGTCTAATAAATTCTTTATCTTGGAGTTCCTGAAGCTGACTTTTTAGTTCTCGCAGTTTAGCCGGGGCCATCTTATATGGTGGAATAGAAACAGGTGCAGTGCCAGGAAAAGTTTTAATAGAAAATTCTACTTCTCACCAAGGAGGTAGGCCAGGTAGTTCTTCATGAAAGACATCAAGGTATTCCTGAATCAAGACAATTTCTTCTGAAGATTGGCTTATTTGCTCTTCTCCTTGATATGAGCTAAGAAAGGTAGATAGTTTTCGATCCGTAACATCTTAGAGTTTGACAGAGAGAATACTATGGGTGTCTTTTGTTTACCAAAGATTTGAAAAGTGACCCCATATGGAGAACATAAGGTGATCTTCTTTCGGTAATAATCAATTGAGGCATGATAGGCAGATAACCAATCCATACCTAGAATGACATCGTAGCCGGTCATTTCTAGGATTATCAGGTCTATGACTATTTCTTGGACAGCGAGTCTTATGGTGCAAGATTTATATACTTTATCAGTTTCTACATCATCCCCTAAAGGAGTGGCTATAGATAGTCTGAAGTTTAGGGGTTCCGATGCAAGCTTTAGGGTTTCAGCAAATGAAGAAGAGATGAAAGAATGAGTGGAACTAGAATCAAACAAAACTTTTGCCGCATGAAGTTGAACCCGGCCAAGTGCGCCTTCGGCATGACGTCGAGAAAATTTCTGGGTTACTTGGTCACCCGACGGGGGATCGAGGCCAACCCAGAGCAGATCCGAGCTTTAGAGGAGATGTCGTCGACCAAGTCACGAAAGGAAGTCCAGAAGCTGACCGGACGGATCAACGCCTTCAACCGCTTCATATCCAAGTCCTCGAACCGGTGTCGGCCCCTGTTCGAAAGGCTAAGCAAGCTTGCACCTTTCGACTGGGACCAACGCTGTGAAGAAGCATTTCAGGAGCTGAAGACGTACCTTGGCCAACCCCTTATCTTGACAACCCCCCAGCCAGGTGCAACGCTGGGGGTGTATCTTTCGGTATCGGAGACAGCAATCAGTGCTGTACTGATATGCGAACGTGAAGGAGTGGAGAGGCTTGTCTACTACGTCAGCCGCATCATGACATCAGCTGAAACTAGGTATGCGCGGATCGAGAAAGTGGCCCTAGCATTAGTGTATGTGTCAAGGAGACTTCGTCCATACTTTGTCACCCACCCCATCGAGGTCATCACCGAGCACCCCTTGAAGGAAGTACTGAACAACTCAACTCGGGCAGGTCGGCTAAGCAAGTGGGCTGCAGAACTACAAGAGTTCGGCCCTCGGTACGTATCTCGGAAAGCAATCAAGGGCCAGGCACTTGCAGACTTCCTTAGTGATTTCCCAGCGGAAGACACTGCACTGGTGCCAGAGATGTTAGAAGACCTATCGGTAGCTACCGGTCGACCCGTGGGAGTCGATGCGGCAATAGGACAGGAGAAGAACGAGAAAGAAGGCTGGAGATTGTTTGTGGATGGCTCGTCATGCGCGATCAGGAGTGGTGTGGGGGTAGTCCTAGTAACCCCCGACCACACGAAGCTCGAAAAATCAGTGCGACTACTATTCCCGACGACGAACAACGAAGCTGAGTACGAGGCGATGCTGGCAGGATTGGAGATGGCAGCAGCGCTGGGGGTGACCAGCTTACAGGTCTACGGCGACTCCCAATTGGTGATCAATCAAATTACCGGTAGATACAAAGCCCGCGATGCAAGAATGCAAGCTTACCTTAAGCTAGCCCGGGAGTTGATTGCCAAGTTCGAGAGCATAAACTTCCACCAGTTCCCAAGAGCGGAGAACAAGCAAGCGGATGCCCTTGCTAATCTAGCATTGGTACTCGGAGAAGACAAAGAAAAAAGGGTCTTCATCGAGATGTAAGCTGACCCCCGAACAACCGGTCGCGCAGAAGATAGTCACCTGGCGGGGAGGACGCAAGCCATTGAAGCAGCCTATACTATTGCGGCCGGTGCTGATTGGGTAGCCAACATGAAGAAGTACCTACTTGATGGAATACTACCGGAGGACGTCGATGATGCCCGGAGAACCAGAGCGCATGCACCAAGATACACCCTCATCGATGACGAGCTATGCAAGTGTTCATTCGGCGGACCGTACCTCAAATGCCTCACGAAGGAGCAAGCAGCAGAAATCATGAGGGAGATACATGAAGGAGGATGCGGGAATCACTCCGGAGGAAGGTCCCTGGCACGGAAGATAAAGCTGCAGGGCTACTACTGGCCCACCATGGAAGCAGATGCGGGGGGGTATATGAAGAGGTGCCCGCAATGTCAAAAATATGCTCCCTCCATACACCAACCGGCAGAAGAGTTGCACCCAATATCCAGCCCATGGCCCTTCCAACAGTGGGGGTTGGATATTTTGGGCCCCTTCCCGACGTCGCCCAACCGAAGGAAGTTTCTCCTCGTCGCCACCGACTACTTCACCAAATGGGTGGAGGCAATTCCTCTGCTGAAGACTGGAGAAGTTCAAGTAGGAAAGTTCTTATGGAGCAGCATCATCTGTCGATTCGGACTGCCGTGGGCTTTTATTGTAGACAACGGGCGACAATTCGATGCGGAGTCAATTAAGAAGTTTTGCGCCAGTAATAATATCAAACTGTTCTTCTCTACACCGCGGTACCCTCAGAGCAACGGGCAAGCAGAGTCGACGAATCACGCCATTCTGGACATACTAAAGAAGAAGTTGGAGCAGAATAAGGGTTTATGGGAAGAGGCTTTACCCGGAGTTCTATGGGCCTACCGGACGATACCGAAGCGACCGATGGGAGAGTTCCCGTTCAGCCTTACCTACGGCTCCGAAGCAGTCATGCCAACGAAAACACTGGTCCCAACACGGCGAACAGTTGTAGCTGCCGACCCGGAGCTGAATGACAAACTTCTGCTTGATGGCTTAGACCTGCTGGAAGAGAAGAGGGAGAGAGCGAGAGCGCGCCTAGCCAATTATCATCAGGCCATTAAGAGGGCGTATGACCGTAAAGTTAGAAGGCGGATATTCAAACAAGGGGACCTGGTCATGCGGAAGGTCTTCGACAATACCAAGGAGCTGGGAAGTGGCAAGCTGGGAGCTACCTGGGAAGGACCATACATCATCGATGGTATGGGAAAGAATGGAGCCTACCTTTTGAAGACTCAAGACGGTGACGCACTAGCAAGGCCGTGGAATGCAACCAATATTCGCAAGTTCTACCAGGATAGCTAAATGGGAGAGACGCTTGTAATCGTTTTGTAACTCCGGATCTATTCAATAAAGATGCGTTTGCTCAGTATTCTTGTTCATGCGTGAGGATAACAGTTAACTAACGCAACTTAAATCAAGTGGTACATAACACTCCGAGCGAGTTCTACCACTTGGCCGACCGGTCGACAGGTCCCTGCGAAGGGCGTGACCGGCCGGTGAACACCTAGGAAGATCGGTCGACAGACCTCGCTGGGATACGACCAGTCGACCAACTTAAACCAAGTGATACATAACACTCCGAGCGAGTTCTACCACATGGCCGACCGGTCGACAGGTCCCTGTGAAGGGCGTGACCGGCCGATGAACACCTAGAAAGATCGGTCGACAGACCCCGCAGGGGTACGACCAGTCGACCAACCTAAACCAAGTGGTACATAACACTCCGAGCGAGTTCTACCACTTGGCCGACCGGTCGACAGGTCCCTGCGAAGGGCGTGACCGGCCGGTAAACACCTAGGAAGATCGGTCGACAAACCCCGCTGGGGTACGACCAGTCGACCAACCTAAACCAAGTGGTACATAATACTCTGAGCGAGTTCTACCACTTGGCCGACCAGTCGATAGGTCCCTGGGAAGGGCGTGACCGGCCGGTGAACACCTGGGAAGATCGGTCGACAGATCCCGCCGGGGTACGACCGGTCGACCAACCTAAACCAAGTGGTACATAACACTCCGAGCGAGTTCTACCACTTGGCCGACCGATCGATAGGTCCCTGCAAAGGGCGTGACCGACCGGTGAACACTTGGGAAGACCGGTCGACAGACCTCGTGGGGGTACGACCGATCGGCCAACATAGGCAAGGTAGGGTATATCACCCCCCGCTAATATGAGGGCCAAATTTTAGTCGCACGTCGTCGACATGTAATTAAAGTACAAAGGTCAAATTTTGATTGCATGTCGCTGACGTATAGTTAAAACATGAAGGCCAAATTTTAATGACACGTCGTCGACATGTACTTAAGATACAAGGTCGATAAGAGAAGGATTGCAACCATAGCATTCAAATAGATCACATTAAAGGTTCCAATACAAGCGAGAATGCGGTTTTATTACATCACAAGACAGCAAGCGGGAGGGATCAGTCGTCTGCGCGAGCTTTCCACTGCCCCGGCGGAAGCTTACTGCGTAACCTTGCAACCTTCTTGCGCCATCCTTTCGCTTGCTCTTCGAGAGCCGTCTGGTACTCTCGGTTGAGGGTCTCGTACTGCCGAGCAAGAGTGGCCCTCTCCGACTCAGCTGCCTGGTCAAGGGAAGACTTCAGCACTGCTAGCTCGGCCTCGTGAGCTACCTTCAAAGCCTCGGCATCTGTTCACTGCCTCCTGATCATAGAAGCTTGGTGCCTGAACCAACCCTCCATCATGTCAATCTCTGACTGAGCAGCCTCCAGTGCTTCTTGAAGCTCGAAAGGGTCAGTAACATTTGCCTGCGCGAGTTCAAGCTGGGCCTTGACTGCAGCTAACTCCTCCGCATGAACCCTTCGAGCTTTCACTAGCTGGGCGCGAGTCTCTATCAAGTCCTGCTGAGCAGTCCTCAGGGAGGCCTCGAGCTGAGCCATCCTTCTAGCACCCCCCTCGGCAACTCGGCCAGCCATTGTAGTGACGCGGCCGCTCATCTGACAAAAGTGGAAACGATATGTACCAAAGCGTTAGGAGAAGGAGTTACAACTGCAATCAAGTCTTCAACGACTCGAGGACTTACCTCGTGAAGGTCGTTGAGCTGGCTCCGCCAGTTAGAACCATCCACCCCCGTATCCTCTTCCTCCACCTGATGAGCAGAGAGCCCACTGGAGCGGTGGCGGGAGGTAGCTTCGGTAGCTCCGAGGGGAGAACCGGGAGGTGGCCTGACGATGCCCCCTGAAGCAGAGGAGGAAGGCGAAGCCATGAAGCGCTGAACGTTCAAGTGTTCGAAGGGCGCAGTAGTAGGTGGAGCAGTGTGAGTACGGGGTAAAACTCGCCCACGCGACCCCGCAGAGCCGGATGGCACGGCTTGCTTACCCCTCCCGTAGGAAAGAGAGGGACTGTAGTCAGGAAACTTCTCAGACTCCTCTACCTCCACGTAGTGTCGACCAATTAACGGCACGTCTTCTGTCCAGTCATCGGAAAGGGAACACAGATCTTGGAAAGCAGCTCGTCTCGTGACATGAATGGAGGGAGAGCGATCTTCATCGTCGTCGCTAGAAGACTCGCTCAGAAATACACGCCCCTTTGCTTTCCCCACGGGCGCTGCTACGTTATGAGCAGCAGCTGGTTGTCTGCCGTCACCTGCAGCTGCAGTCGACCTGACGCGATGCCTGAAGATCACGCAAAGCTTAGATGATGCCATATTGGGGTTGAAACATCTAACGGAGCTAATGTACCTGTCAGGAAGCTCCAAAGAGTAAGCAGAGGGCTCTTCTTCTCTACTGGTCGTCGCCGGCTGCTTACCCTTCTTGGGCGTGCTGCAAGACCTAACAACCGAGAGCTTTGGGAACAACTGCCGCCAGTCGTCGTCGTTGTGAGTTACCCTCCTGATCAGGCTGTCCAAGTCCTTTTCAATACCCTCAGGACACTGGAGCTGCCTTGAGGGGTAGAAGTCTTCGATAGTAGCAGCGAGATGGGAGGCTGGACCGGGAACTTTGAAACGGCCCCTCCAGGGTCCTCCAACCACTATCGAGCACTCCTTCCACCCCCTCACAGAGTCGGATAAGCCCCCAATGGGAGGGCGACTGCCTGCACGCGACTGCAAGCTGAAGTAGGAGTACACACTGCAAGGCGTCATCTTGTAGTCTTTAACAAAGTATTGTTTCAAGAGATATGCAACACAGAGCTGCTGCCCCGCCAGTTCTTCTATTGTCTCGATGCAGCGGAGTATCCTCCAGCCGTTGCCAGCTATCTGGCCTGGAGATACCTTCATATACTCCAATAGGCGACCTAAGAAGCTTGCAAGAGAAAGCCTCAAGCCGCAACGCAACTGCCCAAGGGTGATGACAGTGTGGTCGTCGTCGTCAGGGTCCAAGGGACTGGTAGCGAAAGAGAGGGAGATGGCATCAGGGATACTGTAAGCTACCCGGACGTCCTCCAACAACGGGAACTTCTTCGGCACAGTGAACCAGGTGAAAGACATCTGCGGTGCTGGCTCTCGGCATGTATCCAAATGAAGCTCCTTCTAACATGCGACCCCTTGACGTGTATCCAAAGGGAACTACCTCCAACACGCAACTCCTCTGCGTGTATCTAAAGCTAACCTCAGTGTAGCTACCACCTCGTGCAGCGATTCGTCAACCCGAAAGAGCCTTCAGCCACAGAAGAGAAATCTGAAGCAGAGGAAGAAAATGAACCCTCGGGGTCCTATTTATAGAAAAAAATCTGAGCTGTGGGAGTTGGTTTGGATTTCGAGGAAGGAGAAGGCGAGGTGGCGACGCCTGGTGACGCCGTGTGGTAAAAAATCGGGAAAAGCCCAGACAGCTATTAGGAGTTCCAACAGCACCGAAATGAGATTGGCATGCAAATCGAAGCAAAGTGATCCTGACCGGGTGGGACTGAAGACCGTCCGATCAGGAGGGGGTATTGTGTGTACCTTCGGTCGACCGCGCAACAGAGAGAAAGGGGGGGATGGCTCAAACCCCCCCTCCCTTCTTCGGTCGGCCACGCAACAGGGAGAAGGGGGGATGGCTCAACCCCCCCTCCCCTCTTCGATCGGTCGCGCAACAGGGAGAAGGGGGGGTGGCCCAAGCCCCCCCCCCCCCTCCTCTTCGGTCGACCGCGCAACAGGGAGAAGGGGGGGTGGCCCAAGCCCCCCCTCCTCTTCGGTCGGCCGCGCAACAGGGAGAAGGGGGGATGGCCCAAGCCCCCCCCTCCTCTTCGGTCGGCCGTGCAACAGGGAGAAGGGGGGGTGGCCCAAGCCCCCCCTCCTCTTCGGTTGGCCGCGCAACAGGGAGAAGGGGGGATAGCCCAAGCCCCCCCTCCTCTTCGGTCGGCCACGCAACAGGGAGAAGGGGGGTGGCCCAAGCCCCCCCTCCTCTTCGGTCAGCCGCGCAACAGGGAGAAGGGGGGGATGGCCCAAGCCCCCCCTCCTCTTCGGTCGGCCGCGCAATAGGGAGAAAAGGGGGGGATGGCTCAACCCCCCCCCCCCCCCCCCCCCCCCCTCCCTCGGTCGGTTGTGGAACAAGCCGAGGAGCGATGCGGCAGCCGAACCCGGAGATCTCAGAGGCTACGGAGTGCTGACTACGCTCCGAGATTTCCGGCCAAAGTGACCGGGTGTCGACCGCGCGCCACGTCCTTACTACCGTGGCGGTTGAGCTCATTGCGGGGACACGTCGTCTACCCGTTCCGTGCGAAGCGCCCCAACCGTCATCCCACCACTATAAAAGGGGACCTACCCCTTCAGCAAGAGGAGGAGGAATTCTGGAGGAGACGCTGTCAGTTTCGTCCCTGAATTTGCAGAGCTGCGGAGGTCGGTCAGTACCTTAGTTGAAGTTACCGCCGTCGATCGGTAGATAGTTGCTGTCTGCAGAGGTCGGTAGTTAGTGGCTGTCTGCAGAGGTCGGTAGCTTGAGTGAAACCGCAGAGGTCGGTAATCTTGGGTGACCGGTCCTCAGGGTGTAATTGGGGTTAAGGTGAGATATTGTAACCGTTGCAATTGTTTTAGTGCATTCTCGCCCCACCCGTGGTTTTTTCCCCTTCGACGTTGAGAAGGGGTTTTTCCACGTAATTCCCGGTCTTTGTCATTCTAGTGGCTTGTTAGATTGTGCTTGCCATCCGAATCGCCCGGTTCAAGTAAAAACCCCCCACAGATGGCCTCAATCCTTTTTCAAAATTCTTGGCCTTCGATGTTTCGTCAGAAACTAAGAGAGGAGCGAAACGAGATAGCTCAGCAAATTTTGCTTCATACTGACTCACCGTCATTCCCTTCTAAAGTAGTTGGAGAAATTCTTCCATCTTCGCATCTCGAGTAGCCTCAGGAAAATCTTTCTCGAAAAATAATTCTTCGAATCTTTCCCAAGTCATGCTAGCTTCATCATGGGGGTTCTCTTTGTCATATCCCACCAGTAGTCGGCTTCTCCTTCTAGATGATAGGAAACGAGAGCCGCCCCGACTACCTTCTTCTACTCAAGAGGTGTCCATAATTTTTTTCAGGGTATTGTATTAAAGGTAAAGAGAAAAGTTTTATTCACCTGACCACTAACAATTCAACTCCCTAGAGGAGGGGAATAATAATATGGAGGGAAGACATTATCATTTTCGATTTTCATTTCTCTACTAGGGTAATTACTGTTGCTGAGATGGCATTATCGATTCTTGTAAGAGAGAGAGAGAGAGAGAGAGAGAGAGAGAGAGAGAGAGAGAGAGAAACCATTACATCACCACAAGCTCAGAATAGATACCTATATATATTAGCAACTATATCATATGCACAATACCTAAATAGGGGTGACAATCCTTGACCCGACCCGCGAACCCGACCCGAAGTTAGCGGGTTTGGGTTTGGCCTAAACGGGTTCGGGTCATAAACGGGTCGACCCGATTGACCCATTTATTTAATGGGTTGGGTTCTGGTTCGTACTTATAACCCGATTGACCTGACTTGACCCGTTTAACAAATGGGTCGTGTCAACCCGACCTGACCCAACCCGAACCAACTTGAGCCAACCCGAACCAACCCGGCCCAATCCGACTTGTCTTGACCCAACCCAACAGGTTTACATGGGTTCTGTTGACCCAACCTGAGCCAACCCGACCCGACCAGTTTAGTAAACGGGTTAAACGGGTCGGGTCGAGTCAACCCGTTTATTAGACGGGTCGGGTTTGGGTTTAAGTTTTTGAACCGTTTATTAAATGGGTCGGGTTCGGGTTAGGTGTTTTATCCTTATAATGTCCCAACCCGACTGGACCCATTGCCTAATGAAAATAAGAGAAGAAAACAAATTGGACAATCAAAAGGCACCATAATTACAGTAAGATACAGTTATATATACTGAGTAATCAATTATTGGCATTGCCTAATGAAAATAAATTTCTCATTTAACAAAAAGGGAATGATCGTACCCTCCAATAATTAGAATTTATACAATGAATGATCTTTCAATTAGTAAAGTTTTCAAGCGCATCTGAGAATTAAAGAACAGCTTATAGGGCAAAAAGAGAAACAGAGTGGGAGAGAAGAGAGGGTAGTGGGGAAATGGGGTGGGTTAAGAGGTATTTAGAGAAAGGGGGTAAGATCTGGGTTGTTGGATTCCATGATGAGGTGGAGCTTTTGATGGTTGTGATTTGAAGGGGTAGGGCTAATGTGTGAATGGAACCCAATGCATCCTTCCTCGAAGCTTCACCTTTTTCTCACATGATGTTTGATTTAGTTTAGTTTAGGGTTTTTTTTTTTTTTTAACCTATAAGCAATGAAATGATTATACCCCAATTTCTAAAATTTCCAGAAATAGAATTGCTTAGATTGTGCCAAACTAGTGTAATAATAAGTGTGTGGTGGTACTTATAAAAATTTTTTCCTAAGTCGTGACATACGTACCTTGGTATTCACTCATGGACAACTATATGTGGCACTCTCATGGTACACAAATTTTAACGTCGTCAGTGTCCTGTTACTGAAAGATAGTCCAAGCAGTACGATAAATATTGTCTACCCATAGGTCCTACTCTAAATTTAGGTTATGAATCGACTCACACGTAAATTCCTTAAGGTTATTCTTTGTGTTATAATTAGGGCTGGCAATTTCGGACCCGACACGGCAGACCCGACACGACCCAACACGAAGTTAGCGGGTCTGGGTCAGGGCTAAACGGGTTCGGGTCGTAAACGGGTCGACACGATAGACCCGTTTAATAAACGGGTCGGGTCCGGGTTTAGGGTCTGGACACGATAGACTCGGGAAGACCCGTTTAGCATTCAACGGGTCGTGTCGGGTCGGGTCTACCCGCAATTTGATATATAATATATAATACCAGCGGGTCTTTCGGGTCAAGTCGGATTGGGTCGGATCGGGTCAACTGAGTAGACCTGGGTGGTAAACGGGTCTTACCGGGTCTTATCGGGTCTACCCGTTTATTAGCGGGTCGGGTACGGGTTTAGGATCTAGACACGATTAGTTAAATGGGTCGGGTCAGGGTCCAGAGGTTTTGGACACGACACGACACCCAACACGACACGAACCCGACACTACCCGGCCCATTGCCACCCCTAGTTATAATGTCCGATAAGTAAATTATATGCATCAATACATTGTAAGAGTGCCTCCTCTACCATGACACTGGCCGAGTGGAATGCTTGAGGACCTGCTGCTTGTGTGACTACACAGCCCACACGTAAGTAAATCTATCAATCATTTCTTTAGTTTTATGTGTGTATTATACGAACTGTGTTTTAAACTGTTGTTTGTTTTCAACAGATACTGGTCAACGATGAGGACTCGACCCCTCTTAAGGGTTGGCTTTGTCCGATGGACAAGGCCATAGTTGACGCTCTAGCCTACGATGCCTGTTAGTGATTTTAGGTGATATTATCCATAAGGGATGCAGTTCATAAGTGGACTGCATCTCGCTTCCCGTATATCATATTCATTAAAAATTATCTGTTGTTATTTTATGGTATTAGAACGTATTGACGATTTATTAAATAATATTGGTAATGGTGTCTGTGTTGCTCTATTTTATATCTTGGTGAAATGTTTGTTTTAATAAATAAAAATGCTTAATTATGTGCTCTCTATGTTGAACACGCTTAATCCATGGTTTTAATAATAGTTTCAACTCTCTCTCTCTCTCTCTCTCTCTCTCTCTCTCTCTCTCTCTCTCTCTCTCTCTCTCTCTCTCTCTCTCTCTCTCTCTCTCTCTCTCTCTCTCTCTCTCTCTCTCTCTCTCTCTCTCTCTCTCTCAATATTTTTAATTAAGCAGGCTAAGCACAATGTCCATAAATAGAAAACGTGACGCAAAAAACCTAGTCGCCACAATCCATGAGGCCAAACTGTGTGGCCTAAAAAAAACGGACGGAACCACAAAGGCCCTACAGAGACACAGGAATGGCTCAACCGTGTAGACAGTCCTTGCGGCCATGGGATGTACTAATATCAAGAAATTGTTCCTATTCAACATCGTCATGGTGGGCGATGCGAAGAAGTGAATGGAAACAGTCATTAAAGAACAAAAAAGAATTAGATGCTAATTAGTCAAAGTTTTAATGCGTATTTTATAAGCGGTTGATAGCATTCGGAATCTTTTAGTCGAATTCAATTTGAATACTAGTTTCTATTTGTAAACTGTGGTTTTGTGAGATTTTAATTTTCTTAAATACTGATTTATCTCTTGAACTATATTAATGAGGTTGTAGCAATACATTTACTTAGCGTTTTTATTTTAGTTGTTCTAGAACATTTCATGAATATCATAATAACACAAATATCGTGAAAGTTTCGGATTGGCAATATTTGACAGATGCTATGATGACATGCCTCTCCAAGAGCTGCAAGCAACACAGGAGCATCATACCATCCAAAACCTTAGTGATACGCTCCGAACCGTTATGCTGTTGTCGATGTTGTGACTTGATGAACCGGTGATGATGTTGCACTGAATTCAATTGCTTGCTTTAAAGATACAGAGATTGTAAGATTCTTCCCTCCGTCCGATACGCTATCTACAGTTGCGACCATTCCATCCAATTTATATTAAGCTAAGTGTTTGAAAATTATATTACTTGGATAAAACTGATCCCAATCATAAATTTTTATAGATTTTTTTGTTGTGGTTCTATATCAAATCCTCACTTTCTTTTATCTTAGAAAGTAGAGATTTTATTTCCATACCAATTAATAATACTGATATCGGCTGTGTGTGCATTGGGTGGATTAGGTTGGGTACCCGGGAGGGGGGGGGGGGGGGCGCCAAAGGTGCCCGCTTCGTGCCAATTAGCACTGGCATGCACTAGTGCTTCACAAATTGAACAATTAAATTACAGATCCAGAAGAGTCTCTAGTAACCTATACAACTCGACCTCAGGTCCCCAATGGGGTGGAGCATTTTTCCCTCTCCTCCCTCTCATCAGAACTCCGGCCTCAGCGCCCCCAAAACATAGCCCCTGGCCGTCGCCGAGCAAAGCAGAGCTACCACTGAGATGTAGAAGCTAGCCACCCAGCTGACCCAGAAAGCACCCACCGATATCCATCCTTCCCCGCCGCCGCCACCACCCTCCTCCTCCCCGGCATTCCGGGATTCACCGGCGCAACCCTCGCCGGAGTGTTCCACACATAGCCCCGGGTTCCCCGCAAACGCACCCGGGAACCTCTCCCTCTTCGGCACCGGGCCCGACAGGCAGTTGTAGGATAGGTCCAGGGCCTCCAGACCCCTCATCCCGGAGATGTTCGCCGGCACCTCGCCGGACAGCGCATTGTGCGAGAGGTCCAGCCACCGCAGCTGCCGCATCCTCTCCAGCCTCGCCGGGATCCGGCCGCCCAAATAATTGTAGGACAGGTTTAGGTACTCCAATCCCGTCAGCCCGATCAGCCCATCTGGGATCTCCCCGCGGAGAGTGTTGCCCGACAAATCGATCCCCACCACCGACCGGAGATCGTACCCGAACTCCAGCTGCCGGCTGCCGGAGATATCGACCGACACCCGGATGCGTACCTCGCCGGAGAATTCACCATCGTAGGGCTCCGGAGGGCCGCCGCTGAACTCCGAGCTGATGTTGAAGTCTCCGTCCGGGATGAACCCGGTGAAGCGGTTGCCGGAGAGATCCAGCGACCGGAGGGACGGGAACGAGAATATCCAGTCAGGGAGGTCGCCGGAGAACCCGTTGCCGGCGAGGGAGAGGAGACGAAGGTTCTGCCACTTGAGGATCGCGCCGTTGAGCTCCCCGTTGAGGTCGTTTGAGCCGAGGTTGACGACCTCCAGCGACTTGCATGCGGCGAGAGGGAATGGGATCTCGCCGGAGATCCGGTTCCCGGAGACGTCCAGGATCCGGAGGCTGTCCAGGGCGTCGAGCTCCGGTCGGAGAGCGCCGGAGAGGTTGTTGTGGTCGAGCTTAAGCTGCCAGAGCTGGAAGCATCCGGCTAGGCTGATGGGGATCGGGCCGGAGAGCGAGTTGTAGGAGAGGTCGAGCGCCTGGAGGTAGGTCAGGTTCCCGATCACCGCCGGGATATCTCCGGTGAGCTGATTGCGCGAGAGGAACAGCCCCTGCAAGCTCCTCAGCTCCGTGATCTCCTCCGGGATCTCGCCAGAGAGCTGGTTTCCCGAGAGATTGAGCATCAGCAACCCCGATCTCTCCGATTCCTCGACGATCCTGCTCGGTATCGATCCCGAAAGACCGTTGGAACTCAGATCCAGAACCAGGAGCCTATTCGAGAAGATGAGCCTTGGGGAGATCCTGTACTGCAGGCCGTTGGAGGACAGATTCAACTCCGTCAAAGCCCGCAGATATGAAATGCAGGTCGGGATCCCCCCTACAATGGAGTTGTTCGCGAGATCGAGGACGGAGAGGGATCGCGACGAAGCAGAAAAACAGGGGAGAGTCCCGGAGAGCTGGTTGGAGGCGAGGCTGAGAAATTCTAGCGGCTGATCAAAATCCCTCAGGGTTCCGGCCAAGAAATTGCCGGAGAGATCGAGATACCGCAGAGATCGGAGGTGAAAGAGGCCATCCGGTATCTCCCCTTCGAAGGAATCGGACCTAAAATCGAGCCTCCTGAGCTTCGACGAGATGTTCCCTATCCACTCCGGTAACGGACCTCCGACGCCGGCGTTCTCTGCGAGCACGAGCTCCTCGAGGCACCGGAGCCTCGCCAGCTGCGGAGGAAGCGGGCCTCGGAGTTCGTTCCTCGCGAGATCCAGGGCCCTAAGGGCTCGGAGCCGCCCGAAGCAGCGGGGGACGGCGCCGGAGAAGCCGTTGCTGGAGAGGGCTAGGGTTTCGAGCAGGGAGAGCTTGCAGAGCGCCGGGAGGGCGTCGGGGCCGGAGAGATCCAGGCCGCCGAGGTCCACTCCGACGACGCGGCCGGTCCGGTTCTCGCAGGCGATGCCCGTCCAGCTGCCGCATCCCGACCCGTTCCAGCTGGCTAAGCTCCCCCTTGGATCGTAGAGGCGCGACCGGAGCTGGAGGAGCGCCTCCCTGTCCCCCGGGTGGAGAACGGGTTCAGAGGAGACCACGGCCGCTGCCGCCGCCGCCGCCGCCGAGCAGAGGAGCAGCAGGGCAAGCGGAATCCGCAGCGAGGTATGGTTGATTCTAGGTTTTACCTTCGTTGGAGGGGAGCTGATGCTTCTGCCTTCCAGTGCTTCCATGGCGTTAGGGCTAGGGTTAGGGTTTTGCAGAGTCGGAGCTTCGGGCAAAACCCTTATGGCCGACATTCCACCTTCGGGTGAGTGGAGCTTCGCTCCTCCCCCAAAAAAGGGCGGGTTTTTGAAAGAACGGACAAGGGATAACGAAGTCGATGAATTATGACCTTTATTGGTGGGGGGAACAAATGGCTTTTTCTTTTTTATTGACCTTTATGGCCTTCATTGGTGGGCTCGAATTTTTTTTTTTTTTGTGGAAGGAGCTCTTGGCCTTGGTTTAGATGTTCATGGCATAGTACATAGGGCTTCCCTGCCAAGATTGAAACAAAGCATTACAAATCCTATATCTTGCAAGATTATGTGCGACAGAGTGGGAACTTCTTGAATATAATTGTGAATGGTAGTTGACGCTAGGTGCCTCAATATGAATCTGCAATTCAGAATGATGGGAGTCAGCGTTGGGGTGATCGCTGAACAAACCTCGGTGTTCGCTTTTGTAGAACAGCCAGTTGTAGCTGAAGTTGCGGTATGAGGATTAACCAAAAATAGTGTTATTAGTTTCACACCAATGGTATTCGAATCCCAACTATGTGATCGGCTAATAGAGAGCGTGTGATCAAGGTATTGAGTAGCTGGAGAAGAAGCAATATGTTTGTCTATCTTTACACATCTTGTCTGCTCTTGTAAATTCTAGTCCTCGGTAGTATTGGCCTTAGCTGGCCAGGGTCCTAAACTACAAAGCGAGTGACCTACCAGTGAAATACTTAGATCTCCCTCCAGAGGACAATAAATTATCCTGGGAAGAATGGCAACCTTTAATCCAGAAGATTGATAGGAGATTATCAGATGAAAGGAAGAATTTGTATCCATTGGAGGCCATCTAGTTCTTATCAACATAGTTCTCTCTTCAGGACCAAATCTTCAGGATTTGGGAACTTCTGGTTCAAGTGAGTGGCATAGGACTCCATAACCCCAATGTGGGTAAAGTATAACCCTAAAGATAGGGTTGAGCATTTTTCTAGTATTGAAATATGCTCTCCGTTTTTAGATGTGATGCAGAGGTATTCTAGATTGCCTTCATTTGTAGTTTCTAAATGATATCCATTTGCTCGGATGTCTTTGAAACTCAGTAAATTTCTTCTGGAATTTTCTGAGTATAGAGCATCCTTAATTAGCAAATGAGTACCATTAGGTAAAAGTATATGGGCTCTTCCGGACCCTGTAACTATATCAGTAGGGCCAGCCACTGTAGTAACCATACGTGAATTATATTCAAGATTTGTAAAGAATTTTCTGTGTTTCAGTATGGTATGAGTTGTTGCACTATCTATCAGGCAAATCTCTTTGCAGTTGGTCATCGTTCCTAAATGATAAGTTATGAGTCAATGAATACCAGAGAAGAAGTATCAATGATAAAACACAATTTCTAACTATAATCACCAGAACGATAATATAAATATCCAACAGAATATAAAAATTAATCAGCAATGTCTGACAGAATAAAAACTACTAATCAATGTCTAACAGGAGATAAAAATTACTTAGCAATGTTTGACAGGAAAATAAAGACTACTTAGCAATGTCTGACGGAATAAATAAAAGGAGAACTAAAGTCTTCAGAGATCCCAAGATTCAGGGATTTAATGTGCCATCGTCTAACTCATCAAAGTAGTCTGAACTGTCCAGGTACGATGTCTTCAGGGCATCGGTCTGTTTGTGGTAATCTTCAGGCCACTCATTGTTATCTTATGCTTACTGGCACGACAGTTTCTGGACCAATGTCTTCATAGGACCCTAATTATCATCTCTTCCAGGATGATATTGGTGTCCACCTCTTCCAGGGTGGTCTCTACCTCTTCCAGGGTAGTTATTGTGTCCTTCGCTGCCGTGTCTTTCACCTCTCCTTCCTATGCCTCTACCCCTACCTCTATGGATATCATTGATATTTGCTTCTGGCAATGCCAATGATCTAGTGGATCTAGAATTATAATTCTTTAACAGTAGGGTATTATGTTTTTCAGCGATCAGGAGAACTTATATGAGTTATGAGTACTTCTGGTACTTAATTCCCTTGTATTGTTGTTGTAGAATGATATTATTTGGGTAGATAGCGTTTTATCGTTTGCTCTTTGCTGCAGGCAAAGTGATCATCTTCTGGTGATCGTAGTGTTTCTTGAGTGCCTTCCAGAGATCTACAGGATCTACTATGCTCATATATTCATTCTTCAGATCTATCTTGTATGTGGTGCCTAAGGAAGATGAGGGCTTTAGCTTTTTCATCCGGTTTCAATCCATTATTCTCTTCTAGAGCTTTCTCTAAGTTCTTCGCTTGTAGATGTAGCAAACTATCTACTCGCCAATTCAGAAAATTGCTTCCATTGACATTTAATGCATGGAAGTCTAATTTTGTAATGTTTAACATCTGAAGATTTAATGAATATTAACATTAATTACTATGATTATCATCACATTAACATATAAAGGCATGTTGTAGAAATCTCCTATTCGTGAGAGCGCAGCCGCCATCCCCGTTTGCATCCTTCCTCTCTCCCTTTCGTAACACGTTATCAGCACGAGAAGCTCTCCGACCCCGGATCTCATCCGCGGCCCTAACCCGGCAGACCCCATCGACATAGAGAGGAGAGAGATCGGAAAGAGAGAAGAGATCAGAGAGAAGAAAGAGCGAAGCAACCATCAGGCCGGCGAAGGGGGACCGCAAGGTGACGACGACAAAGACTGAAACGTCGAAACATCACTGTGGACGCGGAAAAAAGCGCGGGTCGTCTTTATTGCGAATCACACGAGATTACAATTGTGGCCGGGACCCGGGTGGCTCGGGTGTAGCGAGTCCGGGTTGCGGCGAGTTTTGATCAGGGGATTGTGGGAAAGATCTTCTGGGGGATCCCTTTGATCCGCGTCTCCACGTGGTGTTCGTGCGAGAGCTCTGAAGGGGCTGCCCAAGACAGGGGTTTTACAGGGAGAGGGTTTTGGAGAGGCTAAGGAATGTCCACCGTTGCTTTGTCCCTTCCGTGCTTCGCGCTTTCTCGGCTAGGGGGTTTTCGGCTTTGTTCCTCGGTCTTCGCGTCTTCCTCGTTCCTTGCTTGACCTCGGTGTCCTTGATCGTCGGTTCGCGGCGTCGATCGAGCTTTTGGCGTTGGCTTTGGCTTTGGCTTTTTTTGGCTTTGGCTTTGCTCCGGCGTGGCTCTGGCTTTTGCTTTGCTTCGGCGCTTGCACTTGGACGTAGCTGGGAGAGACTTGCGATGCTTTCGTTCTTCCGGACTTCGCGTCGTATCGGCTAGAACGTGCGGTGCTTTTGCTCGTGGCCGGCGTAGTCACTTGGCTTTGGCACTTGTGTTGCTTTGGCGCGGGCTTTACTGGGGCTTTGCTTTGGCTTCTTGCGTTGGCTTTAGCTTTGGCGTCAACTCGATCTTCTTCTTCGAACGACGTGGGCTACTTCTCCGGTGCTTCGACGGTTTACGTATCGACTGGACTTCTCTTCTTCTCCGGGCTTCTTTGGCGTGATCGGAGTCGAAGAATGGTTTCGAAGATGGTGGGGGTAGCACCGATCTCCGTGCGACGGTTGTGGCGTCGGCTTTTGTTGATGAAGACGATGAGGGTAGCGACGGTCTCCGTGCGACGGTTGTAGCGTCGGCTTTTGTTGATGAAGACGATGGGGTAGCGACTCTTCAGACGATCTGCTCCAGGCTTTCTTCTTCGTGGATGGCGCAGGTGTTAGTCGAAGACGACGGGGTGATGACGCTTCGCTTCTCTCCTCCGGGCTTTGGGGCTTGATCGGGATCGAGGATTTGTTGGAGACGATGGGGTAGTGCCGCTCCTCTTCTTCTCCGGGCTTTTGGGCTTGATCGGAGTCGAAGCCTTGTTAGAGACGACGGGGTAGTGCCGCTCCTCTTCTTCTCCGGGCTTTTGGGCTTAATCGGAGTCGAAGCTTGTTGGAGACAACGGGGTAGTGCCGCTCCTCTTCTTCTCCGGGCTTTTGGGCTTGATCGGAGTCGAAGCTTGTTGGAGACGACGGGGTGGTGCCGCTCCTCTTCTTCTCCGGGCTTTTGGGCTTGATCGGGGTCGAAGCTTGTTAGAGACGACGGGGTAGTGCCGCTCCTCTTCTTCTCCGGGCTTTTGGGCTTGATCGGAGTCGAAGCTTGTTGGAGACGACGGGGTAGTGCCGCTCCTCTTCTTCTCCGGGCTTTTGGGCTTGATCGGAGTCGAAGCTTGTTGGAGACGACGGGGTGGTGCCGCTCCTCTTCTTCTCTGGGCTTTTGGGCTTGATCGGGGTCGAAGCTTGTTGGAGACGACGGGGTAGTGCCGCTCCTCTTCTTCTCCGGGCTTTTGGGCTTGATCGGAGTCGAAGCTTGTTGGAGACGACGGGGTAGTGCCGCTCCTCTTCTTCTCCGGGCTTTTGGGCTTGATCGGAGTCGAAGCTTGTTGGAGACGACGGGGTAGTGCCGCTCCTCTTCTTCTCCGGGCTTTTGGGCTTGATCGGAGTCGAAGCTTGTTGGAGACGACGGGGTAGTGCCGCTCCTCTTCTTCTCCGGCCTTTGCTTCTGGCGTCTTCGGAGTCGAAGGGTTCTTCTTCTCCGAGCTTTCTTCTTCGTGCACGGAGTCGAAGGGATGATCTTCGTGTGCAAGGGTCTTCACATTGATGAGAACTTTCAGTAAGCCGATCCCTCGGGACAGGCTTGACTGTGCCTCGTGAAGCCTTGGGTCGATGAAGAAGCGTCTCCTCTTCTGCAGAGCTCTGGCGTTTCGTCTTCAATTTCCCGACCATTTTTTCCTTCCCCCACCCCCTCTATTTATAGGCAAAGAGGTGGGGAGAGAGATATGGGAACTTTTTAATTTTAAATCCCTTTTGTATCTCTCTCATAATTACCCGGATTTTATTCATCCATTGATGAGGGGAATAACATTTAGTTGTTTTCCTTTTCTGGCGGGTGCAATTATGGCTGGATTTTGCGCACGAAATCGATGGCGATCGGGCGCTTCGTCTTGTGCGTCGGATCGAGGGATCGGCGCAGATCCGCGTGTGTGCAGACGTCATACGCTACCTCCCCCCGCGCATGGCGGTATTTCTTTCCTTTTCTTTCTTTTCTTTCCTTTTCTTTTCTTTCCTTTTCTTTTCTTTCCTTTCTTTTCTTTCCTTTTCTTCCCTTTCCTTGCAGGACCGGCCGGCCCCTCCATGGGGTTCGGGTCCTACTAGGGCCGGCCCCATGTGGCTCGGGTCCTAGTAGGGGCCGGCCCCATGGGGTTCGGACCCTAGTAGGGGCCGGCCCCCCTTGACGCATGGGGTCCGCTCCTCTTTGCTAGGTGCGAGTCGGGTCCGGGTCCGCATCGGTGCGCGCGAGTCGGGTCCGCGTGTCGGGTTTGCATCTGCGTCGGTGCGCGCGAGTCGGGTCCGCGTATCGGGTTTGCATCCGCGTCGGCACACGTAAGTCGGGTTCGGGTTCGACGAAATTCGTGTGTCTACAAATGCCCCCTCAAGGACGAGTGCGTCGTTGAGAGCGTGTCGGGTTTGGACACGTAGGAATCGTAGAGCGCTTGTCCTTGATTCCTTTTGTAGGCGGGGTTGGAGGAGCGCGGCTGAGGTGCGAGTTGCCTTCGCCGCCTCTCTCTTCCTTTTATGGGCGGGGTTGGAGGAGCGCGGCTGAGTACAACAGTAGCGACGGTGGCTGGCTACGGCGCGCGCGAAGGCCAGGGTGCCGTGGCGGCGGTGGCTCGCGGAGGCAGCAGCAGCAGCGGCGGCAGGCGATGGCCGAGCGGCGCACGGGCTGCGGTGCGGGTGCCAGTGGCTCGCGGACCCTTCCTTTTCCTTCTTTTCCTTTCTTTTTTTCTTTCCTTTTCTTTTCTTTTCTTCTTTTTTTTTTTTCCTTTTCTTTTCTTTCTTTCTGCTTCTTCTTCTGGTTCTGGTATGCGGGGGCAACGGCAGCGGCTGCTGGCTGTAGTGCGCACGGAGGCCGGGTAGGGGCACAGCAGCGGCGTTGGCGGTCGGAACGGCGACCGAGCGCAGGGCCAGTGGCGGCCGGGGGCGTGCGCGCGAGGGTGGTGCGCAGGCGGCGGCGAGTCGGGCTCGGGGCCAGCAGCGGGCAGCGTGCGGTGGTGTTCGGAGCCAGCGGCGGCCGGGGCTGTGCGGGTCCGCCGTCGGACGGGCGCAGCGGGGCGGCGGCGGCTGGGCACGGGGCCAACGGCGGGCGGCGCGCCGGCGCGGGCGCGGGCGAGCGACGTGCGGTCGCCGGGCGCGGGTTTCAGCGGTGGGCGGCGCGCAACGGTGGCCTTTGGCGCAGGTTTCAGCGGCGGGCGGCGCGCAGCGGTGGCCTCGGGCGCGGGCGCCGACCCCGGTCGTATAGGAGATGAAGGAGGGAGCGGCTGGGGGCCCCCCCTTCTCTTTGCTGTTGGCTTACCATTGGGGAAAGGGGTGCAGGCCCCGCCCCACTTTGCTCTTCTCCTCTTTTTTTTTTTTTTTTTTTTGTGTCGGGCACTGATTGGGGAGAGGGGACGCGGTGGCAACAATGGCGTCTCCGGCTTGATCGCGCTCCGAGTCAAACGGCCTCCGACTGAATCGGAGAAGGAGGGGGGCTGTGGGTCCCCTTCTCCCATTTTGGCTTGTGACGAGCGGCTCCCTCCCATGCGTGGGTTTGGATCAGACAGGAGGGTGGCTGTATCCTTTTTTCTTTTTTTTTTTGTGGAAAGCTGGAGCTTGGAGACCGTCGTCGGAAGAGTGCTGCCTGGGGTTGCACCAGACTTGCTCCGTCTTTCCGGTGTCGCCTCTTTCGTCGACGGCGGCGGCGATGGTGCGCGTCGCTTGAAGACGAAGGCTTCTGTCGGCTTGGAGACGAAGGCTTCTTCGATGCTTGGAGACCGTCGGCGGAAGAGTGCTGCCTGGGGTTGCACGAGACTTGCTCCGTCTTTCCGGTGTCGCCTCTTTCGTCGACGGCGGCGGCGATGGTGCGCGTTGCTTGAAGACGAAGGCTTCCGTCGGCTTGTAGACGAAGGCTTCTTCGATGCTTGGGGACCGTCGGCGGAAGAGTGCTACCTGGGGTTGCACGAGACTTGCACCGTCTTCCTGGTGTCGCCTCTTTCGTCGACGGCGGCGGCGATGGTGCGCGTCGCTTGAAGACGAAGGCTTCTGTCGGCTTGGAGACGAAGGCTTCTTCGATGCTTGGAGACCGTCGGCGGAAGAGTGCTGCCTGGGGTTGCGCGAGACTCGCTCCGTCTTCTCGGTGTTGCCTTTTTTGTCGACGGCGGCGGCGATGGTGCGCGACGCTTGAAGACGAAGGCTTCCGTCGGCTTGGAGACGAAGGCTTCTTCGATGCTTGGAGACCGTCGACGGAAGAGTGCTGCCTGGGGTTGCACGAGACTTGCTCCGTCTTCCCGGTGTCGCCTCTTTCGTCGACGGCGGCGGCGATGGTGCGCGTCGCTTGAAGACGAAGGCTTCCGTCGGCTTGGAGACGAAGGCTTCTTCGATGCTTGGGGACCGTCGGCGGGAGAGTGCTGCCTGGGGTTGCACGAGACTTGCTCCGTCTTCCCGGTGTCGCCTCTTTCGTCGACGGCGGCGGCGATGGTGCGCGGCGCTTGAAGACGAAGGCTTCCGTCGGCTTGGAGACGAAGGCTTCTTCGATGGCTTGGAGACGAAGGCCCTCCTGGCGGCTTGAAGACGAAGGATTCTTCGACGGCTCGCGAAGACGAAAGCTTCAGTCTTTGCGGCGAAGCATTCTTCGGCGGCTTGGAGCTGAAAGATTCTTCAGCGGAGTGTTATCGTCTTCTTGGTGCGGGAGCATAATGACAACGGCACGGCAAAAAGACGAAGCCGAGTGTGGTGGCAATCGCCTGGCGCGAGGATGAGTCGGAGGCGTTGAAGGCCAGGGAAGGTGGCTCCCTCCCCTTTTTTTTTTTTTTTTTTTTTCGGAATTGACTTTACCTCTCGATCGGTCTTGCACTTTTCATATCCTTGCAAATTCGTCCCCCTGAGTACCTTCCGAAGGCTGGCTAGATTATTGATGAGGTCAACTGTGGGTTTAGAGTTACTAGCGAGGTTGCACCTTTCTGGTAGCAATGTCAGCTTGCAGGACACCGAGATGGGCGTTCTGGAGAGGATGACGAGGCCACGAGCATCAACAAGGAGTAGACTGCTTTGGTTGTCTTTTGCTTGTCGATCTTGACCTTGATGACAGCTCCAGTGGTTCTTTTGGCTTTGTGGAGGTCACGAAGGCTGCGGTTGTTGTTTATGCGTCCGCCATTCTTTGGGTTGCTGCTTTTGACTTCAGTAGCAGTTTCCATCCTTCAGGTTGGCCTGAGTCTTTGCATGAGCCCGGTGGATTTCAAGGCAACGACTCTTTTTCTGCGGAGCAGATGCGCACCTTCTTTGGAGGGTGGCGAGCTTCATTGCTTACGACGGTCTTCGCTGGAAGACGCTTCCTTGGGCTTAGCTGCGACTGAGGGGGAGAGACGTCAAGCATCGCTTCAGAAGCTGGAGAATGCCCGAGCGACCGAGAAGACTTCTGTAGCAAAGTTTGTGAAGCAACGGAAAGCTGGTGACGCGTCGAGAGTTGACTGCTTCCCTACCCCTGGAATTGCAGCGCGTGTAAGCTGTTGGGAGCGAGCCACTTTGGCGCCTTAGGGACTTCGACTTGCCACACTCGTGCGTCGCTTTAGAAGCTAGAGTTTCATTTGGGGAAAGCTCGAGCGACCGAGAAGACGTTTGGAGTAGAGCTTGCGAAGCAGCGTGAAGAGCTGACGAATTGCCGGGAACGGGTGGAGTGATCGAGAAGGCTGCCGGAGGTGATGGTTATGCACTCACTTGCCACTGGACTGGCCTCCTGGGACGACGTTGGTTTTTTTTTTTTTTTTTTTCTGGACTGAACCTTTGTAGGTTGCCTACGTACCCTACTGAGAGGGATCAAGTCGCACGTAGTTCGTTTATTCCTTTTTTTTTTTTTTTTTTTTTTTTTTGGGCAAGGGGGGTAACCTTGCGCTAGGCAAAGTACCTTTTGAGGTACTTGCCGTTGATAGGGCCGAGTGTCAGCCCTTCTGGCGTGGTGAGGAGATAGGCGCCGTTGGAGTAGACTTCCTTGACGGAATGCGGGCCATCCCATTTGGCATCAAACTTCTTCCCTCCTCGATGTGAGAGAATGATGGGGCGTTTGACTGCCAGCACCAGTTCCCCTATCTGGAATGATCGAGGACAAATCTTCTTGTTGAAGGCGCGAGAGAGCCTGGCCTGATAACACTCCAGACGCTGTTGAGCTTCGAGGCGTCTTTCATCCAGTGCTTCCAATTCTGCTAGGCGGAGCTGGGCGTTGTCATCGCTGGTGAGGCCTTCCTGGACCGCTATCCTGAGTGACGGGATCTGGAGCTCGAGCGGAAGAACGGCTTCCACGCCATAGACGAGGGAATACGGCGTTGCTTGTGTCGGCGTGCGGAAGGATGTTCGGTAAGCCCATAGTGCTTCGCCCATGCGTTCATGCCAATCTTTCTTTGTCTTCGAGACGGTTTTCTCCAGCAGCTTGCACAGAGTTTTGTTGAAGGCTTCTGCTAGGCCGTTGGCCGGAGCGTTGTACATTGTCGAACAATTCTGCTTAATGTTGTACAATGCGCAGAACTGGCTGACGGCAGCATTCTTGAACTGCTTCCCGTTATCTGTTACGATGTAGCGGGGGACTCCATAGCGGAAGATGATGTCGTTCTGGATAAAGCTGATGACGGAGTACTTCGTAACTTCCCTCAACGGTATCGCTTCAGCCCACTTGGAGAAGTAGTCCGTTGTCGCCAAGATGTAGAGATGTTGCTTGGATGACTTGGGCAGAGGACCGACGATGTCGAGACCCCATCCGTCGAAGGGCCAAGATGCGATTGTTGGGTGTAAAGGCTCCAGAGGTTGACGGATGTAGTCCCCGTGCATCTGGCAAGCTTGACATCTTCTCGCGTACTCCAAGCTGTCTTTGATCATGGTAGGCCAGTAGTATCCCATCCTTCTGATGCGGAAGTGAAGCTTCGGATCGGACTGGTGCGATCCACAGATTCCAGCGTGTACTTCTTCGAGCGCGGCTTCTGCTTCCTCTTTTGCGAGGCACCTCAGGAGTGTGCCGTCATAGCTCCGTCGGTACAGCTCGCCGTTGAAGTGGTAGAACCTTAGAGATCTTCGACGGATGTCACTTTTGTGCTTTGGATCTTCGGGGAGTTTATCATGAACGAGATACTCCACAAACGGTTGCCTCCAGTCTTGTTCTTTAATCTCGAGGACATGCACCGCGTTGGTTTGAACCGGTATTTCGGGCGGACCCTCTTCTTTGGTGATCACGAATCTCCTGCAGACGGGGACGACGAGCGAACGTTCATCTGGGAACGGGAGTGTAGCCGCCAGATTTGCGAGTGCGTCAGCCTGCTGGTTGAGGTTTCTGGAAACGTGTTGGATGGAAACAGCCTTGAGTTTTTCGAGGAGCTTCACAGCTTGCGCATGCAACGGTACCAGGTCTTCTTTGTTGACTTCGTATGCCCCCAGGACTTGCTGGATCACGAGTTGAGAGTCACCAAAGATCTCTAGTCCTTGAAGCTTCATTTCGTCGGCCAGCTCGAGACCGATGAGTAGGGCTTGATATTCTGCCACGTTGTTGGAACATGATTCCGAGAGCAGGAATGAGAAGGGGAGTATTTCGTTGTCTGGAGTGATGAAGATGACTCCGGCTCCCGCTACGTCTTGCCTAGCTGCACTGTCGAAGAACATTTTCCAGGACGGGGCGACGTCGACGGAGAACACTTCTTCATCTGGGAGATCTTCTGATAACTCCCATTCTGCCGGGAGAGGGTATTCTGCGAGGAAGTCTGCGAGGGCCTGCCCTTTAACCGCTTTCTGTGGCACGAAGGTGATGTCGAATTCAAGTAGCAGCAGGGCCCACTTGGCTAGACGTCCGGAAAGCACTGGTCTCGACATGATGTACTTGAGTGGGTCGGCCTTTGAGACGAGTCTGATGGTGTGAGCGAGCATGTAGTGTCGCAGCTTTTTCGTGGCGAAGATGAGCGCCAAGCAAACCTTCTCGATTGAGGAGTAATTCAGCTCTGCGCCGACGAGAGTGCGACTTAAGTAGTAGCAAGCTGTCTCCACGCCAAGTTCATTGTTCTGGGCCAGGAGTGCCCCCAAGGACTGCTCTTGGGCGACGATGTAGAGGATGAGCGGCCTCCCTTGGACCGGTGCTGATAGGACTGGCGGCTTGAGTAGATATGCTTTGATATTTTGGAGCGCTTCTTGGCATGCTTCATCCCATTTGAACGGCACTCCTTTCTTCATGAGACGACTAAAAGGGTGGCACTTTCCGGCCAGGTTGGCGATGAATCTTCAGATATACGCCAAGTGCCCCTGGAGGCCTCTGAGGTCTCGCACTGTCTTTGGTGCGGGCATATTGACGATAGCATCAATTTTGGATTGATCTATCTCAATGCCACGATGTCGGACGACAAAGCCGAGGAACTTGCCCGAGGAGACTCCGAACGCGCACTTGAGCGGATTCATGCGGAGTTGGTACCTTCGAAGTCGTTTGAAGATTAGCTCGAGATCTTGTAGATGTGCCGATTTCTTCTTGGATTTCACCACGAGGTCGTCGACATAACACTCCACATTTTGATGAAGAATGTCGTCAAAGATTTTCTGCATAGCTCGCTGGTAGGTGGCTCCCGCGTTTTTCAAGCCGAACGGCATTACCTTATAGCAGTAGATTCCTTTCGGTGTGCGGAATGCCATGAGCTCCTCGTCCTTGGGTGCCATCCGAATCTGATTGTAGCCCGATGATCCGTCCATGAAAGTGAGCACCTCGTGCCTGTCGTCGCGTCGACCATTAGCTCCGTGATTGGCAAGGGGAAGTCGTCCTTTGGACATGCATTGTTCAAGTCTCTGAAGTTCACGCACACTCGGATTTGGCCGTTCTTCTTTCTGACTGGGACGACGCTAGAGATCCATGTCGGGTACTTGACCTCTCGAATGAAGCCGGCTTCGATCAACTTGTTGACTTCGCCTTCTATTTGGGGTACCAGTTCTGGTCGGTAGCGTCTTTGCCCTTGCTTGATAGCGCTGGCTCCGTGTTTGACGCTGAGTTGGTGAACTGCGATTTTTGGATCGAGGCCCGGCATCTCCTTGTAGGACCATGCGAAGACGTCTCTGTATTCTTTAAGCAGTTTGACGTATGCGGCTTCTTCCTCAGGAGTCAAGAGCGTGCTGACGAATGTAGGCCGAGGCTCCGTTTCCGTGCCCAAGTTGATTTCCTTCAAGTCATCAACGGTGGACTGCCCCCCTTCTTCGAGGACTGGCGGGGCATCGGGCAACTCGTCGTCCGAAGTAGAAGTGTCACCGTTGTCGGGAGCCGTAATGGAGATATGATTGACGGCAGCCATGGGTGGGTGGGTGGGTGTTGAGACAAAGTCCTCGATTGGCATCCCCAGACGATCGAATGCTGACTTCTTCTTTGATTGTTTGACTGGCTCGAGCCTCTCGAAGACGGATGTGCGTTTTCGATTCGGCCATTCTTTACCACCTCTGGTTTGTTTCCGGAACAAGGCTTGGCCTCGAACCCGCCGTCGTCTTCTCTTGCTGTCCGGATGGCTGAGGTAGGTAGAGCGTGCGTCGGAGATTGTCGATTCTTCGGCTGCTTCATCTGCCATCCTCGCCTCGATGTAGTTCGAGGTGAAGGTCTTCTTCGCTGCGGTTCTGATGACCAACGGAGCTTGACTGGAGCCGATGCCTCGGCGGTTCGAGGGAATTTGCTCTCCGTTTTGAAACAGCCGAGTTTGAGTTCTCGTCATCCCATGTGGAGTTGCTGCTGGTGGAAGAGTGCCCATGGCGCTTTCCTCGTTGTAGCCGGCTCTGAACAGCAACTTGGCAGTATTTTGCCCCCAACTCCCTTCCGGTTTGAATCCGAGTTGCTCGAGGTCTGCTGATTCGACAGGTCTGCTCAGGTTCGGAGCTTGCGTCAGACTAGGTAGTGGCACCGTCATTTCTTGCAGAGTGATGACATTGGCCTGAGATAACGACGGGGCCAGCTTCCTTGTCGGAGTAGAAGGCGATTGCTTAGATTTACGGAGCCACTGCGGCGCGAGACGTAGGACAGGCGCCGTTTGGACTGGCAATGGGGTATGTTGCATTGCTCTTGGCTCGAAGCTGATACGCATCCTTCGCCCAGGTTTCGGCGTTCCTTGGACCTTGAGTCTTGTCTCGTCAGAGGGTGGCGCCGAATTCGCGAGAAGTGGAGTCTTGTCCTGCTTTACTTCTTCAATCTTTTGGGCTCGAGGAGCTTTAGCTGGCAGAACTTCCGTGACTAGGCCCTTTGCTTGGTAGAACTTAGCGTCGACCAGGTGTGCCTCGGCCTCGTTGAATGGCTTGTCATCCGCAACTATGCACCTCTCCACGCCTTCTTCGTAGTACTTGAGGCACTGGTGCCAGGTGGATACCACGATGCCGTTCTCGTGCAGCCATGGTCTTCCCAACAGGAGGCGATATGACGTCTGGCAATCGATGATGTGGAAGAGGACCGTTGTATTCAGCGGGCCGATGGAAAGCTTCAAACGAATGATTCCGACGGTGGACTGTCCGTCCTGGTTGAAGCCTTGAATGACCAATTGACTTGGTGAGAGCTGGTCGTCGGTGATACCGAGTTGCCGCATCGTCTGGATGGGCATGATGTTGACGGCGGAGCCACAGTCCAAAAGGATTCGGTTTACTGGCTTCTCTTTGATGTATCCCGAGACGTAAAGAGGCCGGTTGTGTAATCGCGTCCCTAGTTGCAGGTCCTCATCTGAAAAGGTTATCGTCGCATCACACGAGGCCATAGCTTTGCGCCTTTGATCGTCCTTCCTCTTCCTTTTGTAGCTATCTGGATCGGCCAAGGCCGCCGCCATTGCCAGGCGAGCCTTCTTCGGGAGATGCAAAGCCTCTACGAGAGGCATGTGCAAGATTGCTTCGTCGTGAGAGGCGGTGCCCCTTTCGTTGGAATCGCCTCCCTCGTCTGTGGAGTCGCCTTCTCCAGAAGTTTCGCTTTCGTTCCTTCCTTCCGACGCCTCATGGACTTCAACCATGCAACAAGACACCTTGATGTGTTGGTCCGCTGGGAGGAAGTGATCTGGGAAGAACTCTTGCAAAGTTGTCGGCTCTGGAAGACTCTGCTGAAGGATATCGTCTTGGCTTGCTGGCGGCACTTTGAACGCCTTCCTTCCCGGAGTCTTGCTTTTCTTCTTGTAGGTCTTCCGCTTGGTGAATCCCCTCATCACACGGTCTTGCTTGAGCTTCTTTTCTTGCCATGGCTTTCGCCGCCGCGGTAGCCCATGCTTCTTCATCGGTGGATTCCCCTCCGCTAGGATGATGGTCGACAGCAGCAACTGGTTTCCTCGGAGGTACTTGTTCTTCTGGAGGCTCTACTGACTCGTCTTCCGATCCCCAGCCGGTGGGCTTGATTTCTTCAGTTGAAACCAATGGAGGCTTTGAATAGAGGACGTAATAGTCGAACTTCCCTGAAGGCTGGCCTAGCAGACCGACTTCCGGATCTCCTTGCTCGTATCTTTCCCGAAGAGCGTGTTGGGACATAGCTTGACTGGAATGGACTTGCTCTTCTCGAGGCTCTACTGGCGTGTCTTCCGATTCCCAGCCGGTGGGCTTGATTTCGTCGATTGGAACGGACGGAGGCCTTGAGTAGAGGACGTAATAGTTGAACTTCCCCGAAGGCTGGCCCAGCAGACCGACTTCTGGATCTCCTTGCTCGTATCTTTTCTGGAGAGCGTATTGGGACGTAGCATTGCTTGGAAGAGGTGCTGGCACTTCTTGAGGCTCTACTGGCACGTCTTCCGATTCCCAGCCGGTGGGCTTGATTTCGTTGATTGAAACGGACGGAGGCCTTGAGTAGAGGACGTAATAGTCGAACTTCCCCGAAGGCTGGCCCAGCAGACCGACTTCTGGATCTCCTTGCTCGTATCTTTTCTGGAGAGCGTATTGGGACGTAGCATTGCTTGGAAGAGGTGCTGGCACTTCTTGAGGCTCTACTGGCACGTCTTCCGATTCCCAACCGGTGGGCTTGATTTCGTTGATTGAAACGGACGGAGGCCTTGAGTAGAGGACGTAATAGTCAAACTTCCCCGAAGGTTGGCCCAGCAGACCGACTTCCGGATCTCCTTGATCGTATCTCCTTTGGAGCGCCCGTTGGGATGCAGCATTGCTTGGAAGAGGTGCTGGCGTGAGCGATGATTGCCCCCAGGGCAGCGGTGTTTCCTCCTCGGTGAGCGCAGGAGTATATTGACGTCGCTTCGAGCCTTTCGGTTGGGAAGTTGACTTAGCGATTGGAGCTTGACGGTTGATGCGCAATTTGGGCATGCTTCGCCGAGCAGCGACGAGTACTGGCGAGAAGGAGCCGAAGGTGATGGACGTCATGTTGGCCGTAGCAACCTTCCCGGAGTCGATCTCTATCTTCCCTTGCTTAGCGAGCGCCATGATTCTTTCCTTGAAGACGAAGCATCTTTCGATGGGATGACTCACCATCCGGTGGTATTTGCAGAAGAGAGGGTCGTCGACACGATGCATCTGCTCAGGCCTCTTCGAAGGAGGGAGCTCTATCATCTTCTCCTGCAGCAGTTGGTCGAACATGGAGGAGACTTCCGAGTCTGGGAAAGGGTACTCCTTGGCTTCGAGCTCCTCGAGAGTCATCATTTGTCTTGGAGGCGGAGGCGGCGGTATGGCGACGCCCTTCTTCTGATCTGGCTTGCCACCGATCTTGAGCGACTTGGAGGTTGAAGCAATGTCGGCAACATTGACTTGTTTCGGTTTCGTTGCCGGTGGCTTATCCTTCTTCTCTATCTTCAAGAAGTCCTTGTTCTTCGAGTCCCCGCGGTTTGCTAGGCTGAGTTCCATGTCATGAGCCCGAGTTGCGAGTTCTTCGAAAGACCGAGGTTTGATACCTTTGAGGATGTAGAGCAGACCCCAGTGCATGCCTTGGGTGCACATCTCGATGGCCGAGTCTTCAGACAAGCGGTCTCGTGAATTCAGCGCGAGGTTCCTCCACCTGTCGATGTAGTCGATCACTGGCTCATCCTTCCTTTGCTTGACGGCGGTGAGTTCGGTCATACTGACTGTACGTCTGGTGCTGTAGAAGCGATTGAGGAACTCCCTTTCTATCTGGTCCCAGCTGTCGATGGTCCCTGCAGGAAGATCAACGTACCAGTCGAACGCGTTGCCTTTGAGGGTGCGAACGAATTGCTTCACCATCTCGTCGCCATATGTGCCGGCATTATGGCAGGTCTCGATGAAGTGGGCGACGTGCTGTCTCGGATTTCCCTTTCCGTCGAAGTGCTGAAACTTTGGCGGCTGGAATCCGACTGGGAAGCGTAGCTGCTGGATCCTCGTAGTATAGGGCTTCGAGTATGCTGCCGTGATCGGAGGAAGGCTACTGCCATGGGAGCGCATCATGTCGGCTATCAATGCTTGGACTTGCTGAGCACTCATCGCAGCCGCTGCCGGAGGTTGTGTGACCACCGAGGCTGGCGTTGGGGAGATGACTTCCAATGGGACGAGAGCCGAAGAGAGCGCTGGAGTAACTGCTTGAACCGGCGGAGCAACTTCTGCAGGAGCGAGAGTTGAAGACGGAACTGGAGCGGCTACTGGAGAAGCGACGGGCTGGCCGACTGGTGAAGCATCCTTTGCGCTTAGCTTTTGGAGCAGAGTGTTGATGTGACGATCCTTCTCCTCCATTAGCCGAGTAATTTGCGCCATATGCTCGCTCATCTGCATGACTTATAGCTGAAGAGCGGACGGAGGGTGGTGACTGAGAACATCTCGGTGTTGCATGTTCGCATCCTCGCCGTCATCATCAGAGATGTAGTTACGCCGACTTGCTTCTGGCTGATGATTGACGTTTGCCCCCTGCAGAGGAGGTGCAACGTCTGCCGGAGAACCCGAACGGGTTCAGGGTTGGGGCTGGTCCTCCCCAAACTTCTGGACATGGACTCCAGGATCGAGGCTCGTTTCTTCAAGCACCAGGGCCTCGTCGGCGCTTTGGCGAGCATCTTCGGTAGTAGCTTCTGGCACGAAGACGTCCGCGAGAATCCGTGTACGCCGAGTGTAGACGCGCACCATTGGAGGAGCATCACCCTCCGGATTTACTGGATCACCGTGTCGGAGTAGAGGAGACTCGGCGATTGGTGAGAGGCTTGGAGCAAACGCATCGTTGTTTGTTCCGGCCATTGCAAACTTCAAGCAGCTTCTTCAACCGTACGGATGAAAGGAGAAGAGGTCCCACCGGGCGTGCCAGAAATCTGTGGACGCGGAAAAAAGCGCGGGTTGTCTTTATTGCGAATCACACGAGATTACAATTGTGGCCGGGACCCGGGTGGCTCGGGTGTAGCGAGTCCGGGTTGCGGCGAGTTTTGATCAGGGGATTGTGGGAAAGATCTTCTGGGGGATCCCTTTGATCCGCGTCTCCACGTGGTGTTCGTGCGAGAGCTCTGAAGGGGCTGCCCAAGACAGGGGTTTTACAGGGAGAGGGTTTTGGAGAGGCTAAGGAATGTCCACCGTTGCTTTGTCCCTTCCGTGCTTCGTGCTTTCTCGGCTAGGGGGTTTTCGGCTTTGTTCCTCGGTCTTCGCGTCTTCCTCGTTCCTTGCTTGACCTCGGTGTCCTTGATCGTCGGTTCGCGGCGTCGATCGAGCTTTTGGCGTTGGCTTTGGCTTTGGCTTTTTTTGGCTTTGGCTTTGCTCCGGCGTGGCTCTGGCTTTTGCTTTGCTTCGGCGCTTGCACTTGGACGTAGCTGGGAGAGACTTGCGATGCTTTCGTTCTTCCGGACTTCGCGTCGTATCGGCTAGAACGTGCGGTGCTTTTGCTCGTGGCCGGCGTAGTCGCTTGGCTTTGGCACTTGTGTTGCTTTGGCGCGGGCTTTACTGGGGCTTTGCTTTGGCTTCTTACGTTGGCTTTAGCTTTGGCGTCAACTCGATCTTCTTCTTCGAACGACGTGGGCTACTTCTCCGGTGCTTCGACGGTTTACGTATCGACTGGACTTCTCTTCTTCTCCGGGCTTCTTTGGCGTGATCGGAGTCGAAGAATGGTTTCGAAGATGGTGGGGGTAGCACCGATCTCCGTGCGACGGTTGTGGCGTCGGCTTTTGTTGATGAAGACGATGAGGGTAGCGACGGTCTCCGTGCGACGGTTGTAGCGTCGGCTTTTGTTGATGAAGACGATGGGGTAGCGACGCTTCAGACGATCTGCTCCAGGCTTTCTTCTTCGTGGATGGCGCAGGTGTTAGTCGAAGACGACGGGGTGATGACGCTTCGCTTCTCTCCTCCGGGCTTTGGGGCTTGATCGGGATCGAGGATTTGTTGGAGACGATGGGGTAGTGCCGCTCCTCTTCTTCTCCGGGCTTTTGGGCTTGATCGGAGTCGAAGCCTTGTTAGAGACGACGGGGTAGTGCCGCTCCTCTTCTTCTCCGGGCTTTTGGGCTTAATCTGAGTCGAAGCTTGTTGGAGACAACGGGGTAGTGCCGCTCCTCTTCTTCTCCGGGCTTTTGGGCTTGATCGGAGTTGAAGCTTGTTGGAGACGACGGGGTAGTGCCGCTCCTCTTCTTCTCCGGGCTTTTGGGCTTGATCGGAGTCGAAGCTTGTTGGAGACGACGGGGTGGTGCCGCTCCTCTTCTTCTCCGGGCTTTTGGGCTTGATCGGGGTCGAAGCTTGTTGGAGACGACGGGGTAGTGCCGCTCCTCTTCTTCTCCGGGCTTTTGGGCTTGATCGGAGTCGAAGCTTGTTGGAGACGACGGGGTAGTGCCGCTCCTCTTCTTCTCCGGGCTTTTGGGCTTGATCGGAGTCGAAGCTTGTTGGAGACGACGGGGTGGTGCCGCTCCTCTTCTTCTCTGGGCTTTTGGGCTTGATCGGGGTCGAAGCTTGTAGGAGACGACGGGGTAGTGCCGCTCCTCTTCTTCTCCGGGCTTTTGGGCTTGATCGGAGTCGAAGCTTGTTGGAGACGACGGGGTAGTGCCGCTCCTCTTCTTCTTCGGGCTTTTGGGCTTGATCGGAGTCGAAGCTTGTTGGAGACGACGGGGTAGTGCCGCTCCTCTTCTTCTCCGGGCTTTTGGGCTTGATCGGAGTCGAAGCTTGTTGGAGACGACGGGGTAGTGCCGCTCCTCTTCTTCTCCGGCCTTTGCTTCTGGCGTCTTCGGAGTCGAAGGGTTCTTCTTCTCCGAGCTTTCTTCTTCGTGCACGGAGTCGAAGGGATGATCTTCGTGTGCAAGGGTCTTCACATTGATGAGGACTTTCAGTAAGCCGATCCCTCGGGACAGGCTTGACTGTGCCTCGTGAAGCCTTGGGTCGATGAAGAAGCGTCTCCTCTTCTGCAGAGCTCTGGCGTTTCGTCTTCAATTTCCCGACCATTTTTTCCTTCCCCCACCCCCTCTATTTATAGGCAAAGAGGTGGGGAGAGAGATATAGGAACTTTTTAATTTTAAATCCCTTTTGTATCTCTCTCATAATTACCCGGATTTTATTCATCCATTGATGAGGGGAATAACATTTAGTTGTTTTCCTTTTCTGGCGGGTGCAATTATGGCTGGATTTTGCGCACGAAATCGATGGCGATCGGGCGCTTCGTCTTGTGCGTCGGATCGAGGGATCGGCGCAGATCCGCGTGTGTGCAGACGTCATACGCTACCTCCCCCCGCGCATGGCGGTATTTCTTTCCTTTTCTTTCTTTTCTTTCCTTTTCTTTTCTTTCCTTTTCTTTTCTTTCCTTTCTTTTCTTTCTTTTCTTTTCTTTCCTTTTCTTCCCTTTCCTTGCAGGACCGGCCGGCCCCTCCATGGGGTTCGGGTCCTACTAGGGCCGGCCCCATGTGGCTCGGGTCCTAGTAGGGGCCGGCCCCATGGGGTTCGGACCCTAGTAGGGGCCGGCCCCCCTTGACGCATGGGGTCCGCTCCTCTTTGCTAGGTGCGAGTCGGGTCCGGGTCCGCATCGGTGCGCGCGAGTCGGGTCCGCGTGTCGGGTTTGCATCCGCGTCGGCACACGTAAGTCGGGTTCGGGTCCGACGAAATTCGTGTGTCTACAATCACCAGGTACGCCATTGAATCTTCAACCCCGGCGAAGTCGGATCTCGTAGATAATATGCATTATGACCAACCCATGGCCGAAAACTCCGACCCGGCATGCACGATGCCGACGGGCTCCGAGCGAACCCACAACGACGAGGCATGAACGCGTGAAGGAAAGCCACCGGCCGGCAAGGCCTGAACGTGTGTAGGACAGCCAACCCGAATTGACCCAACTGATGGCACCACCGGCAACGTTCTACTCCCCTCGCTTTGCACGTCGTCGCCGCAATGGCAAAAACAGCAGCAGCGTCCGGCGGGGCTTGTCCCCGCGAGCGGTTTCCGGCGGGCTTGCTCCCGCGAGCGACGTTCAACGGGGCCTGCTCCTGTGAGTGGCATCCGGCGGTGCCTATCCTCAAGAGCGACGGCGAGCGGCACACGAGAACGACTGCCGGCGGCGGCTGTTAGGGATCTCAGAAATCTCGGTTTTGGATTTCGGTTTTAACGGAGAAGATATACAATAATATCTGTTGTTTTGGGTTTTAAATCCGATTAAATACAAACCCAACCCGACCCGATTTTTTTTTTAATTCTGGACCCATCAGCCATTTAAATAGCAGACCCGACCCGACATACTTTAAAACAGCAGACCCGGGCCTGAGCCCAGATCAGGCCCGAACTAAGATCAGGCCCAAGCCCAGATCAGGCAAAGGCCCGAGCCCCTCCAGACCGCGAGCCCAATCTCAGGCAGGCCCAGATCTAGGCCCAATCTGTTTTGAGCCCCTATATTGCTGTATATTTAATCTGTTTTGATCTGGACCATCGATTTAATTATGTGACACGAAGCCTGATTGGGAACCGATTTAATCGATTCAGATATGGATCCTAACTATTTTGACCGTTCCGGATGCATCGGTACGGTCTGATTTTTCAAATTCAAACTATTTAATATGTGCTTTTAATCTGAACCGTTTAATTTGATATTGTGATCTCGAGTCCAATATAGATCTGTTTTCAGCGATCTATATATGGTTATTGAGTATTTGGGCCATTCCGGACTCATCGGTATGGTCCGATCTTATCAATTCAAATAAGTTAATGCATGTTTAATATGGACCATAGATTTTAGTTATATGCTTGTGAACTTGATCTAGACGATCCAAATATAGATCTTAGCTTTTGGGACTGCTCCGGATGCATTGGAATGATCCGATCGTACAAACTCAAATTTTGTTTCATTATATCATATCACTTGCTTATGAACATATAGTTGGTAGATATCTTGCTTGATTAAACTGGTTCAAGTAATTTTTATTTGTTGGCCATTTTTCACTTTGTTATTCAAGATATATATCTTATATCTCGTAGTGTGTGTTAATTTTATCATTGTTAAACAAAATGATTTTCACTATTGTCAGTGCCAATACCGAATATCATTTGTTTATGGACATATGTTGACTAGTTAAATGATAATCTTTAACCTCATCCATAGCCTGTGTGTGAGATCGGCCCTTGTCAGCCGAGACAGTACAATGTGGCTATGGATACATCTTAACTAGTAGTTCCATAACGGTTAGGATTTCGATGTTCATAGAATCCGATAGTCTTTAATCTATCAATTAACTAGACTCATATCCCGTCCCCAGATGTCTAACCTTACAAAGTTGGAGTTCGCCGCACTTGATGTCAACGACAATAATTACTTAACATGGAGGCTAGATGCTAAGCTCCATCTACAATCAATCAAGTTGGGTAAGGCGATTATAAAGCCTACAGGCACGGAAAGCCTTAGTCCTGAAGATAAGGCTAAAGCGACAATCTTTCTGCGTCGTCACCTACATGTAGACCTGAAGAACGAATATTTAACCGTTGAAGACCCCTTAGTTCTGTGGGAATCCCTACGAGATAGATATGATCATCAAAGGGCTGTCATCCTTCCAGCAGCGAGGAATGAATGGATAAACCTGCGTTACCAAGATTTTAAATCGGTCGCAGAATATAATTCTGCAATGTTTAACATCGTGTCCCGACTTGAGCTATGTGGAGAGCCAGTTACCCAAGGACAGATGATCGATAAGACTCTATCCACCTTCCATGCAATGAACGTCCTACTGCAACAACAATATCGGGAGCGAAACTTCCAGAAAATATCAGATCTGATTTCGGTACTCTTAGTTGCAGAGGAGAACAATAAAATTCTTATGAAGAATCACAACTCCAGACTAACTGGAGCATTGGCGTTCCCTGAAGCGCATGCCAATGAAGGATACCACAGAGGTAGAAGCAGAGGAAGGTTTGGAAGAGGTGGTCGCCATAACCACTCCGGCAGAAGTGGCAGGGGCGACAGAGGTGGCAACCCCAGCAAAGGAGGCTACCGAGGTAGAGGCAGGCGTGGCCACCCCAGCAGAGGTGGACTCAATCCGCAGCAAAATACAAATTTCAAGAAACAGAGTAATAAGCCCTGGCACGCAGAACAAGTGACGGAAGACTCTCCTTCTAATAAGTGGCCTACAGACACTTGTTTCAAGTATGGGCGTGAAGGCCATTGGTCTCGCAACTGTTGTACATCTAAAGAAGAGGTGGCAAACTTTCAAGCATCACAGAAAGCTGAGGGTAATGCAGTGTTTGACCTCGATAATGATGACCTCCTTGAAGATGAACTCAATGAGATGCAAGAAAAAACCAAGCTCACAACTTCTGATGTCTTCAACGACAACTAGGGGGGACATGATATTTTTGAGTGATAAACTGCTATCGTTTATTAGAACAGCTGTTTGGTTTATAGTAGTTAATATTTCATTTGCTTGTTAGACTATCATATCGTTTATTTTTATCAGAACAGTTATTTGCTTTATTATAGTTGATATTTCGGTTGCTTGATATCTTTTAGATCTCTTTTATTAAATATTTCTCATATCTGAGTTGTCAGAATATTATCTCAAATAATACTTTATTCCTCTGTAAGGAAATAGAATCTAAGGGAGATATGTATAGCTAGCCTCGCTCGGATAATAGAAGGCTCCGGTAGAGCACACCTAGTGTTACTTAATGGAACTCATATCTTTATACAATATGCCTTATACTATAGTAACTCTAAAAGAAATTTACTCAGTTTCAAAGATATTAGAGTAAATGGGTATCACATAGAAACCCTGAGCGAGGGAAACAATGAATTCTTATGTATAACCTCTAGTGTCGGAAACCAGAAGTTTACTCTAGAGAAATTCTCCAATCTATCCTTAGGGATATACTTCACTCACATTGGGATTATTGAGTCACATGGAAACATGAGCCAATTGCTCAGTACTAATCCAAGACAAATAGTGAGCCAGGAGCTCCATAATCCTATAATTTTTAATATCTGGCATGATCATCTAGGATATCCTAGGACAATATGATATAAACGATCATAGAAAACTTTTGTGGTCATTCCTTAGCACATTATCAAATATTTAGAACCCTTAACATGTGACATTTTTACCGCAAGATTTGCGGATTGTCACATTGATGAGACAATCTTCCCGTCGTTAAAGGGAGATAAGAAAGATAATAAACGTCCTGTCCAAGAAGGAACGACGTGAATTATCGTGGAATACTTCCATTCTGTCTCATCTAGACCTCAGGACTCCCCAATGTGAGCATGACATTAGGAGAATGACAGTAAATGAGTCTGACACACGCCAGAAGCATGGCAGACCTATAGGTTCCAAAGATTTAGCTCCCTAGAAGAGGAGATTAAATAGCATATCACACCATACAGCTCCTGAAGAAGCTATTCTTAATATAAACTCTCCTGAAGAGAGGATTCATGACGGTCCGGAAGATGTCATGAATCAAAAATCCAATTTTCCCAAATTAAAGCATATCGCTCCGGAAGAGGTTATGCCCCAGATCCTAGAAGAGACTGGGAAAGAGGTACCGGTACCCAACAATAATGAGATATCTATGTTCTACACATACTCAGGGGAAATATGGAATAGAAAAGAAATAGTCGTTGATGATATATTTTTATATACTACGATAAATGAGATAATGAAGGGTAATGATAATGATACTGAACCATGTAAAATCCCTAAAGGATTTGATTTACCTATACGGTAACCTAGACAGTGAAAAATATATGAAAATCCCTGAAGGATTTGATTTACCAAACTCCAAATCTAGAAATACGCATTCAATTATATTAAAACGAGCATTGTACGGTCTGAAACAATCCAGAAGATTGTGGTACAATCGGCTCAGTGAATATCTGTCTAGGAAAGGCTATAAAAATGATATTATATGCCCATGCGTATTTATTAAGAAATCCCAGAATGGATTTACAAAAGCAGTAGTAAATGTAGATGATATAAATCTAATAGGATCTCCCGAAGAGATTAAGAAGACTGCTGGCTATCTT
Organism: Chamaelirium japonicum; assembly: GCA_947650365.1. Taxonomy (NCBI): domain Eukaryota; kingdom Viridiplantae; phylum Streptophyta; class Magnoliopsida; order Liliales; family Melanthiaceae; genus Chamaelirium; species Chamaelirium japonicum. The sequence continues at coordinate 22,382,452 of OX393556.1, forward strand.
AAAAGGAGTTTGAAATGAAAGACCTGGATGAGTCAAATTTTGCCTCGACCTGCAGATCGAACGCAATTAGGATAGGACCTTAGTCCATCAAACAAAATGTATTGAAAATCTCCTGAAGAGATTTAATACGGATAAGTGTTATCCACTTGTAAGGTCTTTAGATGTTAACAAAGACCTATACAGGCCTAGAAAAGAAAATGAAGACGTCTTGGGTCCTGAAGTACCCTGGGTCCTGAAGTACCCTATTTAAGTGCAATAGGTGCAATTATTTATTTATCTCAATGCACTAGATTTGATATTCCATTTTCTGTTAATCTACTTGTTAGATATATTTCTGCATCTACATATAGATATTGGAATGGTATAAAGCACATATTTAGATACCTAAAGGGAACATTTGACATTGGTTTATACTATTCATGTAAAAGGGCTAACCCAATTGGATATGCAGACTCTGGTTATTTATCTGATCCCCATAACGGGAGATCACAAATATGTTATGTGTTTCTTAAAAGTAATGCAGCATGCCTAGCTCAAATTCAAAGTGGTTTCATCAAAGGCGACTCTCCCCGAAATTCTTCTGCACCCATGAACTCCAAGAGAATGAAGAGACTATTATAAAGCAGGAGAAGTCAACTGAGAACCTGACAGATCTCTTCACCAAGGCGCTTCCAAAGTCTACAATCCAGAAATTGGTGCATCAGATTAGCATGAGGAGACTTCACCAACAGAGCATGTGAATTTTATTTTAAATTGATATATTAACAGGGTGGGAAGTAGCATCTTAAATGTATTAGGGGGAGGGAGTATTTTTCTTTTGAAGATTGATGTAAGCAATGCTTGTAATAGAATATAGGATAAAGATGAGGGGGAGCATCCTGCAGATGCAGATGGAGACATCCAGAAGAATGTCTTTTGCGCATTGTACTCTTTTTCCTACGATGAGGTTTTTCCCACAGGGTTTTCCTATCGAAAGGTTTTGAATGAGAAATCATGCCCTAAAACTCCAGAAGAAGTTAAGGTTCCAGAAGAACCTGGTCATAATACTCCAGAAGAGATTATGGACCATATTTTTCCAGAAGAAAATATTTTCCAACGGCCAAATTTCCCTCAAACTCCTGAAGAGATCCCTGCAGTGATTATGGATAAGGTACCGGTACCAAATAATGAGAGCTCAATATTCCATATGAGGGGTGAAATTTGGGACCGAAAGGAAATAGTCATCGATGACATATTTGCATACAAAGTAGCTACTGAAATAACAAAGGGCGATGATGAAGATAATGAACCACGTAGTATATATGAATGTCGACATAGAACTGATTGGCCAAAATGGAGAGAAGCTATTCAAGCTGAACTTGAATCTCTCAAGAAACGTGGAGTATTTGGACCTATAGTACAAACACCAAATAACGTAAACCCTGTAGGTTTCAAATGAGTGTTTGTAAGGAAAAGAAATGAAAATAATGAAATCGCTAGATATAAGGCAAGGCTTGTAGCCCAGGGATTCCTGCAGAAACCCGGGATTGATTATGAAGAGACATATTCCCCTGTTATGGATATAGTTACGTTTAGATATCTCATTAGTCTCACAGTTTCTGAAAAACTAGAGATGAGGCTAATGGATGTCGTAACGGCATACCTATACGGGAACCTAGACACAGATATTTATATGAAAATCCCAGAATGATTCAAGTTGCCTGAAGCAACATCAAAAGTCCCAGAAGGATTCAAGTTGCCTAAAGCAACATCAAAGAGTGCGCACTCGATAAAACTAAGACGAGCATTGTACGGCCTAAAGCAATCCGGAAGGATGTGGTACAATCGCCTTAGTGAATACTTGTCTAGGGAAGGTTATAAGAATGATCCCATATGCCTATGCGTTTTCATAAAGAAATCAGAAAATGGATTTACTATAATTGCAGTTTATGTGGATGATATAAACTTGATTGGGACTCCTGAAGAGCTCAAGAAAACTTCTGATTATCTAAAAAGGAAGTTTGAAATGAAAGAACTTGGTGATACTAAGTTTTGTCTCGGCCTGCAGATCGAGCGTAACTCTAGTGGGATTTTAGTACATCAATCATTATATACTGAAAATTTGTTAAAGAAATTTAATATGGATAAATATCACCCACTAAGCACTCCCATGGTAGTTAGACCTCTTGATATTCATAAAGATCCATTTAGACCTAAAGAGGAACATGAAACTATTCTTGGTTCTGAAAAACCGTATTTAAGTGCTATTGGTGCTTTATTGTATTTAGCTCAATGTACTAGACCAGATATATGTTTTTCTGTTAATCTATTGGCTAGATACAGTTCAGAACCGACTCTTAGGCATTGGAATGGAATAAAGCAAATATTTAGATATTTGTGAGGAACCACTGATATGGGATTGTTTTATTCTTGTGGTACTCCTCACTTGATTGGTTATGCAGATTCAGGTTTTCTCTCTGACCCCCATAAGGGTCGATCCCAAACAGGGTATGTATTTTTGAATAACAATGCAGCTATTTCTTGGAGATCGACTAAACAAACACTTGTGGCTACATCATCGAACCATGCTGAAATATTAGCCCTGCATGAAGCAAGTAGAGAATGCGTATGGTTGAGGTCACTTGTGCAGCATATCAGAAGCAGTTGCCAGTTGGCATCCGTTACCAAAGAGCCGACAGTTATCCACGAAGATAATGCCGCATGTATTGCTCAAATTCAAGCTGGCTTCATCAAGGGAGATCGAACAAAGCACATCTCACCAAAGTTTTTCTACACCCACGAACTTCAGAAGAAAAGGGAGATTGAAGTCAAGCAAGTACGGTCAAGCGACAATCTTGCGGATCTCTTCACCAAAGCTTTGCCCAAGTCTACTTTCCAGAAGATGGTGTACGGCATCGGACTGCGACGGCTCAATCACCAAACAAATTGATGTAATAAGGAGGAGATATAATCAGGGGGAGAGATGTAATAATGTAATCAGGAGGAGATATAATCAGGGGGAGAGATGTAATAATGGTAATGTAATTGTTAGGCGGAGGGCATCCTGAAGATGCAAATTTATGCGCGCTGTACTCTTTTTCCTTTGGTAGGGTTTTTCCCACAGGGTTTTCCCATCAAAGGTTTTAACGAGGCAACATTATGCGCACCCACCATAGTTCCTGAAGAACTTGTTCCTGAAGAACTAAGATTGTACTCTTTTTCCTTTGATAGGATTTTTCCCACTGGGTTTTTCCATCAAAGGTTTTAATGAGGCAATCATTGATAAATGGTGATCATCCAAGGGGGAGTGTTATGAAACGGTGGTTGCATCGGATATGGATGCCCACCGGATAAATACCCCTAGATGCATGGGATATGAGATTTCCCCGTCTCTATCCCAACCTCCAATTATGCCTATATATAGGGGGGTAAATGAATAATACTACACGTTTTTCCCAACAGTCGATGAATTATGACCTTTATTGGTAGGGGGGAACAAATGGCTTTTTCTTTTTTATCGGCCTTTATTGGTTGGCTCGAATTTTTTTTTTTTTTGGAAGGAGCTCTTGGCCTTGGTTTAGATGTTCATGGCATAGTACATAGGGCTTCCCTGCCAATATTGAAACAAAGCATTACAAATCCTATATCTCGCAAGATTATGTGCGACAGAGTGGGAACTTCTTGAATATAATTGTGAATGGTAGTTGACGCTAGGTGCCTCAATATGAATCTGCAATTCAGAATGATGGGAGTCAGCGTTGGGGTGATCGCTGAACAAACCTCGGTGTTCGCTTTTGTAGAACAGCCAGTTGTAGCTGAAGTTGCGGTATGAGGATTAACCAAAAATAGTGTTATTAGTTTCACACCAGTGGTATTCGAATCCCAACTATGTGATCGGCTAATAGAGAGCGTGTGATCAAGGTATTGACTAGCTGGAGAAGAAGCAATATGTTTGTCTATCTTTACACATCTTGTCTGCTCTTGCAAATTCTAGTCCTCGGTAGTATTGGCCTTAGCTGGCCAGGGTCCTAAACTACAAAGCGAGTGACCTACCAGTGAAATACTTAGATCTCCCTCCAGAGGACAATAAATTATCCTGGGAAGAATGGCAACCTTTAATCCAGAAGATTGATAGGAGATTATCAGATGAAAGGAAGAATTTGTATCCATTGGAGGCCATCTAGTTCTTATCAACACAGTTCTCTCTTCCATTCATACGTAAATCATGGGCTTCTACTACCTGCAAACATGGGCAATACAAATGATAGACATGATCGATTAGAAGAAAATTCTTGTGAAGGGAAGCATGTGGCAACTCTGGGTCCTTATAGACACACAAATTTAATCGCACCTGAGCCCGGCTCGTATGCGCAGACCCGGCGAGCCCAACCTGACACAACGGGACCCACAGGGGCCCGTACCATGTAATCGGGGCCCACCGGACCCGACCCAAGCCAAACAAGAGGCCGGGTGGGCCCATCCTCAAATGGGGCCCACTTGGCCCCCCTTTGTTCTAGAAAACCGTATCCATCCTCAAGTGGGGCCATCTAGTTCTTATCAATGCAGTTCTCTCTTCCATTCATACGTGCATCATGGGCGTCTACTACCTGCCAACATGGGCAATCCAAAAGATAGACTGGATCGATTTGGAGAAAATTCTTGTGGAGGGGAGCATGTGGCAGCTCTGGGTCCTATAGCTTGCTTAGGTGGAATAGGCCTGCCTACCAAAGCACCAAGGGGACCAGGGGATCAAGAACCTTTGGGACTTCAACTTAGCTTCTCTAGTTAAGTGGTGGTGGCATTTGCAGAATAATAAGGGAAACAAATAGAGTGAGATTGTTAAAAATAGATACCTCAAGAGGTTCTCCTGTTCAAATCTGAAGCAGGATTACATGGAAGTTATCCCCCTTTTGGAGAGGTATCATAAAAAGCAAGGAAGCTTACAAGTGTGGGAATAAAATTATTCCTTGTAACAGGAGGAAGATTATGTTCTTGGAGGATGTGTGGGTGGGAGATCATCCCTTGAAGTCTATTTTCCCAGAACTCTATGCTCTAGCAAGAGTACAAAATATCTCCATCAGAGCTCAAGCAACAATAAGAGGAAACAGAACCATCTGAAAAGCCTACCTTCGTGTGTAGGATCACTAAAACTCTTACTAGTCAGATAGCAGACCTCCATGCCATCCTTTCCCCGCTCAGCATCACCAATCATCAGAACTCATCCTTCTATAGACTCAACATGCCGAGCAAATTCATTTTCAAAATCCTTGATAGGAAACTTAACGGGGTCGACGTGCAATCTCCCAAAGCTTGAATGGTTTGGAAATGACAAGTTCCAATCAAGGTGAGAATTTTTATGACCTTCACTATCCAGAATAAAATTCTTACAAAAGAGAACTTATTGAAGAGGAAACATCCGAATGTACTCGACAACCAATGCACTATATGTGAAAACTATCCGGAGACTTGTCATGTCCTATTCTTCTCCTGCTCCTATACTAGACACATTTGGAATCACTTCAAACGTAAGTTGGGCCTGAGAGGGTGCCCTGCAAACTTGCCCTCTCTTTGGTCACTTTGGAGGAAGACTATAACATCCGCCCCAAACACACATGATATTGTTCACTTTGCCTGTAACATCCGTCCCAAACACACAAGATTTTGTCCGCTCTGTCCGTGCCCGCACGAGAACTTCCCAGGGTGGTCACCCATCCTGGTACTACTCTCGCCCGAGCACGCTTAACTACGGAGTTCTTACGAAATCCGTAGCGGCGCATGGTTTTAAAACGCGTCTTCTATGTTTGGGAGGGAAAATTATATAAGTAGCTCAGGATCTCCTTCTCTCCAAGCGATGTGGGGCTAACTCATGGCCTTGTACACCTCACCTCACCTCACCTCATCCATCTTGGCATTCCCGCCTCAGGAGTCTTGGCTCTTGGCTCTTGGCCTATTAGATCTTGGTCGTCACATTGCTCATGCCTGCACAAGGACTTCCAAGGAGGTCACCCATCCTAGTACTATTCTCACCCGAGCATGCTTAACTACGGGGTTCTTACGAAATCCGTAGTGGCGAACGGTTTTAAAACGCACCTTCTATGTTTTGGAGGGAAAATTATATAAGTAGCATTTGATCTCCTTCTCTCTAGGTGATGTGTGGCTAACTTGTGGCCTTGTGCACCTTACCACACCACACCTCATCCATCTTGGCATCACAGCCTCAGGAGTCTTGGCTCTTAGCCTTTGGATCTTGGTTGTTACAATCCACCCCCCTTAAGGGCTATAGGTCCACGTGTTGTGTTAGACCCCCCCTCCCATTGCAAGGAGAACCGTAGCATCCACCCCAAGCACACAAGATATTGTCCATTTTTTTTGTACCTGCACAAGGACTTCATAAATGGTCACCTATCCTAGTACTACTCTCGCTCGAGCATGCTTAACTACGGAGTTCTTATGAAATTAGTAGCGGCGCACGATTTTAAAACATGTCCTTTATGTTTGTGATGAGGAATTATATATGTAGCTCATGATCTCCTTCTCTTCAGGTGATGTAGAGCTAACTCGTGACCTTGTACACCTTACCGCACCTCACCTTATCCATATTGGCATCACAGTCTCAGATGTCTTGGCTATTGGATCTTGGTTGTCACAATCCACCCCCCTTTAATAATCAATTGAGTAGATTTGAGTGAGTTAAAGAAATTTAGGTCAAGAGTAGAGAAAGAGAGAATAGACACATAAATTTGTTATCGAAGTTCCGTCGTAGCCTACATTTCCAACTTTCCATGCGGTAAGTGACAACCTTAAATCCACTACCACTTTTAAACATTTGAGCTATCCCTCGATAGGCCGAGGAAGGCTTGTATAAAGATGTGGGATAGAGAACTAGAAGAGTAGTGGAACTAAAAGGTCAGAGAAAGTCATCAGCCCGGGTACAGAGCTCTGCTACTCCACGTGAGGCTTAGAGCTCCAACTGGCCAAAATTCCATATGTTGTTGCTTTGAGGTGTATGTTGGAATTGGATCCGCTAATCAGAGTCGCAGCAGAAGCAAAAGATAGATCCGAAGATCATACGGTGTATGTTTCATTACAATTAATTCTACAAAACAATCTACATGCAAATCTATGGTCTTAGCATATGTGCGGACACCCTAGAGGCATACTACAATCTACGGAAGACATGCATGCATCTAGTTAGATATTTAGAATCATCATACCTTATGGATCTATGAACCAGAGATGACGGAATGATGAAGAACCGCACTTGAATCGCAAGGGAAACTATCGGATAGCACCTTGTCCTTTGCGAATTGGAGAATCCTCGAAATCCCGTCTCTGAGTGCAAGGATTACGAGCCGACGGAGGAATTCGTTGCGAAGACGATGGCTAGCCGCGAGATCTCCTCCTTCTCTTTCTCTCTTCTTCCTTCTCCTTCCTTCCTCTTTCTTCTCCCTTCTTCTTCCTCTCTTTTCCTTGGCCGAAACCACAAAGGAGGAGGCAAAGGGGAGGTTCGGATTTTTGGAGGAGAGGGGGAGCAATAAAGGCCGGCCCCTCCCCCTCCCTAATACATATAGGGCCGGTCTCCTAGTGCCATGGGCAAGCTAGGGCCGGCCCTAATAGGATTAGGATAAGGGGGGCGGTTTTTAGGGATTTTCAATGTCTATCGTGAAGCCGAGACGAAAACGCCATTCACGAAAAGTGGAAAACTGAAAGAGAGACTGAGTGAGGTGCGCTACTCGGAATCGAGTTCCGTTAGCGCCTGTGAGCTCCTAGAATTATTTCGCTTATTCTAAGATCCATATTCAATGTGTTCCGAGCCATATTTTAGTATTTACCAAAATACCCCTATGGCCCGTAACACATGTGAATTAGGTTCTTAGGCTCCGGGCTTGCGCTCCATCGCGCTACTTCACATCCAACGTATCCATCCAAGTCGGGGAACGATTTCTATACGCAACGACATGGTGGAACCTTCAGGTTTCAGGATCTCTAGCTCCAACCGGATCCCTGATTAACTGTTCCGGTGATACACTGAAAGTTTCGTTAATCAGTCCTAATCCGATTAACCCACGTAGCCACCCAGAGTGCGACGCGAGTTGAACTCTAGTGACCTAAACTTATGTTACTCTCTCGTAACCCTGTTCTCTACTATACTCCGATAATCCTTAGTCCCTCATATTACTGGTGCCATTATACGACTCGGGCAGTGGGGAGCACCGTCAGATCCCGATCGATCATCTGACTAGGAATTGATGACTTATCATCTATAACACCACACACCTTCCGGTGCTATGCCTAGTATCCGGAACATCGTCAGTCATACTGACAACCACCAGGCCTGGATTAACTGTGTGGACAGATTGACTCATCAAAACGCACCCATCCAACACTGGACGTCGGATAACCTGTAGGGATTACATGTCACTCAAGCGCCAGCCGGGTAACCCAACGTACCGTGGTATTGGACTATGGAAGGTCCGCACACGTTGGCACATCAAAGCACCACACAACTAGTTGGCCCAGTGTACATGGTCCCTCAGGGTTAAGGACAGATTATCTATAGTAGTAAGACGGTTTATGCACCAGTATCTGAATCACTGAACTGTGCACCGTCTTGGTTCCTGTTCAACACGATCATCGTGCTTGGTCAGGTGAATGGGAATCCCACGTTCCCGTGGTGGAGACTTCACCACATCCTCTACCTGCCAACAGCTTGTTCTCGGTGAAGCGACCGGCATCACCTAAGCTGTGAACTAGTTCTAGGTCTACACAGAACTGGTCCACTGGGTCTCCCAAGCATGGATCCACCATGCGCCTCAGTGGCCTATTATGTTCCCTAGGGTCCTTTTATTATATGAGTATTATCATATACCAGAGTAGTATTCTAATTAAAGCAATAACCAAAGTCATCTTTATTAATGTTAATACAGAAAATCCACGCTGAGGACACACGAGCTACAACAGTGTATTTATTGCTGATGTCATTCCATAATCACCTTTGCTGATGTGGGTAGTTACGATTGCTTCATGTGGCATCATGTGGTTTGTCCACGTGTAGGTCTCTGAATGGGCCATGAGCTGTCCCCATGGGCGTCTGGCAGTGTGGGCTTCTGCTAGCCCACTTTTTGGTGGGCTATGTGTCTATAAGCTGGCCTTAGCCATTTTTTCCACCCTTATAAGTAATGCCTCAAATTTTGAAATAATTTTTTTTCTTAATTGGACCTTAAGAATCAAAATATTGCAAATCAATTGGTTAAAAAAAATATGCTCAGCGGAGAGGAGTGCGATTCAACAAATACCCATTTAATGGACGATGTGGCACTCCATGATTGGTTTGTAAGAAGTGCACCAAATCAATTAGGCTCTAATAAGTGTAGCAAATCAATCAATGAGCAAGAATGCTCTCACTAAATAGTAGTGCAATTCAACGGATGCCTATTTAATGAACAACATGTCACTCCAATATTGGGCATTAAGAAGTTCATGCTATTTCGGAAATATTTTATTGCAAGATTGGGCCGTAATAAGTGCACTTCACGATTGGGCCATAATAAATGCAGTAAATCAATTGGGACAACATGACACTCCACGATTGGGCCGTAATAAGTTCAACAAATCAATTGGGCCGTAATAAGTTCATCAAATCAATCATCCAGCAAGAATGCTCTCAACGGAGAGGAGTGCGATTCAACGAATGCCCATTTAATGGATCGATGGATGGTATCAGACTGATGCAGCTGCAATGAATGGATGTGGCTTTCTCTTTGCGATTTTGTTCGTTTTTGTCTAGTCAGTTTGTTGTTTTATTTTGTCTAGTCGGCTTCTAGACCACCGTAATATGTTATATAAATAGGGACCTCTGATTATCATCAGATATAAATTATATGATGGTGAAAATAAGGCTCTGTTTGGATATGATTTTGATTATGGGATTCATGGAGCTAGAATCCCGGAAACCGGAAAGTTGATTCTAAGCTCCTAAATTCTTATTTCTTTGGACCCCAGAATTTCAGAATTATGTTTGGTAAAATCAATATGTTTTAGAGATTCTTGGAATAAAGAATCCAAGAATTCCATTTGGTAACAACAAACTGGAATAATATTTTTTAAAATAATTTTTTGACATTCATTACAAATGTTACTCATAATTATATTAGAATAATTTGATATAGCGAGTTTTGCATTTTTAACCAAATCGGGTAATGTCATATGAAGATAGAACATGTCTATACAAAATATCAAAATTATATATTTATTACAAGTTCCATCACAAATCAATGATAATACTGCTTCAAATATAAAATAATACATTAAATTGAGTACATATTGTAATGCAATGCTAAATAATGTGTGATGTTATCCCTATGCTCATGGATCTCATGTGAACATGTCGCTCCTTCAACATGCTGTGTGGGGCCATCCTCAGCAATTACTACTACATCCTTACCTTTAAATTGAGATATATCACATCCATCTCTTTCTAAATTCGTAGAAGGTTTTGTATGATACAGCATGCTGCCACAATAAGCCTTTGACATTAACTTCAGGATCGAAAAGCGTGCATTCAATATACTAAAACATCGCTCAATGACATTCTTGAGTGAGGAATGACGATGATTGAATAATTCTTTAGCCATTCAAGGTCTTCTATTCCCACCGCCCCTATAATCAAACAAGTGATACCGCTCATATTGCTGTGGAGACATGTACCTTTGCAAAGTTGGGTAGCCTGTATCTACCACATAATATTTTCCTGCACTACTAAATATTATATAAAATTTTATAATATAAAAATGATATAATTATAAGCTTCATTCTTGCCGGGTGGTGGATGAGGGAACCTAAGTGAGGGTCTGCTTATGACTTCCATGAATACCTCGAATCATTAACTGTACCCTCCGATCCTGTATACACAAATGTGAATCACAAGTCGAGAGAGAGAGAGAGAGAGAGACCTTTCCCAGAAAAAAAGAGAGAGATCAGTGACATGACACCTGCAACCCACCCTTGCCCACCTCATCGCCTCGCCGTGCGTTAAAGAGGGAGTTATTAGACATTTCAAAAAAAAAAAAAAAAAGATCGGAGCCATGGCACCTACTTCCCGACCTTGCTCACTTCATTGCATGGCCATGGGTTAGAGAGAGATTGGACCTTGAGAGAGAGAGAGAGAGAGAGAGAGAGAGAGAGAGATCAGAGCCATGGCATCTTTAGCCCGATCATGCCCACCTCATCGCATAGCCGTGGATTAGAGATAGAGAGAGAGAGAGAGAGAGAGAGAGAGAGAGAGAGAGAGAGAGATGTACATGGTATCATGATGGTTCCCAGTTCCGTCGAGCATCAAGGAATAGGAGAGAGATTTGAGATCGAGAGGATGAGGGTTCCGTTTCGTCTTCCGTCGTCGAGGGATGGGAGATCGATATATTTTCACATTAAAATAGGGATTCACTGCACTCTTTATCGAATCAAAAAAATCGTTTTGGTTCAGGGAGCATCTATTTTGGGCTCCGCCAAAATGAATTTCAAAAGCAGGTTTTGGGCTCTCTGCAAAAATAATATTTGGGCTCTCCAATGTTTATCCAAACGGGCTCTCCCTTTATTTTGTGATTTTGGACTCCTAGAATCATAGAATCATAAAATGAGAGCATATCTAAACAGGGTAAATCGCCGCTACCTATGAAAGAATAATGGCTCAAACATTACCACCAGTTTTTCCAATGAAAAATAAAATCCGATACATATACCCAGTTTCCCCAATTCCTTGGTTTCGAATTAAAACCCCTAATCTCTCGGCACCTCCGCCAACCATCATCTCTCTCTCTCTCTCTCTCTCTCTCTCTCTCTCTCTCTCTCTCTCTCTCTCTCTCTCTCTCTCTCTCTCTCTCCAACCTGGCACCCACCGCGGCGACTCCCCTTTTGACCCTGTGATGTCTACTATGTCGACCATCACAAAAGGTACCATCAGTTTTCTACACTGTAGAGCTAAAATCCCCAATGTCTGGGGTTTTGGTGTTTTAGGAATTTATTGGTTTTATCTTTCTTTGATTTTTGATGTGCTTTTATATGTATGCAAGTCTAGCATTAAGTTCTCTTCTACTAAATAGTTTTGGGATTCTTTGCCTCCTTTAAAGTTAGAATCAGTTGTCGGTTGGCAATTTAATAATATAATATTATAATGGATACCACTCTCATGTGTTATGACACGTGAACCTCTTTTGAAGAGTCATAATCCTTCTTCCGTGTATGAACACGACTCTGAATCACACCCCGATAAGTGAATCATACTCACTCCAGCTTGTACACTTCTTCGAAAGGTTGTACATGATATCGTTTGTGCCAAGTTGCGTGCATCAAGTTCATCCGGGTATTGCCTGAGTTTCTTACTAGTTCATAATAAAACTGTGACAGTTGAGAATTTGAGGACATCGAGCTAGAAAATAAAACAACCATAAATATTATATTTATGGTCCTTCTTATCTTTTAACACGACAAATATTTTTATTTTTTTCCCTTTTTGCCCCATGAATAATCCTTGCAATGATTGAGCAAAGGTGTTTTGATTTTTTATGCATCTTCTAGATATTAACTCTTTGTTGGGATTTATTTCATATTAATATGGGGTAATGTGCCTAAGATCCTTGACAACAGACCAGTACAGTGATAAGGACAGACAAAGAGATGCGAGGATGATTTTGTTCCAACCTCCTTAAAGGGGTTGGAGCATCACCCTCTCTATCATTGGTCCATTTCAAGGGTTTTTGGTTATTTCATGATGATAAATAGTCCAAAATGACACACATATCCTTAAAATAGACCAATGAAAGAGAGGGAGATGCCACAACCTCTTTAGGGAGGTTGGAACAAAATCGTTCTCAAGAGATGTTGTAGAGGTAGATCTTTTGTTTTGAAATATCCATTTTACCCCTAGACCGTTTGGAAAATATCCATTGTATCTCTACGTGTAGGAATGACGACAGGTCAGATTTGGGACGGGTCAGCCCTATCTCGAACCTGCCCGTTAAATTTTATTTCGTTCTATACCCGTTCCAAACCCGCTTCGAGTTTTGGGGGCAATTCCCAAACCCATCCCAATTAACAATGAGAAGACCCGTACCCACCCCACCCCGCCCCGTTTATGCTTTGCGGGTCAGGTCGGGTCCCGTTTATGAAAAATGAAGTAAGTCCAAAACTGAAGAAAGCTGCACACTGGTGCCAAATTGCTTGTAATGGTTTCTTGTAGTGTTGATTACCAGCACAACATTAGGAGCCAAAACAGTCAGAGAGCAGAATGGAAGAACTGCAACTTGAGAACTCTTAAAGGGCATTTCGAGTGGAAGCATGCAGAAATCATTGAAACCAGCACAATAAGAGTTCTAGATATAGGCCTGGCAATTTCAGACCTGACACGACCCAACACGAAGTTAGCGGGTCTGGGTCAGGGCTAAACTGGGTTTGGGTCATAACAGGTCGACACGAATCTAGACACAAACCCGACCCGACACAACCCATTGCCACCCCTATCTAGATATAGCTAGCCAGATTATATTACTAACCTGGCCCACAAGCTCTACAGTTTAAAAGTTGGGGCTTTACTCTATTGAGTTGACCCGAGTTATACATATAACCGGGTCGGGTCTGGACAGGCTGGAGTAAAACCCGAACCCGGTTTCAAATCTAAATCCCAAATCCATTTTAGTGTCCAAAACCCGTGCCAATAGGGTCGGGTCGGGTTGGGTAACCCGGTTAATACGATTAATTGTCACCCCTACCTACACGTAGCTGTACAGCAAAATCACATGAAGAGTAACATTTCAGAAATAAAGAGTAACATTTGCTACAATGGCATCACTGTAGCAATTTTTAAAAAAAAAACAAAGAGATTTATTAAAAGAAATTGCTATAGTTATTTCACTGTAGCAAAATTTATTTTTTATTATCGAAGTGTTACTTATTGCAAAGAGTAACATTTCGGTAATATGTTACTCTTTGTAAAGAGTAACATTTTGATAATAAAGAGTAAAATTTACTACAGTGATTTCACTGTAGCAAATTTTTTACTGAATTTTTTTTTTAGAAAAATACTACGATGATTTTTCTGTATCAAATGTTACTCTTTATTACCTAAATGTTACTCTTTCCAAAGAGTAGCATTTCAGTAATAAAGAGTAACATTTGCTATAGTGATTTCACTATAGCAAAAATATAAAAATTTTAAAACAAGATTTTTCCAAAAAATAAATTTGCTACACTGATTTCACTATGGCAAAAAGTAAAATTTTGGTAATAAAGAGTAACATTTGCTAAATAAAGTTTGTAGTTTGATTTCGGTTATATAATTAACTAGCATGAACCCTCGACGATGCCTAAGCTCCTTTTAAGCTAGTGTGGAATAACAATAGCTTAAAATGAATATACCATGCTGATTAAAAATGACTTAAATGCATACCATATTAGATAATTTCATATCTTGAATGTATACTTAATGTGAAAAGAATCATGTATACAACTCAACAATCCTCAATGGAAAAGATGAATGGGTTGATGTTGTTTTCATTAATTGCTCTTTGATTTCACATTACACTAGTTAAAGTTTTTCTTTGGTCGTTTTTTCACGCACGATCATTTAAATTTTACAAAGTGCTAGTAAAATATGAAACATTTTCAAACAATCATCACCATCCATTACAACATGATGTTTAAGAACATTTAATCATTGTATTAATATAGGTGTCACATGTCAAAACATAGGTTAGAGGATTCCATTTTAGCATTATACTATTAGATTAGATAGGGGTATGCATCGGTTCAAAACCAACCTATTTAGGCAAAACCCAAACCGATCCAACCTTTGTCGGTTTTGAGGATTTCCAATTCAATCCAAACCGAACTAAGATTGGAATCCAATCCAATTAAAGTCGTTCTGGATTAGATTGTATGGTCGGTTTGGCCTTTGACCCATATGCATGTTGGGTTTTTTTTTCCCCTTCTATTAGAACCTAGTTTTAACTTTAAAAAATTATTATTATTGTCAAATTATTAGGCCTAAATAAGATTTGTAACTTATTTTGAGTAATCCTACAATATTGTAAAGGTTGTTGGTAGCAATGTTATTTGAGGACATATGATATATTTAATAAAGTATTATACGTATATACATATGTCGGTTCAGTTCGGTTTAGGTCGGTTTTAAATTTGCAAATCCATCAACATTTCCAATCATGTCGGTTTTTTAAAAATCCAATCCAATTCGATCCATTGAGTGTGTCGAAACCGATTAAAATCGGTTGGTTTGGTCTGTTTAGTCGGTTTGATTTGGATCCCGCACACCCCTATTATTAGATAACTTTGAACAAAAATATTCAAGTGCATGAATTTTGACCGATGAAGATCTTAACGAGATTCAAATTGATATGAATGCTAAGGATTTCAGAATTGAAAACCAGATCATTAGACACAATTAACTGAGTTCAATATCAATTTGGTTAAGATATGCTGAGCCTTCTACCCCAATGACTATTATGCATTCATGATAGCAAACACTCCTTGGTCATTTCTTCTAATCCAGGGTTCTTTCCCAAGTTATTCTGTATTGAAGATAAATGATTTTAAATTATCCCTTATGGACCGTTTGAAAATTAATTGATAATTCCTATTGTAGTCATCTATAATACATATTACAGTGCATTCGTTTTATTTACAAGCATGCCACTATGTCGTAAATATCTCAGATCGTCCAATTATATACACAAAATGCTAATATAAAAATGAGTATGCTGATGTAAGGATGAGTGCGATTTATTTGGGTAGGGGGAAACATATGAGATTGAATGGAGTTAAAATAGAATGGTGGGATTGAGGAGAAGAAGAAATAAATGAATGAATGACCATATTGTAAACAAATAAAGCTCTATAATTTTTTGAGGGCTTTTATATAAAAAATTTAGGACACATTATGTATTAAACATATTGTTCACACATTTTTCTTGTCAATGCTTAATTTCTAGCGCTACACATATGCGTGGTCCCCCCTCTCCCATAATTGGATAGCCCCTCTCTTACTTCCCCCGATCTCTCTCTCTCCCTGTCTTTCTCTTCCCCGATTTCTCTTTCTCTCTCTCTCTCTCTCTCTCTCTCTCTCTCTCTCTCTCTCCCCGTCTCTCTCTCTCTCTTTCTCCGTCTCTCTCTCTATCTCTCTTTATCTCTCTCTCTTGATCACAGTCGTATCCGTCTCTCTCTTCCCCTAATCTCTTTCATCACAGCCGTCCATTTAAGCTACCTTTGTGTGGTCCCGCTCCCCCATAATTGTTCTTCCCTTGATCTCTGTTCCCCCAATCTCTCTCCATATCTCTTTCTTCCCCCGATTTCTTTCTTTCCCCGTCTCTCTCTTTTTCTCCATCTCTCTATCCATCTCTCTCTCTCTCTTGATCATAGTTATCTCCGTCTCTCTCTTCCCTCGATCTCTCTCATCATAGCCGTCCATTTAAAATGCTTGACCCTAGCCATTGCAGCTATCTTCTCTTCCCCCAATCTCTCTCTTTCTTTCTCCGTCTCTTCCCCCGATCTCTCTCTCCATCTCTCTCTCTTCCCCTTATATCTCCCGATCTCTCTCCTCTCTCTCTCTCTCTTCCCCCGATCTCTCTCTCTCTCTTGAGCACAATCGTCTATTGAAGCCATCGCAGACCCGACCCATTGATTTAAACGGGTCTTAAATAGATCAAACGGGTCGGAGACAAAACCTGGACTCGACCTTTTTACTAAACGGGTTCATCATGTTAACCTATTTACGACCCGAAACTGTTAAACCCAGACCCGAAACTGTTAAATCCAAAAATGACATCCCCATATATGTCTCTCTCTTCCCCCGATCTCTCTCTCTCTCTCTCTCTCTCTGTCTTCCCCCGACTCTCTCTTTCTTCGAGGGGGGGGGGGAGTATGTGTTGGGGGGGCGGAGGTGTTGGTCGGGGGTGGGTGGGTGTGTGTGTGTGTGTGTGTGTATGTGTGTGTGTGTGTGCGTGTGTGTATGCACTAGTTTTTTTTTTAGATTTAGTATTTATCAATAATTTTTTTTGGACAACCCTTTATATACAGGACTTAGCTTGGTAAAATACTAGCCATGTATAAGAGTTGGGTAAAGTAGTTGTATATAAGCGCATGATATGTCATGGTATGGAGAAACAACATTGTGACAACCAAGATTCAAGAGCCAATAACCAAGACTTTCTAATGCGGGAAAAAGACAAGATGGATGAGGTGAGGTAAGGAGTTTGATGTGAGGGGAGGTGTACAAGACCACGAATTAGCCTCATATCGCTTGGAAAAAAGAAGATTAATGGCCTAGAAATATAACTTCCCATCATAAAATAGTTGTGACCCATTTTAAGATTGTGAGCCACTACGGATCCCATAAGAACTCCGTAGTGAAATGTGCTTGGGACGAGGAAAAAAAAAGAGATGAGTGATCTCCTTGGAAGTTCTTACGCAAACATGTGCAAAGTGGACAATATCATGTCTGTGTGGGACAGGATGTTGTGGGTGCATAATCTGGCTAACGCCCAACGGTGGGACCCACAGTCCTGCCTGGGGCCCACGAGTCCAATGGTGGGACCCGCAGCCCTGCCTGGGGCCTACTTACACTATCTAGGGTCTGGTAAATCCCCCCCGGGTATTTACCAGACCCCAGATATTGCCAGAAAGATTCTTAGAATATTCTCCAAATAAACCAAACCTCTATAAATAGCAAACCATGTAAATAAATCAGGATCCCAAAATTCTAGACCTGAAACTCACTTTCTGTTTTCCAGAGCTCCCTGAGTTTTCTGGTTTTCAGACTCCTTTTCCACCCTCTGATTACTTGTAAGAAGCACTCCAAGGCCTGTCGAGAGTAGCTCTACTATTTACTCAGAGATAGTAGATTCAAAGGTTGCGTCTTACCGCACGGAGATGTAGGCTTCGGCCGAACTTCGTCACCATATCCTGTGTCATCTCTTTCTCTATCTTTCTACTCTATAGTGCTTGTGTGACAGCCTAGCAAGTCACAACTCTGCGCTTCGAAGCGCGCCATATCCCGAAGGGTCAAACCTTCAATCGACTATTGGAGGAGGGTCACGTACGACGGCCGAAATCCTCTCCCACAGTTTGGCGCCGTCTGTGGGATTTGATCCTAATCCTATCAACTTGCAACGTCCAAGTTTCCTAACCCCTCCTGTAGTAGATACCAGTTGCCCGAGTACTCCGTCTTTCTTCATCGCTGCACCTAGATGGCGAAGACACCGATGGACAGGCCAGAGGAAAGCATCATGCACCCAGATGCTCAGCATCCGATGACTCGCTCAATGAGTCATCAATTCACAACGAGCCAACACCCGGAACAGCAGCTCACCATTAATTCAAGGGGTCGCCCGTTGGTTGATCGCGCCGCCCAGGCTCAACCTCGACAGTCACCTCAACTCACCGACCAAATTCCTCAGCGCTTGGGGAAAGCACATGTCTCTCCCGGTACAGGTGCTCAAGCGTCATATCAAATCACAGCAGAGGACTATCAACTCCTCACCCTCATGAAGCAGAACGCCACTCTCATGGTGGAAAGAGACTCCCTCCGACAGATTGCCGTCGAAGCAGGAACTAACCTCCCATGGTCTGCCGCCGGAATTAAAGACGGAGCAGACGTCTGTCGATCGATTGATAAATCTCCCGCTCCTTCCAGACGATCCGTAGTCGACATCCCTCGATGTTCTCTCAAATCCCACTCGAGAGAACCCTCACCTATTCCTCCCAGGCCGACTGTCTGGGAGCGTCTCAGTGAGTCTGCACGCCATCCCAAGTCTCTCTCCTCTGAGTCATCCTCCAAGCCCTGCATCGTGAGGGATGTTCGGAATGATGGGGACCGCTCCAAAGTTCGGCAACATTACAATGACGATCGAACCCCAGTTGGGCATCGGACGACGAGATGGACTCCAACGCCCTCTTTGCGTCCTCTTCCTCCGAGACGTCTCTCCGACTAACGAGGTGATCGTCGGAACAATCATGCCTTCGAAGGGCCACTTCATCAGCACATTCTCCGAGCCCAGTTTCCTCGAAGCTGGAAAGCCCCCTGTCTCCCCAGGTTCAACTGTTTAAAGGGAGATCCGACACTGCACATCCTCTCTTTCAAACAAGCACTGACGCTGCATGACCACAACAACCAGGTTCTATGCCGTACCTTCGCTGGCAGTCTAGATGACATGTCACTGGACTGGTATCACAACCTCCCTACGACCTCCGTAAGTCAATTCAGGGATCTGGCAGACCTCTTTGTTCAACACTATCGGCTGAAGCTCAAGCCGGAAAAGAAGCTAGACTCCCTCTACCGGCTCAGGATGGGATCGGACGAAACCCTCCGAGAGTTCTCTCGGAGGTTCCGAAATGAGCTTGTTGTGCTCTCTGGACATCACCTCAACGATGAAGCCATCATGCTCGCATTCCAGAATGCCCTACGCTTTGACCTCCACATCTATAATGACCTCATCCTAAATCCTCCTGCCTCCCTCGGGGTGCTATTTGATCGAATTCAAAAGGAGATCGAGGTGGAGGATAATCAAGTCGCTCGCAAGAAACGTGACCTCGAGAAGCGCCTTTCTGATAAGGCACTAATGAGACCAACAGCTTAAGCTCACAACGCTCAGGCTGAGGAAGATGGAACCTCTAAGAGGCCAAGGCGGGCAGATGATAGACCCGAAGAGCCTCAGAAGACCACGGACACCAAAAGAAAGCACCCTATC
The DNA here is from genome assembly GCA_947650365.1 of Chamaelirium japonicum. Taxonomy (NCBI): domain Eukaryota; kingdom Viridiplantae; phylum Streptophyta; class Magnoliopsida; order Liliales; family Melanthiaceae; genus Chamaelirium; species Chamaelirium japonicum. Next base: position 22,402,182 of record OX393556.1, read on the forward strand.
AACTGATCAGAGTTAAAGATCGCCGACTATCAATAACTCGGAAATTCCCTCATCTGAAATCTATGATGTAACATCTTCAAAGTTATCAATGAAATGACAGTTGTTTCAAGTTCTATCAAAGACTATCAAATTCTATCTCAACTTCTACTCAACGCCACAGTTAGTTTGATTCGCGTTGCGACACGGTCGGCTAACCTACAACGGTACAAAGCTACGTGTCTCGATACGTAAGTTCAACTGAAACGGCGCTTCGCCTGAGGCTAACCAATACAAGGGCACTACGCTAAGTACTCCGAATCATTGGCGTCGCACATGCTCCCGTTATCACGTAAGGACACATACACTAGTGCCTCGTCACAGTTAGTTCGGTTTGTGTTGCGACACGGCCGACTAACCTACAACGGTACAAAGCTACGAGTCCCGATACGTAAGTTCGACTGAAACGACACTTTGCCTGAGTCCAACCGATACAAGGGCACTACGCTAAGTACTCCGAATCATTGGCGTCGCACATGCTCCCGTTGTCACGTAAGGACATATGCATTAGTGCCTCGCCACAGTTAGTTCGGTTCGTGTTGCGACACGGCTGGCTAACCTGCAACGGAACAAAGCTATGTGTCCCAATACGTAAGTTCGACTGAAACGGTGCTTCGCCTGAGTCCAATCGATACAAGGGCACTACGCTAAGTACTCCGAACCATTGGCGTCGCACATGCTCCCGTTGTCACGTAAAGACACATGCATTAGTGCCTCGCCACAGTTAGTTCGATTCGCGTTGCGACATGGTCAACTAACCTGCAACGGTACAAAGCTACGTGCCTCGATACGTAGGTTCGACTGAAACGACGCTTCGCCTAAGTCCAACCGATACAAGGGTGCTACGCTGAGTACTCCGAATCATTGACGTCGCACATGCTCCCGTTGTCACGTAAGGACACATGCACTAGTGCCTCGCCACAGTTAGTTCGGTTTGTGTTGCGACACGGCCGATTAACCTGCAACAGTACAAAGCTACGTGCCCCGATACGTAGGTTCGACTGAAACAGCATTTCGCCTAAGTCTAACCGATACAAAGGCACCACGCTGAGTACTCCGAATTCTTACCCATCGACCAATGAGTCCAAGGTCCCGCCCTTGGCATTCAAAGGCAAAGCCCGAGATGGCGACATCGCCTCGGCCCAAGGTGACATCCTTGGCATTCAAAAGCAAAGCCCGAGGCAGGCTTCACCCTCCTCGGCACCTGCCAAAGACCGAGACAGCAACATCGCCTCGGCCCAAGGTGATAGCCTTGGCATTCAAAAGCAAAACCCGAGTCAACCTTCACCTCCTTGGCACTTGACGAAGCCCAAGACGTCGGCAACGTCTTGGCACGACGCGACCTTTGCCTCGGCATTCGAAAACAAAGTCCGAGGCAGGCTTCACCGCCTCGGCACCTGACGAAGCCCGAGACGTCAGCAACGTCTTGGCACGAGGTTACCTTCGCTTCGACACTCGAAGACAAAGTCCACGGCAGGGTTCACCGCCTCGGCACCGGACGAAGCCCGAGACGTCGGCACCATCTCGGCCTGAGGCGACCTTTGTTTCAGCATTCAAAGATAAAGTCCGAGATAGGCTTCACCGCCTCGGCACCGGATGAAGCCCGAGACGTCGACACCGTCTCGACCCGAGGCGACCTTCGTCTCGGCATTCGAAGACAAAGTCCGAGATAAGCTTCGCCTCCTTGGCACTTAACGAAGCCTGAGACGTCGACACCGTCTCGGCCTGAGGCGACCTTCGCCTGACATTCAAAAACGAAGTCCGAGGCAAAACTTTGCCGCATCGGCACCTGACGAAACCCGAGACATTCACACCGTCTCGGCCCGAGACGACTTCCATCTCGGCATTCAAAGACAAAGTCCAAGGCTGCTGTCGCCGCCTCGGTTTCCGACAAAGAATGTGCCGAACAATGCGCGACGGTCGATGCCAGACAACGCATCAACAGACGTGATGCCCGTCATTGAACAATATATCGGTGGACGCATCCCCGGCCGACCCTTGGCAGGGGGTCGGCGAGCGCGACCACCGACGCCGGTCAATGCAACGATGAGCTTCACAGCCGATGCTGGACAACGAGGCAGCAGCCGCGTTGCCCGTCGTCGGACAACACATCGGCGAGCCCGACCGTCGACTCTGAACAACATGCGCCGACAAGTTCGTTTGCGTTTGTTGGGTTACAAGACAAGCACAAGCAGGCCAAAGCTATGCTTGGCTCGGCTTGTGTCGACTCCCTTCGATCTCAACTGTGCAGCCCCTTCTCTTGGATGTCTGAGTAGGGTGTGAAAGAGGACTTGAGTGTGAGAGGGTGGCAAAAAAAAAAGACGAAGTATGACACTTGGGTTCAATGCATGCATAATGCAGCGGCCCGTTGTTCTTCCATCGTTGCAAGCGGGAGGTAGTGCCGCTCCATGAAGCAAACCTCTTGCAAGACCCCCCCCCTGCAAGATCTTTCCTCAACATGTACACCAAAATAGACACCCCCCCTCTTCCCTATCTTCGGCGACTCCCGCCACCCGGCGCCACCTCCGACCACCTCCCGACGCCCCATCACCACCACCATCACCACCCACCTCCACCATCACCACCACTACCACCATCCCCACCACCACCACCACCACTACCACCATCCCTACCACCACCACCACCACTACCACCATCACCACCACCATGGCACCATCCCCATCACCACCACCATCCCCATCACCACCCACCTCCACCATCACCACCACTACCACCATCACCACCACCATCCCCATCACCAATACCATCATCACCCACCTCCACGATCACCAGCACTACCACCACCATCCCCACCATCATCCCCACCATCATCCCCATCCACCATCACCACCACCACCACCCCGCCACCGCCGCTACCCCCCCCCCTCCCCCGGCGCCCGAGCCCCCTGCGCCGCCGCCGCCAGCCCCCTTCCCTGAGCCCGGCCACCGCAGCCACCCCCCCCCCCCCCAGCGCCCGCGCCCGCTTCCGTGCCGCCGCTGCCCGCGCCCGACCGCACTGCTGCGCCCCGCCGCCGCTGCCAGAGCCCGGCCGCCTCCGCTACCCGAGCCGCCGGTCACCCTAGCCGCCGGCAACCCACCCCCCTGTTCATCACAGCCTGCAACCCGAGCCCCATTTTTTTGGGTTTTTCCCAAAACCCCCCCGGCCCCAGTTTCTTTTCCCAGAACCCCCCCTCCCCTAGTTTTTTACCCAATAACCCCCACCCCCTGGTTTTTTGCCCAAAACACCCCTGCCCCAGTTTCCTTTACGAAAAACACCCCACCCCGGGTTCTTTTGGCCAAAACACCCCACCCCAGGATCTTTTGGCCAAAACCCCCCGCCCCCGGGTTTTTAGCCCGAAACCTCCGCCCCCAGGGTCCCCCTGCCTAACCCCCACTTGCGCAATCGCCTACCGGCGCCGGCCTTGCCCTGTGGATTCCCAATCAACCAGGTTGCCACCTGACTAACTGGGAGGGGGTAACACGCACCCGGTCGGCCACTGTCAAGGGATCAACGGACACAACGGTCGGCCCCGCGCAACGGGTCGGCAGACGCACAAAGTAGTCGGCCCCGGACAGGGGGTCGGCAGACTGACGATGGTCGGCCCCGCGTAACGGGTCGGCAGACAGACGATGGTCGGCCCCATGCAACGGGGCGACAGACACACAGCAGTCAACCCCGGACAAGGGGTCAGTAGACTGACGACGGTCGACCCCGCGCAATGGGTCAGCAGATAGACGATGGTCAGTCCCCGTGCAACGGGTCGGCAGACGACAAAGTAGTCATCCCCAGACAGGGGGTCGGCAGACTGACGACAGTCGGCCCCGCGCAACGGGTCGACAGACAGACGATGGTCGGTCCCGTGCAACGGGTCGACAGACACACAGTAGTCAGCCCCGGATAGGGGGTCGGCAGACTGACGACGGTCGGTCCCGCACAACGGATCAGCAAACAGACGATGGTCGGCCCCATACAACGGGTTGGCAGACACACAGTAGTCAACCCCGGACAGGGGGTCAGTAGATTGACGACGGTCGGCCCTGCGCAACGGGTCAGCAGATAGACGATGGTCAGTCCCACACAATGGATCGGCAGACGCACAAAGTAGTCGGCCCCGGACAGGGGGTCGGTAGACTGACGACGGTCGATCCCGCCCAACGGGTCGACAGACACACAGTAGTCGGCCCCGGACAGGGGGTCGGCAGACTGACGACGGTCGGTCCCGCGCAATGGATCAGCAAACAGACGATGGTCGGTCCCATGCAACGGGTCGGCAGACACACAGTAGTCAACCCCGGACAGGGGGTCGGTAGACTGACGACGGTCGACCCCGCGCAATGGGTCAGCAGATAGACGATGGTCAGCCCCGTGCAACGGGTCGACAGACGCACACCCGGCCGACCCCTGGCAGGGAGTCGGTGGGCCCAACAGCCAACCCCGGATAGAGGGTCGACAGACGAGCGACCGGCTTTGCACCAGGAAATCCCAGCCAGCTAGGTTAACACCTATCTAGCTGGGAGGGGGTAACTATGGGTGCAAAATCTAGCTAACGCCCAACGGTGGGACCCACAGCCCTGCCTGGGGCCCACGAGTCCAATGGTGGGACCCGCAGCCCTGCCTGGAGCCCACGAGTCCAATGGTGGGACCCGCAGCCCTGCCTGGGGCCCACTTACACTATCTAGGGTCTGGTAAATCCCCCTGGGTATTTACCAGACCCCCAGATATTGCCAGAAAGATTTTTGGAATATTCTCCAAATAAACCAAACCTCTATAAATAGCAAACCCTGTAAATAATTCGAGATCCCAAAATTCTAGACCTGAAACCCACTTTCTGTTTTCCAGAGCTCCCTGAGTTTTCTGGTTTTCAGACTCCTTTTCCACCCTCTGATTACTTGTAAGAAGCACTCCTCGGCCTGTCGAGAGTAGCTCTACTATTTACTCAAAGATAATAGATTCAAAGGTTGCGTCTTACCGCACGGAGATGTAGGCTTCGGCTGAACTTCGTCACCATATCCTGTGTCATCTCTTTCTCTATCTTTCTACTCTATAGTGCTTGTGTGACAGCCTAGCAAGTCACAACTCTGTGCTTCGAAGCGCGCCACATCCCGAAGGGTCAAACCTTCAATCGACTGTTGGAGGAGGGTCACGTGCGACGGCCGAAATCCTCCCCCACAGATGTTATAAAATTATATCAGAACCAAATCACCTCGTGCGCACGTGTGTGTGTGTGTGTGGGGGGGGGGGGGGGGTCTAATCGCACATGAGGACATGTGACCCGTAAGGGGGGTAGACTGTAATGACCAAGATCCAATAGCTAAGAGCCAATAACCATGACCTCTGAGATGAGAAAAACACAAGATTGATGAGGTGAGAAGTACAAGGCCATGAATTAGTCCCACATCGCTTGGAAATAATGAGATTATATGTTATAAATATAACTTCACATCCCAAATAGATGTGATGTGTTTTAAAACCGTGAGCCACTGTGGATCCCATAAGAACTCCATGTCATTGGTTTTTCATGGGGAATTGCCAAATACCTATGCAAGTACTAGTGTGAATAAGTGCCAACAGAGTGAGGGAAATGATTATATGCATGAAATGTTACAAGTAATATTTAGATGAAAACGGGGGAACGACAAGTTAGAATTATATAGATGGGCAAAAACCTGAGGTAGAAAATTTTTATAAGTTAGTTGACTTGAGCCATGTCAACATTGACAGCCCATTGATAGTTGTAAAGTGAAAAACTTAGTTATAACTAACTTTCTAGGATCAATTGTAAATAGAGGTCCATGCGTCTATCCCAGGTAATCGAATTATAGACTCATAAACTCTAGCTTTCTCCTTTTCAAAAGATCGTTGATCTAACTTGAGCGTCGGAGGAGAGATTCGAGAGAGCGATCTCCTGGTATTCTCTTTGAGTTTTTTTGTGCACATTGATTTTCATCCGGCGGTGGAGTTGATCTTCGCACCCACACAGACTATTCAATCGTTGGAGGCTGAGTGATTGATGGTGTCCTGGTGCATAATATTCAACCATCGAAGGCCAAGTACCTCTACATCGTATTTGGCCATTGGAGGCTGACTGATCAATGGTGGGCAAGTGCCACTATAATGCATTTGGTGTTTCTCAGGCCGAATGGGTTGTAGAATCTCTTGACCTGAAAATGGCTGAGTATAGGAAGAAGAAGTAGGGGAGGAGAAAGGGGGGAGGAGAAGGAAGAGGAAGAGGGAGGAGGTGGTTGTGACGGCGGATTGGATGGAATCATGACACTGTTTGGGTGGTAGCGTGCACGTAGGTCTGTCAACGGGCCGGATTCGGGCCGGATCAAGATATATGCTAATCCAATCTGAATAGGAATATGCCCGATCTGAATCCGATAGATATTACAACATTTGGTTTGAATCTGAATCTGTCGGATAATCCGAGATCCGAGGCCGAATATCCGTTTAGAAAAAAAATACTAAACCATCATTAAATTATGGATTCAAAACAAGTTCTATTTTATTTTTCTTTTCAATGCAAAGAATATAATAGAAAGGTTAGGTAAAGAGGGAACTTTTCAAAGTTTACATAATAGAGAGGTTATGTTTTAAATCTTAACCCTTGATAATCATAATACCTAGATCCAAAGGCTGTTGTTCAATGATTATGTTAGATAGTGTCGGATCAGATCTTAATAGAATCGGATCATCCGATTATATTTTGAATTGAATTGGATTATTTTTAATTATATATCGGATCAAAAGATTACTACTAGATTCGGGTTATTTGGATCGGTTTCAGATCAAAATCCGCTCCGTTGACATGTCTACTTGTTCGATATTGGTGGTATGTATGGACCTTGACCAATTAGGGGAGGAAGGTAAGAGAAAGAAGGGGTTACTTTACTCATGTCATAATTTGTTCGGGTAAAGTGACTTAACTCCTTCCAAACTGAACGCAAATAGAACATCCCCAAAACAGCCGATGTAGGGCCTATGTACGGATGTGATCATGCCACATCAGGTTGGACAAAAATACCTTTCGACAAATAGCACTCCTCCCCCTCCACCCCCAATAAAGTATACTCATCCATACCGTCCAACATCGCTGAGAGCATCAGACAAGAAAACCCAATATATTCCTAAAAATTTAATAGCACGCATCTTCGAAAATTTTCAGCACATCCTGCGTACTATGCAACCGCGGGGCCCACTACTATTCAAAAACATATCACTCCGACCATGCTGATAGGGTATCGGGGCAGTGGGCCCCGAGGTTGTATGGTACGCAGGATGTGCTGAAAATTCTCCGACCCCTCCCCTCCTCGTGGGGCCCGCCACCGCAGTCTTGATTCGTACGAACAAATCCCTTGTTCATCCCCCCCCCCACCCCCAAGCTCCTTTATAACATCCCCCACCAGTGGCACTCCGCCCATCAACAATCCAAATTGATCCAGAATCTCTCCGATCATCCACCCCGCCGGTACTATGAACCCATCCTACAACCGGCCGACTGGCCCGCCGGGCCTCGCCCGCTACGGCTCGGCCCCCGGCTCACTGCTCACCGGTATCGCCGACTCCATCATAGGCGGCGGCGGCGGCGGAGGAGGCGGCGGAAGATTCCCGCCCTCCGTCGGATCGGACGGCATGGCTGGAAGGCTCTTCTCCGGAGACTCCCCCTGCCTCACGTCCGAGTCCAGCTGCAAGGCCACCACCTCCCCGGATCTCGTCGACCCCGGCTACCGGGGCACCGGCGGGGGGTTGGCCGGGCCCGGCCTGCAGAGGTCGTACGGCCTGGGTGAGATCTCCGCAGTCGATCTCGCGGCGGTGGCGGCCGCCGATTTGAAGGGCGGTGGGCCGCATCTGATCCGGCACAGCAGCTCGCCCGCCGGATTCTTCTCCCACCTCATGGTTGATGACGGTCAGCTTCTCCCTCCCCTGCCGCCCTTTTCTTTTTTCTCGAGTTTTTTTTTCTTTTTCAATACGTGTCAGATGCTGGATTGCTGGTGAGGGCTCTCCGTGTTCGCCATCAACCAGCTGATGCGTTAGAAGAAAAAACAAAAAAGAACAGAGAAATTCTATTTTTTTTCCCCGCCCCCGCCACCCACACGAGTCTCAAAACCACCATTTGGGGACACGTAATGAAAACGGTGGCGGGAGGCGGTTTTCCGTCCGTCCGTTATGGTGGTCCCACATAAGTGAGATTTCGGTAGGTCCCACCCTCGTTTACATACGCGGTCGCCTGCGATTTGCCGGTTGCTGTGGTCCCCATGAGCCGGTTGACTGTAGACCGCATGTGATCGGAGGAGTTGGGCTTTGGACTTGGGTGTAGCCCAGCCCCACGTGTGCGGCACATGGAGGCCCATTGATAAGGGCTGTCCAGTGGGTGGACCCGGAGGGTCCGGGTCGGCTGCTAGTTGACTGAGCCGTATATGGTGGAGCGTTTACTTGGGTTGGATGCACTTTAGGGCCCAGAGAGGGATGGTCCACTGAATGTGCGGATGTGATGACCTCTGGTTCTGGACGGTGCACCGATGGGTGTCAGACGCCCAGGTTCAGTGCATCCCTTTGAGAGAACAATTGACTAGACCTCTCCTTGACCCACCCAAAAAATAAAATAATAATAATAAACAGTACCGTCGTGAAAGTCGGCTCCCACCGGACCATGACATGCCACGTCATCATGGGGGAGGGGCTGCTGCTTGGACTGGTTGAACCCAAGTCTGGGTCGGGTTTGGATTCATTTCATTGAAGGCCGGATTGGGTTAGGGTTGGAAAAAGTCGGCCCCAGCTAAGTTTGGATTAAATTTGGGTAATTTTATTCGTACCCCGAAAATAAACGCAACCCGTTTTCTTTGATCATACTCCATGTCTATCCCAAAAATACCCTTCTCCCTAACACCCCACCTTGAATAAGGGGTGGGACTTGGGCGGGTTGAAGGGTCTGCCCATGCCCAACCCGACTTGCACAAACCTTTGCCCGTGGAACCCGAGGAACCCGTGGAAACCCAACCCGTGCTTGCCCATTCTAGTTCCTCAGGTTGCTCGGGTTGCCCAATTTGCAAAATAATAAGCAGATTGGGCTTGTTGCCCAATTAGAAATGCTTGTGCACATAAATAGATGAGAAAAAAATCCAACATATTTTTGAATTGAATAAAAAAAATCTTTGATTTGCATAACAAAAACATAAAGTCCAACCCATATCCTCACATGTTTCAAATGAATTCTTAGCATTCATCATCAAATAGACAGTCTTTGATTTCCATAAAAAAAAACTATCAAAGCATTCAACCTTAGTGTGTCACTTCCTCGGGTTCCTCGGGTTGGCGAGATCGGTGCCCAAACCCGTCCAAATTGAAATCGGGTTGATCTTTTTTTGTCCAAACCCGTCCAAGTTTTTAACCAGCTTTGACCATGTTTGTCCATTGTTCGGGTTGGGCGGGTCGGGTTCGGGTCAGACCCGCCCAAGTCCCACCCCTACCTTAAATACATCCCAGTTAAATGATCCGTCCCACTTTTATTATATCCCAATTAAACATTCACTCTCTTGAATATACCCCAATTATATGACATTTTGAGCACACCCCACTCTTAAATACATCCGGCAAGAGTGCCTACTCCTCTTCTTTCCCCATTGGTAGAGGGGTTATATCTTCTATGGAGAAACCGCATGGAGGAATTGGGGAATGGGATTGTCGATGATGATGCCGCCACAGCCACCGCCGTTGGTTTCTTCTCAAATCGCAACCAATACCCCTTATTCAAAGGTTTTTGTATTTAAGTTAGATCTTAGTTGGGATGTGGGTACAAAATAAGGGTATAATGGGTATTTAAAAAACTATGAGTAAGTTATTGAGAAACGAATGGGTGACGGGGTGTAATTATAGATTTTTGGGTATGAATAAAATTTTCCTTCAATTTTGGGGTAAATTACAAAAACCTTCACTAAACTATACACCTCTGTAGACACACGAATTTCGTCGGACCCGAACCCGACTCACGTGTGCCAACGCGGATGCAAACCCGACACACGGACCCAACTCGCGCGCACCGACATGGATTCAAACCCGACTCGCGCGCGCCGATGCGGACCCGGACCCCATGCGCCAAGGGGGGCCGGCCCCTACTAGGGTCCGAACCCCATGGGGGCCGGTCCCTACTAGGACCCGAGCCACATGGGGCCGGCCCTAGTAGGACCCGAACCCCATGGGGGGGGGCCGGCCGGCCCTGCAAGGAAAGGGGAGAAAAAGAAAGAAAAGAAAAAGGAAAGAAAAGAAAGGAAAGAAAAGAAAAGGAAAGAAAAGAAAAGGAAAGAAAAGAAAGAAAAGGAAAGAATACCGCCATGCGCGGGGGGAGGTAGCGTATGACGTCTGCACACGCGCGGATCTGCGCCGATCCCTCGATCCGACGCACAAGACGAAGCGCCCGATCGCCATCGATTTCGTGCGCAAAGTCCAGCCATAATTGCACCCGCCAGAAAAGGAAAACAATTAAATGTTATTCCCTTCATCAATGGATGAATAAAATCCGGGTAATTATGAGAGAGATACAAAAGAGATTTAAAATTAAAAAGTTTCCATATCTCTCTCCCCACCTCTTTGCCTATAAATAGAGGGGGTGGGGGAAGGAAAAAATGGTCGAGAAATTGAAGACGAAGCGCCAGAGCTCTGCAGAAGAGAGCACGCTTCTTCATCGACCCAAGGCTTCACGAGGCACAGTCAAGCCTGTCCCGAGGGATCGGCTTACTGAAAGTCCTCATCAACGTGAAGGCCCTTGCGCACGACGATCGCCCCTTCGACTCCGTTCACGAAGAAGAAAGCTCGGAGAAGAAGAACCCTTCGACTCCGAAGACGCCAGAAGCAAAGGCCGGAGAAGAAGAGGAGCGGCACTACCCCGTCGTCTCCAACAAGCTTCGACTCCGATCAAGCCCAAAAGCCCGGAGAAGAAGAGGAGCGGCACTACCCCGTCGTCTCCAACAAGCTTCGACTCCGATCAAGCCCAAAAGCCCGGAGAAGAAGAGGAGCGGCACTACCCCGTCGTCTCCAACAAGCTTCGACTCCGATCAAGCCCAAAAGCCCGGAGAAGAAGAGGAGCGGCACTACCCCGTCGTCTCCAACAAGTCCTCGATCCCGATCAAGCCCCAAAGCCCGGAGGAGAGAAGCGAAGCGTCATCACCCCGTCGTCTTCGACAAACATCTGCACCATCCACGAAGAAGAAAGGCTGGAACAGATCATCTGAAGCGTCGCCACCCCGTCGTCTTCATCAACAAAAGCCGACGCCACAACCGTCGCACGGAGATCGGTGCTACCCCCACCATCTTCGAAAGCATCCTTCGACTCTGATCACGCCAAAGAAGCCCGGAGAAGAAGAGAAGTCCCGTCAACACGCAAGCCATCGAAGCACCGAAGAAGTAGCCCACGTCGTTCGAGGAAGAAGATCGAGTTGACGCTGAAGCTAAAGCCAACGCAAGAAGCCAAAGCAAAGCCCCAGTAAAGCCCGCGCCAAAGCAACGCAAGTGCCAAAGCCAAGCGACTACGCCGGCCACGAGCAAAAGCACCGCACGTTCTAGCCGATACGACGCTAAGTCCGGAAGAACGAAAGCATCGCAAGTCTCTCCCAGCTACGTCCAAGTGCAAGCGCCAAAGCAAAGCAAAAGCCTGAGCCACGCCGGAGCCAAGCTAAAGCCAAAAAGCCAAAGCCAAAGCCAACGCCAAAAGCTCGATCGACGCCGCGAACCGACGATCAAGGACACCGAGGTCAAGCAAGGAACGAGGAAGACACGAAGACCGAGGAACGAAGCCGAAAACCCCCCTAGCCGAGAAAGCGCGAAGCACGGAAGGGACCAAGCAACGGTGGACATTCCTTAGCCTCTCCAAAACCCTCTCCCTGTAAAACCCCTGTCCTGGGCAGCCCCTTCAGAGCTCTCGCACGAACACCACGTGGAGACGCGGATCAAAGGGATCCCCCAGAAGATCTTTCCCACAATCCCCTGATCAAAACTCGCCGCAACCCGGACTCGCTACACCCGAGCAACCCGGGTCCCGGCCACAATTGTAATCTCGTTTTGTGCAATAAAGCCGACCCGTACCTTTTTTGCGCATACAGATTTCTGGCACGCCCGGTGGGACCTCTTCTCCTTTCACCCGTACGGTTGAAGAAGCTGCTTGAAGTTCGCGATGGCCGGAACAAACAACGATGCGTTTGCTCCAAGCCTCTCACCAATCGCCGAGTCTCCTCTACTCCGCCACGGTGATCCAGTAAATCCGGAGGGTGATGCTCCTCCAATGGTGCGCGTCTACACTCGGCGTACACGGACTCTTGCGGACATCTTCGTGCCAGAAGCTACTATCGAAGATGCTCGCCAAAGCGCCGACGAGGCCCTGGTGCATGAAGAAACGAGCCTCGATCCTGGAGCCCATGTCCAGAAGTTTGGGGAGGACCAGCCCCAACCCCGAACCCGTTCGGGTTCTCCAGCAGACGCTACACCTCCTCTGCAGGGGGCAAACATCAATCATCAACCAGAAGCAAGTCGGCGTAACTACGTCTCCGATGATGACGGCGAGGATGCGAACATGCAACACCGAGACGTTCTCCGTCACCACCCTCCGTCCGCTCTTCAGCTCCAAGTCATGCAGATGAGCGAGCATATGGCGCAAATTACTCGGCTGATGGAGGAGAAGGATCGTCACATCAACACTCTGCTCCAAAAGCTAAGCGCAAAGGACGCTGCAGCAGTCGGCCAACCCGTCGCTTCTCCAGTAGCCGCTCCAGTTCCGTCTTCAACTCCCGCTCCTGCAGAGGTTGCTCCGACGATTCAAGCAGTTACTCCAGCGCTCTCCTCGGCTCCCGTCCCATTGGAAGTCGTCTCCCCAACGCCAGCCTCGGTGGCCACACAACCTCCGACAACGGCAACGATGAATGCTCAGCAAGTCCAAGCGTTGATAGCCGACATGATGCGTTCTCACGGCAGTGGCCTTCCTCCGATCACGGCGGCATACTCGAAGCCCTACACTACGAGGATCCAGCAGTTACGCTTCCCAGTCGGATTCCAGCCGCCAAAGTTTCAGCACTTCGACGGAAAGGGAAATCCGAGACAGCACGTTGCCCACTTCATCGAGACCTGCAATAATGCCGGCACATATGGCGACGAGATGGTGAAGCAATTCGTCCGCACCCTCAAAGGCAACGCGTTCGACTGGTACGTTGATCTTCCTGCAGGAACCATTGACAGCTGGGATCAGATGGAGAGGGAGTTCCTCAATCGCTTCTACAGCACCAGACGAACCGTTAGCATGATCGAACTCACCGCCGTCAAGCAAAGGAAAGACGAGCCAGTGATCGACTACATCGACAGGTGGAGGAACCTCGCGCTGAATTCACGAGACCGCTTGTCTGAAGACTCGGCCATCGAGATGTGCACCCAAGGCATGCACTGGGGTCTGCTCTACATCCTCAAGGGTATCAAGCCTCGGTCTTTCGAAGAACTCGCGACTCGGGCTCATGACATGGAACTCAGCCTAGCAAACCGCGGGGACTTGAAGAACAAGGACTTCTTGAAGATAGAGAAGAAGGACAAGCCACCGGCAACGAAACTGAAACAAGTCAATGTTGCTGACGTCGCTTCGACCTCCAAGCCGCTCAAGATCGGTGGCAAGCCAGATCAGAAGAAGGGAGTCGCCATACCACCGCCTCCGCCGCTAAGACAAAGGATGACTCTCGAGGAGCTCGAAGCCAAGGAGTACCCTTTCCCAGACTCGGAAGTCTCCTCCATGTTCGACCAACTGCTGCAAGAGAAGATGATAGAATTACCTCCTTCAAAGAGGCCCGAGCAGATGCATCGTGTCGACGACCCTCTCTTCTGCAAATACCACCGGGTGGTGAGTCATCCCATCGAAAGGTGCTTCGTCTTCAAGGAAAGAATCATGGCGCTCGCTAAACAAGGGAAGATAGAGATCGACTCCGGGGAGGTTGCTACGGCCAACATGACGTCCATCACCTTCGGCTCCTTCTCGCCGGTACTCGTTGCCGCTCGACGAAGCATGCCCAAATTGCGCCTCAATCGTCAAGCGTCAATCGCTAAGTCAACTTCCCGGCCGAAAGTCTCGAAGCGACGTCAACATACTCCTGCGCTCACCGAGGAGGGAACACCGCTGCCCTGGGGGCAATCATCGCTCACGCCAGCACCTCTTCCAAGCAATGCTGCATCCCAACGGGCGCTCCAAAGGAGATATGAGCAAGGAGATCCAGAAGTCGGTCTGCTGGGCCAGCCTTCGGGGAAGTTCGACTATTACGTCCTCTACTCAAGGCCTCCGTCCGTTCCAATCGACGAAATCAAGCCCACCGGCTGGGGATCGGGAGAGGAGCCAGTGGAACCTCGAGAAGAGCAAGTCCCTTCCAGTCAAGCTATGTCCCAACGCACTCTTAGAGAAAGATACGAGCAGGGAGACCCAGAAGTCGGTCTGCTAGGCCAGCCATCAGGGAAGTTTGACTATTACGTCCTCTACTCAAGGCCTCCATCCGTTCCAATCGAAGAAATCAAGCCCACCGGCTGGGGATCGGAAGATGAGCAAGTAGAGCCTCCGGAAGAACAAGTGTCATCAAAGAAGCTAGTTGCTGCTGACGACCATCATCCTAGCGAAGGGGAATCCACCGACGAAGAAGCATGGGTCATGCTACCGCGGCGGCGAAAGCCTTGGCAAGAAAAGAAGCTCAAGCAAGACCGTGTGATGAGGGGATTCACCAAGCGGAAGACCTACAAGAAGAAAAGCAAGACTCCAGGAAGGAAGGCGTTCAAAGTACCGTCAGCGAGCCGAGACGATATCCTTCAGCAGAGTCTTCCAGAGCCGACAACTTTGCAAGAGTTCTTCCCGGATCACTTCCTCCCGGTGGACCAACACGTCAAGGTGTCTTGTTGCATGATCGAAGTCCATGAAGTGTCGGAAAGAAAGAACGAAGGCGAAACTTCCGAAGAAGGCGACTCCACCGATGAGGGGGACGACTCCAACGATGGGGGCACCGCCGCTCACGACGAAGCAATCTTGCACATGCCGCTCGTAGAGGCTTTGCATCTTCCGAAGAAGGCTCGCCTGGCAATGGCGGCGGCCTTGGCCGATCCAGATAGCTACAAGAGAAAAAGGAAGGATGACCAGAAGGGCAGAGCTGTAGCCTCGTGTGATGCAACGATAACCTTTTCAGACGAGGACCTGCAACTCGGGACGCGATTGCACAACCGGCCTCTCTACGTTTCGGGATACATCAAGGAGAAGCCAGTGAACCGAATCCTGTTGGACTGTGGCTCCGCCGTCAATATCATGCCCATCCAGACAATGCGTCAACTCGGCATTACCAACGACCAGCTCTCACCAAGTCAGTTGGTCATTCAAGGCTTCAACCAAGGCGGACAGTCCACCGTTGGAATCATTCGTCTGAAGCTTTCCATCGGCCCGCTAGATACGACGGTCCTCTTCCACATCATCGACTGCCGGACATCATATCGTCTCCTGCTAGGAAGACCATGGCTGCACGAGAACGGCATCATAGTATCCACCTGGCATCAATGCCTCAAGTACTACGAAGAAGGCGTGGAGAGGTGCATAGTTGCGGACGACAAGCCATTCAACGAGGCCGAGGCACACCTGGCCGACGCTAAATTCTACCAAGCAAAGGGCCTGGTCGCGGAAGTTCTGCCAGCTAAAACCCCTCGAGCTCAAAAGATTGAAGAAGTAAATAAGGAAAAGACTCCTCTTCCCGGGAATCCAGTGCCACCTTCTGACAAAGCAAGACTCAAGGTCCAAGGAACGCCGAAACCTGGGCAAAGGATGCGCATCAGCTTCGAGCCAAGAGCAACGCAACATACCCCGTTGCCGATCCGAACGGTGCCGGTCCTACGTCTCGCGCCTCAATGGCTCCGCAAATCCGAGCGATCGCCTTCTACTCCGACAAGGAAGCTGGCCCCAACGTTATCTCAGGCCAATGTCATCACTTTGCAAGAAATGACGGTGCCACTACCTAGTCTGACCCAAGCTCCGAACCCGAGCGAACCTGTCGAATCAGCAGACCTCGAGCAACTCGGATTCAAACCGGAAGGGAATTGGGGGCAAAATGCTGCCAAATTGCTGTTTAGAGCTGGCTATAACGAGGAAAGCGCCATGGGCACCCTCCCACCAGCAGCAACTCCGCATGGGATGACAAGAACTCAAGCTCGGCTGTTTCAAAACGGAGAGCAAATTCCCCCGAACCGCCGAGGCATCGGCTCCAGTCAAGCTCCGTTGGTCATCAGAACCGCAGCGAAGAAGACCTTCACCTCAAACTACATCGAGGCGAGGATGGTAGATGAAGCAGCCGAAGGATCGACAATCTCCGATGCACCTTCCACCTACCTCAGTCATCCAGACAACAGGAGAAGACGACAACGGGCTCGATGCCAAGCCTTGTTCCGGAAGCAAACCAGAAGTGGTAAAGACTGGTCGAATCGAAAACGCACATCCGTGTTCGAGAGGCTCGGGCCAGTCAAACAATTAAAGAAGAAGTCGGCGTTCGATCGTCTGGGGATGCCAATCGAGGACTTCGTCTCAACACCCACCCACCCACCCATGGCGGCCGTCAATCATATTTCCATCACGGATAACGACAACGGTGACGCTTCTACTTCGGACGACGAGTTGCCCGATGCCCCGCCGATCCTCGAAGAAGGGGGGCAGTCCACCGTTGATGACTTGAAGGAAATCAACTTGGGCACGGAGACGGAGCCTCGGCCTACATTCGTCAGCACGCTCTTAACCCCGGAGGAAGAAGCTGCATACATCAAACTGCTTAAAGAATACAGAGACGTCTTCGCATGGTCCTACAAGGAGATGCCGGGCCTCGATCCAAAAATCGCAGTGCACCAGCTCAGCGTCAAACACGGAGCCAGCGCTATCAAGCAAGGACAAAGACGCTACCGGCCAGAACTGATACCCCAAATAGAAGGCGAAGTCAACAAATTGATCGAAGCCGGCTTCATTCGAGAGGTCAAGTACCCGACATGGATCTCTAGCGTCGTCCCCGTTAAAAAGAAGAACGGCCAAATCCGAGTGTGCGTGGACTTCAGAGACTTGAACAACGCATGTCCAAAGGACGACTTCCCCTTGCCAATCACGGAGCTAATGGTTGATGCGACGACTGGTCACGAGGTGCTCACTTTCATGGACGGATCATCGGGCTACAACCAGATTCGGATGGCACCCAAGGACGAGGAGCTCACGGCATTCCGCACACCGAAAGGAATCTACTGCTACAAGGTAATGCCGTTCGGCTTGAAGAACGCGGGAGCCACCTACCAGCGAGCTATGCAGAAAATCTTTGACGACATTCTTCATCAAAACGTGGAGTGTTATGTCGACGACCTCGTGGTGAAATCCAAGAAGAAATCGGCACATCTACAAGATCTTGAGCTAATCTTCAAACGACTTCGAAGGTACCAACTCCGCATGAATCCGCTCAAGTGCGCGTTCGGAGTCTCCTCGGGCAAATTCCTCGGCTTCGTCGTCCGACATCGTGGCATTGAGATAGATCAATCCAAAATTGATGCTATCGTCAATATGCCCGTACCAAAGACAGTGCGAGACCTCAGAGGCCTCCAGGGACACTTGGCGTATATCCGGAGATTCATCGCCAACCTGGCTGGAAAGTGCCACCCTTTTAGTCGCCTCATGAAGAAAGGAGCGCCGTTCACATGGGACGAAGCGTGCCAAGAAGCACTCCAAAACATCAAAGCATATCTACTGAAGCCGCCAGTCCTATCAGCACCAGTTCAAGGGAGGCCGCTCATCCTCTACATCGCCGCCCAGGAACAATCCTTGGGGGCACTCCTGGCCCAGAACAATGAACTTGGCGTAGAGACAGCTTGCTACTACTTAAGTCGCACTCTCGTCGGCGCAGAGCTGAATTACTCCCCAATCGAGAAGGTCTGCTTAGCGCTCATCTTCGCCACGAAAAAGCTGCGACACTACATGCTTGCTCACACCATCAGACTCGTCTCGAAGGCTGACCCACTCAAATATATCATGTCGAGACCAGTGCTTTCCGGACGTCTAGCCAAGTGGGCCCTGCTGCTACTTGAATTCGACATCACCTTCGTGCCACAGAAAGCGGTTAAAGGACAGGCCCTCGCGGACTTCCTCGCAGAATATCCTCTCCCGGCAGAATGGGAGTTATCAGAAGATCTCCCAGATGAAGAAGTATTCTCTGTTGACATCGCCCCATCCTGGAAAATGTTCTTCGACGGCGCAGCTAGGCAAGACATAGCGGGAGCCGGAGTCATCTTTGTCACTCCGGACAACGAAATACTCCCCTTCTCATTCCTGCTCTCGGAAGCATGTTCCAACAACGTGGCAGAATATCAAGCCCTACTCATTGGTCTCGAACTAGCCGACGAAATGAACCTTCAAGGACTAGAGATCTTTGGCGACTCTCAACTCGTGATCCAGCAAGTCCTGGGGGCATACGAAGTCAATAAAGAAGACCTGGTACCGTTGCATGCGCGAGCCGTGAAGCTCCTCGAAAAACTCAAGGCTGTTTCCATCCAACACGTTTCCAGAAACCTCAACCAGCAGGCTGACGCACTCGCGAATCTGGCGGCTACACTCCCGTTCCCAGATGAGCGTTCACTCGTCGTCCCCGTCTGCAGGAGATTCGTGGTCATCGAAAAAGAGGGTCCGCCCGAGGTACCAGTTCAAACCAACGCGGTGCATGTCCTCGAGATTAAAGAACAAGACTGGAGGCAACCGTTTGTGGAGTACCTTGTTCATGGTAAACTCCCCGAAGATCCGAAGCGCAAAAGTGACATCCGTCGACGATCTCTAAGGTTCTACCACTTCAACGGCGAACTGTACCGACGAAGCTATGACGGCACACTCCTGAGGTGCCTCGCAAAAGAGGAAGCGGAAGCCGCGCTCGAAGAAGTACACGCTGGAATCTGTGGATCACACCAGTCCGGTCCGAAGCTTCACTTCCGCGTCAGAAGGATGGGATACTACTGGCCTACCATGATCAAAGACAGCTTGGAGTACGCGAGAAGATGTCAAGCTTGCCAAATGCACGGGGACTACATTCGTCAACCTCCGGAGCCTTTACACCCAACAATCGCGTCTTGGCCCTTCGACGGATGGGGTCTTGACATCGTCGGTCCTCTGCCCAAGTCATCCAAGCAACATCTCTACATCTTGGCGGCAACGGACTACTTCTCCAAGTGGGCTGAAGCGATACCGTTGAGGGAAGTTACAAAGTACTCCGTCATCAGCTTTATCCAGAACGACATCATCTTCCGCTATGGAGTCCCCCGCTACATCGTAACAGATAACGGGAAGCAGTTCAAGAATGCTGCCGTCAGCCAGTTCTGCGCATTGTACAACATTAAGCAGAATTGTTCGACAATGTACAACGCTCCGGCCAACGGACTAGCAGAAGCCTTCAACAAGACTCTGTGCAAGCTGCTGGAAAAAACCGTCTCGAAGACAAAGAAAGATTGGCACGAACGCATGGGCGAAGCACTATGGGCTTACCGAACATCCTTCCGCACGCCGACACAAGCAACGCCGTATTCCCTCGTCTATGGCGTGGAAGCCGTTCTTCCGCTCGAACTCCAGATCCCGTCACTCAGGATAGCAGTCCAGGAAGGCCTCACCAGCGATGACAACGCCCAGCTCCGCCTAGCAGAATTGGAAGCACTGGATGAAAGACGCCTCGAAGCTCAACAGCGTCTGGAGTGTTATCAGGCCAGGCTCTCTCGCGCCTTCAACAAGAAGATTCGTCCTCGATCATTCCAGATAGGGGAACTGGTGCTGGCGGTCAAACGCCCCATCATTCTCTCGCATCGAGGAGGGAAGAAATTTGATGCCAAATGGGATGGCCCGCATTCCGTTAAGGAAGTCTATTCCAACGGTGCTTATCTCCTCACCACGCCAGAAGGGCTGACACTCGGCCCTATCAACGGCAAGTACCTCAAAAGGTACTATGCCTAAAGCAAGGCCACACCCCTTGTCCAAAAAAAAAAAAAAAAAAAAAAAAAAATGAACTACGTGTGACTTGATCCCCCTTAGGGGGGTACGTAGGCAGCCTGAGAAGTTACTTCAGGTTCAGTCCGACCAAAAGAAAAAGACAACAAAATTCCATGAAAAGGATGTGGCGAAACAAAGTGATATTATTAATAAAGCGAAGACAGTACATGGCATGAGTCCCGAAAAGGAAGCCACAATGGAACAAGGAATAACTAAAAGAAGGTGTCCAGAGCTCGAAGACGACGCAGCAGCTCCTCCCTAGTTGCCTCCACTCTCTGAAGCTCCACGGGACGAGCGACCAGAAGCTCGCGACGGGTTGCCAAGTCCGACTGCTGCCTCAGATGACTCGCCTTCAAAGTGCTCTCCGTAGCCTCAGCCCGCTCCAAACGGGACTCCGCCTTCCGAAGTGAGGCGCGCGCAGATTCCACCTTCCTCTGGGCCTTCGACAGGCTGGACGTAGCCTCCGCAAGTTGATGCCCGGACTGACTTAGACTCGCCTCAGCGGCCTCCAGCTCAGAAGGGGAGCTCCCCTCCAGCAAAGCCCGCCGGGATCGATAAGCCTCGCTCTCGGTCACAAGCTGGTCCATCTGAGTGGCGAAAAGGGAGCTGTCAACTTTGAACTCTGCCAGGCTCGAGCAAAACTCTGCACCGTCCGTCGACCACCAGTCCTGGAGGGCGCCAAGGCCGGCAGTACGGAAAGGCTCCAACGTCGACTTGATGTACTGCCGACAGCTCGCAAGAAGAAACTCTGAGACTTTGCTCCTTGGCCTCAAATCCGGGCGAGGCGCCTCGGAGTAGGTAGGCAAGACCCTCCCTGCCGCTGCAGCTGCCACAGGAGCCGCCTGCGCCAACAAGGGCGGTGGAACCGGAGGAACCTCCGCTGCCGCTGCAGCCGCAACAGGAGCCGCCTGCGCCAACAAGGGTGGCGGAACTGGGGAAACCGCCGCTACCGCTGCAACAACCGTCTCCACCAAAGGACACGAGGGCACAGTCATCGGGGAACGCCGCTTGTCGACGCTCGAGACTTCAGCCTCCTCGCCAAAAGACAAGGCATCGACATCGATGTCGTCCAGGTTAATGTCGCCCCTAGGGAAGTTCTCCCCGCAAAGTCCGAGGAAATCTAGATCATCCGGAGGGATATCTAACCCGCAGGGTTCGGGCACTACCTGCGCGGTACCGGTGGACGAACGCCCAAGAGGCGCCTTTGAAGAGCTCGCTCCGCGCTCTAGCACTATAACAGAATCTGGTCAAAAGAAAGAAACGGTGCTCAGCGTGATAAAACTTCCTGAACGTAGAGGGCAAATAAATGAAGAGAGCTCCATACCTGTGTGGTCGGACGAAGCGGTCCGGGACGGAGGAATCACTTCATCTTTCAGAAGTCCAGGCTCCTCGGCATCCTCCGTCAGACAAGGGACTCTCGGGACCATCCCGCGAGGAATGCACATTTTTCTTCTCTTGGGAGGGGCACCCTCAACTTCGGCCTTCGGGAAACAGAATACCCCAGGGGCACTAGTAAGCTCGACATCCAGCACCGGAACGGAAGAGGGGACACAACGAGCGCTGGAAAGACGACTACCGCTCCTCTGCGCCCGCCGAAGTCCCAGTTGGAGGCGGCGGTCCTCTACTCCCGCAGAATGATCAAAGCAGAAATTCCTGAACCCGCTACTCACCAAGACGTCGACTGGAAAACTCGCAAGTAAAGGGGAAACTCGCCCTTTAACCCACTGGCAGTATTCCGGGGTGGCGGCGTCCCGAAGCCCGGATTTGGCCCCAGGGAAGAAACTACTACCAGTAAAGCGAGCGTAGAGGGAAGCCCACAGACGGTAACCCTCCTGCGGACTGAAACGCCCCTGCAGCTGCTGAGGCGTGCCAGGGACTTCCTGTCGAAAACCCTGCTGACGGGCAAAGCGATGGGGGGAGTACTGCTCCACCTCCACCACATCTCCTTTGCGCCAGACTAAGTAGCCAGGGCGGCAGCTGACCATGTTCCAGTAAAGACTGTCCGGGAGCCCGTCGTTGTCATACACGGTCGACCTCTCCAAAGGCAGCACCGAATGCTCCGACAGAAATTCAAAATCGACGCTCCCCATCCTCCTCAAAAGGGTACGAGCACACTCTTTCGGACGCTCCCAACTGATAAAGGCGTTCAAAATCCCTCCTACCCCTGGGAGGAAAGGTAACTCGGCTGGATGCCCGCGCCTGGCAAAGATCCCCTTCGGGAAATGCAAAGCTATCCAACCATACAAATAATGCAAGGGTCCGAAAGCAGCCGACCGGCCGAGCTCCTCCTTGGCCTTATCTGAGCCAGACAAGTCCCAGTAAGTCCCGCTGAGAGCCCGATACAAGGCGCATAGTATGGCTGGGGCTAGATTGAAGAGCTCGCCCCTCTCCATCCTGGAAGCAGCAAGGAAGGTCCCCGGACGAATGGCCTCCCCAGAACACGGAAGCACGAACCGGCAAAGAAAGATGACCAGCCCGGCGGCTCGGTAAACCGATCGCCACTCCTCGCTGTCCCGTTTCAGGCCAAGGAGTTCCCAGGGGCACTGCTTCCCCTCCATTGAGTGCTTCTCTCGAGCCAAGGAATCGATAGGCCTCACGAAGGAGCGAAGCGGAGGTCTCTGCATCTGAGCGATCTTCCACATCGGGTGAGCTGAGGGCGCTGGAGCTCTATACTCGCCTCTGAACCAAAAATCGACCCAAGAAGAAGGACGCACTCGATCTGATTGGTCCCTCGCCGCAATGATAGCATATGCCTTGAACAGAAGGAGGCAAGAACTCGGAGCGTAGCTGCTGTCCAGCAGATCCTTCAAGGCAGGCACCTCCTCTTGGTAGTAGTTCCGTACCTCGGGGCACCCCGAAACGATATGGACATCACGAAGCGAGATGCCTATCTCCCCCGCCCCAGTAAGGAAGGTGTTAGTCTCCGGACACCAAAGCTCACAAAGCGCACGGTACATCCCCTCAGGACGACTGTACTCCCGACGAGCCGGCGCTAGAAATTTGGCCAATAAGTTCATCTCAGGTTCCGCGCCAAAGACCTCGTAGAGCTCGTCCATCCACTCGCGAAAGCCGCAAAGGTACTGGACGTCGCCCCGAGGCCAAGAATCGGGGCCCCATCGGGTCAGCCTAGCACATATCTTCGAGGCAACAACTGGCGTAGGCACGAACTCTTCACCGCAATGATGGAACGGAAGACTCAAACTCGGCCGCAGAAGCTTCATGGAGATCCCTTCGTCAGTGTGGATCTTCTCGCTTAATTTCAGCATCCCGCAAGTCGCATCCGCGACTCCATCTTCCGTGATGCGCTCGTGCACAAAGACACGGAGCAACGACAGAAGGTCTTCCCGCCTTGAGCTGCGGTGACGGCGCACACGAGTGAAAGGAAAGCAAAGGCATCTCCTCCCGTCGAAGAAATCCTCGTCTATCCAGCCCAAGGAAGTCAAACTCTCGAAGACGCGGGCCCTGGAGGACCATGAAAGGAGGCAAGTCAAGACAAGCGCAAAAAAAAAAAAAAAAATAAAAAAAAATAAAAAAATAAAAATAAAAAAACGGAAGAAAGGGGGGGACCACCGCCCCCTTCCAATTGAAGGCCAACAGCAAAGAGGGAAGGGGGGACCACCGCCCCCTTCCAATTGAGGGCCAACAGCAAAGAGGGAGGGGGGGACCCGCACCCCCCTTCTCCTCCTTCTTCTTTGCCTGCGACCCGGCCGCCGCCCTTCTCGGCCTCAAACCCGGCCCGGCCGCCGCCCTTCTCGGCCCCGAACCCGACACGGCCGGCCCCCACGCCGGCCCGGCCGCCGCCCTTCTCGGCCCCGAACCCGACACGGCCGGCCCCGCGTGCTGCAGTCCCGCGCGCCGCCCCGCGTGCTGCAGCCCCGCACGCCGCCCCGCGCGCCGCCCCGCGCGCCGCCCCGCATGCTGCAGCCCCGCGCGCCGCCGCTGCCGCTGCTGCCCATGCAGCCCGGAACCGAACCGAAGAAGAAGAAGGAAGAAAAAAAAAAGAAAAAAAAGAAAAAAAAAAAAAAAAAAAAAAAAAGGAAAAGAAAAGAAAAAGAAAAGAAGAAGAAGAAGAAGAAGGAGGAAGAGAGAGGCGGCGAAGGCGACCCGCACCTCAGCCGCGCTCCTCCATCCTCCCCGCCTCGAGCCTCGTCGCATCGTCGCTTCGAACCCGCCTTCGCAACGACCGCGAAATCGCGCACCATCGCCGCCGACGAAAGAGGCGACACCGGGAAGACGGAGCAAGTCGCGTGCAACCCCAGGCAGCTCTCTTCCGACGGCGGTCTTCAGAAGCCGGCAGAACCGTCGCGCAGAAGCACAAGACCGACGAAAAAAGGCGACACCGGGAAGACGGAGCAAGTCTCGTGCAACCCCAGGCAGCTCTCTTCAGATCTTCAGAAGCCGGCAGAACCGTCGCGCAGAAGCACAAGACCGACGAAAAAGGCGACACCGGGAAGACGGAGCAAGTCTCGTGCAACCCCAGGCAGCTCTCTTCAGATCTTCAGAAGCCGGCGGAACCTTCGCAGAGAAACGCAATGACGGAAGAAGGGGTAGGGGTCCTTAAATAGACCTCCAACCCCGCCCACAAAAGGAATCAAGGACAAGCGCTCTACGATTCCTAC
The DNA here is from genome assembly GCA_947650365.1 of Chamaelirium japonicum. Classification (NCBI taxonomy): domain Eukaryota; kingdom Viridiplantae; phylum Streptophyta; class Magnoliopsida; order Liliales; family Melanthiaceae; genus Chamaelirium; species Chamaelirium japonicum. Next base: position 22,426,861 of record OX393556.1, read on the forward strand.
GTGTCCAAACCCGACACGCTCTCACCGACGCACCCGTCCTTGAGGGGGCATTTGTAGACACACGAATTTCGTCGGACCCGAACCCGACTCACGTGTGCCAACGCGGATGCAAACCCGACACACGGACCCAACTCGCGCGCACCGACATGGATTCAAACCCGACTCGCGCGCGCCGATGCGGACCCGGACCCCATGCGCCAAGGGGGGCCGGCCCCTACTAGGGTCCGAACCCCATGGGGGCCGGTCCCTACTAGGACCCGAGCCACATGGGGCCGGCCCTAGTAGGACCCGAACCCCATGGGGGGGGGCCGGCCGGCCCTGCAAGGAAAGGGGAGAAAAAGAAAGAAAAGAAAAAGGAAAGAAAAGAAAGGAAAGAAAAGAAAAGGAAAGAAAAGAAAAGGAAAGAAAAGAAAGAAAAGGAAAGAATACCGCCATGCGCGGGGGGAGGTAGCGTATGACGTCTGCACACGCGCGGATCTGCGCCGATCCCTCGATCCGACGCACAAGACGAAGCGCCCGATCGCCATCGATTTCGTGCGCAAAGTCCAGCCATAATTGCACCCGCCAGAAAAGGAAAACAATTAAATGTTATTCCCTTCATCAATGGATGAATAAAATCCGGGTAATTATGAGAGAGATACAAAAGAGATTTAAAATTAAAAAGTTTCCATATCTCTCTCCCCACCTCTTTGCCTATAAATAGAGGGGGTGGGGGAAGGAAAAAATGGTCGAGAAATTGAAGACGAAGCGCCAGAGCTCTGCAGAAGAGAGCACGCTTCTTCATCGACCCAAGGCTTCACGAGGCACAGTCAAGCCTGTCCCGAGGGATCGGCTTACTGAAAGTCCTCATCAACGTGAAGGCCCTTGCGCACGACGATCGCCCCTTCGACTCCGTTCACGAAGAAGAAAGCTCGGAGAAGAAGAACCCTTCGACTCCGAAGACGCCAGAAGCAAAGGCCGGAGAAGAAGAGGAGCGGCACTACCCCGTCGTCTCCAACAAGCTTCGACTCCGATCAAGCCCAAAAGCCCGGAGAAGAAGAGGAGCGGCACTACCCCGTCGTCTCCAACAAGCTTCGACTCCGATCAAGCCCAAAAGCCCGGAGAAGAAGAGGAGCGGCACTACCCCGTCGTCTCCAACAAGCTTCGACTCCGATCAAGCCCAAAAGCCCGGAGAAGAAGAGGAGCGGCACTACCCCGTCGTCTCCAACAAGTCCTCGATCCCGATCAAGCCCCAAAGCCCGGAGGAGAGAAGCGAAGCGTCATCACCCCGTCGTCTTCGACAAACATCTGCACCATCCACGAAGAAGAAAGGCTGGAACAGATCATCTGAAGCGTCGCCACCCCGTCGTCTTCATCAACAAAAGCCGACGCCACAACCGTCGCACGGAGATCGGTGCTACCCCCACCATCTTCGAAAGCATCCTTCGACTCTGATCACGCCAAAGAAGCCCGGAGAAGAAGAGAAGTCCCGTCAACACGCAAGCCATCGAAGCACCGAAGAAGTAGCCCACGTCGTTCGAGGAAGAAGATCGAGTTGACGCTGAAGCTAAAGCCAACGCAAGAAGCCAAAGCAAAGCCCCAGTAAAGCCCGCGCCAAAGCAACGCAAGTGCCAAAGCCAAGCGACTACGCCGGCCACGAGCAAAAGCACCGCACGTTCTAGCCGATACGACGCTAAGTCCGGAAGAACGAAAGCATCGCAAGTCTCTCCCAGCTACGTCCAAGTGCAAGCGCCAAAGCAAAGCAAAAGCCAGAGCCACGCCGGAGCCAAGCTAAAGCCAAAAAGCCAAAGCCAAAGCCAACGCCAAAAGCTCGATCGACGCCGCGAACCGACGATCAAGGACACCGAGGTCAAGCAAGGAACGAGGAAGACACGAAGACCGAGGAACGAAGCCGAAAACCCCCCTAGCCGAGAAAGCGCGAAGCACGGAAGGGACCAAGCAACGGTGGACATTCCTTAGCCTCTCCAAAACCCTCTCCCTGTAAAACCCCTGTCCTGGGCAGCCCCTTCAGAGCTCTCGCACGAACACCACGTGGAGACGCGGATCAAAGGGATCCCCCAGAAGATCTTTCCCACAATCCCCTGATCAAAACTCGCCGCAACCCGGACTCGCTACACCCGAGCAACCCGGGTCCCGGCCACAATTGTAATCTCGTTTTGTGCAATAAAGCCGACCCGTACCTTTTTTGCGCATACAACCTCATTTCATATTGGTCCGTCAACTTTTTTTTTTTTTTTTTTAACAATTTGATCCTTGAATCGTGAACCATCTGCATCCAGCCCCCTCTATCAACTTTTATTCCGAAAATACCCTTATCCTAGTAAGCATAAATTAAATATTTTAAAACAATTTTGAGTCTTATCGGAAATTGATATAGGTATTTTTGGGATAAAAAGTTGACGGAGGGGCTAAATGCATATGGAGCATAGTTCAAGGATCAAATTGTTCAACAACAAAGTCGAGGTACCAATATGAAATGAGGTGTATAGTTCAAGGTAGGTTTATGTAATTTGCCCTAAATTTTGAGGTCTCATCTGACTAACTAAGGCATATGTTGTCTACCTGCTGTGCCACTCCTGCTGTACTTCCTCAAGTCTAGTTTGTCCATCTAGGATCCCTGTAGGAAAAATATTTTCCTGAAAACCTTTTATATAAAATCCATGGTTTTTAATGCAAATAAAGCATTCTTAAAAAATTTATAAATAGTACCTGAGCTCAGGGTTTTCCAGTGATCCATGTCATACTACTTAAGGTGATATCTATTGATTGTGCATTCTGTCTCGGCAAGTGCATACACCTAAACCCTAATGCTGGTTAACCCGACTTACCAAAGTCTTAACTCTTAACCGCATTTAAGATTGCACTTTTTGGTAAATCAAAGCAACCTACACTCAGATCCAAGTGCACCATTTCCTGAGTAGTATTGCATTCAACAGCAGCGAGTGTCATGATCGAATCTTGATGGTCTTTTTATCATACTCACCATCGGTATGTTCGATGTACCCACAGAACATACCTAGCACACTACCATACCCTATGGTCGAGACAAACTACATAATGATGGTCCATGTACTACAACCCTAGTGGGTATGTCTATTTGATTCACTTCTTTGGCTGGAACTATTTATCCATGATCACAAGTGATTCACATCACCCACAGAACATACCTAGCACACTACCATATCCTATGGTCGAGACAAACTACATAATGATGGCCCATGTGCTACAACCCTAGTGTGTATGTTTGTTTGATTCACTTCTTTGGCTGGAACTATTTATCCATGATCACAAGTGATCCACATCATCTCCTATGTTTCGAGTGTTAGTTTCTCCAGTAAACCATGACATTTGTGTGTAATGTAAGGGCCTCGTTCACCTGCAATGCCCAATGAATGTTTCTGATCTACCTGATCACAAAGTATACCCCTAGAACTTAAGCTAATCTATAGCTTATGAAAAGCTGTCATGATGAGCTTTAAGGGCAGTGGGGCACAACCCTATCACTTCTTGCATCAGTTGGGTTACGGAGCACGCGACAGAGAGACTATGGACGAATGTTACATGTGGAGTTATTGGCTAAACGACGACGTTCGTGGAGGCAGGATAGAAGCAAAGTCGTTTAGCTTACCCCGCCGGACCGATCGATCTCCCCACTGGATGATTTGAGTAAATCTTGGGGTCAATCCAAGTGCAAGACCAGTTCAGATCCAAGTGCGGATGTAGGCAACATCTAGTATCAGAGCTAATATATTTAGATTCAGGTGGAGCAGTTGAAGCTAGTGGAGCAGTTACAAGCCAAATGGAGCTGTTGATAACAAGGTGGAGTGATTGATAGCTTGATAATGTTTGATCCAGGAGGAGCTGATCATAGTAGTTGCATCAGTCTAGAGCTAGAGAGAGCAATATGTGGAGTGCACCAACATGAATGCCAAGTAAGGAGCCTGTTAGAATGTGTTATGTGTGTATATTATAGTCTCCCACTGCTACACGTGGGGTATCCCACGGGTATACGCATGTATGTCTATATATATAGATTGGCTATGTGCCTAATGAGAATGCCGGTTATTCTCCAAACCCTTGCCATCTCTCGTATAACATGGTATTAGAGCCAACCTTTTGATTCCAAGCGGCGGATCCCGTTCTCTTTCTCCCTTTGTTCTCCCCGTTATCCCACACTGGAGCTCTGCGCCTTCGTCCGATCCCGGTCTTACAACCCCATTTGCTCCGGCCCCTGCGCACGTGCACGCCGTCCGATCTGGCCCCTGCTCATCGCTCGCTCCGACCTATCCCGTGCCGCTGCTGTGTCCTATCCTGCACCGGACTTATCCCGCACCGTTGTTGTGCCCAATCCCGCACCGGACCTCTCCCGCACCACTGTTGTGCCCTATCCCGTATCGGAACCCTATCCTGCACCGTAGCCCTATCCCGCACTAGAGCCTGCGCTGATTTCGTTCCCTGATAGCATCTTTCGATCAGCCCATAGTGGCGTCCTCCACTCTGTCCGCAGTGTCCTCTGTTCAGTTCTCTACGACACCTATCGAACAGACAAGAGATTTTCTTCTAATCTCTATGGATTTCCCCCTTGTGACCGTCATGGATTGGACTGTGTGGTCGGCTGCAGTCCAGAGCGTTCTGGAAAGCCGTGTCTTATACGGATACCTTGACGGATCTACTCTTGCTCTTACAGCGACCTCTGACTCTGTGGCTTTTGACTTTTGGAGTATTCGTGATCGACGCATTCACACTTTTCTAGTTGCCTCGGTTGATCGCTCTCTTCGTGCAGATCTTGTCATCTTACTGAGCCCTTTGTGGAGCAAAGCAAGGTCCGCGAGTATCAGCTCCTATCTCAGGCCCAGTTTGCTAAACAGGGGAAGCAAACCATTCAACAGTTTCATAGCCTTATGCGCGGCTATTGGCGTGAGCTCCAGGCCTTGGAGCCCCCCTCCAAAGTCAGTGTCTCCTGGCGTGAGTTGCAGCCTATGCTATCAAAGTCGGGACTAGTCGGCGACTAGTCCCCAGGCGGCATTTTGCCGACCGATTAATTCCGATTCTGCCATTTCTGAGCGGAATCTCGACTAGTCCCTGACTAGACCCGACTAGTCCCCGACTAGCGACTGCCAACTAGTCCCCAGGCAACATTCTGCAAGCAACTTTTTTTTTTGAAAGGAGTCTTTGCAAGCAATTTTGTTTGGATTTTTTTACATTGGCTCAAAGTCTTGAGTCACAAGACTCACAACTATGGCTCTTCCCTGTAATCATTTGTTGAGCACCTAAGAGTCTCAGATAAAAACATAGACAAATAATTAGTTTATTTGTTGATATCCATATAACCCTATAATCAAAATTGGGGTTGTTCACATATTAAACATCATCAAACAAATATTGTGATGAATTCTTAGTTCTGAGTCTTCTGACATGGGCATGAAACCAATACAACTGTGTTCTATTAGACTGTTATGTATTTATACCCATGCTGTGAAGTGTGAATGTATGTATTGTTATTAACCGACTAATATCATATACTTATTGACATTTATGTTAGTTCATATATCATATATGTTTAGGGAGAGGGGGAGGGGTTAGAATAAGTTTTGGCCGACTAGTCTTGAATTAGTCCCGACTAGTCCTAGTCAGCCCTTGGCCGACTAGGGCCGACTATCGACTTTGACTGCATAGGTTGCAGCTCTTTCGGGAACGACGACAGCTCTACCAGTTTCTGATGGCCCTTCGCCCTGAGTTCTCTCCCATTGCGGGTCAACTAATTTATCGAGATCCGCTTCCTTGTCTCGATGCTGTTGTCGCTGAGCTTCTTGCCGAGGAGACGCGCCTTCGCATTGTGGCGACCCGCAAGGCCCTGTACCCTCTAGCTTTGAGGGGGTTCTAGCTGCTACTTCTCCCCAAGAATTCCTCTTGCCGTTCCTTCTTCTCGGGGTGGCTCTTGTCCCACCGGTCTGTTTGATACTCGGTGGTGCACCACTGTGGCAAGACGAGCCACACGATTGACTCATGTTGGCTTCTCCATCCAAAGAAGCGTGCTGGTCCACCTCACCGTGGTCGTCCTGCTTTTACAGTTGCTAGTGCCACCACTACTGTTTCTGGCCCCACCTCTATTGTAGCTACTACGATGGATTACCTTCAGCGTCTCGAGATGCGCCTTGAGCAACTCCTTCTGCAGCCTGCCATAAGTCCTTCTGGCTCCTCGGGTCTCTCTGCCTTCTCTGCCACCTCAGGTACCTCTACACTTTGGATTATGGACTCCGAGGCCTCTCATCACATGACCCCTGACCACTCCATTCTTACTGCATGTTCTCCCGCCTACCGCATTCCTCCGATCCACACTGCGGATGGCTCTCTTCTAGCCATCTCGCGACTGGATCCATCACTTCTGGTTTTCTCTCTTTACCTTTTGTTCTACACACACCTCAGCTTCGCATGAACTTGATCTCTATTAGCAGTCTTTGTGATTCCGACCTGACAGTTAATTTCTCTTCCTTTTCTTGTGTTGTGCAGGATCCACACTCGGGATAGAGGATTGGTGTTGTTCGTAGGGTCGATGGCCAATATCACCTGGAGTAATTTCATCTACCTCCTGTCTCTTATTCGATCGTTTGTAGTGTTGTTTCTTATGATGCCGACTTATGGCACAAAATGCTAGGTCATGTGTCTGAACCTCGGTTTAAAAGTCTTTTCCGATCAGGTGCTTTAGGCCGTGGTTCCTTTTCTCATCTTTTTTTTTCACAGGATGTCAGTTGGCTAAGCATTCTGCTAGCCCCTTTTCTATCAGATTTTTGCAGTGCTGTAGTCCGTTTAATCTAGTGCACTTCGATATTTGGGGTCCTGCACTTTTTTCTTCTATGAATGGTTATCTTTACTATGTTAGCTTTATTGATGATTATTCACGTTTCATATGGGTGTATCTAATTCGTCAGTATTCTGACATTTCCGAAGTCTATCAGACCTTCACCGCCATGGTTCATACTCAGTTTCATGCTCGTATTAAAACTTTTAGGTCCGATTGTGCCCGTAAATTTCTCTCTTCTACAATACGTTCTATCCTTCAGTCCTATGAGACTCTTTTCCAACAATTATGTTATACTCATGAGCAGAACGGTGTTGTAGAGCGAAAGTATCATCATATTCTTGAGACAGCTCGTGCTCAGCTTATCTCCTTGTGCGTTGTTGCACCTTCTTGGCGGAGGCCATTTTGACATCTGTCAACCTCATTAACATCACCCATTCCTCTGTCATCTCGGGTGTTTTGCCTCATGAGCGCCTTTTTGGCACCCCTCCTGATTACAGCATGCTGCGTACCTTTGGGTGCACATGTTTTGTCCTCATTCCTTCCTATGAGCGTAACAAAATGTCGGTTCGGTCCACTAAGTGTGTATTCTTGAGAATCAGTTCTGAGCACAAGTGGTATCATTGCTATAACCCCCTGACTCGTCGTCTTCGCATCTCTCAACATGTCTCTTTTGTCGAGGATGTTCCCAACTACTCTCCTGCGTCTCAGGATCTCACCTTTCTTGAGGGTCCTCCCACTTCCTCCACCGTCACAACCTCTCCTTCTACAGCTCCTCCTCCTGCCCCTGTTCTTGAGTCTTTACCTTCTGCTCCTATGGTCGCCCTTTCTCCTAGCTTGATTCCTTCCTCTTCTTTGGATCCCATCTGACCTGCTACCGATTACGCCTGACAGTGACTCCTCTGGTACTCCGTCCACTTCGAGCAGCCTATCTCACCTGGATGTGGATCCTCGCACTCCTCCTCGCTACCTCCAGCGCGAGCGGTATCCCCCCGACCACTTTGGCTACTCCCCTGACCGCTTTGGTTTTGCCGCAATCACTGCCTACTCATCTCAGTTCTTTGTCTACCTTACTCCCCTTCACACAAACAGAGAGCCCAGGTCTTACAGAGAGGCCCTGCAGTATCCTGTATGGTGGTAGGCTATGGTTGAGGAGTTTCAGGCCTTTGTGCAAACTCAGACATGGGAGGTTGTGTCTCTGCCTTCTGGTATTGAGCTCATCAACTGCAAATAGGTCTTCAAGATCAAGCGTCGTCCAGATGGCTCCATTGATCGGTACAAGGCCCGTCTTGTTGCCCGAGGCTTTACTCAGGAGTATGGAATTGATTATGATGAAACATTTGCTCTAGTGGCTCAAATGACCACTAGCTGGACCCTTCTTGTTGTTGCTGCTGCTAGAGGTTGGCCTCTGTTTCAGATGAATGTGAAGAATGCATTTCTTCATGACGATCTCTCCGAGGTTGTCTATATGCAACCTCCTCTTAGTCTCAACACTCATTCTTAGCATGTTTGCCGTCTTCTTCGGGCTATCTATAGGCTCAAATAGGCACCTCATGCTTGGTTTGAGCGTTTCGTCGGGCGGTTACCGAGATCAGCTTTGTGTAGAGTTTTCAAGATCACTCTATGTTTGTGTGGACTTCCCATCAGGGCCGAGCCATCATCATTCTCTATGTTGATGACATGATTCTTACCGGTGATGACTCCAGCGCCATCACTTCTCTTCAGCAACATCTCAGCAGTCAGTTTCAGATGAAGGATTTTGGTCTATTGCGTTACTTTCTTGACCTGGAGGTTGATAGGGGTGCTCGGGGGATTCTGCTTTCTCAGCAAAAGTACACAGCTGACATTTACTCGGGCTGCACTCTCTGACTGTCGTACGGTTGACACTCCTCTTGAGCTTCATGTGAAGCTCCGTCTCGCCGATGGTGAGTCCATTTCCAATTCTATCAGGTACCGGGAGTTTGTAGGTCAGCTAGTCTACCTTTGCATCACCAGACCAGATATTGCTCATGCCATCAGTATTCTCAATTAGTTTGTGGATGCTCCTCACTCTGCTGCTCTTCTACGGACTCTTTAGTACCTTCGTGGCATTATCACTCGGTCGTTTTTTTTTTGGCAACCTCGACCATGGTTCTTCGTGTATACTCTGATGTTGATTGGTCGGGCGACCCGACTACTCGTCGTTCGACTACTGGATATTGTCTGTTTCTTGGGGACTCTTTTATCTCTTGGATGAGAAAGAAGAAAAAAGTTGTCTCTCTCCAATACTGAGGCCGAATTTCGTGACATGGCCACTACTACTAAGGAGATTGTTCATCTCTGACGTCTTCTTCGAGATCTTGGTGTTGCTACCTCAGGTCCCACGACTCTTCATTACGACAACATGAGTGCTATTCAGATTGTCAGCAATCCGGTGTTTCATAAGCGGACAAAGCACATTGAGTTTGATTGTTATTTCTCTTGAGAGCAGTACAAGGCTGGGACCATCTTCTGCCATATGTCTCTTCGACGGAGCAGATTGTTGATTTTTTCAGTCTCATCCCTCTCCTCGTTTCCGGTTTCTTATTAGCAAACTCTCGGTGTTTGACCCACCGTGAGTTTAAGGAGGGGTGTTAGAATATGTGTTATGTGCGATATTATAGTCTCCCATCGCTACACGTGGGGTATCCCATGTGTATACGCATGTATGTCTATATATATAGATTGACTATGTGCCTAATGAGAATGTCGGTTATTCTTCAAACCCTAGCCATCTCTCGCGTAACAGAGCCATATTTTGGAAGATCCCCCTTATGGTCTGGAGGGGGAGATCATTGCGTTTGCCAGCCCATGAGTCTGGCCCATGCCAAACTCATGCCTAATCATCTAGCTTCATGGGAAAGAGGAGGAGTCATGTCCTTGTGGGACACGGACTCGATCTCCTGCAAACATGGGACAAAAGTCTCAATCTCTTCTTCTATATGTCGCATGCAGGGGTTGCAGTAGGTTGGTTTGAGATCCCAATTTGGATGTCGAGAGGTATGAGATGGGCAGTGGAGAGGCAGGGATGCTCCGAGAAGGAAAGTAGTTATATTTATGTTTAATGGAAATCTTAATCTAAATAGCTAGGATAAGGCTTGATGGTTACATTTATCGTTTCAACTTGACGCAATTTGTAGTTGCTTTGTCACAGTCGCATTCTCTTCGCTTGCAACCATTGCATCATTTTAAGTTTGACTTTCTTTGATTTGCATATTGGAGTTTGTTGTCTTGACATGCCTCAAGACCACACATTCTTGGGTGTTATCATCTCTTGCTATTGAGGAATCCATGGTTGATTTCTGGGACTCGAATTGCTCTGCTAGTTTAGGGCACCTATCTTACTCCAGCTTATATCATTCCTGTCCCTGCACACTTTTTTCATCTATTTGTCACTTTTTACGCTTCATGTAGATACTCAGACCTTCCTTGATCTTATTTTCTTGGGATGGTTTTATTTTCGTGATTCGTTGACATTATTTTGTAATTCTTAGGGCTGCTTAAGAATTTGTTCGATGCTGTGCTTTAATCTTGTTACTGTCCTCTTGAATGACTTTCTGATTTCACAATTTGTTTCGTTCGGTTCTTCTTTAATGCTTGTGCTCAAGTGGTGTTGTAGAATACATTGTCGTCATGCAGACTTAGATCATGGTTTGAGGTTCTTTGACACATCACAGTTCACACCTCAATTTATACTTAATGTTGGTTTACGTGTTCTTTCACCAAGGATTGTGTTCTGTTATCATGTACTTATTATTAGTATTATTATTTTCTTAAACAACTGTGGACTTCGCTCCAATGCTTGTCTAGCTATTTGATCCGCAATTTGAGGTTAGAAGTTGCATCTCGCCTCTTGCAATAGTTTGACAATGCTATACATCATGCTGCATCCCTTCCTTTACATTTTATCCCACGATGGCTGGTGGTGCATTTTGTATTTTTGCTTTCATTATTAGGATGTATTGCTCGACCATCAGTTCAACATCAACTCACTTAGCATACTTGCACTTTCCACTTGGATGAACTACCTTTGAGGGATGCTTCATTGCCTACCCATTACTCTATCTTCCCTTCGGCATCAAATTCATAGCAATTTTGCTTTTTAATGCAAAATCCTGGTGTATCCTTTGCCATGTCATGTGTATAAATCCTTCTTTCGAAATGGAAGCTTATATGGACATGAGACTGATGTCGTTGCACTACTCCTGCTTTTGGTCATGTTTGGTGGTTGGTTTGTCCTTGTCATTGCAAACTCATGATGGTACCTCCTTGAATGTAAGTAGAGGTTAGAGATCTGTAGTACAGTGATTTATGGTGTTAACATGGATCCGACATCATTTTGGTCTTGGTCTCCAGGTTTTGTAATATTCACATTTGGCTATATGACCTAATAATATTTGTGGATTTCACATCCAAGATTGTTCTCCATAAGCTTAACAATTGCATTTCCATCACCAAATTCCAACCATGCAAATATGGAAAGGTCCATGTACATGTATGAATTTGTCTAAGGAACTGGTATACACATGATAGCATGAACAGGGATCACCCGGATCAGTAATGCCATCAATAGGCAAGTGGTCTCATGTATACACATTATAAAGGATTCAAAAGAATCATATGATTCAACACGAATAAAACTGGAAATCCATCATTTAATGAGCAAATCTGGCTCCTAAGTCAAATGTTTATCATGTTAAGTGATCTCATTTCAGCAACCATGCTAACAAAGCTCAAATGAGTATACGAATGTAGACGAGCACATAGTTCTTTCTGTTGGTGATCGAGCAATAGACTAGCACAGCGGAACACCAGATGTCATAGAGTAGTGGCGGGGCCCAATGGAAAGACGATCCAACAACGAGATCTTCCAAAAAACTAATCACCCAAATCCGGAAGCCCCTTGAACATGAATTTGAGAGCAAGGCAAACCAAGCAAGTAGAAAAGATAGATACATGATTTACAAAGGTTTGGCAAGATACCTACGTCCTCTCTCCACCACACTGATTCTACTATCTTCAATAAAGCAGAGCAAACTGCTGAATTACAAGAAAGTTTTACTTCACTCGAGCTTCTACGAGAATACCATGTGCTATTAATGAACAAGGATTTCTCCCTCCTTACGTCGGGAGCAAACCCTAGTCAATCTCCAGCCTCCAGAGCCTCTCTAAGATATTAGGTTCAGAGTTCAATACAAGAGAACTCACAAATATATATAAAGGAAACCCTAAACCCACATGCAATTCAGAGACGCAACCACGATTCGCCCGGGTGCCCGATCTTGTAGACCGGCCCTCAGCCAAGGAAGCACGGACACTTCCCTAAGCCCCTCGTACTCGTGTCGGACACCGACACTCACCGGACACGCATGTGCCGTGTCCCATATGCTTCCGAAAGCCGGACACTCGCTGGACACTTGTCGGACACTCGTAGAACACTTGTAGAACACGGCAGGTTGACGGGCTATTTGATATAGGATCATGTCAGAACTCACAAGCTATTATTCAGTTTTGGCTTCAACCTTTCTGATCCTTTGAGGTTTTAAACTCAGAGGATCAGATAGGTTGAAGCCAAAACTGAATCGCAGTCGTCCTTTTGTATGTCATTTGGGCCTGAGTGCGATTCACTTGTCAGGCTGGTCGTAACGGACGGTTACGGTTCAATTTTGGCTTTGACCTATCTGATCCTCTGAGGTTTCAGATAGGTTGAAGCCAAAACTTAAGCACATCCGTTCTTTTCCATACCATTTAGGGTTGTATGCAATTTACCGATCGGGCTGGGTGTAACTAACGGCTGCGATTCAGTATGCATTAAATTTTTATTTTAGTTGTTTTCTATGAGGTTTTTTTGGTTATTGAAATATATATAAATTATAAACACACATAAAATATAAAAAAAATATTAATTTATTTTATAGTGTCCCCGTCGTACTCGTGTCCTTTTTTAGGATTTGTTGTGTCGGCGTACCTGTGTCGTGTCGTACCTCGTGTCCCCGTACTAGTGTCAATGCTTCTTAGCCCTCTGCTCTAGGTCTGGTTCGCCTGGGTACGTCCTGTACGGCTCCCGGGCGCTCGACCCTGGTGCTCGACTCTCAGTAGACCCCCTTCGAAATCGACTTCGCCTAGGCGCCACTGGGGTTTCGCCTGGGACTTCGCCCGGGCGAACTACAGCCTGACTGCACAGTTTCCCTTGTTCCTTCCCTTTGGCTTCGCGATGCTTCTCGAAACTTAGGATCCACCTCTCAACACTTGCTTCCGCAAGACAAGGTATTATGTTGTAATTAGGTTTCCACATAAAAAACGGAAAAACCCAGCTCAAAGTCACAATCTACCGCATCACCTTGCATGACTTTTTTGTTTGTGGCCGCTGTAACCATTCAGGTCCATAGGATTGTGAATGTTTGTGTGACTAAAGTTGTAATACTAATTAGATTTCTTGGTAAATGCACTAAGTGGATCAAAACTTCATAGTGACTGCGCCCTAAAGGTGGTTTGGATGTTATGATAGCAAAATGAGCATAAGAAATTCCATTGAGAACATATAGGTTACGAATAAACAAAAGAACCTCCAGATATTGTATCCTCATTAATATGGTTTATATACTGGACTATATTTAGGGTCATGTCTCCATGAATATGGTTAGAGTTGAGAGTTGAAGGTTTCGAACTTCCTCATTTGGCTACCCTTGCAACCAGTTTTTCTGAGTTGGCGTGGGTGATATTAAACTCTCTGCTTATTTCTCATTTGTGCTTCTAGGCCAATTAAGAACCCTTTTTCTTATCATGAACCTGTGCTTCCATATCTTAAGTAGCTTGTCTCATTCATGACAGGTCTGCCCGTTTCAATGGGAGTCGGACACTATCCTCAGCCGACAACAAATGGTGTCCATGCAATGCCAAGCCGAAGGCTGAAGACCCAACTAAGCTTCTCGAGGCAAGATGCACTTTCTAAAATATCTGAAGTCGGCATCCCAGACATGGGAGAGAGCATCACCTGCAATAGCTCTGATGAGGCAGCTGGGAACGTCAGGAGCTCTTATGTCTCGAGTGATTTCCCGATTGGATCGTGGGATGAAACCAGCTCAATCGTGTTTTCTGGCCCTCCCAGCAAACGAGCCAAAGATAACAATGGGGACATCAGCCTCAGCTGCATCGACTCTCAGGTAATTAATTCTTCAGTGATTCTTGATGCTACAAGTGACCTGAATCAGAACATCATGAAGAACAGACTGATGTAAATATTTTTGTACGTCGGTTCCTCTGATGAGGTGCTAACCTTCGAACTTGTACTAACCTGGTGAGGTGATCTGATGTTAGAGATACGCCCAAAGAAACCAGGGTTTGTCGCTGAGTAGAATTCTTTGGATAGCCTTCATGCACGACTAACCTTACACTTAGCTTCCACCTGTTTTTAGTGATAGGTTTTCATCTAACGATTCCAACTTATGTTGTCTCTCCATTGTGGATTGATTGCTTTACAGTATAGCCTGCCAAACACATCGCTGGAGATGGCTTCCGTAGAGAACTTCCTCCAAATACAACAGGACTCGGTCCCTTTCAAGATCCGAGCCAAGCGTGGATGCGCCACACACCCGAGGAGCATTGCCGAAAGGGTTAGTCTACACACCTAAGGACTATCGTCTTTTATATACGTTTATTTCATGCTATCATGGGGGAGCATCTAAGTATGTGGCTTACGCAAACCATATTACCATGTAAGTGTGTATGTAAATGCACGGCATGTCGTGTTGGTACTTAAATTTTGTCTTTGATCAAACACAGTTTCGTGTATGGGCTTCGATCACTAGACATGTGTAGTTGATTCATTCCTATTCGATTTGAGGTTTGTTCTCACACGTTTTTAGGAGAGGAGAACAAGGATTAGCGAGAAGTTGAGGAAGCTGCAAGAACTTGTGCCTAACATGGACAAGGTCAGACAAAGAACTCATTAAACCTTCCAAGTGAATTAATAGTAGGATTTCCCCGTAACCCTAATGCACGCCTTTGATACTTGGCAGCAAACAAGCACATCCGACATGTTGGATTTGGCGGTTCAGCACATTAAAGAGCTGCAGACCCAGATTCAGGTGCGCATCGTATTTCCCCGTAACCCTAACAATTATTAGTCGAAAACTTAGATATTCTTTCAATGCTGCAGTTCATTCAGCAAGAACGATCAAACTGCACGTGTACAACAGACAAGAAAGAGCTATCGTGAGGTAGAACAGCACGCTTCTGTGTATGACCATTTGTTTCTCTCACTAAATGGAAGGTACCGACAGACCTAAGAACCTTTCAATTGCCATCTGTTCCCTTGATCTTCTACAATCATTCATCAAGCAATAATAATGATCAGGTCTGTAGTTGTTGATATTCTATGTTTTGGATTCTGGAAGTGTGTTTCTCATCCGAAAAAGGAAATTTGAGGCTTAGGTGGAAGTCCTCAAGGAGAATGCCCAATGTATTAGGGCACCAAGGCCAACATTATATAAAACCTACAAAGGGTGTGGTCAACCACTTGTGAGAATACCATGCAAATGGACATGTAAATGTACATATGACTACTCCTAACAGGATTGAAGGTTGAAGCAGTCAGTTTGATTGCGACGGCATACCGATTGACTGCAGCGGCGGATGAACCGACTGCAGCGATGATCGAGGAAGAAGATCCCAGCTGTCATTGATGGTATGATACCATGTAAACACGCACGGATAATCACATGCAAAAAACAAAGGATTTACTTGACTCGGTTGTAATGCGTATTCGACAGTGGAGTGGAGGGTTTTCTTGTGTGTTCTTTTGGGTGGAAAGGAGAGGATGGAAATGTATTCACCTGCTGACTTCATTTTCGTTTTCATTGTTCTTTGAAGTCGGGTGGAAATGAAAACATCCGCGGCTTTCATTTTCTCCCAACTGGTTTACTTCATTTCCTCTCTAATTTGAATGTAACCCTCGTTTCCTTAAGTCAGGTGGAAATGAACTGATAAAATAAATTTCCTTCCTCTCTAATTAGTCACTCTAATTTTCTCTCTTGAAAGAACAGGGAGTGGAGATGAGCAAATGAAACAAATTTTCTCACGTAATTTCTTCTCTCAAAAAGAAAGAGGGAAAGAAAATAAAGTCAATGGACATATAAGTAAGAGGAAATCGTCGCTGTTTTCTAGGTCGGCAATTCTTCTCTCTCAAAAGAACGAGGGAAATAAAATGAAGTCAATAGACATATAAGTAAGTGGAAATCATTTCTGTTTCCTGAAGTGACCGGAAAATGAACCCACAATTGTCTCACATACAGAAACATGATCAATCAAGAGATTCTGCTTTCTCAAACAAAATAACTACCAGTTGAATGGAACCCTAATTGAACTTTTGGATATAACACAACTTATTATGTAACCAACTTATTTGCCATCCCACTTCCAGATTTTAAGATCCTGGCCTCATGCCCGTGTTGGATCTTGAGCCCGCAATGGATCTCGAGCCTGTGTTGGTCCTCCTCTTCTTTCCCGGTCGCACCAAGCTCTCATCGATTTGGCATAATCACCGGCTCGATCCACTGGGTCCTCTTCGGCCACCTTTCTGGCCCGATCTGGCCTCTTCCCTGGTCCGATTGAAATTTAGCCTCATCAACCTCCTCTCCTACTCTATTCGTGCAGCAACCAGTCGTGACTTCGTTCGATTACACCGGGGACTTTCTCCTCGTCTTGTTAGACTTTTCTATCGCCATCGTTAATGATTGGATAGCTTGGTCCGCCACTGTCCGAAGCGTCCAGCCGTCACTTCTCCTGCCCCACCTAGCTTGCTACGACAGAAGTGGATCCTCGCTCTCCTCATCGCTGCACTCATCGCAAGCATCGCTCACCGAACCATTTCGGTTATTCGCCTAATCGTTACAGTTTTTCTATCGTCACATCACCTTTTACTCTCCTTAGGTCCATGCTTACCTCACTGCCCTTCACACGAGCCAGGAGCCCCGATCCTATCAAGATGCAGTTCAGTACCCCAGTGGCGATAGTCTATGACAGAGGAGTTCCAGGATTTTGAGTAGACATAGACGTGCGACGTCGTTTCTCTAACAGCAGATGTCCAGTCATTGGCTGCAAGTGGGTCTTCAAAGTCAAGCATCGACTTAATGCTTCCATTGAGCAGCGCAAGACCAACCTATGTAGAACCAATTCCTGGACCAGTTTTACGTCCAACTGTTACCACAACCCTAGGAGAGAGAGAGAGAGAGAGAGAGAGAGAGAGAGAGAGAGAGAGAGAGAGAGAGAGAGAGAGAGAGAGAGAGAGAGAGAGAGACGGCTAGGGTTTAGGTAGCCATGAATATATATAGGCCTCATACATGTGTGGGTAATAAGTCCTGTACACCGAACTCATATGTATAACCTACAATATACATTAACACTCCCCTCAAACTCATTGTGGGTCAAACACCGAGAGTTTGCTAATAAGAAACCGAAAACGAAGAGAGGGATGTGACTTCGTAAAAAAATAAGCAATATGCTCTGTGGAGGACACATAGGGCAGAGAGATGGTTCCAGTCGTGTACTGCTCTCTGGAGAAGTAACAGTCGAGCTTAATGTGTTTTGTCCACTCATGAAATACCAGATTGCTGACAATCTGAATAGTCGAATGATGAGTAGTCGGGTCACTAGCCTAGTCAGCATCAAAATATGTATGAAGGACCATAAAAGAGATCGAGGAGAAAAAGAGCAACCTGATAATAGTGCATCGAAGGTACCAAGGAGCTCGTAGGAGAGCAACATAGTAAGCTGAGTGAGGTGTATCCACGAACTGGCTAAGAATACTAACAGTATGAGCAATATCCGATCTGGTGATGTAAAGGTAGACTAGCTGACCAACTGTAGACTAGCTGACCAACTATCTCCTAGTACTTGGTAGGATCTGAGAGGGGCTCATCATCAGTAGGGCATAGCTTCACATGAAGCTCAAGAGGAGTGTGAACTGTACAACAATAAGAAAGTGCAGCCCGACTAAGGATGTTAGCCTTGTACTTCTACTGAGAAAGCAGAATCCCCAGAGCACCCCTGGCAACCTCCAGACCAAAAAAGTAACTGAAGGGATCAAGATCCTTCATCTGAAAATGACTCCAAAGATACTGCTGAAGAAAGACTATAGCACCGAAGTCGTCACCTATAAAGATCATATCATCGATATAGAGAAGGATGATGGCCTGACCCTGGAAAGAAGTCCTCACGAATATAGAGTGATCTTGGAAGCTCTCCACAAAGCCGATCTCAGTAACCGCACTATGAAAATGCTCAAATCCGGCATAAGAAGCATGCTTTAGTCCATAGATAGCCTGTGACGACCAATATCCAATAGGCCAAGAGCCAAGACTCCTGAGGCTGTGATGCTAAGATGGATGAGGTGAGGTGAGGTGATGTGAGGTGTACAAGGCCACGAGTTAGCCCCACATCGCCTAGAGAGAAGGAGATCCTAAGCTACTTATATAATATCCTCTCTCAAATATAGAAGACGTGTTTTAAAACTTTGCGTCGCTACGGATTTCGTAAGAACTCCGTAGTTAAGTGTGCTCGGGCGAGAGCAGTACTAGGATGGGTGACCTCCTGAGAAGTTCTCGTGCGGGCACGGGCAAAGCAGACAATATCTTGTGTGTTTGGGGCGGATGTTACAAAATGGTATCAGAGCTGGTTCTCCTCGGGATGAGGGGGTCTAACCCTACACGAGGATGTGTAGCCCTAAGGGGGGTGGATTGTGACGACCAAGATCCAATAGCCAAGAGCCAAGACTCCTGAGACTGGGATGCCAAGATGGGTGAGGTGACGTGAGATGTACAAGGCCACGAGTTAGCCTCATATCGCCTGGAGAGAAGGAGATCCTGGGCTACTTATATAATTTCCCCTCCCAAACATAGAAGATGTGTTTTAAAATCGTGCGCCACTATGGATTTCGAAAGAACTCCGTAGTTAAGCGTGCTCGAGCGAGAGCAATACTAGCATGGGTAACCTCCCTGGGAAGTTCTTGTGCGGGCACGGGCAAAGCGAACAATATCTTGTGTGTTTGGGGCGGATGTTACAAAATGGTGTCAGAGCCTGTTCTCCTCGCAGTGGGGGTCTAACCCTACACGAGGACGTGTAGCCCTAAGGGGGGTGGATTGTGATGACCAAGATCCAATAGACCAAGAGCCAAGACTCCTGAGGTTGTGATGCCAAGATGGATGAGATGAGGTAAGGTGTAAAACAAGGCCACGAGTTAGCCCCACATCACCTGGAGAGAAGGAGATCCTGAGCTACTTATATAATTTCCCCTTCCAAATATAGAAGATGTGTTTTAAAACCGTGCGCCGCTACATATTTCGTAAGAACTCCGTAGTTAAGCGTGCTCGGGTGAGACCAATACTAGGATGCCCGACGGAGACGACAGACGTGCTGAGAAGGCATGCTGAGACCGGGACGAGGCTATATTTAGACGACCTCGGAGAGATCACCGTGAAGAAATATTCTCTTCAAATCCATCTAAAGCAGGGGTCAATCTCTAGCAGCAGCAACAGCGAGGAGGGTCCAAATGGTGGTCATCTGAGCCACCGGAACAAAAGTCTCATCATAATTGATATCATAGTCCTGGGTGAAACCTTTGGCAACGAGACGAGCCTTGTTCCGATTAATGGAGCCATCGGGATGACGCTTGATCTTGAAGACCCACTTGTAGCTGTTGGACTCAATACCAACAGGCAGACGGACAACCTCCCATGTCTAAGTCTACTAGAAGGCCTCGAACTCATCGGCCATAACCTGCTACCACACAGGGTACTGCAGTGCATCTCTATAAGACATGAGTTCTCTATTTGTGTGAAGCGAAGTAAGGTAAGCAGAGAACTGAGGCGAGTAGGCAGTGACTGCAACAAAACCAAAACGATTAGAAGAGTAGCTAAAGTGGTCTGGGTGGCGGCACTCACGCTGGGGGTAGCTAGGAGGAGTGCTAATATCCATATCCGATAGAGGAAGGTTGCTCGAAATTGACGGTGTACCAGAGGAGTCACTATCAGACGGAGGCATGACAGGCAACGGGTGAAATTGACAACGCCGAGAATACACCTGAGGAAAGGGAAAAACAAGTGGAGAAGACGAAGGACCCAAGGGAGAGTAATAAGATATAGGAGAAATATCATCTGAGAAGGGAGGAGTAGAAGGACTCAAGCTAGTAGGAGGGGCTACCACTGGAACAGGAGGTAAGGGCTCAAGATTATGTGCGAGAGTAATAGCTGTAGAAGAAGAAGAGGGTGTCGCAGGAGGAGCCTGGCGAGACACTAAGGAGGGGGTTGTAATAACCTCAAGGAAGGTAAGATCCTGAGACGCATCAGAGTAGTAGGGAACATCCTCAACAAAAGAAACATGTTGAGAGATGACGAGCCAAGGGGTCATAGCAACGACACCCCTAGTGCTCAAAACTGATCCCCAAGAGTACACACTTAGTGGACCTAACCGATAGCTTGTTACACTCATAGGATGGAATAAGGACAAAGTATGTGCACCCAAAAGTACACAGCATGTTGTAATCAGAAGGAACACCGTAGAGGCGCTCATAAGAAGAAACACCAGAGAGGACTGAAGAAGGGGTGATGTTAATGAGGTTGACAGAGGTCAAAATGGCTTCTGCCTAGAAAGTGCGAGGAACGAACGAGGAGAGAAGTTGAGCACGAGCTGTATCAAGAATGTGACAGTGCTTTCGCTCGGCAATCTCGTTCTGCTCATAAGTGTAAGGACAAGATTGCTAGAAGAGTCCCATGGGACTGAAGAATAGAGCGCATAGTCGAAGAGAGGTATTCGTGGGCACAATCAGACCAGAAAGTTCTGATACGAGCATAGAACTGAGGTGTACCATGGCTGTGAAGGTCTAACAGACCTCAGGAATGTCAAATCGTTGACGAAAGAGATAGAACCATGTGAAACATGAAAAATCATCAATAAAGCTAACATAATAAATATAATCATTCATAGAAGATAAAGATGCAGGACCCCAAATGCTAGAGTGTACCAAGTCAAACGAACTACATAACCTCGACAAATTAGAAGAAAAGGGGCTAGCTGAATGCTTAGCCAACTGACATCCCGTACAAAAAGAAAAATGAGAAAAGAAATCTTAGCCTAAAGCTCCAGACTGGAAAATACTTTTAAGCTGAGGTTTAGACATATGACCTAATCTTCTGTGCCACAATTCGACATCAGAAGAGACAACACCACAGAAGACCAAGCGAGAGACAACAGGTAGATGAAGACAATTCAGGTGATATAGTCTTCTTGCCCTACGAGCAACACGGATCCTCTATCCCGAGCATGGATCCTGCACAACACAAGAAAAGGAAAAAAAAAGTGACGGTCGGGCCGGAATCACACAGGCTGCTAATTAGAGATTAAGTTCATGTAAAACCGAGGTGCGTGCAAGACAAAATATATAGAGAGAAGGCCAGTAGGGTCTGAGATGGTAGTGATGGACCCAGTCAGTAAGATGGCTAAAAGAGAGCCATCTACAGAGGTACCTGAGGTGGTAGAAAAGGTAGAGGGTCCATAGGAGCCAGAAGAGCCAGAGGCAAGCTGCAGATGGAGCTGCTCAAGGCGCATCTTGAGACATTAAGATGATTCGTCGTGGTAGCTTCAGTAGTGGTGGCTCCAGCAATAGCAGCAGTGGGTCGACCATGGCTAGGTAGCCCGGTATGCTTCTTTGGATGAAACTGCCAATAGGAGTCGACCATGTGCCTTGGCTTACCACAGTGGATGCACCTCCGAGTGTCAAGCGTGTCGGAGGAATGAAAGAGACCCTAAGAGAATGTAGTAGCAATGGGTCTCGGAGGTGGAGCAGCAGCAGCAAGAACACCCTCAAAACTAGAGTATATAGAGGTCCGACAAGCTGTGACTGCATGGAGACGGGTCTCCTCGGCAATAAGCTCAGCTACAACAGCATCGAGACGAGGAAGATGATCTATATGGATCAACTGTCCCGCAAGGGAAGAGAACTCAGGACGGAGAGCCATCAAAAACTGATAGAGTTGTCGCTATTCCTGAAAGAACTGTAGCTCCCGCTAGGAGGCTGACTCTGGACACCTCCAAAAAAGGGGGCTCCAAAGGTTGGAGCTCACGCCAGTAGCAGCACATGAAGCTGTGAAACTGCTGAATAATCTACTCCCCTTGCTGAGCAGACTAGGTCTAAGATAAAAGTTGATACTCACGGGCCCCGCTTTGCTCCACAAAATGCTCCTTGAGATGAGTTCATAACTCTGCTACAGTAGCAAAGGTGATAAGGTCGGTTCGAAGCGAGAGGTCAACTGAGTCAATGAGAAACGCCCAAACAGGAGGGTCGCGAGGCTCTAGGTGTCAGAGGTCCCTACTCCAGAAGTAACAACAGGAGCAGGTGTAGAGCCGTCAAGATGTCCATACAGACCTCGGCCATCCAGGACACTTCGGACGGTGGCAGACGACATAGTCCAGTCTGCTATCGTGATCAGAAAAAAGTATATCGAGACAGGGAGATAATCCCTCGTCTACTCAAGTAGTGTCATCGAGAATTGAATAGGGGTCGTCATCGAGGACTAATCTAAATCGAGAGATATGTGAGATGCAGAGACTCGATCGGCAGAGGAGTACGCTACTTGGCGCAGGAAGCGGAGGGTCAGCAGGCTCGGGCTTCGGAGGGCTGGCGTGCGCGGAGTGCCAACGGGCGCAGAAGGGCCGACAAGCTTGAAGGAGGGCCGACGAGTTTGCTGGAGGGTCGGTGGGACTGCAGGAGGGGCTGGCAGGCTATAGGAGGGCCGGCGGGTCTGCAGGAGGGCCGGTGGAGTGCCGATAGGTATGCAAGAGGGTCGGACGTGGAGGCGGCAGTAGGCTCGGACGCAGGGCGGCGGGCTCGTCGTGGATGTAGACAAGGTCGTTGGATTGGGGAAGAAGGCAGTGGAAGGGGATGGCGAAGAAATTAGACTTGCTCTAATACCATGTTACCACAACTCTCGGAGAAAGAAAGAGACAGCTAGGGTTTAGAAGAATGACGGACAATTCTTATTAGGGCAATAGACACGAATATATATAGGCCTCATACATGTGGGGGAAATAAGTCATGTACACCGAACTCTTATGTATAACCGATATATCGTACTATATATATAACATGTTAGGGTAGTTCGGGTTATTTACCACCCTTCCATCCTCAAAATAGCACAAAGACAAGTTATCCGAGACAAGTTGTCCATCCGATTTATTTGTATAGATCAAACATATCCCAATCCTCATATCCCTCAAATCGTTCTCAAACCATTCGATCTATCACAACCGTCCATACATATATCTCTCTCTCTTCCCCACGATCTCTCTATCTCTTCGTCTCTCTCTCTCTCTCTTCCCCATTCCGATCTCTCTCTCTCTCTCTCTCTCTCTTCCCCACGATCTCTCTATTTCTTCGTCTCTCTCTCTCCCCCCCCCCCATTGCGATCTCTCTCTCTCTCTCTCTCTCTCTCTCTCTCTCTCTCTCTCTCTGTGTGTGTGTCTTCCCGACGTTCTCTCTCTCTCTCTCTTCGTCTCTCTCGTTACATCCGTCCATTTCTCTCTCTCTTTACAACCGTCTATATCTCTCTTTCTCTCTCCCTCCCTCTCTTCTCTACGATCTCTCTCTCTCTTTCTGTCTCTCCCATTCCGATCTCTTTCTCTATTCCCCACGATCTTTATCTCTCTCTCTATCTCTCTCTTTCTTCCCGACGATCTCTCTCTCTCTGTTTCTCTTTCTTCCCCACGATCTTTCTCTCCATCTCTCTCTTTCCCATGATCTCTCTATCTCTCTCTGTATCTCTCTCTCTCTCTCTCTCTCTCTCTCTCTCTCTCTCTAACACACCCCAATTCTCTCTCCCCTTTTCTCTCTCTCTCTCTCTCTCTCTCTCTCTCTCTCTCTCTCTCTCTCTCTCTCTCTCTCTCTCTCTCTCTCTCTCTCTCTCTCTCTCTCTCTCTCTCTCTCTCTCTCTCTCTCTCTCTCTCTCTCGGGGTCGGGGTTGGGGGATGGGGGTGGGTTGGTAGAGCCGAAGGTGCCTGCTTCGTGACAATCGAGGCATGCACTAGTAACCTACAATATACATTAACACCAACAAACAAATTATCTTTCATGTAATTACGGCCTTGCATCTTTGATACGTTTTCAAGCAATACTATCTTGGAACAATGTGCAAGCTTTCATTATTGAAATTTTGTTAATACGCCGAAGGGTTCATTCCGATCGAGATTGGTATGATGTTCACATTGCTATAAGATGAAAATATATTAAAAACACCATATTTATTTCACTCTTCTTATAGAACAAAAAAGAGATGAATTAAAAAGAATACAGATTTCTATCATACAAGCAACAATGATAAATCTTTCACTAGAAAGCGTAGCTGCTGATTATATATATATAGTACACTTCCTCCATCATCCTATACATTTAGTAGAGTGAAAGACTTCAGAAAATTTCACTCATAGACAAAGATTGATCAGAGCAAACATTTTACCTGTGAACCAACCCCCGAAACATTTTAACCTCATCATTCCCTCCAAGATTTGATCTCGCCGCCTTCACGGCCCCAACCTATCAAGATTCTCCGACACCGCCTTCATCCTGGGCCGCGCCTCGGGGTCGGTTTCCGTGCACGTGAGCGCGATGTGGAATGCCGAGAGGACTGCCTTCTTGGCATGCACCTCGGCCAGTAGCGCCTGGTCGACCAGCCCCGATAGTGGGTTCGACTCGTCGAACCCTTTCCGCACCCAACTCACCAGCTCCGGGACGGCGTTTGCCGGCGACACGGATGTCGCGGCGGATGGTGGGGAGGAGAGCTCAGGCGGTTTTCCCGTCAGCAGCTCCAGCAGCACAACGCCGAACGAGTAGACGTCCCACTTCTGGTTGGGCTGGGCTCCTGGGATGCGGGCCTCGGGGGCCCGATAGTTGTTGGGCCGATCTAGCAGTGCTTGCTTTGAGAGAGGAAGGGCTCCACCAATAAGGCCCGATGAGGAGGGCGTGGCGTTGGGGCCGTTGCCGGAGATGTTGAAGAGGCGGATGAGGCCGAAGTCGGAGATGTAGGGGTTGTAGTCGCCGTCGAGGAGGACGTTGGACGGCTTGACCGCCCCGTGGACAGGCTTACGTGGGCTGCACTCGTGGAGGTATGCGAGCCCACGGGCCGCTCCCTTAGCAATCCGTAGCCTGATGGGCCACGAGAGGCTCTGTTGACTCGAGCGGCCTGCATAATAAAAAAACATTTTTAGGAAAATAGAGTACAAATGTCTTTTTTGTGTGTGTGTGTGTGCAAAGTAGGTGTAAAATTGCATAATGATGTCTAGTGCTTGTCTTGGGTTATCATACACAATAAATGACTCAATAGAATCTACTAGGTAAGGACTAATAATAACTGTTGGCCGTCGGATGTGCCTGCCAGTTTGGATTGAATGTGATTCACTGATTGGATGGCTGTGATCAATCCACCGCACAAAATGAAAAAACACAGCCGCACTGTAAACTTTTCATATGTACATGTCGTCTAGTAAACCCACATGAAGGTTTCACAACTGTAGAAGATCGTGCTTCTTTCTACTACAGACGCGGAATATGTTGCTATATCGGAGGTCTGCAAGGAGATTGGTTTGTTTGCAGAATCTTCTGGGGGAGCTCAGGATGGAGCAGGAAGATAGCAGGTTGTACAGCGACAACCATAGCGCAATCTACCTCGTGAAGAATGCTGCCTTGCACAAGCTAACTGTCACGATGATCGCCTAGCATGGAGAGAGGGAGAGAGAGGCTAGGTTTTGGGAGAATGGATTAACCTTCTCATTAGGCCAAGGGCCAAATATATATGGATACAAAAAAAGAACCAAAAGGGTATCCTATACAGGTATCTACGGATATCTGTATCTCAATGCTATACACTATCACTAACAGCCCCCCTCAAACTCAAGGTGGGTCATGCACCATGAGTTTGCTAAGCAGAAACTGAAAGCGTGGAGCAGGATGTGACTTCGTGAAGAAGTCGGCAATCTGTTCTCCGGAGGAAACAAAAGGGAGAGAGATGGTCCCGGCCTCATACTCCTGACGAGAGTAGTAGCAATCGAGCTCGATGTGCTTCGTCCTCTCGTGAAAGACCGGGTTGGTGACAATCTGTATAGCACTCCGATTGTCACAGTGAAGGGCTGTAGGTTCAGAAATCTGAACCCCTAGATCTCCGAGAAGTCGTCGCAAGTGAACGATCTCTTTGGTAGTAGAGGCCATGGCTCGAAACTCTGCTTCAGTACTGGAGAGAGAGACAACGCTCTGCTTCTTGCTGCGCCATGAGATAAGAGAATCTCCAAGAAATAGGCAATAGCCGGTAGTCGATCGACGAGTGGTTGGATCACCAGCCCAGTCGGCATCCGAGTAGGCACGCAGGACCAGAGGAGAAGTCGATGATAGGAGGAGCGACCGGGTGATGGTGCCTCGGAGATAATGAAGAAGCCGAAGAAGGGCAGCATAGTGAGCAGAGCGAGGGGCTTCGACAAACTGGCTGATGATGCTAACGGCGTGAGCAATGTCGGGCCTGGTGATGCAGAGATAAACCAACTGGCCAACGATCTGTCGGTACCGAGTAGGATCTGAGAGAGGCTCACCATCGGTGGGACGAAACTTCACGTGAAGCTCGAGAGGGGTGACAGCGGAGCGATCATCGGAAAGTGCAGCTCGACTGAGGATGTCGGCTATGTACTTCTGCTGAGATAGCAGAATCCCTCGCTCACTGTGGGCGATCTCTAGCCCAAGGAAGTAGCGAAGAGGACCTAAATCCTTCATCTGGAACCGGCGCCGAAGATGCTGCTGAAGGAAAGTGATGGCAGCTGAGTCATCACCTGTGATGATCATGTCATCGACGTATAATAGAAGAATCGCCCTGCCCTGAGGAGATGACCGCACAAAAAGTGAGTGTTCCTGCGAGCTCTCAATGTAGCCGATCTCGGTGACGGCTCGTCGGAAACACTCAAACCAAGCTCGAGAGGCTTGCTTGAGCCCGTAGATAGCTCGACGGAGGCGACAGACATGCTGGGGAGGAGTATGCAAACCAGGGGGTGGCTGCATGTAGACGACCTCTGAAAGATCACCATGGAGAAAGGCATTCTTCACGTCCATCTGGAGAAGTGGCCATCGACGGACTGCTGCAACTGTCAGAAGTGCACAAACGAAGGTCATCTGAGCTACAGGTGCGAAAGTCTCCTCGTAGTCTATTCCATATGCCTGAGTGAAGCCACGAGCCACCAACCGAGCCTTGTGCCGCTCGATGGAACCATCAGGTCGCCGCTTGACCTTGTAGACCCACCGGCAACTGACAGGCTCAATACCAATAGGAAGGGGAACGATATCCCTAGTCTGAGTCTGCTGAAATGCCTGAAATTCCTCGCTCATAGCCTATCGCCACTGAGGGGATTGGACGACCTCCCGGTACGACCGAGGCTCCTGGTCTGTGTGAAGGGCTGCAAGAAAGGCTGTAAACTGAGGCGAGTAGGAGGTGACCGTGGCAAAGCCAAAACGGTCAGGTGGGCCAAAGCTAAAGCTGAAGCGATCAGGTGGGTGGTGCTCGCGCTGAGGGTAGCGGGGCGGCGGGTGAGGATCCACGACCGGCGGCGTCGGACTGGGCGTAGCAGGCGGAGTACCAGAGACATCGGGAGTATAAGGAAGACCTACGGAAGCAATCGGTAACGGAGGAGAGGAGGGGACAGAGGAAGACTCCGTGGAAGAATCACTAGAAACAGGGGGAGAAGTAGAGCTGGGTGAGAGGGGTAATAGAAGAGGCTCAAGAGTCGGAGACAGTATGGGAGGAGTCTCCAAGAAGGTGAGGTCCTGAGCTGCAGAGGAGTAATAAGGGGCATCCTCGACGAAGGAGACGTGTCGAGAGATGCGAAGACGACGAGTCAAGGGGTCATAACAACGATAACCCTTGTGCTCGGCGCTGATTCCTAGGAGGATGCATTTAACTGCACGTTCGGATAGCTTCGTGCGCTCATGGGGCGGAAGAAGAACGAAACAGGTGCATCCGAAGGTACGAAGCAGACTGTAGTCGAGAGGGGAAGAGAAAAGATGCTCGTGGGGAGAGGCACTACCCGGGAGAACAGACGAATGGGTGATGTTGATGAGGTTGACGGAGGTCAAGACAGCCTCAGCCCAGAAAGTGCGTGGAACGGAAGCAGAGAAAAGAATAGCACGCGTCGTCTCAAGGATATGACGGTGCTTCCGCTCGGCTACTCTGTTTTGCTCGTGTGTGTGAGGACAGGAGTGCTGGAATAAGGTCCCATAGGACTGAAGAAGTGTCCGCATAGCAGTAGAGAGATACTCGAGGGCGCAATCAGACCGAAAAGTCTTAATGCGACAACCGAACTGTGTGTGGACCATCGAGGTGAAAATCTGGTAGACCTGAGGAACCTCAGAGCGGTGCTAAAGAAGGTAGACCCAAGTGTATCGGCTGAAGTCATCGATGAAAGAGATATAGTAGCGATAGCCACACATCGAAGGAAGAGGTGCAGGGCCCCAGATATCAGAGTGTATTAAGTCAAAGGGAGCAGAACTCTGAGAGATACTAGAAGGAAAAGGTAAGGCTGTAGCTTTGGCAAGCTTACAACCGGTACATGTAGATAAAGAAGAAAAAGTGCAACGACCTAGAGCTCCAGTCTGGAGTAAGCTCTTAAGGCGAGACTCAGAAATATGGCCTAGTCTTCAGTGCCACAGGTCGGCATCGGAAGAAACTAAACTACAGACGCCAGAAGGTGGAATGAGGGGAAGGTGTAGATGCTCGAGGTGGTACAGCCCGCCTGACCTACGACCAGTGCCAATCATCCGTCCGGTACGTGGATCCTGCACAACATAAGAAGAAGGGGAGAAAGTCACAACATAGCCAGAGTCACAAAGACTGCTAATGGAGATGAGCTGCATGCGAAGCTGGGGTACATGCAACACATTGGGTAAAGAGAGACGACCGCTCGGTTCTGTAGTGGTGGTAATCGATCCACACTATGAGATGGCTAAAGAAGAGCCATCTGCAGTGTGTATCGATGGGATGTGCGGTGCCGGTCGGCAGTCGGTAAGCAAGGAAGCATTGGAAGTCATGTGATGGGAGGCCCTAGAGTCCAGAATCCAAGTGTCGAAGGTACCGGGAGTGGCTAAGTAAGCAGAGGAACTGAAAGCGCTGGAAGCCTCGGCGGAGCTGAAGCTCGCCTGCTGGTCTAGGCGGAACTGAAGCTATGCAAGCTACTGCTGAAGGAGCTGAGTAACGTCAGGGGAACCTCGGGGTGATGATGGAACCGTGCGAGGAGAGGACGGAGCAGTAGCGGCAGCAGCACTGGAGCCAACGGGTCGACCATATCCTCGGGGTCCCTGCCTCTTCTCAGGATGCAGCTTCCAACATGTGGCGACAACATGACCTGGTTTGTGGCAGTGGGTGCACACAAACTGATCACGACCAGAAGCAGAGGTAAAAGAGACAGCCGGGACTGCAACGGGGACGCCAGTGTGGCTGGAGGAGTCAGCCATGGCGGCTCACTCGGTGCCGGAGTGGGTCAATGCAAACAGAGAGGAATCCGGTGAGGTCGGAGTCGATCCAGTTCCGACGAGGTAATCCGGCTTCACTCGTTGCCGGAGTGGTCAATGCAAACAGAGAGGAATCCGGGTCCGCCGAGGTGTTATGGGCCAGACAGCTCTGATACCACACAGGGTAATACGCACGAAGGTGTAGCTCAACGGAAGTGGTAGGGACGTGCGAGATGGCCGCTCTTGTTCTTCATACCAAGCACCAAGGAAGAAAGAGGCCTGCCGAAGCACTGATCAGCACAAGATGGATGGCCTCCAGCTGCCGATCCTGACATGGGTAGGGAGGAGTCGCTACGAGGCTGCCACAGACCGGAGAAAAGAGGGAAGGAGCAGATCCGATCGGCGAGGAGCAGATCGACCACCGGATCTCAGGTCTGATCTGGAGAGGATAAGAGAGCTCGCCGGGAGATCTCAGGTCGGATCGTCGCACGGATCTGGCCGGAGGCAGGAGATCGACGGCCGGAGGCAGGGGATCAGATCGGATCTAGCCGGAGGCAGGAGATCGACGGTCGGAGCTAACGGCCAGAGTTGGTGCAGGATCGTCAGATCGTCGCTCAGATCCTCCGGTCGCAGGGGAGATCCCTGCAGATCCGGTCGCAGGGGAGGAGATCGACGTCCGCCGGAGCTGGAGGAGTCCGTGAGACCGGATCTGCTGAGGGCCGGATCTCGCCGGATCTGGTCGGAGATCTGGAGGAGGAGCTGCTGAGGGCCGGAAAACAGGCCGGATCTGCTGAGGGCCGGATCTGGTCAAGATCTGGAGAGAGGGAGCTCGAGGCTGCTGGCCGGAGCTGCTGAGGGCCGGATCTCGAACCTGGTGCAGATCTGGCCGGAGATCTGGAGGGAGGTTGCTGACCGGAGCTGTTCAAGACCGGATCTCGAACCTGGTGCAGATCTGGCCGGAGATCAAGGGTGATAACCGGAAGTCCGATCGTCGGACGTCGAGGAGAGGCGGATCGTCCGCTCTAATACCATGTCACGATGATCGCCTAGCATGGAGAGAGGGAGAGAGAGGCTAGGTTTTGGAGAATGGATTAACCTTCTCATTAGGCCAAGGGCCAAGTATATATGGATACAAGAAAAGAACCAAAAGGGTATCCTATACAGGTATCTACGGGTATCTGTATCTCAATGCTATACACTATCACTAACACTAACAAAACACATCGAAATAAAGTTTCACTATTCGATATCCCTGTTTAAAGACGATGTACTGAAGCTGGAAGATACAAACGAGCAAGAATCTGACGAATATGCTAACCAAGGTGGTCATGATGGAAGTTGAACAACAGAGGAGGAGGTGAGTTGAGACTCACCAAGATGGAAGGTTTGGCGGAACAGAAGCATTGAGATGAAGATTGCTAGAGAGTTGGCTTAGTTTCGGCACCCTTGCACCGGCCTGTGGGTGCCCGGGCGAGCTCGCAAACATGAGGAACGCTAGGTTACAGGAATTTCGCCCAGGTGAAAGACTGGTGGTGCCCAGGCGAAATCATAGGTAGAGAGTTCTCAGGGTGGCTCCGGTACTGATTTCGCTCTAGTGAAATCGTAGTTCGCTCAGGAGTGGATGTAGGCTGATTGTTTGCATTGGATTTTACCATATTTAAAGTATTTTTCCTTAAGGTTTTATGAGTTCATCATTGAAGTTATGACGGATATTGGAGTTCTTCGGGCTTCTATGTTGCGTAAGAGAGACGAAGAGAGGATCATAGATCAAGATAGGAGAATTGTCTCCTTGAGATCGGAGCCACGAGTGGGAGACGAGAAGAGGGTGTACTATCCATATCTATTTCATATTGCATTGAGGGCAGTGACCGACACCCGAAGAGGTAGGAATTTATTAAACTACGTAAACAAATTCATTGTATTAGATATAATGTTACTATTAGTCCCACCTTGATAGTGGTATTGTAATGATGCACATTCTCTCCTTATATAAGAAGAGATACTTTTATATAATGAATAAAAATAATATAAAGAGTTTTCTCCCCAAATCATATTATCTCTTCCTATCTCTTCGTACCAGTGCCGTGTGTTGTTGCTTTCTCTTTCCTTTGTGATTGTTGTTGGATCGCTTCAATTCTCTGCAGATCGTAGGAGATCCAAAACTCTACCTCATCCACACACACACACACACACACACACACAGAGAGAGAGAGAGAGAGAGAGAGAGAGAGAGAGAGAGAGAGAGAGAGAGAGAGAGAGAGAGAGAGAGAGAGAGAGAGAGAGAGAGAGAGAGAGAGAGAGAGAGAGAGAGAGAGAGGTGGGGGAGGGGGGGGGTGGACCAGATCTGAGTCAAAATTGTGGTCGAGCGAGACAGCGTCCTTTTTGTGGCTTAAAGATGAGGCTGTCGGGTCCCTACTCAAAGGAGTGGAGGTCGCCACTGGACCTCGATTGTGGCCCAAAAGGGCGTAGCCGGCCGGTCAAAGGGCTTGAAGCCCAAAAGCAGGCACTCTGCACTCAACCAGCCTATTAAAAAAAGGGAAATATTATTCATACCCCATAAATCTGTAATTAGCCCCCATTTCCAAGAAACTTGAATACACCCCAGTTTTTTTTTTCATACCCCATTCCTATCCCAAAAATACCCTTCCCCCTTACACCTCACCTTCAGTACACCCCAGTTAAATGGCCCGCCCCAACTTGATTATACCCCAATCAAACACATACCCTCTTAAATATACCCCAATTATATGCACTCTTGAATACACCCCACTCTTAAATAAACCCCATGCAGTTGGCTGATACTTGAAGGCACAAGTAGAGCTGCAACTTGGGCGGGCCAACCTGAACCCAACCCGAGTCCAACCCGAACCCAACCCGAATCATTTCTCCTCGACCCGACATGACCCGACACGAAGTTAGCGGGTCTGGGTCAAGGCTAAACGGGTTCGGGTCGTAAATGGGTTGACACGATAGACCCGTTTATTAAACGGGTCGGGTCCGGGTTTAGGGTCTGGACACGGTAGACCCTGCAAGACCCGTTTAGTATTCAATAGGTCATGTCGGGTCGGGTCGGGTCGGGTCTACCAGCAATCCGATACTATAATATATAAAACCAGTGGGTCTTTCGGGTCAGGTCGGGTCAAGTCGGATTGGGCCGGATCGGGTCAACTGAATAGATCCGGGTGGTAAACGGGTCTTATCGGGTCTTATCGTGTCTACCTGTTTATTAGCAAGTCGGGTACGGGTTTAGGATCTAGACACGATTAGTTAAATGGGTCGGGTCCGGGTCTAGGGGTTTTGGACACGACACGAACCCGACACGACACGACTCATTGCCACCCCTAGCTGCAACTTGGGCGGGCCAACCCGAACCCAACCCGACTTTGGGCGGGTTAACCCGAACCCACCCCGCACAACCCGACGGGTTGGGCGTGGGCTAAGTTTAAACGAACATTGGGTTGGGTTGGGGTACAAAAGACGCTGAGCAGGGACTTTGGGGTTTCGGGTATAAAAAAAAGGGCATTGTTGGTATTAAAGGATTGTTGAGTAAGTTATTGAGAAACGCTAGGGATACGGGGGCTAATTACAGATTTTTGGGGTATGAATAAAATTTCCCAAATTGCTAAAAATTTATAAAAAATAATTGCTAAAAATTTATAAAAATATACAAAATGTAATAATAATGAAAACGTAATAGGGAGTGAACTAGGAGCTGGTTGTAGTCCTTCACCAAAGTCCACTCCCTATTGCCCATTTTGCTCCCTAAATAGATAGTAGGGTGAGGAGTCGATTAGAGATGCTCTTAGGCCCCTCCATGGGCGGCGCTACATATGGTTGAGTGGGGTCAACTGACCCCACTCACCGACTCAAATCTATTAAAATTTATATTATTTTTTTATTTTTATCATAATTTATTTTGTTTTGACTGTTGGTTTGACCCCACTCCATCGATTCACCAAACCCTACTTCATGTCGTCATGTAAAAAATATTTTTTAATATAATTTTTGACCCCACTGATACAAATTTCTGGAGCCACCACTGGGCCCCTCAAGTTGCCTCAAAGTTCGTAGGGAACTTCTGGATGGATTGGTGCATATTTTTGAAGAGATTAGTCCGAGCCCAAAGTGGGTCTATTGTCCAAAAGCATTAATCAAGACCCGCATAGCCTATTATAATCCGATCCATCTTGACCCGACTTATTCCTACTAACGGCTCAGCCCAACTTAAACCAATCAAACCAAACTGACTCAGCCCAAACCGATTCGAGTGCACCCGACCTAACACGAATAAGTCAAACCAACCCAACTTTACTTGGCTACAACTTACAAACAAACAATCAAAAAGGTTCTCACGTACTTTAGGGCAAAAAGGCCCACGGCCTTGCAAAAGGAATCCCACACGTGGACACATGAGCAGTTGAAGCACCAACTACCACAACTATGAAGTAGGTGAAGCATTCAAATACAGCACTGGGAAAGGTAAGAAGGGGCCATGTGTAGGGTATTACTATTGGAAGTCATAACCCAAGGATGTAATTATTAAATTGCACCCCAAAAATGGGCCCCACATATAAATGATAAATTGCCCAACGTGTCCTTGAGGCGTCCCAAATCGATTAATAAGGGCACCCAGTGCAGCCTACCACCACCGCTGGTGCCCACCCAGCCCAACTATTAGGTTTTGGCCCATTAAACCCACACCAGAGCGCAGTGTGCATGACAAAGTCGCCTGGGTGAAATTGTACGCAGTTCTGTGAATAGAACCTCAACGGATTTCGCCCAGGTGGATCGGCTGGGGGACGTGGGTAGGTTACAGATCGGGTCAGGTTTTCGGATTCCTATGAATTTACACATACTCTCTTATTTAAGGAGGGCATGGGTGGCTCTAGGGTTTCGTCTGAAGAGAGAGAGAGAGAGAGAGAGAGAGAGAGAGAGAGAGAGAGAGAGAGAGAGAGAGAGAGAGAGAGAGAGAACTCGGCTAGGGTTTCTTGCGGTGTGAAAGAGAAAAGAAAGAAGAACAAGAGAGAGAGAAGAGAAGAGGAGGAAGAAAAAAGAGGGTTTGTCCACGGATTTCTCGATGCATCTACCTCGGCTTCTACTTCGGCAGACGCTATAATCTCTTGAGATCTTCCAGTATTTTCTCTAGATCTTTTGTACGGGGTTAGTCTCTACTCTGTGTTGGTGCGGTGTTTTGAGAGATATCAAAGAGAGGGTTTGCAGGGTCCGACGAATGGTGGCACATTCCATGTGTAATCTCGTGATAGTGATAATTCATATCCTTGATTGTCGGTGATATTTTGGCATTCATACTATTGTGTGGTACATCAAATTCTCTTATTTCTGTAAGGCTCTAATTCACAATCCTCTGAACATCATTCTCGCTTCTGGGCCGTGTGCTGTAAGACTCTAATTCTCGATCCTCTGAACATCATTCTCGCTTCTGGGTCATGTGCTCAAGAGAGGGATGTCGGTGTGCGATATCCCCAACACCAACATCACCATCTCCCGTATCCGTTCACATACAGCTTGTCACCTACTTCTTCTCCTCTCCCTCTCCGCCATCTTCCCCGATCTATGCTTATCCCCATCGTCGTCGGGGCCCCGTCTCCGCCTCTGGTCCCTGTGCAACTCATCATTGCTGCCTTTGTCATCGGTTACCGAACATGCTGCATGTCCCTCCTCCTTCAACCTCCCTCCACATCCTCGCCCTTCTCTTCCCACAATGGTTGGCATCAGGTCAGAGCTGGAGATGAGGGACCAAGGGAAGGGTTCAGGGGGAAGAGGGAAGGGAGAAGAGGGAGAAAATGGTAGCCGCAACAAATCAGAGTAGGGAAGAAAGGGTGGAGGAGGAGGAAAGAGAGAGGTGCTGGATTTTGGCATGCTAAAAGGCCGAACCTAGAGGCATAATGCCCGGCGGATTTGCCCAGGCGCCCCGGGTTTTGGCAAGCAGGTAGAACACGAGAGTAATTCGCCCGGACGACTGATCACCTTGGGGGCTGGACGTGCGATCAGGCTGACGGGTTGAGTCATATATGGGCAAGGAAATACATGTCTATCTCCTCCTATTGTCATACGACTCCTCTATTAATTATATCAAGAGATGTGTGGCACTAGGGTTTGTACGTTGAGATCGTATACAGCAGCTATGTTGAGAGAGAGAGAGAGAGAGAGAGAGAGAGAGAGAGAGAGAGAGAGAGAGAGAGAGAGAGAGAGAGAGAGAGACGGGAAGAAGAGGAAGGAAGAAAGAAGCGAGAGAAAGGAGAGGCTCCATATCCGGGCGTCTCTCTCGGTTTTTTGGGTCTCCTCTGGGTTCCTCAACGCGTCTACTCCGACCACTTCTTTGGAGTTTCATCTCTCGGTATGGTTCGGTAATCTCCGGTGTACTTCCGTGAGGTAATTATTTTTTTGTGGTGATTGTTATGCGAGCGGGTGAGAGATACAAGGTCTAGGGTTCCAACACGTGATGAACTCGATTATTGTAATCTCTTGCAATAAAATTCTAAATCCTTGATTATCGGTATTTTTATTGTTTGTGCTTGTAATATCTAGTGTAATCCTAAAGTATCGAGCGGCTCATGGAGCCCATAGGCGTGTCTATTTTGCCACTCTCCTTGCTACTATAGCAAAGGAGGCGAAGTGACGAGTCCCTTGGAGATGCACTTAGCAGCTAAAGGTAAAACAATAAATCGATAAGTCCTAATGGTCTTAAAATGGCAACTATGATAGAGGAGGTCAATGCAAGTATCCATGTATTTATACCAAACCTCGGGGAGTCAAGGGCGGTCACTATAATTGTTCTTTGTTTCTATTATAAAATTTCAGAAGATTGTTTTTAGCTAAAGGATGAACAATATTTCAAATGACAAAACTGCCCTTCTATTACCCATCCAGCAATAGTAACAATTCGTCAACCAAAAAAGTAAAAATTCGACGGTAAAAAAATTATCAATTCGGGTGGTTGACTCAGTGCATGTAGGAGTTGCTACAATGATTTCACTATAGCTGCTACAATAAAATCATTATACCAAACTATAGCTACTACAGTGAAATCATTATACCAAGAATACAAATTTATTAATTGTTACTCTCAACATGCACTGAGTTACCACCCAACTTTCTACACTTGCTACAGTGATCTGCATGTGTTTTACGGAGAGAGAGAGAGAGAGAGAGAGAGCACTGACCGCGAAGAGCCGTGGCGAGGTTGCCGTTGGAGATGAAGTCCGTGATGATCAGTTTCTCGTCCGGCGCCCAGTAGTAAGCTCTCAGCCGTACGACGTTAGGGTGGCGCATCCGTCCGATCGCCGCCACCTCCGCCGCGAACTCCTTGTACCGCTGCCCTCCCCCCT
The DNA here is from genome assembly GCA_947650365.1 of Chamaelirium japonicum. Classification (NCBI taxonomy): domain Eukaryota; kingdom Viridiplantae; phylum Streptophyta; class Magnoliopsida; order Liliales; family Melanthiaceae; genus Chamaelirium; species Chamaelirium japonicum. Next base: position 22,463,549 of record OX393556.1, read on the forward strand.
CCCCCAGCCGCCGCACCGCCACCGGCACCCCGTTCCCCAGCACCACCTTATACACGATCCCCATCCCTCCCTTTCCCAGCACGTAAGCCGACGCCCGCAGCAGCTCCTCCAGCTCGAACCTGAACCCCTTGTCGATCGTCACCAGCTCCCCCTCCCCGCCGCCGCCGCCCTCCTCCGCCTCCTCCTCGTCCGACGCCTCCCCGCTCCCCGCCCCCTTCCTCCAGAACGAGCACCGCCCCCCTCCCTCGTTACCCCCAAGCTTCTTCTTCCCTGTGCAGCTGCATCCCTCGTTCTCTCCGTCCCTCAGCCTCCAGTAAGCGTACACGACGACCAGCCCGATAAGCGCCACCCCGGCCGCGTCCGCCACCGAGATTAGCACGATCAGGCTCGGCCGGAGGCCGCCCCTCCCCGGCGTGTCCCCCGACTCCGGCTCGGACGTCTGCTTCCCCGGCGACGCCCTCGGGGTGGCGCCCTGGCAGGGGATCTGGAGCGGGAACCCGCAGAGGCCAAGGTTGTTGAGGAACGCGGTGGGCCCCTGGTTCCCGAGCGATCCACCCTGCGGGATCTCGCCGGAGAGGTTGTTGTACCGGAGGTCCAGGCTCACCGCCGGCGGCAGGCTCCCGAGCGAGCTCGGGATCGGGCCGGAGAAGCGGTTGTGGGAGAGGTTGAGCGTGCCGCCGAGGGAGTCCAGCTCGCCGAGATCGGGCGGCAGCGGTCCGGCGAGCTGGTTGGAGGAGAGGTCGAGCTGGACGAGGCTGACCATCTCGGGCCAGATCCCGGCGGGGATGGCGCCGGAGAGCCGGTTCTGGGCGAGGATGAGGCGCTGGAGCTGGCGGCAGTTGCGGAGGTCGGCGGGTAGGGGCCCGGAGATGGAATTGCGGGAGAGGTCGAGGTTCTGGAGGCGGGGGAGGACACAGAGGGAGGGGGGGAGGGGGCCGGTGAGGTTGTTGTCGTAGAGGAAGAGGGAGTGGAGGGAGGAGGCGTTGAAGAGCTGGGAGGGGATGGAGCCGGAGAGGCGGTTCCCGTGGAGGTTTAGGCGGCGGAGGAACAGTAGGGAGCCGAGCTCAGAGGGGATGTAGCCGGTGAGGTTCTTAGCGGAGACGGCGATGCCGACGACCCTGGGGGTGGAGAAGCCGGAGATGTTGGCGCAGGAGACGCCGGTCCAGCGGCATGGGTCGGGGTCGGACTCATCCCACCCGGCGAGGGCGGAGGAGGGGTCGGCGGAGACGGCGGACTTGAAGGCGAGGAGGGAGAGTCCGTCGGGGGAGAGAGCGGAGCATGTCTGCATGATTAACAAGTACTTGATCGCTATGAGAAATGGGGAGTGAGAGAGGAGATTCATCGTCTACTACTGAGTGGTGGTGCTACTGGTGGCGGCGGCGGTGGTGGTGACGGTGGTGGTGGTGGTGGTGGTAATGGGGTTATTGTAGTGGGGGGTTGGAGGGGAGGGAGGTGGAGTTGGGGGGAGTATTTATGAGGGTGAAGTTATGTTCAAATGTGGGCAACTAACTGATGTCGTTAAAGGGACTTGAGAGTACCTCCAAGGGGCTTCCTACTCCACTCCCTTGCATGGAGTAGGGAGGAAAATCTTAAAAAAAAACTTTAGTAAATTTTTAAAAGCAGATTAAAAAATTTATTTATTTAAAAAAAAATTGATTTTAAATTTTTTATTTTGCAGCAACGGACTTATACGGTAGTCCGATCAATCTACAACGCTAGTCGTTGGTCTTTGTACCACACTCTTTCTGCCCTTATTTTTCTCACTTCTTCTTTCGTCTAAACTCTTTTGTCGCCATACTATTTCTTTTCCTCATGTTCCTCTCTCCTTCTTTCGCCTAACCTTATATGTCGTTGCCATCCTCTAGAGCTAGCAATTGTGTTAGGATTAGGGTTGGCTGGTTTATGTGTTAGGATGGCTCAACCATAACTGTAACATGTTTATTGAATGGGTCAATCATCCCTATCCTAACCCTAGGTGGGCTAATTCTAAACCTACAAACTTAACCATGTTAGTCTCATATTGCATAACCTAATATATTTTAATATTTCATCTAATATTGTTTATCATAGATGTTTGCGGATTATTGGAATTGATGAGATCTACAGCTCGCAAAAACCTATAATTTAGCTGTGTATGGTTGATAGTTAATTTAGGAATATTGCATCATGGTACGTATCTTAGTATGTGTTCTGATACAGAACATAGAGTCATAACTATATAGTAATCAACTTGAGTGGGAGACTCAATGAACTGGTCCCATGTAACCTAAATCGTTCGCAGTTCTAATTAGGGTTGGTCATCCTATCAGGATAAGTTGTTGGGATGACAGAGCATAGGTGTCTCCACCACGGTCATCACCAGGCGCATTGTTTGTGGCCGAACGGAACCAACACAATGCACAGATCGGTGAGCAGACACTGGTGTACTAAGCCGTGCTTCTACTTAAGATAGAACGGTCATAAACCCTGAGGAACCACGACCGGTGCGATAACCAGTTATGTGATGCTTTGGTGCACCAATATGTGAAGGTCCAGTTACATGATCTGAAACCACAGTATGTTGGGTTATCCGGCTGGCGTCGCATCAGCGTGCTACTCCTATAGGCCATCCATATTCCTAACGGGAGATGCGTTCCTGGGTCTGACTTACGTCATATTAAACCCATGACTAGTGGTCATCAGTTAAACTGTTGACCGATTTCGGTTACTCGGCAGGGTAATCAAAGGGATGATGTAGACAATCAACTTAGAAGGAACCAAGTCATATGATCACTCAAGTCTGACGGTGTTCTCAACTGCTCAGGTTAGATCATGGCACCAAGTGGAAGGATAATGAGTTTACCGCTGCTAAGTGGAGATCAGAGGTATGTGAGAGAACATAATAAGTCTGGGGGATTTGGAGTGCATATTGCGTCGCACTCTAGGTGGCCACATAGGTTAACTTAGACTCAAAGGGTTGATGGTACACTAAGGTAGTGTGTCGATTGAGTCCAAGTTGGAAGCCATGCATGAACCCTGACCCCTGAAGGTTCCACCTTATCCGCATTATATACGGTCCTTGAACCATTCTCATCTCACAGGACGCAGTTAAAAGAAATTATAAGTCTAACCCTAATACGCTCGTGCATCGCACTAATGCACTATAGATGCGTAGGCGAGTGTGTGTGCTAGAGGGCAACCTCGAAGTGGTACAAAGACACATGTAGTCAACCCCATACATTTAGTGGACCTTGCTATATGGTGTGATGTGCCGAAACATGTTGCAAGTTAACTAGTTGACTTTACTAGGGGCACCTTATATTTATTAAGGGTTGCCCAGTTAATAGTGTAGTCATTAGTGACACCCCACGTTGGTACGTCATAGAATGCTAGAGTTTACCTTTGCACTAGAGATGGCTTTCCTTATAAGCACCACACATAGTTGGCGACCACCTAGATGCATGGGGGCATTTTGGAAAACCAAAATACCCTGCATGCCCTAGGGTGGCCGGTCCTAGGGTTGCCTGTGCTCGTATGGCCGCACCTCATTTATCTTCTTGCGTATACGAGTTGCAAATAAGAGATAATAGGGGAAAGGGGTTTGACTAAAAGGAGGGGCTGGCCACATCCCCAAAAGGTAAGAGGGGGCTGACCTATTCATGCACACAAAGGAGAGAGAGCTAAGGGAGGCCGGTCTACACCTTGTTTTATGCAAGTTGGAGCTAGGGAGGCCGACCGCTATAAAGGGATGAGGGGAGGGGAGGGGAGGCTTGGCCATGTATGGAGCCCTAGTCGTCGTCTCCTTTCTTCTCTCATCTCCTCTCGCGTGTGCAAATTGGGTTCGAACGCATCCCTTCTCACAATCTCCTGGATAAGGTTCCGTGTATCATGCGAGATCGGGTGAACTAGAAGGTACTTCTCATAATCTCATGTTATCCAGATTTTGCAAAAAACGATTCATGATGTTTTTGCTGCTACGGGAGATCTAGGAGTACAAACGACCTCCGGTCAAATGTAAAAGTTGTGTCTTAAAGTTCTCTACCTCCAGTCCAAAATTCAACCCAATCGGAGTTCGATATCAAAAGTTATGGCCATTGCAGCGAATCCTCTCCAAGCAGATCGAAGTCTGTCTCATCGACAAAGAAGAAATTTATCGTGGTGAAAGAATCCGCACAGAGGTATGAGTTCTAACATATAGATCTAGTGTAAAGATAGAACATGCATGAATGTTAAATTGTTCCTTTCGCTAGATCGACGTAAGGGGGTCATGTAGTTGTCATGCTAGATTCATACATGCATGTATAGATTATTTCGATAAAATTTTTGATATGTAATGCACATAACCCACGGTCTTCGGACCTACTTTTTGCTTCCGCTGCAGGCCACTGTCATAAGATTATTTCCAACACGAATGAGCAAAAAAAATATATCAGAAAAGAAGTTGCAAGGGACAAGGATAATGTTGAAAGCCTTCGGGAATAGGAGTTGGGGCTCCCGATTCTCCAAACAACAGCTGGTTCTCAAATGTAGCGTGCCACTCAAGAAGCCTAAAAGGGAGGATGATACGATTTAGAAGATCTATTAGGGTTCCTTTTTTTTTTGGTGTTCTGTGCTGATGATCGAGCGATATGCGAAGATCGGACAAAGCGACGAAAATCAGCTAAGGTCACGACGGGCAACAGGAGAATGGCGAACGGCGACGTTTTCTCCCCCTTCAGCTCGCCCCTAAGCCTGCCTGGTTCAGTGTGACGGGTTTGACGGCTCGGGTTAGGGTCGACCCTAATTTTGGCGAAACAAGGAACGAGGAGTGGCATATCAAAAGAGAAAGGGGAGGGTGGGTGCGACAACGGCAGCCGATCGGAAATAGGGATGAGTGAGTGGGTAAGGAGGGGGAGGACAAGGAGGGAGTGTCCATGTCTGGGCACACACTTTTGCCCTAATTGGATTTTTGGGATGCTCTAATTCGGATCATATAATGGTGATGGGGCCCGTTAGCATTAAAGAGTCAGGAGGGATAAGTTAAGGGTTAACTATGTCACTAAATGCAGGAGGGGAAGTCGGGTTTGATTGCTGGGGCCCGCGGGCCCCGCCAGGCGAAACCAGGCGTGGTGGTCGGGTTGTTGGCGCGACGTAGAGAGAAAGCAAAGGGGTACGAGTGGGGGGTAGAGGGGAATGATAGTGTGGCATGTTTGTTGTGGGATTTACTAGTTTTTTTTTGGTTGGGTGTTGAGAAACGGAAAAGGGTCCAAAAGGGGGAGGAGATGTCATGATTTGTTGGTTGGAGTAATCCATTTATATTTTGTCTAGGTGGACTTCGGATCCGATGAAGAACTTCACTTTCAAGTTAAGATTATGGTGAAACCCCCCCTAGATGGGTTGGTAGGACATACAATCCGTGGCCTTGGTCAAGGGTCTGAATAAGTGCTACGTTATATTTCGTTTCACTCTGTAGTGATGGGAGTTCATCTTGTCTTATAGTCTGTTTGGTTCGACGTAGTTAGCAGTACATTGTGCGGTGGGAAAGTAACGTGTGCGGTTATACACGATTTTGTACAGGTGATAGTTTAAAATACATTGATTTTTGAAAACTACAGCGAACCAAATAGCCAGCGAAGTACAGTGTTGACCCTGAGGTTATAACTGTAGCGAACCAAACATGATGTTAGTGGCGAGCTTTCCTGCCTGCGAGATTATTAAAAATCGAAGCATTTCTCTCGCATCTATACATGGCGAGTTTCGATTCTTGATCTATCTTGTGCCGGCACACTAACAGGTGACTACTATGGTTGTCTCTTTAGGGGGGGAGGGGAGGGGGGGGGGGGGGATTTTATACATTTTAGCTTCCACATCTTTTTATTTACATACTAGTCCTTTGAAAACTTATATTGATCATTGAAGTCTTTGTTGCTGTGTCGGAGCACATCCAACCAAATCCTTCCTTATCTCCAGCTCCCATCTCCTACTCGTATGCCACATAGGATGGGAGTTGGTGGAGAAAAACCTTCACTACAACCGACTCCTTCCAATCACTAGATCCCAAGCCCAAAGTACCACATGCTTTGTTTTCTATCAATAAAATATTTTAAATCTTTGGTTTCCAAAATTGAGTGTTACTTGTCCTATTTCACATATGGGTAGATCCCACATAGGATATACATTTTGGTTCTCTGCAGAACTAAGCCATTCCCAGCTCCTATCGTCACATAGGATGGGTTGGAGCCGATTGGAGTGAAATTTTTTTATTAGAGAACAAAATTAGATGGTGCCATGTAGGATGGGAGCTCTGTTGAGAGTTAGTTGGAGATGCTCTTATACTAGGAAAAGCATTCACATCTGCGAAGAGAGAGAGAGAGAGAGAGAGAGAGAGAGGGGGGGGGGGGGGAGGTAAGTGGTTGGTTCCTCTGTTTATAGGATTCATTTTTCTTTTCTTTTTGCTGTTCAAAATTAAAAAAAGACCCTGGCTAATATTAAAAGACCTATAATATTATATGCGGCTAAGGTCCCAAACAAGAGATTGGTTTGAGCTAAAGGACTGACAATGTTTCGGTTTAGTAAAAAGTCCCTCCCAATCAACTTTATTTAAAATACCCGTTTGACCCCTATATGTGGCTTTACATGATTCCGGATGTTTTAACACAAATCATTGTAGCAATTGTCACTATTTGCTACAGTGATTTCACTATAGTGATTTGTTTTTTTAAATAGCAAGGCTTCTCAAAAAAAGTTTGCTACAGTGATTTTGGTTTCTACAATATTTCGAACTGCTACAGTGATTTTGATATGCTATAGTGATTTAGTTTAGGTTTAGGCTTAGGGTTCACTGTTAGGTTAGGTTTATGTTTAGGGTTTACTATTAGGGTATAGAATTAGGTTTAGGCTTAGGGTTCATTGTTAGGTTAGGTTTATGTTTAGGGTTTACTATTATGGTATAGAATTATGTTTAGGATTAGGGTTCACTGTTAGGGTATAGAAATAGGGTTAGGGTTTACTGTTTAGGGTATGGAAAGGGTTAGGTTTAGAGGACAATTTTGTTATTTATAGGGGTGAAAAAGTCAATGGAGGGCCTTGCTGTCAATGCATCTTTTCGAGAGGGACCTGATCCAAAAGCATTGGTGGTTGTCCTTTAGATAAAAAAAATATTCTTAAAAGGACTCCCTAATATTAACTATGCATAGTATTTTGGGGCATTTTGACTTACCTTATGTAACATCTGTTCCAAACAAGATATTATCCATTTTGTCTGTACTCGTACGAGGACTTGCGATGAGGTCACCCATCCTAGTACTACTCTCGTCCGAGCATGCTTAACTATGGATTTTGTAAAGAAATATGTAGTTAAGCGAGCTCGGGCAAGAGTAGTCCTAGGATGGGTGACCTCCTGGGAAGTCCTCGTGCAGGCACGGGCAAAACGGACAATATCTTGTATGTTTGGGGTAGATGTTACAAAATATTATCAGAGCTTGTTCTCCTCGCGATGGGAGGGTCTAACCCTACACGTGGACGTGTAGCCCTTACAGGGGGATGGATTGTGACAACCAAGATGCAATAGCCAATAACCAATAACCAAGACTCCGGAATCTATGATACCAAGATGGATGAGATGAGGTGAGGTGTCTAAAGCCACGAGTTAGCTCTACATTACCTGGAGAGAAGAAGATCATGAGTTATTTATATAATTTCACCTTCCAAACATAGAAGACACATTTTAAACAATGCGCCACGACGGATCCTGTAAGAACTTTGTAGTTAAGCGTACTCGGGCGAGAGTAATACTAAGATGGGTGACCTCCTGTGAAGTCCTCGTGCGGGCACAGGCAAAGCGGGCAATATGTTATGTGTTTAGGGCAGATGTTACAACCCCCCCCCCCCCCCCCCCAATCACTTTCTAAAAATTTGATTTTTTTACCCCATTTTGTCACTTGACCTTGAGTAGCCGCTAGTCAACAACCCCGAAATATGATTGGACCATTTTTACCCTTGAGTCTTTGAGTATGGACATGTGTCAACACCAGGGGAGGAGCTAGGGTTTGGCTCCTCCCAAGATCTTAAAAAGAGAGGTCTCTTTCTTCCCCCACCAAGATTGGCCAGCAGGGATGAAGGGGAGCAGGCAGCCACAGATCCGGCCCCTCCATTTGAACCTCTCTTCTCCCACGTTACGGGATGTTGGCATGAGGAGCGATTTCTCTGCTTAAACCTCATCCAAAAGAGGATAATCTCATCAATTACTATTTCCAATGTAATCGGACCATCGTTCCGGACCCATCATTCTATCTGCAGTTTCAGATTTCAAAATCAACGAATACCATTTGTTCCGATGAAATGAAGACTTCAGAACGATCGGATTACAAATAGTAATTGACATGATTACTCTTCTGGATGTGGTTTAAGCCGAACAATCGTTCCTCATGCCAAACACCCCCTTAGTGTCTCATGTCGAGAAAACCAATACATATTAGGTTAAAACACCAGCCATCTCTTGCTCAACATAACGAAAGGTCGGGTAATTTCGATGTTACTTTGAGATGCTAACAAGACTTCCAATTCCCATGTTCTTTCCATAACATGGGTCCATTCCCATGTTCTTTCCATAACTCACCTTTATCGTAAAACACAGACTTCCAATTCCCTGGGATATGAAAGGATTGAAAGCCCTTTTTTGTGGAATTTCATTTCTCAACCAAACACCAGAGATCTGTATCCCTCTGTACCAGTCGGTTTAATGAAGCTAGCGACCCATTTCCTACGGACTTGCAATTCCCTGGAAAAGATGGCAGACAATTGAAGTACTACGGAGATTCTGTATGTTACACTCAGAACTCAGAAGCACGTCACTCATCCCAGATTTCCCATGCAAAGCAGGGTTGTGGTTGAGTGAAATGAATGGGAATGAGTAACAAGGTTTGAGCCAAACGTAGGAGTTTGAGCCAGCATCACTAATAAAAATAAAAAGGGAATTTTATAAATTAACCCATCCAATCTTCTCTATTTACATTTAAATCTCTATAAAGTATTATTTATATATAAACCCCTTCGTTCATTTAAACATTACATATTAACCTCTGTAGTTAGCCGACATCCAAAACGAGAGTTTTTATTGCATCCTTAATATTTTACCTAAGCTCTGTAAATACCCCTCCAATGTGGGCATTCTTTGTATTAGATCCAAACTAGATTCGGATTATGTTTGTGTTTGTCTTGGGTTAAGTTCGTATTCAATAAAGATAAGTCAATTTAAATAATTAAAACCATAGGTAAATTGGTCATTTCCCTTTTGATTAATGAAATAACAGCCGCATGAAGGAATATTTAAATATTCCTTTATTTTTTATGCCAACTAAGGAGTCCATATGTAAATATTAGATGATTTTAGGGGTGTATATATAAATTTTGATTAATAGGGGTTTAGATGTAAATAAGAAAGATTACAGGTGTTGATTTGTAAAAAATCCTAACAAAAAGGGCTTGATTACAATAATAATTTTGCCTTCACCAAGTTTTCAACACCAATCTTACTGGGTTGATAGATAGTCGAAAATTTATTATCAATCTTTCATATAGTCGACCAGTCTTGATGGAAAAAGAGTTGGATGATATGATGACATGAAATCTATTATCAGAAAGCAAATGATGAGGACTATGTATAGAATATGGTAAGATTAGTTATCTATACCTTTAATGTCCTTCTGTATCATGTAAATTTTTTTTAGGATTATTTTGACTTTGCCCCCCAAATTTTGCCTTGAATTAGACTTTACCCCACATATTTCATTAATTAGACTTTACCCCACATATTTCATTAATTAGACTTTACCCCCCAAAATTAACTGTTCCGTCAGCTCACCATCTAAGAGAAAGGGTGAGCTGACAGAAAATAAATAAAGTTTTGGGGGTGAGTCGACAGAACAGTTAGTTTTGGGGGTTAAAGTCTAATTAATGAAAAGATAGTGGGTAAAATCTAATTCAATGCAAAGTTTGGGAGGCAAAGTCAAAATAACCCCTTTTTTTTTTAACACCGTGATTTTAACATTACAGAATTCTTCCCACGTTAAACCGTGTTTTTAATACCGTAACTGAATAGTATCTCTGCGGGATCACAATTAGGGATCCCACATAAACTGCAATTTATGAACAAGGACCTAACGTAATATGTAAAGTATCGACATCCTTCACATCAAACAAACCCTCTCTCAGGGACTAATCGCCAATTCCCCACTTCTTTTTTTTTTTCTAATAATGATAATAACACAGACAATGGATTTATCCTGGAAGTTACAAGTAGAACTATAATAAGTTTCGAGAGAACAATGCATTTGAGCTATTTTTCTGATAATATTATTTCATTAGAAAAAAAAGTCTCATTACCTTGTATCTTTCTGATCCCGAAAAAAGAACTTGATATTACTATACCCACAAATTTGAGTGACAAACATGATTTGGATGCCACAGATCTTGGATGAGAAAGTTGACGAGGGGCATACTACAAAAATCACAAAATGAAAGGGACCTGTACATAATTTTTTTCCTCTTTTTAACTCTCCCAAGTGAACTGGAAAATGCTCGAGAGAGGAAACTTGGACGAAAGGGCGGAAAATTAAAAAAAAAACACAATCAATTTACACAGCCACTGGTACATTCTACCGATGATGCACTGAAAAATTCTTCTTCCTCCAGATGGTACTCAGCGATTTCCCAATTCTCAGTGATCTAGAATTACGCAGAGGCTTCGGATCCGGAACCGCAGACCCATCGTCGCCGGCCCTGGCCGGATGTTGTTGCGCCCGTGCCGGTGAAGTCTCGCGCTGCCGCTGCTCCCGGAACAGCTTAAGCAGCCTCTGCGCCTTCTCCCTCCCCCTCTGGGTCCCATTTGCCGACACGGACACCAGAGACGGTATCACCCCTTCTTGCAGCACCATATGACTGCACTTGTCGTCTCCGTTGCACAGGATCAGGAGGCACGACACCACCTGCTCTTGCTCAGCCGGCTCCCCGGTGTCCAGTGCCGCCGCGAGAGCGCTGATCAGGCCTGGGGTCGATACAATTTCCTTCTTCCCCTCTGAACTGGACGCCAGGTTTATGAGGACGGCGAGGGCCTTCTCAGCCCAAGTGGAGCCAGCGGGTCCTGCAGGGGCCGTCAGAAGGGAGTGAAGGCCGTCGATGATGCCACAGTCGAGGAGGGAAGGAATATTAGGTGGGTGGGTCGAGAGGTTGTAGAGTGTGTATAGGGCGTCATGCTTGCAGGAGATGCTTCGGGAATTGTTGGCACGTAGGATCTTGATCAAGAAAGGGACGGCCTTGCTCGAGCCGATGATAGGCTTGGCGTCGCCAAGGCAGGAGAGGTTGAGGTAGAGGGCGGTGGCCGACTCACAGGTGCCAGAGTGTAGGATCATTTTTTCCAGCAGGGGTATCACTTCAGCAGATAGTATCATTCCCTTGTTCCTGCATTTCCTCAAAGTTCAAAACTACAGTGGGAAACTGAGAATTGCATCTAGATGGATGTTGGGGCTCGTTGAGGTCTAGTGACAAAATTAAATTCATTGATTGAGAAATGCTATCCAGAACGAACGTTTTCCTATTCCGCTCAGCCCGATTGACATGGCCGTGTACGAGTGGGGGGGAATCTTTATAAATGTTGATAGTGAGATTCAAATGTCACTAGTGAGATTCAATCACGGCCACGTCAATCGGGCTGAGCGGAATGGGGAAAACCTTCGGGCTGATTAGCATTTCTCTTCATTGATTATGTACTTCATCAGAGCATAGATTCATGCTATATAAAGCTCATGAAGATCTTTTTGGTGTGATTAGATTGTGCAATCTAGCATGAGCACAGATTATACTATAGGATTATAGATGAAAATTATTAGCAGTAATGATCATAGTACCTGTTATTGTTAACAGCAAGATTGAAGAGAGCCATGGCTCCGACTTCCTGAGATTTCTCGTTTCCCTCATCAACGGCTGACCTCAAAAACTGGACCAGTCCCTCGACCAAACCATTTGCACCCATATAGATCCTTGCCTCCTCATCATCCTTCAGCAGAAACCTTATCTGCTCCACAGCTCTGTGTTTGTCCTTCATACTCGATCGACCGTTCAGCACAGCCAGCAAGCTCTCGTATCTTTCAAACTCAACCACTTCATAGTCTTGGCATGAACTGTCGTCCAAGGTTCCTTCATCATTGTCCCTTTTGAGTTCTTCGATGATGCCGCACTCCTCCAGAGGAACAACCTTGACACTCTTCAGCTTGCAAGAGTCGATGCTCCCCAAGGATCTTGAATCTACGGCCTCGCTCTCTGACAAAGCCAGCCTCCAATAGTTGAGGTCGAGGGATTCCGGGGGCCCATCCGGAATAGGAACCACGTTCTGCTCACACCAGCTAGAAATCAGGCCTTTAACACAGTAGTTTGGAGTCAGACCAAGGTGAGAGAGCTGCTGCTGAGTTTTCGGGCAAGTACTGTGCCCATCATTAAACCATTTCTCGATGCAGATCCGCTCATAGGTCTGCCCAGAAGAAATAATGACCGGGTCATACATGAGTTGCAAGGAGATAGGACACCTGAACTCCTCGGGGGGTGTCGGCATGTTCCCCGATTTCCTCCCATATTGCTTGAAATTGAAAGAACCGAGTTTAGATAGATGTCTTTCAAATGTGTGGCCATTTCCGCTGGAGCCGGATACCTCCTCTGACACAGTAGGGGAACACGGAGCTGATCCTTGGGAGTCGGTATCTTCTGCCACGTCGCTTCTGAAGAGCTTTGAATACTTTCTCATCAGATGCAGCAGGTATGCCACGATAGATTCCTTTCGCTTGTCTTCCTCAGCACGGGCTCTTTCAATCAGCTTCTTGAGAGCTCTTCTCTCAGTGAGAGCTGCTCTGGACGATGTAATCCCCAGTTTCAAGGCAGATTGATGGAAGACTTCGAGTTCGAAACCATCATTGGAATTACTGTCGAATTTTCTCTCTTTCTGAAGCAATGCAATCACTTCGTCACCTACCTGCTTCTCCGACTCATCCAAAGCAAACACACTTCTCTCCAGCTCACTGGCAATCTCCATGATCTAAAATTAATATATGGTAAGATACCTCAGCAAAGGGACCAAAAAGGATAAAGAATAATATACAGCAATTAGCACTAACACATCTTCAGCATTGGCTCAATATCAAGGAAATGAAAAGAGCATAGCTATAATAGTTTAAAAAAAAAAAAGGCTTGATTTGGATAGGGATGGCTATATTTACAGAATTGATGGATGTGTCAATGTTGTAGCATCTGACATGCATGTCTTTTGTGCATCCATGTTGTATGGCAACAGTTGGAAACTACAAAATTTTCTTTTACTCGGACCTTTTATTTCTTACGGAAGTGATGAACCCTACACCCTGGTATACAAGAAAAAAATAAGAGAGAGAAACTGCACTGGAAGAGAAGATGCTTATCTGGCCATAGAAGGGATCCCACCGACCATCATAGGCATCAGCCACATCACAAGGTGGTCCGACTTCTAGTTTATGATTTATAGAAAATCCCTCCTTGTTAGGTGTCCAATTCAAGTATAATTCAGCTTTAAGACTCCAAAATTCACTTATGTAGGAATTGTAATTTGCTCTGGAATCCAATTGTTAGTTTAATTAGCTGGAGTCATAAATAGAGCCAAATGGAGGAATTGACCTATAATAGTGCAATGCAATAGGAGAACAGGCCCTTCTGGATGAGCACTAGGAAAAGTTTTACATGGATTGGAAAAGTAAGATAGAGGAACCAGCCCATTTAATAGTCGAATAGGTCAGTCCTTTTAGATAATTATTACGATCATCACTTGGACTGGGTATTTCATTCCAAGTAAAATAGTGAGGAGGAGGTTCTCTTTTCCTGCTGCAATTCCTTGGTGGCATGCCTCAAAAATACCAGTTGTCAACTCCTTAGTTTCCGGCTTGTCGTTCTTAATCCGCATAAGTCATAACAGCAGTTTCTCCGAATTCTGCTAGTTTCTATCTAATTTCTGCATCTTCTATTAGTCAAGGCCACCATCTAAGAGCCCATTATTGTCTACAAAACTCATCTAATGTCTTCTAGTTCCCAAGTTTTTGCAGCAAAAATAAACTCCAAAAAAACATTTCTTTTAGAGATTTCCCCTATGAATCCTAAATTTCTCCTAAACCATTTTCAATCCATAATTCCCTAGAGAAAAAATACCCTATAGATTATTTTTTATGATTACATACCCACTTTATTTATGCAATTTCGATCCATAACCTCCTTGATAGTAAACACCCCATACTTTACTTTTAGGATCACATGACCAATCATTGCATACATTTTGAAATAAAATTCAGACCTGGTTGCACTTTGAAAATTTTGGTTCTTTTCCAAATTACAATCAAACCTAAATACTCTCTCTCTCTCTCTCTCTCTCTCTCTCTCTCTCTCTCTCTAAAATATCTGTACTCATTAAACGAACTAGCAAAGAGATGAGTTCCTCGACAAAATCCACCACAAATTAACAGAACTAAATCTAAACGATCTAGTCCCATCACTATGCTTGAAAGTGATCTCGAAACTCCACCGACCTTGATCAACCTTCATAAGTGATAGGAAATGGAAATAAAGCACCAAGTAATGATGGCGTATCTCCAAGGCCTCCACAAGGGGCAAGATGCAACAACCATTGCCGTAGCGATATGCTCACTCATATTCCACCTCTGCAAGAATTTTTGTTCGACAACATCCAAAGGACTATCAAATGTTATCTATTAGAGAAACATAATGGCTTTGGAGACATCACGACGAAGGTGCACATCGATGTTCCATGCTTCACGGGGAAGCTGACCCCTATTCTTTCCCTAAGCTCGAGGTCTACTTTGATAGGTACAAAATAACAGAAGAAATATATGTTTGCTTCACGAAAACAAAATTGAAGGGCATGCACACATATGGATGAAAAGTATTGAAAATTGCCCGACACGTCAAGCGCAACATCCTATCTAGTGTTTGGATGATATATATTAGGGCTACAACTTGGGTTGGGCTAACTGGAACCCGACATGACCCAACCCGAGTTTTGATAGGCGTTCAGTTTTTTAATTTTTACGTCAGGTAAGTGTTGTAAAATACCAAGGTCGGGTTGGGTTTGGTTAGGGTTGAGACCTTGGGTTCAACTCGAACCAACCCGAACCCGAACCTGGGTTGGCTCCATTCCACATGTATATGTCACGGTCCAGCTCTCAGCTCTCGAGTGCGACTATGTATCGAGTGGGATGCACGAGACCATGGTTTGAAATTTCAGTCGAAATACCAAAATCTCGCCGAAATATTTTGATTTCAACCACGGGAGAAACCAAAGGGGGTTCGGAATCAAAACCCGTTCCGATTTCAGTGAAGTTTTTAGATTTCAGGGGAAATTCCATCATTTCGACAGAAACAGTAGGGGCCACCAAAACCATGTGTTGTCCCACTGGTTTCGTTGCCCACTTCGCCGAAGTTTCATCGTTTCGTGGACTCTCAAATTCGCAAAATTTTGTCATATCTTTCCCTTAGATTCGTCAGACTTCGACACCGATTTTCGCCTAATCTCGCCTTGGATTCGTCGGATCTTGTCTTGGATTTGCCAGATTTTGTCGAATCTTAATATTTATGCACAACTATAAAATACTTAAATTTTAATTTTTCAAAAAAAAAAAAAGCAAAAAACCCTATTTTTGATCATTTCAAAAAAAAAATACCATTTCGGCTAAAATTTCATGATCATCTCAGACATTATAGTGTCTGAAAAGTGCCAATCAGAGCAATTGTGTATTGCTCGGCATAAGCAGCACTTAGCTTATATTCTCGGGTCAATGTGAAAGCATGTCCAAATGCTACTGGCGTGATTCGAGTTGAGATCATGGAGTAACAACAATACTTGAACAGATTATGATAGATGCCCTAATGACATAACACTACATGGAGAGGGAGGTTTGGGACGTCGAAGATAACGAAAGTCATCGAAACCCCTCCTACGTCCAATAGACTCTCTAGATCATCACATCTACCACCAAAGAGGCCATAAGAACATGGGCAAACCCTCAAGATGTGGTTGACCAAGGGCCTATGCTATAAAATCAGGACTAGTCGGCGACTAATCCCTAGTTTGTCGACCCGACTAGATCAAATGCCTTTAGAGTTGGGCGAAAACCGACTAGAGACTAGACAAAACCCGACTGAGCCCAAAAAACAATGGTCGGAAATGGTCCAAGCCGAACTGGGCAATACCGAGTCAATTCAACGTAGTTGACTCTGTTTGGTCTGAGCTGACACTGCGACGAATACCCTGTTTAAAAACCTTGCTACTAAGCAAGACAAGAGAAGCCATATGATGTAATTCAATCCGCCCCGCAATCACTAAATGCACAACTGCATTTGTGACGCATAAAAGACTTCATCAGAAGCTCATAGAGTTTGTTGTCTCACCTAATTTTGTCAATGACCCACGTTAGATTTCGAATGAGAGGTTAGTCACTAGGATTGTACTTGTTGATTCCTTTTGGATCAATGTGCTCTATATATTGTTGGTTTCAGCATAACAAAAATTATATTGTGATTCATAGACAGTAACAAAAACTACCAACGATGTCTATAGTGCGCTAAATATTTCTAAACAAAAAAATAAAAACATCTCAATATAAGGAATATCTTTATTTGAAACACGAATCACCCTATTAGAATCACCACCAACTTCAGCATATTATACTTCATCCAATATAGAGTCATCCAAAGATTATTCGTCATCATCAAATGTTTGTGGTTGTGTGTTTTTTTTCCTTCTTTTGCCTTCTTCATTCATTGTTTCCACTAGCCTTAACAACAAGATCTCATGGTAAATCATCATCATAAATACGATCCCCGAGTGGTTGCATTTTACTAGTAAAAGTTTTCCTAAAAAACCAAAAGAAAAAAAAAACAACCCAAGAGATCTAGGCGGGGCCACCCAAGAAGCACCTCCCGACTAGGGGGGTCGCCTAGGCGCTGGGGGCTCCAAAATGCCTAGATGTCGCTTTGACTAAATTGATTATCACTTCTGTTTTTTATCTTGTATTCAATTATCACTTCAGCACATGGTTTCAAATTTTGGTAAAATTTTGCCAAATATTTCAGTTTCGGTCGGGACAAAGACAAAAGACAAAGTCGAAACCTAGATCCTTACCCATTTTCCTGAAATTTTGCCATTTCAGGTGCATTTCACTAGATTTCGCTGAAATTTCGATCGAAAGTATGAGGGGTACCTAAAACCTGGTGGGTTTGAAATCTATAAACATGTTTTGTTGACCATTTCGTTGAAATTATATGATTTCGAAGGTATTTCGAGGATTTCGACCGAAACCAACCCACAAATTTTTGAAAATATGTGAGCTGGTTTTGGTGGGTTTGAGGCTTTATATGCACTCAGATTTCAACCAAATCCAATCTGATTTTCCCCGAAACCGTCAGATTTCGCCAAAACCCACAAGATTTCATTGGATATTATCGACTCATGCCACCGGATTTTGCCAGATCTTGTCACCGGATTTTGCCAGATCTTATTGCCGGCTTGACAGGATCTTACCGAATCTAGCCATAGGATTTCGCTGAGATTACTTAGACGAGCAAAGAAGGGATTACTTGGACAAGTGTAGATGCTTGACTTGGACTTCTTCGTGATGAAAAGAATGTAATTATACATAAATATGTGATGATTATCAAGTTAGTCTCAATTTACTGGTATTCCAACTTGGTTATCATGATCTATGCAAGCTTACTATGTATTTGTTGTATGTTTTTTAGAAATAATTCATGTAAACATGTATTTGCAACTATAGACTTAAATTTAAAAATTCAAAAAATATCATTTTTTTACCATTTCAAAAAATTTACACCATTTTGGATAAAATTTCAAAAATTAGACCGAAATTTCGATTTCAGTCTGAACTGAAAGGTCCGAAACCAGACACGACATCGAAATTTAAAACCTTGCTTCCGCATTAATTCAATACTTGATTGGAGATGTACACGTGTACATCATTTTAGTGAACTAAATATAATTTAGGGTTCTCATTTTACATAAGTCTTCCAAGTAATATTGCAGTTTTTTCTTTTTAGGTTCTTTCTACTTTTATTTTTTTGCTATTTTTTATGATTAATTGAAAAGGAAAAAAGCACAATTTGGGTGTGCGATGGCATAATCACATATGCGATTGGAAAAATCCAATCACACAAACCACACATCTCTTTTGACAATATTAGGTAACTATAAAAGGGCTTCTCTTTAATCAGTTGGTGATATTCTGACACAATAACCTATGCCATCAAAGTCGAGACTAGTTGGCGACTAGTCCCCGGTCCGAAATTTGTCAACCTGATCATACCAAATCCCCTAAGAATTGGGTGGCGTCCGACTAGGCCCGACTATCGACTAAGTCTAGTCGAGACTAAATCATGTCATAAGGTACACCATAAGATATGTTTGGTTGCCGCGGAAGTTATCCATGAAATGAACTCTTATAAAGGAAAGGAAAGTACATGATTGGAATGAAAAAGAGATTTTACCAACTACAATTTGGTTCTCTAGAAAAGAAAGCACAAATTTGACTAGAAAATGGACATTGAATTCTTTTCCTTTCCCATGCTTCCCTCAGGTTTTGGGAGAAAATATTTTTGGCTCTTTTGATAGAAAAGTTGGTTCCAGCGGAAGCTTATTTTGACATTGGGACCACACTTTCCTGTGAATTTTATACCTGAATTTTGACGGAAAAACCCATTTCCTTTCCTTTCCTATACTTTCACAGCAACCAAAGTTACCAAATACACCCTAAAACAATCATTTAGAAATTGATAATCAGGGTTGCATGAACCTCACTAATGACCCCAACCTTACCAATAGTGTTAAACCACCATCCATGTCAAATAGATTAAAGACATATCCCTCTTCTCCATATCATGTAGGACTTCCAATAGTGCAATCTAGCTATATGCTATTGAGGGCCTTAAATCAATACTAACCAACAAAAAACCATAACTAATAGTCCAAAAGATTACCTCTCTTTGCATTATCAACAATAAAATTATATGATAATTTCAAACAATGAAGTCAGAGAGATGATGGAAGCAATATACTCTTTCAAATAAACATTATATATCCAATACAAGAATTGAAACGGACAGGATAATAGGACGAGAACTGGACTCAATTTCTTTTGGCGGAAGCGTGCTTTCAATAGCTAACGGCCAAAAGTTATCTTAAACAATCATAAGAGGATAAAAACTACACAAACTGAACCACAAACTTCAAAATTTTCCAAATGGAAACTGTAACCAGCTAGTAGCCGGATTCCACGTTAAATTCAAGAATGAACCAACTGATATGCCCCAAAAGGGCCAAAACAGATTTTTTGCTGCACAGGACATCAATCTGTAGCAATATACAAATACTTTAGCTAGCTATACCTTATTGTTATACTAGGTCTTCATACATAACCAATCTATTGAAATCACCTTCCACACTTCACAACACTGTACCTCTAATTCATGAAGTAAACTTCTAGGCCGATAGAGTCAAATGATACCAATGTCACAGACAGCCCTCCAATCTCAACACATAGTATAGTTCTCCAGTATAAATTTGGCATTTTGCCTAATGGTACTTTTCACCGTCTGTGAAAAAACTAAATAGCATCGACCATGTAGGACTTAGGAGGATCTCAAATGTAAATAATTAGTCCACCTTTTCATCATATAATATCGTCACAAAGAGAACTTTTAGATTGGTATCCAAAAACCAAATTGCAAGGCTAAAATAATTTCTTTTAAATTGCACCCTGGTCTTGGAAGAAAAACTCATTTCCCATATTAGAATCTGCTCAACATAGGGACATTAAGGTGGTAACCCAAGTCCCCATGTGAAAAGAAGGCCCCGAAGACCCAAATCCACTTAAATAGACTAAAGCCCCATATGAAGAGAAGGCCCCAACCAACAAATAGGCTAAGACCCCATATAAACTAAAAACATTTTATTGTATTGAAAATTAATTAATATTATTTATATTAAAATATTAGATATAAAAAAAATTCATTTAGAGTTTTGTCTTAGGCCTCAAACTTGTCTCGAGCCCTACCCTGCCCATAGATACCGAACAACACTCTTCAATGACAACTCCATTCCTGATAGATACAAACGAGGTAAGGATAGATACAAAATTGGGTAGAGCCCTTTTGTGTCCAAGTAATTATAAAGGCCATAATTAAACAAAGAATAAAAGGAAGCAGGAACATGACATGACAAAAAGGTTAAAATTAGTGTTGAATTACAGATGACATTATTAGTAGTCTCCAAAGTATACCTGACAACCAATAACTTGTGGAACTATGTCTTCAACACGCCTAAGACTTTCTTGGAGATTACATCTTGCCTTCTCAAATTTCATAAGAATGGAGTCCCCTGTTATAGCCTGACAAATAAAACAATAATATGATTTCCTATCCATAAAACATACAAAAAAAAATTAGAACTTTCTATAGATTCAAATAAAACTTAGTCTGAAATGAGGGGTTTTAAAGATCACTCCAGGATCTAGGCCTTTTACTAGTTAGTCCTGGTAAAGCCCCCAGACGGCGTATTTTTTTGGAGGTGAAATTTCAGCTTCGGAATCTCGATTAGAACATCTTGCACAACTAAAGAAATATATGTGCTTTTATGACTTATAGAAACTTCAAATTTTTACAAAGATCACAAGCTTGCAAAAGATTTTAATTAAAATCCCAGTTAAAATCTTTGTGAGAACAAAAGTTGCGACAACGTGAGTGCCGAACATGTAGAAACAAGTAACAACCTAACTTTCTTGAAATTAGTAAGTTAAACCCCCAATAAATTTACATATCTCCAAAGTTTATTGATATGCATATAAAATTCTTGAGAAGGTAAAATTGTCCATATAAAAAACTCATGTGTCAAAGCTTTCCAATTCATGGAAGATGACAGGTTTGTCAGATCCGTGGATATTTGTCAAATCATCGATATGTTACCTATGCCCACTTCTAGGGGGAAACATCATAGAAAATGACAGCGGTGTCAAAACATATCCAAAAGGTTGAGTTACATTAAAAAAACCTCACCAAGTAAAGCTTGCTGCATTCTGAGCAATGCTGAAGAAGGTTCTTGGCCTTGTCAAGAGCAACGTGCAATGAGCACAGTGCCTGTATGCCAGACTTGCTTCTGGGTCTTGCTGCTTCTAAGACCGGAAATATACTCAGAACTTTAGACAGAAATGCAGAAAGTTGTTTGCACATTCCTCCATGCAACTGCGTATGATCATCACCAGTTCCTCAATCACTTTATCTTGATTAAAACCCATAAAAAAACAACAGCAGTAAGAGCTGCACCTTTCTAATGAACTTTTGTAATCATTTAACAAGAAAAAGAAATTGAATTGAAAAAGCAATTAGCAGCCACCACTCCTATATAATTCTTGGTTTACAAGTTCATCAGCATCATAAACCATCACTACCATTTAAAGGATTACAGACGTAATAAAAAAGAATAAAGAGGACAAGGAAAACTAAAATTGTGTGCTTTCTCTATAAAATAGTGGGAAAAAAACCTAATTAAAACATTGGCATTTCACAGAAACAGAATTATTAATTAATCACAAAAAAAAATCCATAACAGGGCATTAAATGTTATGAAATCTGCCATCACCGTAAATTCTACAACACAATATATAAATTTTCAACAATCAGCAATAAATGACAGGCATCAATTTCTAAACAGAATACAAAGTAGATTAACGTTGGCCACCTTCGCATCACCAGCCGCAAACAGATTCTCTTCCACCTCGGCAGAGTCCATTGCTCCCCTCAATCAAACCTACTCATCTGATAAGGTAAAACATCAGCAATAATCACATATACATGCAGATCATTAATCGATAACCCAAACCATCTAATCACCCCTCCATCACATTTTCCACATTCAAATAATCCGAATTAAAGGAGAAAAAATAGAGAAATATTCAGCAATGGAATCGAATGCTCGAAAATTCAAAAAAAAAACATAAAAAAGATCAGCGAGATCTAGATTGGGGACACAAGAATCGAAGAAGAACCTGATGTGAAACCACGCAATCGTCTCGAATCCAACGTAATCCTACAAATCTAGGGTTTTAAAATGCTCTGATCCGTGGCCTACCAAGAGGACAACAGAAGAATTCCGCCAAGGGGGTGGCTTCGTCGCCGAGCAGAAGGGATCGAGGGAAGGATCGGGGTCGGAGACCATTGAGATCTCATCCCCCACCCCCCCTTCAGCCGACAAATTAGGGTTTCGAATCAACGGCTTTAGAGGGAGAAATGAGGCCTCTTTTCCCGCAGAGAAGAGGAGAGAGAGAGAGAGAGAGAGGAAGAGAGGAGTGCGAGCTATGGCCTAAGGGTACGAAACAGATTCTCCGTTTATATACGGATTATTAAAAAAACAAAAATAGAATATAATTTTTTATTTTTCTAAAATAGAAAAATATTCCCTGCACTATTTTATTTTAGGGTAAATTGCACTTTAGCCCCTGAAGTTTAGTTGAAAAACATCTAACCCCTCTATAGTTATAAAAATTATATTTTGTCTCTTCAATTCAGTTTTGATTAGATAAAAATTGAATGACTTAAAATAGTCGTCTCGAACCATGAAATCATCGTGGTTCAGGATCCAGCCATCGACACCTGTCTCCGCCCGTTTGATCACCAGACCCTTATGATGGGAGCCCCTGGGGTTTTTCCAGTGGCCTGTAGATCTTAACAATCCGGAACCCTCCAAAAGAACGAAAATAACAGGTGTCGATGGTCGGACCCCGAATCATGGTGATATCGTGGTTCGAGGCAACTAAGTTAAGGGCCTCAAATAAAAATTACTAAATGAGGAAATTTAGTAGTTGTCAAAAGGGGTATTGTGCTAACATTTCAAATTTTAGGGTACAATTTGGAACAAAATAAACTAAAGGGGGGTTAAGTGTTTTTAAGATAAACTTCAAGGGGGGGCAAAGTGTAATTTATCCTTTGTTTTATCAAATAACAATAATGAGTAGAGTGATTCACATGTGGAGCTGTCATATGGTGGGCCTAGGAGCGATCGTAGCCGCTCGTCATTCAAGATTTTTTGTCGGACGGCTAGGATCGTACAACTGTGACGCTCTGATTGGGGCCTTGATCGCATCTAGACCGTCCGTGGCATGTAAGCCAGCCTTTCACCGTTGGGGGTTTGAAATCTTTTTAGGGGACACGGTCGGTCGGTTGGAGCTGTTCGCCGCCCCGCTTCTTCTGCCTCCCGGTTTCAAGGCTAGCCGTTGCCGACTTCTGGTTCTGTCGGTTACAATTTCGTTATTTTAAACTGACATAAATGCCCCTGGGCTACTTGCAAATCCCCAAATGAATGTATGGCTAGTGATGGTAATAGATTAAATGTCTTGGGTTTCTTGTCTCCCAACTTGTTGCTCAGTTGCAAGTTGCAACAATACAATCTGTGGAATTGGTCAAAGGCTTCGAGTGGTGGGCCTCTCTTTTGTCTAGTTGTCTTAATGGCTAGCCTTTTTTATCCCGTGGAGTTATTAAAAAGGGGACTTAGTGAGCGGTCTCTGATAAAGACATCGGTTAAGCTAAAGGACTGATAAATATCGTGGACGAAAATATCCTTCATTGTATTTTAAATTTTCTTGAACCACCGAACTGCTTGCCACCGCCGAAGCTGCTTGTCGCTGCCGAACCGAATCTAAACATAACCCTAAACCCAAGATCTATGGGCCATGAGATAAATCCTAGTAGACATGGTATCTAAATCGAACCCTAGCCGTACCCACTTGTCTCCGCTGCTTGTCGACGTCGGGGCTACAGGGGCGGTGAGTGGTCACGCTCAAGAGAGATGGGAGAAGAGAGCAAGGGAGGGTAATTTCAGATTTATCAAAAAATACAGGGATCTTAGGCTAAACTAAACTTTAGCGCGTCCTGTTCACAGCAACAATCTGTTGTCAGGGATCTCCCACACATTAACCCTATTAACAATTGGGGGATTTCTCTTGCTCTTGTCGTGAATTTCGACCTTTAAAATCTTCCAACTATACATATAAACCCTTGCAAATCCAATGTTTATATATAAACTATTTAGACGATCCTAATTTTGCTTATCGACCCCTCCATTAACAGCATTAGGAAATACGCTACGACATATTTCCCAATGCTTTGAAGTGGTGGGCATCTCACTTAGTGGTGAACCTCTTTAACTCATGGGGTTATTAAAAATTGGGGAATTTCTCTTGCTCTTATGGTGAGCTTCGATCCTTCCTCTATCTTGTGCGAGTGCACTAAAGGTGATGTAATGACCATGTGGTTCCTTCCAAAAAAAATATGAGAAATTTTATTCATACCCCAAAAATCTGTAATTAGCCCCCGTATCCCTATCGTTTCTCAATAACTTACTCACCAATCCTTTAATACCAACAATGCCCTTTTTTTTACCCCAAACCCCAAAGCCCCTACTCAGCGTCTTTTGTATCCCCAACCCAACCCAAGGTTTGTTTAAACTTAGCCCAAGCCCAACCCGTCGAGCTGGCCGGGTTGTACGGGGTGGGTTCGGGTTAACCCCCCAAAGTCGGGTTGGGTTCGGGTTGGCCCGCCCAAGTTGCAGCTAATGGTGGCAATGGGTCGGGTCGTGTCGTGTCCAAAACCCCTAGGCCCAGACCTGACCCGTTTAACTAATCGTGTTTAGATCCTAAACCTGTACCCGACTCGCTAATAAATGGGTAGACACAATAAGACCCGGTAAGACCCGTTTACCACCCGGATCTATTCAGTTGACCCGATCCGACCCAATCCAACTCGACCCGACCTGACCCGAGAGACCCACTGGTATTATATATTATAGTATCGGATTGCTGGTAGACCCGACACGACACGACCCGTTGAATACTAAACGGGTCTTCCCGGGTCTACCGTGTCCAGACCCTAAACTCGGACCCGACCCGTTTATTAAACAAGTCTATCGTTTACGACCCGTTTACGACCCGAACCCGTTTAGCCCCCCAGACCCACTAACTTCGTGTCGGGTCCTGTCGGGTCGAGGAGAAATAATTCGGGTTGGGCTCGGATTAGCCCGCCCAAATTCGGGTTGGGTTCAGATTGGCCCGCCCAAGTTGCAGCTCTACTTGTGCCTTCAAGTACCAGCCAACTGCATGGGGTTTATTTAAGAGAAGGGTGTATTCAAGAGTGCATATAATTGGGGTATACTTAAGGGGTCAAGTTGGGGCGGGCCATTTAACTGGGGTGTATTGAAGGTGGGGTGTATGGGGGAAGGGTATTTTTGGGATAGGAATGGGGTATGAAAAAAAAAAATGGGGTGGGTTCAAGTTTGTTGGAAATGGGGGCTAATTACAGATTTATGGGGGTATGAATAGAATTTCCCAAAAATATTTGGTTTTTTACAAATTGATCCTTGAAATCTTCCCTATTTACATATAAAACCCTACAAGCCAGTGTTTATATATAACCCCTCAGATAATCCTAATCTTACACATCAACCTCTCCATTTAACAACAGTTAACAAATTATTAAACCAGATCTAAATTAGAACCAACTCAAACTATTTTCACTTTAAAAAGGCATTTGAAAAAGATATTTAGGGATTTAGAAGTGTGATAAATAATTAAAAAAAGCAATTATTTAGAGATAATAGCCAAATGATATAATAGTCTTAGAATATTCCCTCATTTTGTATGTGCGTTGATGGAGTGGTAGATATGCAAGAATAGGATTATCTGAGGGGTTTATAAGTAAATGTTGGTTTTACCAGGGTTCATATTTGAGCAGAGAAGATTTTAGGGGTGGATGTATAAAAAGCCATTAAATGCTTGGTAGAAGGGGAGGTTTGGTGCTCCTTACCCAATCTAGAAACTAATGCTAGGATTTGGTTGCTCCTTACCCAATCTAGAATTATGGCATTGTGTTGTAAGTTATTATCGTAAAGGATTTTCATCTCGAATCCCTCCAAGAATCTCAATCATGCTCATACTAACACCCAATATCAATGGCAGTTTGTAGAAATTTTTTAATTTTCTTTAGATCGACGGGTGTCCCGAATTTCGGGCAATGGACCATTTCAGACTCGGACTAATTCCACCAGTAGTGAAGCCCGACCCACTTGGAATTTTCCACTGCACTCCTATCCTCTAGTAGGTGCAGTTTGTAGGATTAAATATGACCCAATAGGAACAAAAAAATATGTATCAATCTACCTATCTATACTATACTATATTATTCTTATAAAGTTGAGGCCTCTGGTGCCACCACGTGGTAGTCTCTCTCTCTCTCTCTCTCTCTCTCTCTCTCTCTCTCTCTCTCTCTCTGTGTGTGTGTGTGTGTGTGTGTGTGTGTGTGTGTGTGTGTGTGTGTGTACGCCTCTATGTATCTATTTATCTATCTCTGTAAGGATGGGGAGCTGGATTCAGTGCCGAATGTGTGATTGTTCGAGCGGCGTCGCAACCATCCATGCATTGCACGGGTTTAGAACTAGTGTTTTATAAGTGACAAACAAAAAATAACAGTATGCAAAGAAACAACTAGAAAGCAAAACCAAGTGTCATAACCAACTTCATATAGAATGTCAACAATGAAAGGAAAATATAACATCAACAATGAAAGAATTTGATCATATCATGTCAAAGTAATTACACTTTTTTTGTTATTAAGTCATATTATAAATATATTGTTCTATAAACAAATATAAATTTAAAAAAAATCAATTCATCTCTATCATTTAACACTAACAACACCATTGTACCAAAGGCACTTCGCTGTAAAAAAATGATTCATGGTGATCATCCCCAAACTAAAAGTATAGGTTCCTCCAACTCCTCACACGTTTCTGCCATAAGTCATGCATATAGACCCAAGGATCGGACCAAGTTCCGGGATTGGGTGATGGCCCCAGTGAGAGGCAGAGAATTGCATACCTGAATTTGGAACCTATTGGCATAAGGATTTTGAAATTAAAATATTATATTATCGTGATTACGGAGCTCAATTTGGATGACTAAAATGGACTTTCGAAGCTCAATTATACTTTGTCGTATTTTATTGTCTTATTAGGTTTCTTAGCCATATGTATACAACCCGTTGTGACATATAGAATAAAAATAATTAAAAAGTCATATATTGCAAACTAAAACTTTTTGGCTGCAATGAGTCAATAGGGATATACAAAATAATCCTTCAACCACTTTTGAAGGTTTTTTATCATTTTAAATATATTGTAATATATGTTAGGTATATATAAAATTATATAATAAATATATTAAGTTTTTGCATTTGGATCCATGCATATCCAAACATGAACATGAAAGTGATACATATTCCTTTATACAATCCACACCCATCCAATTAATCTATCTGATCTAGTTTTGAAGACTCAAACCCACAGATACATGTCAGACATGAGCTGTGTTATCTGGTTATTGGCCTTCGCTATATGTGTAAATATAATCTTATTGTTTTAATTATGGCGAAACTACTTAGAAAAATCATCTTAAAAGATACTCCTATCAAATCTACTTTGGAATCTGTCATGGTAGAGTTAAACTCTTACTATACATTTACGGTGTGTTTGTATTCAAAGCAATAAAGTGATGTGAAGTGCATTTGAACAAAATTTAAGACAAAAAAAAAACTAAATGAACTGAGAAAAGAAATAACTAAGAAGAAGGGAGGATTATTAATTGTCTAAAAACATGTTTACTAAAGAATTGTTCTCTTAAAAAAAGTATACCTAACTCGAACCTCTTATCAATAGCTTAAGAAAAAAAAACCAAAAAGAGAATGAATATTATCTTAAAACTATTGAGAATATATCAACATTAGTGTTTATTTAATCTAGTCTAATAGATTTTTTATTAGATAGGAATTTTTTTTGTTATTGCATATATACGACTATGTAAAATATGCTCATTATCTATAAGTGCCTTTTGATCTGAAGTGGTGATTGTTACCACAGTTTGTGGGATCTTTTTGATTGGCTAAAAGTTATGTGATATAAGTATTGTGTGGAGGTCACTCTTTGAATTGTTATTGTATTCGTCTATGCATACTTCTATAACCCTAAATAACAAAGATATTATTGTATGAAGAGCTCTAATTTTAATTATGATAGTGTACTTTGTCATCCAACCATTATAATATGTGTGAATTGCATTCATATAAGTTGGTTAGAAATTCCTTAGATATAATGGGTTTTATTTTTCTAGAATTATGTTTTTATGCATCGTGTGCATTTCCTATTTTCTATGATTTATCATGCAACATTTGGAAAGTTTGTATTCATGCATCACTCTATGTGCACGTTATTTGAAAATAATAATATATTTATACTTTTGTCAGAATCTAGGTTTCATAAATGCATGAATCTTTCATAAATTTTTAGAATTTTATTTCAAATATTTTAGACACTTGAAGCAGGAGAAAAAAGTGTTTTAACTAAGTACTAGGGCGTGTGCATCTAGGTTGTTGATTCATTTTATCATAGTGGATTGTTGTGCTTGTCTGGGCATAGCATGTGGTTTTTTCCTTTTAGGTTTCCACCTTGAAAAAAAAAAATTCATATGATTTTATTATATTATGCACTTCGTGTGATTCAAGAAAGATTTTGAGAAATGTTTGTTCGTTGTAGTGCAAACACAAGGTGTTTGACAACTTATATCTTTGAGAGCTCTCGTACGTTTTGTTAAGTTAGAGGTGTAATCCCAATCAACCACTTTAAGGATTCCTAGAGAAAATGATCTTAGATAGTGTTATCAGTACTATTTATAGTTTGCTGGTAACATGGTTAGTTTCTCACACTGTACGTCTTCACCTTTTTTTAGAAAGACAGTTCTTCATTTTTGTAAATAACATATGTCCCTCAAAGTCTTTAAATAAATACGGACTTCACCCTTTTATACACATTGAGTATTCAATTGTTCTCCCTCTATGATCGATTTCAAGAAACTTCCAGTGTCAAAGAAAGTTTTTCATTATTACCGAATGTGGATATCGGGAGTGGCTTGTAAACGCTCGAAGGGCATAACCTACAAAAAATTCTCCCAGACACATAGCAGGCTCGCCCCGGGTGCGCAGGGGGCATACATCCAGGTAAAACCCAGCTCGACTTCGCTCAGGGCAAATCGAAAACTTGCCCGGGCGGACTCCTACCGCAGTTTTCTTTCCTTAATGATCGTGGAATCATTATATAAAGGGAATGTGTTGCATTAGGGTTTGTGATGGTGGGATAACGGCTTGAGATCGTCTATAAGAGAAGACGAAAAGAAAGATAAGGAGAAAACCCATTATAGGGTTTCTCTTGTGGTCGTAAGAGAGAAGAGAATGAAAATAGGAAGAGAAAAAGAAGAAAGATGAGAAGAAAATGAATAAAGAAGAAGGAAGGGAAGACAAAAGAGTGAGATCCATCTCTGGGTTCTCCTTCAACTATTCTCTGGGTTCCTCGGGAATGTCTACTATGGGTGCAAAATCTGGCTAACGCCCAACAATAGGACCCGCAACCTTTCCTGGGACCCATAAAGACAACGGTGGGACCCGCAATCCTGCCTGGGACCCACGGAGATGACAGTGGAACCTGCAGCCCTGCCTGTAGCCCACTTGTACTATCTTGGGTTGATAAATCCCCCCGGATATTTACCAAACCCCAGATATTTATGA
This sequence comes from Chamaelirium japonicum, assembly GCA_947650365.1. Lineage (NCBI taxonomy): Eukaryota > Viridiplantae > Streptophyta > Magnoliopsida > Liliales > Melanthiaceae > Chamaelirium > Chamaelirium japonicum. Next base: position 22,493,252 of record OX393556.1, read on the forward strand.
GAATATTCCTAAAATATTCTCTAGATAAACCAAAATCTATATATTGCAGACCCAACAAATAATCCAGATCTGAAATTCCAGACCAGAATCTCACTTTCTGTTTTCTAGAGCTCATCGAGCTTTCTAGTTTTCAGACTCCCTCTTAGACTACTCCACCCTTTGTCTAGTTATAAAAAGCACTCCTCGGCATGTCGAGAGTAGCTATACTTTTGACTCAAAGATAGTGGATTCAAATGTTGCGTCTTACTGCACAGAGACGTAGGCTACGGCCGAACTCCATCATCACACCCTGTGTTAACTCTCTTTCTCTACTCTACAGTGTTTGTGTGATAGCTCAGCGCTTCGAAGCGCGCCATATCACAAAGGGTAAAACCTTTAATCGACTGTTGGAGGGGGATTATGTATGACGGCCAAAATCCTCCCCCACAGTTTGGCACCGTCTGTGGAATCCAATCATATCAACTTACGATCTCTAAGCTTCCCAGCTCCTTCGGTCAAAGAAGCAGTTATCGATTGCCGAGTAACCCATTTGTCTCCATCACTACACCAAAATGGTGAAGACACGACCCGTGGATCATCCGGAGGGAAGCAACATGCATCGTGATGCTCAGTATCCAACGACTCGCTCGATCAGTCATCGGTTCACAACGAACCAGCACCCGAAGCAGCAATCCGTTGTGGATTCAAGGAGTCGTCCGTTGGTTGATCACACCGCTCAGGCTCAACCTCGACAGTATCCTCAACTTTCCAACGCGACTACTCAACATTTGGAGAAAGCACACATTTCACCCGCCGCGACCCTTAGGCGACGTATCAGGTCAAAGCAGAGGACTTATAACTCCTCACTCTTATAAAGCAGAATGATGCTCTCATGATGGAGAGATACTCCCTTCAATAAGTCGCTATCGAAGCAGGAGTTAACCTTCCACGGTCAGCCATCGGCATAACGATAGAGCAGACGTTCGTCGATTAGTTGACCGATCTCCTGCTCCTTCTAGATGATCCATCGTCAACATCCCTCGATGGTCTCTCGAATCCCTCTTAAGAGGACCCTCATCTATTCCTCCCAAGCTGACTATCTAGGAACATCTCAATGAATGTGCTCGCCATCCTAAGTCTCTCGGCTCCGAGTCATCCTCTAATCCCTGTATCGTGAGGGATGTTTGGAACGATGGACGTCGCCTAAGGATCCAACAACATTATAACAACAACCGAGCCCCAGTGAGGCATCGGACGATAAGAGGGACTCCGATGCCCCCTCTGCCTCCTCTTCTTGTGAGACGCCTCTTTGACCAGCGAGGCGATCGTCGAAACAATCACACCTCCGATGGACCGCTTCATCAGCGTATTCTCCGAGCCAAATTTCCTCGAAGTTGGAGAGCCCCCACTCTCTTCAGATTCAACTGTCTAATGGGAGATTCAATGTTGCACGTCCTCGCCTTCAAGCAGGCGCTAACGCTATACGATAACGACAACCAGGTTCTATGCCGCACCTTTGCTGGCAGTTTGGACGACATGTCGCTCGATTGGTATCACAACCTTCTGATCAGCACCGTGAGTTGGTTCAAGAATCTGGCGGACCTCTTCGTCCAACACTATCAGCTAAACCTCAAGCCGGAGAAGAAGCTGGACTCCCTCTACCAGCTCAGGATGGGATTGGATAAAACCCTTCGGGAGTTTACTCGGAGGTTCCAAAATGAGCATGTTGCGCTCTCCGAGCGTCACCTCGACGATGAAGTCGTCATGCTCGCATTTCAGAATGCCCTACGCTTTGACCTCAATATCTACAATGACCTCATCTGCAACCCACCTGCCTCCATCAGAATGTTATTCAATTGAATTCAAAAGGAGATTGAGGTGGAGGACGATCAGATCGCGCACAAGAGACGTAACCTCAAGAGGCATCTTTCTGATAAGGAACCAACAAAACCAATATCTCAAGCTCATAATGCTCTGACAGAGAAAGATAGATCCTCCAAGAATCCGAGGCGGGCAGGTAATAGACCTGTAGAGCTTCAGAAGACCACTGACACCAAGGGGAAGCTTCCTGTCGACGAATCAGAGTAAAAAACCATAGATCGTCAACAACTCGGAATGTCGCTTATCTAAAATCCATAATGTAACATCTTCCGAGTTATAAATAAAATGGTAGCTACTTCAAGTTAAATCAAAGACTATCAAATTCTATCTCAACTTCTATTCAACACCATAGTTAGTTTGGTTCGTGTTACGACACGGCCAACTAACCTGCAACTATACAAAGCCACGTGCTCCAACGTAGGTTCGACTAAAATGGCGCTTCACCTAAGTCCAACCGATACAAAGGCACCACACTGAGTACTCCGAATCATTGGCGTCACACATGCTCCCGTTGTCACGTAAGGGCACATACACTAGTGTCTTGCCACAGTTAGTTCGGTTCGCATTGCGACACAGTCAACTAACCTGCAATGGTACAAAGCCACGTGCCCTGATGTAGGTTCAACTGAAACGACGCTTCGCTAAAGTCCAATTGATACAAAGGCACCAAGCTGAGTACTCCGAATCATTGGCATCACACATGCTCTCGTTGTCACGTAAGGGCACATACACTAGTGCCTCACCACAGTTAGTTTGGTTCATGTTGTGACACGGTTGTACAAAGTTACATGACCCTGACATAGGTTCAACTGAAATGACTCTTCGCCTAAGTCTAACCGATACAAAGGCACCACGCTGAGTACTCCGAATCATTGGCATTGCACATACTCCTGTTGTCGCGTAAGGGCACATGCACAAGTGCCTCGCCACAGTTAGTTCGGTTCACATTACAACACGGTCGACTAACCTGCAACAGTACAAAGCTACGTGCCTGAGACGTAGGTCCGATTGAAATGATGCTTCGCCTAAGTCCGACCGATATAAAGGCATAACGCTGAGTACTCTGAATCATTGGCGTCGCACATGCTTCCGTTGTCACGTAAGGAAACATGCACTATGTCTCACCATAGTTAGTTCAATTCGCATTATGACACGGTCGACTAACCTGTAACGGTACAAAGCTATGTGTCTCGGCACCTGACAAAGCCTGAGACGTCGACACCATCTCGGCCTAAGGCAACATTCGCCTCGGCATTCGAAAGCAAAGTCTGAGGCAGGTTTCACCGCCTCAGCATCTGACGAAGCCCAAGATATCAATACTGTCTCGGCTCGAGAGGACTTTCACCTCGACATCCGAGGATAAAGTCTAAGGCAGGATTCACTGCCTCAGTACCTGACGAAGCCCAAGATATCGGTACCATCTCGGCTCAAGGTGACCTTCATCTCGGCATTCAAAGACAAATCCTGAGGCAGGCTTCGCCGCCTCGGCACCTGACGAAGCCCGAGACGTCGTTACCATCTCGGCCCGAGGCGACCTTCACCTCGGCATTCAAAGACAAAGCCCAAGGTAGGCTTCGTCGCCTCAGCACCTGACAAAGCTCGAGATGTCGTCACTGTCTCGATCTGCGGTGACCTTCGCCTCGGTGTTCGAAGACAAAGTCCAAGGAAGGATTCGCTACCTCGGCACTTGATGAAACCCGAGACGTCGGCACTGTCTTGCCCCGAGGCGACTTTTGCCTCGATATTCGAAAATAAAGTCCGAGGCAGACTTTGTCGCCTCGGTACCTGACAAAGCCTAAGACATTGGTATTGTCTCGGCCCGAGGCAACCTTTGCCTCAGCATTCGAAGATGTTGGTACCATCTCGGCCTGAGGCGACCTTTGCCTTGATAATTGAAGACAAAGTCTGAGGCAGGATTCACCGCCTCGGCACCTAACAAAGCACGAGACGTCGGCACCGTCTCGGCCCAAGGTGACCTTTGCCTCGGCATTCGAAGATAAAGTCCGAGGTAGGATTCACCACCTCGGCACTTGACGAAGTACGAGACATCGGCACTGTCTCGGCCCTAGGCAACCTTCGCCTCAGCATTCGAAGACAAAAACCGAGGCAGGCTTCACCACCTCGGTACCTGACGAAGCCCGAGATGTAGGCACCATTTTGGCCCAAGGCGACCTACGCCTCGGCATTCGAAGATATAGTCCGAGGCTGGCTTCGCCGCCTCGGTACCTAGCGAAGCCCGAGACGTCGACACCGTCTCGGCTTGTGGTGATCTTCGCCTCAGCATTCGAAGACAAAGTCCGAGGCAGGATTCGCCACCTCAGCACATGACGAAACCCGAGATGTCGACACTGTCTCGACCCGAGGCGACCTTCGCCTCAGTATTCGAAGACAAAGTCTAAGGCAGGCTTTATCGCCTTAGCAACTGATGAAGCCCGAGACGCCAGCACCTTCTCGACTTGAGGCGACCTTCGCTTCGGCACTCAAAAGCAAAGTCCGAGGTAGGTTTCACCGCCTCGGCACCTGACGAAGCCCAAGACATCGGCACCATCTCGGCCCAAGGCGACCTTCGCCTCAGAATTCGAAGACAAAGCATGAGGCATGTTTCGCCGCCTCGGCACCTGACGAAGCCCGAGACATCAGCACCGTCTCGGCCCTAGGTGACCTTCACCTCAGCATTCGAAGACAAAGTCTGAGGTAGGCTTCACCGCCTCGGCACCTAACAAAGCCCGAGAAATCAGCACCGTCTCGACCCGAGGCGACCTCCACCTTGGCATTCAAAAGCAAAGCACGAGACATCGACACCGTCTCGTCTCGAGGCAATCTCCCACCTCGGCATTCAAAAACAAAGTCCAAGGCCGTCGTTGTCACCTCGGCGCCCGACAAAGCACGCGTCAGCAGATGCAATGCCCGTCGCCGAACAACGCATCAACAGACTCGTTGTTCGTGAAGGGCTCACAAACAAGCTTGACAAGAACTCACTCGAGTTCATTCGGTTGCTAGTCAACACAAGCTCAAACAGGCCAAGGCTCCCCTTTTGCCCCAAGCCGGTTGAAGGGGTTCCCCTTCAACCGGCCAGGCCCAAGCTCCCCCCTCTTGTGGGTTTCCAACCGGCCAGGCCCCCCTTGTACTTGGACCCCTGGCCGGTTGAAGGAGGTCCCCTTCAACCGGCCACACCACAAACCTCCCCCCTTGTGGGCTCCAACCGGCCAGGCCAACACCCCTTTCCCCCTTTGCTCAGCAACCGGACAGCCCACCCTGCATCCAACCGGCTAGACCCCCTTGTGCTTGGACCCTGGCCGATTGAAGGGGGTCTTTTTCAACCGCCCACCCCAACCCCCCTTGCATCCAACCGGACAACCCCCCTTTGCAGATTGGACCCCAGGCCGGTTGAAGGGTGGTTCCCCTTCAACCGGCCAAGACAGACCACCTCAGCAACCGTACAGCCTGCATTATACCCGGCCGACCCCTCCCGTTGCATTTTGCCCAACCTCCCCCCTGAGAAGTTCTGATGGGTCCGGTGCTTCAGTGCTGGTATGAGCGTCGAGAAATGCTATTCAGCCCAAAGGTTTTCTTGATTTCGCCGGCATGATTGACGTGGCAGCGTGCAACTGGTGCTGTTAAAGATTTTAAAATCGATAGTGGGTTTCACCCACCAGTTGCACGCTGCCACGTCAATCGGCCCGACAAAATCGGGACAAACCTTCGGGCTGAATAGCATTTCTCACGAGTGCCCCCTCACCCCCCCCCCCCCCCACCCCCACCGTCACCCATCATCTTCGTCACCGCCATCCCCAATCACCATCATCATCTCTATCAGCACCATCACCCCACCCCACCCCCTGGCGTCAACAGAAGCACCCACCCCCTTGCCCCTTTGCCTTCAGTGGGTGCGCACCTTGCCCAACTCCCCTACCCCGAGGGGAATACATACCCATGACCCCTCCTCCCCTTCACTTCTACATCGAACCGCACGAAGGGTGCCCCTCCCAAAGATGAATTTTGAATTTTTGACTCATTTTTTATCCTATTTTCGCATCAAAATCTGATGCTCGTCCTAGCTCTGTTCTCCCCTCATCTCTAGACGCTCATGTAGAGGGTCATGCGAGGATCGCACTGCCTCTCGAATAGACGGATTCCAGTCCCCGATGCAACTGCTACCTCTCATCGTACACAGCTCCGGGTCACAATCCCCCCCCCCTCTTTCCCTTTGTTCACGAACAATCCCCCCTTTTCCCTTTCATTCGCGAATGACCCCTTCCTTTTTCTCTTTTTGCATCCAACCCCCTTGGTGGTTTTTGCCTACCCCGGTCACCGAGGGTCCCCTCAGCTCGACCCGCCCCTCTGCTGACGTCGAACCACCGCCCCTCTGCCAGCCTGTACGATCGTCCGCCGCCTCTACCAGCCAGCATTTGCGCCATAACGTCCCAGCTAGCTAGGTTGGCACTTGGCTGGGTGGGAGGGGGTATGGGTGCTATGGGTGCAATCGACAAACGCGCACCCAGTCAACCCCTGGCAGGGGGTCGGCGGGTGCAACTATCGGTCCCGCGCAACAGGTCGGCAGACGCACACCTGGTCGGCCCCTGGCAGGGGGTCGACGAGCGCAACGGTCGGGCCCGCGCAGCGAGTCGACAGATGGACGATGGTCAACTTGAATAGCGGGTCAGCAAAATCACACGACGGTTAGCCCCGGACAGGGGGTCGACAGTCAGACAACGGTTGACTCGAACAGTGGGTCGGCAGATGCGCACAACGATCGGCCCTGGACAGGGGGTCGGCAAACAGACGACGGTCGACCCCGCGCAACGAGTCGGCAGACACGTACCCGACCGACCTTTGGCAGGGGGTCGGCGGGCGCAACGGTCGGTCTCGCGCAACGAGTCGGCAGACGCGCACTCAACCGACCCCTGACAGGGGGTCGGTCGGCGCAACGGTCGGCCCTACGCAGTGGGTTGGCAGACAGACGATGGTCGGTCCCCCGCAACGGGTCGACAGACACACACCCGGCTGGTCCTTCAAGGGGGTCGGCAGGCGCGACTATCAGCTCCGCGCAGCGGGTCAACACACAAATGACAGCCAGCCCCACGCAATGCGACAGACACGCACAACGATCGACCCCGGAATGGGGGTCGGTAAACGAGCGACCGATTTTGCACCTGAAAGTCCCAGCTAGCTAGATTAACACCTACCTAGCTGGGAGGGGATAATTATGGGTGCAAAATCTGGCTAATGCCCAACAGTGAAACCACAGCCTTGCCTGGCCCACGAAGATAACGGTGGGACCCGCAGCCCTGCCTGGGACCCACGGAGTTGATAGTGGGACCCGTAGCCCTGCCTAGGGCCCACTTGTACTATCTGGGGTATGATAAATCCCCTCGAGTATTTACCAAACCTTGGATATTTCTGAGAATATTCTTGGAATATTCCCTAGATAAATCAAAATCTATATATAGCATACTTGATAAATAATCCAGATCTGAAATTCCAGACCAGAATTCCACTTTCTGTTTTCTAGAGCTCATTGAGCTTTCTGGCTTTCAGACTCCCTCTGAGACATACTACTCCACCCTCTGTCTACTTGTAAGCAACACTCCTTGGCCTGTCGAGAGTAGCTCTACTTTTGACTTAGAGATAGTGGATTCAAAGGTTGCGTCTTACCGCACGAAGAAGTAGGCTATGATCGAACTCTATCATCACACCTTGTGTTAACTCTCTCTCTCTCTCTCTCTCTCTCTCTCTCTCTCTCTCTCTAGTGTATGTGTGACAGTTAAGCATGTGACAGCTCAGCGCTTCGAAGCGCGCCACATCCCGAAGGGTTAAACCTTCAATTAACTGTTGGAGGGGGATTACGTACGACAACCAAAATCCTCCCCCACATCTACTTTAGGTTTTATCTATTGGTGTATCCTCTCGTATTACTATGTATCTCCTTGATAGCGGTGTCAATATACTCGTATCTAAGTGGATGTTTTGAGAGGAGCAAGAACATAGATTTGCAGGATCTGACAAACAATGACCACTGCAAGAAGATAGATTGCCTATGAATCTGTGTTGTTCATGTGTGTGTGTGTGTGTTTTAAAGGTATATCTGTGTTTACTTTTGTTGATGGATAGTCCCACATCGGTAAGAGAGCTAGGCACCTATCACTCGCTTAATACACCCCCTGTGGACCTCTCCTTATGACCCGGGTTCTGGGGTGTGAGGGTATCCAACAACTTTGAATTCTCTTTATAGTGTGTGGTCTCTGCAGAGCTCCAATCCTCAAACCTTTAAACAAGCTTCCGCAGGACATGACAAGTGGGGTATCGGAGAGATCCACCTAGCGCAACAACGGACTCCCAGAAGACTTTGTGTAAGCAAATCACGCTCTAAAGAAATCGTACTCGATACGTGCCTCAAAATCACTAGTTTCTGATTTCATAATTTTGAACAAAAAAACAGGTTTACCTAAGTCTATCAATAGATTACCTTAATTTTGCTCGAGTCCACATCACTCCACTTCACTGCTTTGAATACAAATAAAGCCTTATTGAATCCAATGGATGGGAAATAAATGCAAAAAGCTTGTGGGGTTCGGAATCTCATAATAGACAATGATGAGAAGGTAGCTCCAAAACAAAGGCTGACAAAGCAAACATGAGGAGAAGTTTCGAGGACTAAAAGCCAATTGAAGTGAGGCCCCACCCCTCAGGAGAATGTGGTTCCAAGTTCTTTGGATCTATTCCGAATCACCATCCTACGGCTCTTAGGGTGTGCCAGGCTCTGAGGCCCTGTTTGGATAGGATTCAAATTCTACGATTCTAGGAGGTCGGAATCCCAAAATCTCAAAAATGGGCTTTGGATTTCGGAGCCTTAATTTTGGGCTTTAGAAAAATGACTCTCAGAAGTATATTTTGAACTCTCCTCAGAAACACTTTTTGGGATCCGGTTGTATCAAAGCAGACCCTTCGTCTTTTTTAAGGATTTTGGGCTTCCAGAATCCCAGAATCCTAAAACCGGAACGTATCCAAACAGAGCCTAAGCATCGAGGGAGGCATCTGCCTCTTGTGAGGAGGGGTTAAGGGTCAGCTCCACTTCAGGGTAGGGCTGCAACTTGGGCAGGTTGAACCCAACCCAAACCAAGCCCAATCCAACTCTGGGTCAGGTTTGGACTCATTTTATTGATGAACATGTTAGGTTCAGGTTGAAAATAGCCAACCCGAACTATATTTGGATTAGGCTCGGGCCAAGGGATCGGACAACCCAACCCAATCCGAACCCACTTTGGGTGTAACATGTCACCTTATTGACCTCATGAGTCGTATACTTAGAAATGCATGGATCTATTCCCAACCTAAAGAACCATAAACCATTAGACAGTAGAAGAGACTCATTAGTGGAAAGGACTAAGGATAATTTTTTTATTATTATTATAATTTGCTCTTTAAAGTTCAAATTTTTGGCCAAGTAATAAAATAAGTAAGATCTGAACCCTCACAACCTGACCAGACCCACCAATTTGTTCTAATCCGATTTTAACTTGAGCTTAAAATTTTTTTCTCGGTTGGGCTTGGATTGGGCAGCACGGGCTGGGGGTTGGGTTGGATTGGGTTGCACGTTGAGGGTACCACAACTCAGGTTGGGCTTTGGTTCACCTCCAACCCGTCCAAGTTACAGCCCTACTTCACGGACGATATTGTTGAGTTTGTTTCTCACCCCTTGTCACGGCAAGTCGGTGTTCTATGGCCCCCTTTGGATATTTTGAAGGTCAAAAACAAGTTTGGATGTAGACTCTAAAGTCAATCTCTAGATATATGCTATTCATACCGTCGATTAATAATCAAGGATGATAGGGCTTTTTTTCTTTTCCTTTCTTTTTAATTCGAGTTCAATGGTGTCTCGAAACCTTTCGAGCAATGAATCCACTTTGGACTCGGACTAATCCCTCCTTAGACGGGAAATGCACCAACCCAGGAAATGCACACCAACCCACTCGAAAATTTTCCTAGGCACTCCTAGATAACTCAAGGGAGGGAGGAATTGAACCCACAACCTCCTCACCTAAGCATAAGTTGCTTTATCAACTCCCCTATCCCATGGTGGGTGCCTGATAGGCCATTTTAAAGCTAGAGTTGGTTCGACTTCAAATTTCTCTTGCTATATGTTAAAGAATAGTGATTCCATATGGTGTCCATAGACCATCACCATGGATTCGGGCAGAGTGTCATTCACCTGTCGGGTTGCCTGCTATCAAACATCTTTGATAAAATCAGGCACATGACCCTATGTATGGGACGTCTTATTGGATCATCTCTCTATGTGAAATTCCAACTTCAAACATTGAGAGGTAAGTTGATAGCAATTTTTATTAAATTGTGAAGGCTGAGCCAATTCACCGGGCCGTTGTTTCTGTTTTGGATGTGGTTTTTTTTCCCTTGTTTTTCTGTTTTGCATTTGGAGCTTGTGCTCCGTGTCATTCATCGATGTTGGTTGTTTTCCGCTGGTGGTGGCGTGGTTGTTGTGGGGGGTGTTGGGGAGGATTTTGGCCATCGTATGTAACCCCCTTCAACAGTCGATTGAAGGGTTGAATATTCGAGATGTGGCACGCTGTAGAGCGCTGAGTTGTCATGCTATCGTTGATGAGATAGAGACAAAGATGGATAAAGAGAGAGAGAGACAGGATATAGTGACGAAGTTTGGCAGAAACCTACGTCTCCGTGCGATAAGACGCAACCTTTGAATCCACTAACTTTGAAAGGAGTATAGTTACTCTCGACAGGCCAATGAGTGCTTATACAAGTAGACAAAGGGTGTGGAGTAGACTGGACTAGAATCGGAAAATCAAAAGGCTCAAAGAGCTCTAGAAAAACAGAAAGTGGGATCTGGGATAATGAAATTGGATCTGGAATATTTACAGGGTTAGCTATATATAGATGTTCGGGAATATTTGTGGGAATATTCAGGGTTTTGGTTAATACCTGGGGGATTTACTAGACTCCGGATGGCATGTGCGGGTCCCAAGCAGGGCTGCGGGTCCCACCATCATCTCTTTGGGCCCTAGGCAGGATTACGGGTCCCGCCGTCATCTCTATAGGCCCCAGGTAGGGCTGTGGGTCTTACTGTCGTCTTTGTGGACATCAGGCAGGATTACGGGTCCTACTGTCGTCTCTTTGGGTCTTAAGCAGGTCTGCAGGGCCCACTATTGTCTCTTTGGGCCCCAGGCATGACTGGGGGTCCCACTGTCGGGCGAGTCAAATTTTGCACCAATAGGAGGGTGTTTTGTTCCCCCTTTCTTGTCTTTCCGCGCGGTGTGACGTTGTTGTTAGAATTGGTGAGGTCTATAGCTCGTAAAAACCTATAGTTTAGCTATGTATGGTTGATAGTATAAGATTGCATCTAGGTACGTACCTTAGTACGTGTTCTGATTACAGAACAGAGAGCCATGGCTACATGGTAATCCTCTTGAGTGGGAGACTCAAGGGACTGGTCCCATGTAACCTAAATACGTTCGCAGCTCTGATTAGGGTTGGTCGCCCTATCAGGTTAAGCTGTTGGGATGACAGAGCGTGGGTGTCTCCACCACGGTCATTACCAGGCACAGTGTCTGTGGCCGAACGGAACCAACACGGTGCACAGATCGGTGAGCAGACACCGGTGCACTAAACCGTGTTTCTGCTTAGGGTAAAACGGTCCTAAACCCTGAGGAGCCATGTCTGGTGGACTAACCAGTTGTGTGGTGCTTTGGCGCACCAATGTGTGAGGATCCGGATGCAGTGATCCAAAACCACGGTGTACTGGGTTACCCGGCTGGCGTTGCATCAGCATGTCACTCCTGCAGGCTATCCATACCCCTAACGGGAGGTGCGTTCCTTGGTCTGACCTACGTCGTATTAAACCCTGGCCAGGTGGTCATCAGTTCGACTGGTGACGGATCCGGTTACTCGGCAGAGTTATCGGAGGTACGATGTACGTGGTCAACCTGGAAGGAACCGAGTCATATGAGCACTCGAGTCTGACGGTATTCTCCACCGCTCGAGTTGCGTCATGGCACCAGTGGAGGGACAGCGAGTTTACCATACTAAGCGGAGAGCAGGGGTATGAGGGAGAACATAGTAAGTCTGGGGGAATTGGAGTGCAACCTGCATCGCACTCTGGGTGGCAACGCAGGTTAACTCGGACTCAGAGGATCGATGGTACACTCAGGTAGTGTGTCGATCGAGTCTGAGTTGGAAGCCATGAACCCTGGTCCCTGAAGGTTCCACCTTATCGACATTATGTATGGTTCTTATACCATCTCATCGAAACACAGAACGTAGTTAGAGGAAGCGAGAAGTCCAAGCATACGCTCTGTGAGTGCTTCGCACTAGTGCACGGTAGATGTGTAGCTACGTGTGTGCACTAAGGGGAAACCCTAGGTTAGTGCAGAGACGCATGTAGCAATTCCTTGCCATAAGTGGACTTTGCCACATGGGTGCGATGCACCGGGACATGTTGCGAGTTGACTAGTTGACTTCACTAGGGGCACCCTATGGGGACCTCAGAGAATAGTGAAATCACTGGTGCACTTCACTTATGTGTGCCTTGCAAGGTCTCATACACGAGGAACAGCCAACTAGTGGCATAAGGGCGTTTTGGTCATACCAGGCGCCACTATGCACTAAGGGGGCCGGCCCTAAGTGTTGAGAGACTGGTCAAGGTCGGCCCCATTAGTTTCGGGAGGTTGTTGCCTCCGATGAAGGGGCCGGTTATGAGGCGCAGAAAACGGGCTGGTTTTGACCGTTTTCGAAAACAAGGAAAGGATAGAGATAAAGAAGAGATATATAGGGATAAGGCTTGAATCAATCATCCTTATCCATACTGTCCTTATCCATATGGATAGGCCGGCCCTATATATGAGAAGGAGAGAGAGGGGGCACGAAATTAGATGCATGGGCAAGCCCTAGGGCCGTCCATGCAAGCCATGGGGAAACCGAAGCCCCTCTCCTCTCTTCACATCTCCTCCCTCGTCTCTCTCTCCCTCGCTTGCGCCATTGGATGGCGACTCGTCTTCCTCACGTGGTGTTTCGTAGAAGGAGAAGGCTCGTCGTATGGAGGCACTCAGATATCCATCGACGAGGTGCCGTGCATCGTGTGAGATCGGGTGAACTAGAAGGCGTCTCCCGCAACCTTTTGCTGTCCAGAATCTGCACAGAAAATCAACGTTGTTTTTGCGATTCCGGGAGCTACAGAAGTCCAAACGACGTGAAACTTGTTGGAAAAGTTGCGTCTCGACGTTGGCTACCTACAGTCCAAATTTCAGCCCAATCGGAGTTCGAAGAAGAAAGTTATGACCATCGCACCGAAGCTATATCGAGCAGATCCGTAGCCCGTCTCCATCGACAAAGAAGAAATTTGTCGCGGTGAAAGATTCCGCACGCAGGTATGATCTCTAACAAGTAGATCTAACATAATTAGAACATGCATACATGCTAGATTGTTCTTTTGTGTTAGATCGTCGTTAGGGGTTCGCATAGTTGCCATGCTAGGTTCATACACGCATATGTAGATCGTTTCGATGAAAATTTTGATATGTAACGCACACCGCCTACGGTCCTCGGACCTTCACTTTGCTTCCGCTGCGGGCCTCTACCATGGATTTATTTCCAACAATTGGTATCAGAGCACGCTAGTGGTGTGCGTTTTATGTTTTTTCATGAAACCGTCATATGCGCGCATGAATAGTATGTGCCGCCATCGGGGTTCTATGAGTAGATCATGCATAGTATATTTTTTGTGTGTTCTATGAATCGTTCTTGCAGGGCGCCGCTTCTAAAATTATTCTGGATATGTGATTGCTTGCTACCGGGGGTCGGACCCCGTGTTAGCGATTTTGTCTGGATGTTTTTTCTTCTGTGTGTGGATAGATTTTAGAGCCATAGTCGGGCAAGAGGTGAAGATTTACCACCCTTGATTCCCAGGCTTTTTGCTAGGTTTGTTTTCCTTTTCGTTCTAGGAAATTGTGTACGAGCGAGCACGTGCTCGAAGCGTACTAGATCTTTTTCGGTTACAGATTGAAGAGGAGGACTTGCCGTGGAGATCCACCACCGAGAAGATGAGCGGAACCTTGGAGGACGATGGCGATCCGGCGAAGCGTACACGATGACGGCAAAGGGCAGAAAGCATCAGGAGATCGTATACAGAGGCTTGCACCGGATCGAGGAACCTTGCGAAGGAGACAGAGAGCCTGCACTGTGCCAGTCAGGTTCAGGGGTCGGACCCTGAACTTGATTCAGTTGTGTGCTTGTTTCTTTCAGTAGTTCTTTATATTTCTGTAGAGAACCCCGATGCGATAAGTTAATTATCTGTGTTAGAGGGATGCCCTTTCCCCTCGGGTCCTAGCGACCTTATTAGGATAGGATTCCACTAGTGACGCCTATTATTTAATTGACCCTTGATGATATCATGAATTCCTCACATTTGGTTATGCCCCCATTAGGTCAACACCCGATTAGTCGGGTGTGCCTATTTGGCAAGCATCGAAACCTAGAATGTGTTGGAATTCTACTATGACATCATTCGTCAAATTTATAAGCGAGGCGCCATGGTAGTGGAAGACCTTTCCTGTCAGTCTGACCTTAGGCTAGGCTCCAGGGCATTAGCGTGATAGCTAGGTTTGCGGAGCATCGATGTTCTTGGGATATGTAATGTGACCCTTGAGTGGAGAAATCCACTCGAGGCAGGGACTATGATATTTCGAGATCGATTAATGCTTCACGAAAGGCTTGAAACGCTAGTGGGAGCACGGTATGACCAGGGTCTAGTGTATAGGTTGTCGTGACCTTAGAGTACACTCATACTTGCATTAAATAACCCTCAACTATAATAAGGGATGTGTAAGAGGACTTGTCGAGATCCTCTGGCCTCCACAACCAACTGCTCTGTGTCTGGGTGAAAGGGCGTAGCTCGACACCCCCTAGGGTGAGGGTTATGTTTTTCTATGCCAGATAACTTAGCGGTCTCCTCATGATATGGCAGTTACGGGGCTAGGAGAGAAGGGCTTTTTATCCCACCCTAGTGGGGGCCGCATGAACTCCCGTGCCGTAATTGCTTAGGCTTGTGGGTAAGCATCCGAAGTGGACGTGAGGCATCTGTTGCTCGCACAATGGGGATCACGTGGCACTGGCCAAAAGATAACCATGGTCCATCAAAGCCCTTAGTTGGCAGATTTGGACTGGGTCAAGGAAAGGCCCATGTAAGCGGATTGACACTGCATGATGCCCCCTAGGGCAGGTGTAGTCAATTCCGAGATCTTACATACATGGTTAATTAATCCATAGATGTGTCTTCGCTGTGAGGGTAGCGTTGGCATTTGGAT
The DNA here is from genome assembly GCA_947650365.1 of Chamaelirium japonicum. Classification (NCBI taxonomy): domain Eukaryota; kingdom Viridiplantae; phylum Streptophyta; class Magnoliopsida; order Liliales; family Melanthiaceae; genus Chamaelirium; species Chamaelirium japonicum. The sequence goes on from OX393556.1 coordinate 22,508,443, forward strand.
ATAATTAGCTTATTTTTAAAATCGATAAAATAAGTTATTTTGCATTCGTTTTTCATTCAACCATATAGATCCCCTATCCGTTATCCCATAAGAGAACCAATTATCGGGTCTCTAACTACGTAGAGCGGAAGTGCTATCCTTAGCTTATGCTTAGGGTAGTAAACGTACATTGGCTTCCAATCTAAATATCCCTGTTCTAGACCTAATGGGTCCAGATATTATTAGGGCACTAAATAGGGCATATGACGACTAGCAAGAGTCTAAGGAGATGTGCAAGTGCTATGTTATAGCAGACTTGCGGACAACTCTTTAGAAGCGAGTCAGAGATATGCCGGGTCTTCTCTAATAAAGTTTTACTTGCATAAGATATCTGCTAGGCGAAGTCAGTAGACTCATCGCTTATCCACCAAAATACTTGTCGGTACCAAGATGTCAGAGGGAATGCTTGTTCGGGAATACATCCTTGAGTTCCAGATCGAACTAGATACCAAAGACATAGTACCAGATGACGAGGTGGTGGAAGACGTCTATCTTGCATCCTTGTCTGGAACCTTCGAAGGCGTTATCAGAGACTTTAGCTTTAACAAGTTAGAGATGATAAACGCAGAACTTCTAAGGAGATTTCCAAGAGACAAAGGATGAGATCAAGATTAAAGGCAATGCCTTTAGTGCTTAACCTAGGTCTTCTTTAGAAGAACCTAAGGGAATAACTTATAAGAGATCGAAAACTATTCTAGTGCAGAAACTAGTGTGGACTCCTAAGTATGGTAACGCTAAGGACGGAAGAGTTTCTGTTTTAGCAAGTATAGGGGGTATTTGAAGATTGAGTATGGCCTCAGGATGTTAGGAGTTGAGTCGCTATCTAGTAGCAGTTCTTATGCTTCTTGGAATGTAGACTTCGGGTCTACAGAGATTCAAGGAAAGCAGAAGACTACTTTATAGTGAAGGAATCCTAACATAGGTACTGATACCATAAGCCGTTGCGGAAGCTGTTAGATATGATTGTCTTAGTTTTTCCGAAACACGGATTTTGATCTTTAGAGATGTAGTTCTGTTTCCTCCTTGGTAAATGAAGTTTTTAGTTTTAGACAGCACCGTTGGTGTATATCTTAAACTGAATAGATAGCTTCATTACTAGAGGAATAGATCAGAATAATCTCTTTGTATTTAATCCTAATTCAGAAATAGATTTCATGACAGCTGTAGCGTCTAATTGAAATTCATCTAAATCCTTCGGAGAATCTATCCCATTTGTGATCCCTCTGATTTAGATATTTTGCCTCAGATAAATTCAGAGGTGACAGAAGGCTGAGTTTCTGTTCACAGAATCATCGGAGATCCTTCTAATCTATGAGTGTAATCTGGAAGGCAGAATAACTAAAAGGGCCATGAAGGTATGAGAGTTAATTAATTTTGACGTCTATGGTTCTAAGAGCGTCCAGACGATAGGAGTCTCTTCGATTTAATCGAGGGAATGAGAACCTATCGGATGGGTTCCATAGGATCCTAAAGGAGCATGGGATTATCTCCCAGTTAAATGCTCCTAGGATAAAACATCAGAATGAAGTCTCCGAGAGAAGGAATCGGACCCTGTTTGACATGGTCCGTAGTATGATGAATATTGTCAAATGTACTACCCACCCTTTGGTGGGGTTGTACCTTAAAACAGTAGCTTATATCTGAAACTCTCTCTCATCTAGATCAGTACCCCAGACCTATAGAGAGCTATGGTCTAAGCGAAAGCTGACACTATAGAGTCTCGAGATATAGGGTTGTCCTGCACTTGTGCAAAAGGACAAGAGGGATAAGATGGAGATGTAGTTCCAGGTATATCTGTTTGTAGGTTACCCTTAGGAGGCATAAGGTGGACTGTTCTATGATCTTGAGGTTTGGAAGGTAATCGTTTCTACGAATACCATCTACCTAGACCAGGATTATATTATAGACCATAAGTTTACCGGTAAGGTAGTTCTGGGTGAACTACTGGGTACTGGTAGAGAGTGCGCATCTGAAAACGTAGTGGGAGTAGATGATACAAGAATCTAGTATACCAGGTACTGTAGAAACGATTCACTTTGTACCACCACCACCTCGTCGTTGTGGGACCATCAGAGCTCCTGAAAGATACTATGGAGAAACTTTGATAGTTAATCCAGAGTTTCAGGAGGATGATCCCTAAAGCTACGAAGAAGTAGTGGGAGCTTCCGACAGCTCTGACTGACAAAAGACCATGGAGGCAAATTTACATCAATGTCCCTTGGAACAGTCTTGACACTTATAGCACTATCACCCTTCAGGGTGTAGAAGGTGTATAAGAAGAGCACCCGATTAAGACTTAAGTAGCTAGATTAGTTGCCAAAGGAGAAGGGATTGACTATGTCAAAACCATCTCACTGGTAGCTAAGCCTAAGTCTATTTCGGATTCTCTTAATCCATCGCAGCCCATTATAGTTGGGAGATCTGGTTAATGGATGTCAAGACAGTTATTCCCTAACGGAAATTTGGAAAGGACATATGGATGATATCGCCCCAGGCTTTGTGTCAGTAGGTCAGGAACATATATGATGTAAGTTGCAAAGGTCTATTTATGGACTGATGCAAGCATCCAAGTTGGAATATATATTTTGATCAAGAAAATCCGCTCATACGGATTTGATCAGAATGATGATAAACCAAGTGGGTACAAGAAATGTGAAAAAGCTACAAGGGTGTACGTAGTACTTTACGTTAACGATATCCTACTGATTGAAAATGACGTAAGAATATTGTTTACGGTAAAGGTTTGTAGTCATCACAATTCAATGTGAAAGACCCTAGTGAGGCGAGTTATGCTCTAGGAATCAAGGTAACTCTAGATAACCAGAGCAAGATTCTCTTGCTGTCACAGGCTACGCATGAAGATAAGATTCTAGCCAGATTCGTTTTACGAGGCTAGATATCTATTGCGTAGCAGGAAGATGGGTCGGTTTCAGTCGAACCCGGGTCTAGATCTTTGGACCGATGTGAAGGGTATACTCAGAAATTCTCGTTAAGTAAGGATTGTGAGTTAGCTTGCACTTCACAGGTCCTGATATCGATTGGACACACAGGATCTAACTTTAGTGTCAGATGTGTGTTCCAGAGAATCGATTTCAGGGATTATTTTTATCTTGGGATTAGAAGCGGTAGTTAGTAGAGTGTGAAGCAAGAGTGAATCACAGACTCTACCACAGAGGCTTAGCACGTTGTTGCATGCTAGGTAATATATCAGGTGGTAAGGCTTAGGAAGTTCTTAGAGAACTTGGGACGCGTACCAGAAGCTCAGTTATCTGTTGTTGCAACAGAAGAGCGGTAAGCAAGGTCCAAGGAGACTAGGCACCATCGTGAGGGGAAACCCATCAAGTACAAACTTCACTTGATCTGATAGTTATAGGAGGAAATGCAAGTAGCGGTACTGAGGTGGAATCTACAGACAATGTTGCCAATTCCATTAGGGAATTCCTACAAAGGCTTTTGGGTAGCATGTAGAAGCTACAGAGCTCAACACCGTTATTCCTCGTTAGACCTAGTGGGAGATTGTTAGAATTGGTGAGGTCTATAGCTCGTAAAAACCTATAGTTTAGCTATGTATGGTTGATAGTATAAGATTGCATCTAGGTACGTACCTTAGTACGTGTTCTGATTACAGAACAGAGAGCCATGGCTACATGGTAATCCTCTTGAGTGGGAGACTCAAGGGACTGGTCCCATGTAACCTAAATACGTTCGCAGCTCTGATTAGGGTTGGTCGCCCTATCAGGTTAAGCTGTTGGGATGACAGAGCGTGAGTGTCTCCACCACGGTCATTACCAGGCACAGTGTCTGTGGCCGAACGGAACCAATACGGTGCACAGATCGGTGAGCAGACACTGGTGCACTAAACCGTGTTTCTGCTTAGGGTAAAACGGTCCTAAACCCTGAGGAGCCATGTCTGGTGGACTAACCAGTTGTGTGGTGCTTTGGCGCACCAATGTGTGAGGATCCGGATGCAGTGATCCAAAACCACGGTGTACTGGGTTACCCGGCTAGCGTTGCATCAGCATGTCACTCCTGCAGGCTATCCACACCCCTAACGGGAGGTGCGTTCCTTGGTCTGACCTACGTCGTATTAAACCCTGGCCAGGTGGTCATCAGTTCGACTGGTGACGGATCCGGTTACTCGACAGAGTTATCGGAGGTATGATGTACGTGGTCAACCTGGAAGGAACCGAGTCATATGAGCACTCGAGTCTGACGGTATTCTCCACCGCTCGAGTTGCGTCATGGCACCAGTGGAGGGACAGCGAGTTTACCATACTAAGCGGAGAGCAGGGGTATGAGGGAGAACATAGTAAGTCCGGGGGAATTGGAGTGCAGCCTGCATCGCACTCTGGGTGGCTACGCAGGTTAACTCGGACTCAGAGGATCGATGGTACACTCAGGTAGTGTGTCGATCGAGTCTGAGTTGGAAGCCATGAACCCTGGTCCCTGAAGGTTCCACCTTATCGACATTATGTATGGTTCTTATACCATCTCATCGAAACACAGAACGTAGTTAGAGGAAGCGAGAAGTCCAAGCATACGCTCCGTGAGTGCTTCGCACTAGTGCACGGTAGATGCGTAGCTACGTGTGTGCACTAAGGGGAAACCCTAGGTTAGTGCAGAGACGCATGTAGCAATTCCTTGCCATAAGTGGACTTTGCCACATGGGTGCGATGCACCGGGACATGTTGCGAGTTGACTAGTTGACTTCACTAGGGGCACCCTATGGGGACCTCAGAGAATAGTGAAATCACTGGTGCACTTTACTTATGTGTGCCTTGCAAGGTCTCATACACGAGGAACGGCCAACTAGTGGCATAAGGGCGTTTTGGTCATACCAGGCGCCACTATGCACTAAGGGGGCCGACCCTAAGTGTTGAGAGACTGGTCAAGGCCGGCCCCATTAGTTTCGGGAGGTTGTTGCCTCCGATGAAGGGGCCGGTTATGAGGCGCAGAAAACGGGCTGGCTTTGACCGTTTTCGAAAACAAGGAAATGATAGAGATAAAGAAGAGATATATAGGGATAAGGCTTGAATCAATCATCCTTATCCATACTGTCCTTATCCTTATGGATAGGCCGGCCCTATATATGAGAAGGAGAGAGAGGGGGCACGAAATTAGATGCATGGGCAAGCCCTAGGGCCGGCCATGCAAGCCATGGGGAAACCGAAGCCCCTCTCCTCTCTTCACATCTCCTCCCTCGTCTCTCTCTCCCTCGCTTGCGCCATTGGATGGCGACTCGTCTTCCTCACGTGGTGTTTCGTAGAAGGAGAAGGCTCGTCGTATGGAGGCACTCAGAGATCCATCGACGAGGTGCCGTGCATCGTGTGAGATCGGGTGAACTAGAAGGCGTCTCCCGCAACCTTTTGCTGTCCAGAATCTGCACAGAAAATCAATGTTGTTTCTGCGATTCCGGGAGCTACAAAAGTCCAAACGACGTGAAACTTGTTGGAAAAGTTGCGTCTCGACGTTGGCTACCTACAGTCCAAATTTCAGCCCAATCGAAGTTCGGAGCAGAAAGTTATGACCATCGCACCGAAGCTATGTCGAGCAGATCCGTAGTCCGTCTCCATCGACAAAGAAGAAATTTGTCGCGGTGAAAGATTCCGCACGTAGGTATGATCTCTAACAAGTAGATCTAACATAATTAGAACATGCATACATGCTAGATTGTTCTTTTGCGTTAGATCGTCGTTAGGGGTTCGCATAGTTGCCATGCTAGTTTCATACACGCATATGTAGATCGTTTCGATGAAAATTTTGATATGTAACGCACACCGCCTACGGTCCTCGGATCTTCATTTTGCTTCCGCTGCGGGCCTCTACCATGGATTTATTTCCAACAGTTGTGTGTTGGTACACCAGGGTGGCAGTCGTTTGTGGGTTTTTTCTTTTTCTTTTTTCCTTTCATTGGGCTGTGGCGGCGTCTAGGGGGGTGACCCCCACTTCCTTGAACCAAAAATAAAAAGAGGAAAAACGTCATTGTTGTTTGGCATGGCCTCATATCTTAGCAAACATCCCATTACATCCCACCTCTACCTCGAAGTGGCCATCTTCTAGGCTAGTTCTAGGTGTTGGATTTGGCTGTAAGAAATATTCTACACGAAGCAAGCAATTGTCTCTATTATTGAGAATCATTAACCTTGAACACGATGAACATAGAGACCATAAGCGGAAGCGAAAAGATCAAAACGTACCTCCGGTCACAACGTGCCGGGTGATGATCCGTTATTGATTTGATAGAAATAAATTCTTCCTCTCGCGAGATCCTTACCGTGATGGAGGAAGAAGTTCTGCGCGATGAGATCCGATGATCTCGGATGGAAGTCTTCAACTCCGGTTTTTCTTGGTGACCAAACGCACGTGTGGAGACCCTGTAGGGAATGATGAGACGAAAGAGGAATCAAGATGCCGAAGGATCCTCTCTCTCTCTCTCTTTCTCTCTCTCTCTCTCTCTCTCTCTCTCTCTCCACCCATTATGATCCAACGGAAAGAGCAAAACCCGAAGGAAGAGAAGGGCAAAGTCCTCTCTCTCTCTCTCTCTCTCTCTCTCTCTCCACCTTCTTGATCGGGCCGAGAGAACCAAAGGAGGGAGAGAGGACAGTCTTCTCTCTCAAATTTGCTCTCGGAAAAGAGGGAATCGGAAGGGAGGGGGGAGGTCGCACGTCTTGTACGATCTCTCCCTCTCGATCTGCTGTATAGACAAAACTCGAGAGGGGGGGGTCACAATCTGTTATCTGATACCCTCTCTCGGTTTGCTATGAACCAACATACAGGAGGGAGAAGAGGGTCACGACTTGTGATTGCACCCTCTCTCGCTCCTGTTCGGGATTTGCACGGGCGACCCAAGATGGGGAGTCATAACCCCCCTATATACACTGTAACCCCCTCCCTCTTTCCCCCTTTCCAATTTAGGCCTCTATCTAATTTAGGTCTCCCACATGTTCGGGTTACGTAATGGGTTGCACAAGGAGTGTCGCAACCCTAATGCATCGAAGTTGGGACCCGCACTATCTAATTCCAAGACCTGTAGAATTAGGTTTGGTTCAAGCATAATTAACCATGTACCTCTAAGCCTGACTAATTACCCACTAGTCCGACCGAGTCCAAGACCTACTGGGTGAAGTCGAGCCAAAACCCAAACTCTCCCACTTGGCAAACGAAACCTAAAAACAAAACAATTTTTTAAAAAAACACACACACACACGATAGTGGGTAATGACTCAGTTTGAAAAGACCTTAGTGTGCCATACCTTTCCAGGATGAGATTTGGAATGCCATCAAGCAAATGGGACCTCTCAAAAGTCCTGGGCCTGATAGGTACCCGGCTCTCTTCTACCAAACCTACTGGACTCCTGTCCGGGAGGATCTAACGTATTTTGTGCAGGAATTAATTTTTTCGACAGGGTTATCTACCAGAGGGCAACAATCACACATACATAGTCTTAATCCCAAATAAATCGTCAGCGGAGGATCCTAGTCATTTTCGTCCAATTGCTCTATGCAATGTTTGCTATTAGGGCTTGCATTGCTTCCGCCTCTTTCTCAATCCTCATCAATGGTAATCCGGAAGGGTATATCATCCCACAATGAGGCATACGACAGGGATGCCCCCTCTCGCCATTCCTATTTATTCTTTGCAAGAACTTCTCTAGCGGCATCTACTCCAACTCGAACATCAGCACCTTATATCTGCAAGACGACGACACGTGGCGGGACAATGGACCACGGGGGTTCCTAGCTAGGGAGATGGTACCACCACTGGCTACCGCCACGATTGTCTGCCGCTCTAGTCACCGCCTCTTCCGTCCAGTGTATGCTGCCGTCACAACTATCGTCCACCACTGTCGACCATCACCCGCCCGTCCACTGCCCCTTTGGCCGCTGCCACCGGTGGCAGATGGCAGCGGGTGGTGGTGGCCAACGGGATGATCGACTGGCGGGCGGTGGCGGCGGCAGCCGTTGGTGGTGGCATCCCCCTAGGGTTTACCCCATGGCGCATGGTCCCACCACGTGTGGTCATCTTGTGAATCGGTCACACCGGTTGTCACACAAGCGGTTCTTGAATTTTTTTCACGCTATATCTCTGTTGAAATGACACGACAGGGGTTATGGAGCCATCAGCCATGCGTAGTCTAGTTAATAGATTTCTATATATAATTTTATTACAGAATTCATACAAATTACGCTGGTTTGCCCGAGTGGTTAAGGGGGGAGACTTAAGATCTTCTGCACTCAAGTGCGCATGGGTTCGAACCCCATAGCCAGCACATTTGAAGAGTAATTTTTTTTATCCTTTCGAATCTTATTTCTAGTGGGACCTCCCCATGGAGTGGAACGTGGGAGAAATGCTACTCACAGCTGGATCCCCATGCAATCATGGATGTGAGTGAACGTTCCAGCACGTTCTCCTATACATCCGTCCCATTGGATAATTTCTGGAGAAATTTATTCATATCTCAAAATTACTGAATATACCAAGGGGTGGCAATCGGTCGGGTCGGACCCTATCCATATCTATACCCATTCAGGAGCAGCAGTGTCTATGCCCTACCCATACCCATTCAGGTAGAAGAGGGTCCATACCCGATCCATACTCAATCGGGTTTCGAGTATTAGTTCGGATTTCGGGTATTAATTAGGTATAATTTTGCGTCTGTTTCTCCATCATATATGCAATTACTTGAGCGAAAAAATCAAGGTAACACAATGTATTGTTAAGAAGCTCTTTGGGTTTCTTATTACAGTGGTTTTAGTGGAGTACTAGTTTGGGTAGGGATACGAGCTCGGTTCAAATTTGGATATATGACAATGAGTTTGGAGTGAACGTTATTAACTAGTATACACAAGTTAGAGGGGCAATCGGGTTTTGGGTATGGGTATTGAGGTACTCATACCGATATTCGAAAGTTAAACGGATAGATTTTCTATACACATACACTACCCAAACCATGTTTCGGGTATGGTTTTTGGGGTTTCGGAGTCCATTGCCACCCCTAAATATATCCGCTTCCCCTTTGGTTTTCCCTCCACCCTCCTAAAAAAAAAAATTACACAGAGTCTCCGATGAGCATCCCCCTCCACCCTCTCTCCACCTCCCCATCCAAGTTTAGGGTTCTTTTTTGGGGGGTTGGTTTCGATCGGGAAGATGGTGGAGGAGGAGGAAGGAGGTGGCGGCGGGGGCTCTACAAGCTCCCCCCCCCCCCCTCTCTCTCTCTCTCTCTCTCTCTCTCTCTCTCTCTCTCTGGCAGGCTGTCCCGGCTCCGACGGTGATGGGGAAGGAGGGAAAGAGAAGGTGTCTCCAGTAGTGTGGAAGGGGAGAGGGAGGAGGGAGGCAAGTAGGGATAGTTTGGGGTTTTATTTTTGGGGGGTTCGGGTGTGAGGTGGGAAACCGATTTTTTTGGGAGAAATGGGGTTATGTGAAGATTTTGGGGAATAAATTCATGTGTTGGGTCCCACTCTGGTTGTGTGAAGTTGGCGCGACGTGCAGCCCACTCATTGGCCCGCACAGGGTGTGAGTATTGTAGAAGAGGTTTTCTGCCACTTTCACTGGATGTTGACACGTGTACAACTGGACCACCCAGCTTGGTCCAACGTGGAGATCCGAAGTACCAGTTGAGGGCGAACCGAGTCCAGGTTGACCAGACCCGATCCACGGGCTGCACCACCAGCTGAAGACTGAGCCCAGGAAGAAGATCGAAGGAACCTGAGCTCTTCGACGGGACCCAGGTCGGGAACGAAGTTGGGAAGGTCGCACACCTGTCCCAACTACCCAAGTGCACGAGTAGCCCGACCTGATCAGCGCTAAAGAACCGCGATTAGGCGAGGAAAGATCGAAAGTTATTGTAATGACCGGGACGCACGCCATGCCGGGCGATCCCGAGGATATCTCGCCCGTTAGGATCATGGGTTGCCCGCGATGGGAAAAGAAGCCCACGATCCACGGGAGCATAGAAGGAAATTACTGAAAGGTGTATGATCGGAGGAGATCTGCCATAACCATCCCGAGGTCATCGGAGGATAGATCCCAGCGATTGCGCACAATCAAGTCTACAAAAGAAGCCTCGCCCCTTCATGGGCAGGTAAGCAATTCAAACAGAGTGAAGCAATTCGCTTCTGACACCCACGACCACATTACACATATCTTTCCCTTCCCAGACTTGAGCGTCGGAGGGGCCTTGGCTCGGAGGTGAGCCTTGGTTTTTTTGTAGGTGCTGCGGGAAGGCGGTGGAGGACAATTCGCTCCATCTGATGATCGGGTATGGTCGGCGGGATTTCACCCCCCCCCCCCCCCCCCCCAAGTACAACAGTCATGAGTGCATGAAAATTTTCTCCATTGAAGAAGAGCATTTTTTCTACCGCTTTGCTTACGACCCAATTAGGGCATGCCTTGAGGGCTGTTAAAGGTGAATAACATGATTACACTTGCAACCGGACGTATGCTGCACTTATTGCCCCCGTTATTCCCATTTTGTGGCCCATGTGGCATGCCCATGTGACTGAGTGGAGAAGATCAGAACTCCTCCAAAGCAGATATGGGCCTTTATCCACGAGAAGCTGGGCCTCAGAGATGAGCCTGCATCGATGTTATCTCTTTGGACTACGTACATGGAGGAGACGACACATTCCCAAGGATGACATAGAAGGTTGGGATATGTTGGTCGTCGCAGTTTTGTGGTCCATCTAGCTGGAGTGGAACGAGAGGATATTCTCTGGTAAGGCGGAGAATTGGGATGCTACCCTTCTTAAAACCTGGAGGCTCGTAGAGGCTTGGTTCTCGCTTGTCAGGCAGGGAGGGGTTGTGGCCTTTAAGACCTTTTTTTCACCTTTTCTCTAGCTTCATTGTAGCCTGATTGATTGATTGAACTCTTGTCTTACTCTTTTAATTAATCTACAGGTTGGGGTCAATGCCTAAGCCCCCCTCTTTCCGAGGGATTCTCAAAAAAAAAAAAAACGTCCAACTTAATGCGTGCATCCAAAGGAAAAGTGCTATTTACAGGTGGGTCCCCGTGCAATCATTTGGCTATGAGTGGGTGTTCCACCACGTCATCCTATATATCCGTTCTATTGGATAATTTTTAGAGAAATTTATTCATACCTCAAAATTACTTAATATACCTGCTTCCCCTTTGGTTTTCCCTCCACCCTCCTCCAAAAAAAATATCTCAAACTACCCCATGTCCTCCTCATACGTCACCATCTCGAGCCACCTTACCCCATCTCCACCTCATACCCCACCACCTCCCTGTCTTTGGCGAGCATGCCCCTCCTCCCTGTCTCCACCTCCTCCTTTTCGATGGGAATTATTGAGGAAGAGGAGACGACGGTGGGAAAGATGGAGGAGGAAGGAAGTTGTGGCAGAGGCTAAATGAACCCCCCCACCCCCCTTTTCCTTCTGGCAGGCTGTCTCTTGCCAATCATGATTATTTGGTGAAAAGAGCTATGATCCCGGTTTGGGACTCCCTTGGCTCCGGCAGTGATGGAGAAGGAGGCAAAGAGGAGGCGTCTCCAATAGTGTGGAAGGGAGGAAGGAAGCAGGTGGGGATAGTTTAGAGTTTTTATTTTGGGGGGGTTGGGGTATGAGGTGGGAAACCGATTTTTGGGGGGAAATGGGGTATGTGAAGTAATTTGGGGTATAAATAAAATTTACCTAATTTCTCCTCCTCATCGAAGGGGAGAATTTTCAGCACTCACAACTGCTGTACTCACGCCCTGCACGTGCCGATGAGCGGGCTGTACTCCGCACCATGTGCTGGGTACAACTCTGGTTTGTGCAAAGTTGACACGACGTGCTACTCGCTCATTGACCCGCACAGGGTGTGAGTACAACAGTCGTGAGTGTTGGAAATTTTCCTCTATCGAAGGAGAGCATTTGTTCTACCGCCTTCCTTACAAGCCAATTGGGGCATGTCACGAGGGCCATTAAAGACGGATAATGGGATTACACTTGCAACAGAACATATGATGTGCACTTATTGCCCCGTTATTTCTATTTTGTGGTCCACGTGGCACACCTAGATTTGGTAAATCCGCCCCCCCCCCCCCCCTTCACCATTAATATGTTATCCCCTACGTGGTTCTCCCCAATTTGGCTGTAAGCCCGTGCAGCGTACCATTCGGGTAGCAAAAATGCTCTAGTCGGACCAAGTCGGGCCGGGTCAGGTTTCCACCAGTCACGCCAAGTCCAAAATCTAAAATCTATATACGAAAACAATCCATAGAAAAAATGAAATCTTATACATGTGTTACAAAAAAGTGTAAAGCGAATATAAAAATTGGCCATCTAAATCAAATCATAATTCAAACAATTCTCACAACGCAATTGTGTTTCCAGAGATCTATTCAGGATCAACTCGTAAATAAGAAACCGTGTTCAGATGCTAGCCGCAACCCATTTCGTGCAGGATGCCACCCACCTCCATCGTTTACATCCGTCACCGTCGGTCCCTTAAAATCCACCATTGTTGCCTCCTCCTTCCTCTTCATACACTCGGTTATTACATACTAAGTTCCTAAACTGTGCATTCAGCTATTCTAGGCTAAATGCATCGATCTACATCTAATTCGGCCATCGGAGACTAACTGCTCAACGATGACCGAATGGGCTGTAGATATACAAGGCCTAGAATGGATGAGTGCACAATAAAACGGGCCGATCGGCCGAAATGAGTGTATGAGGAAAAAGGAGGAGGATGCAAGAAGGAGAAGGGGGAAGAAGAAAAATAGGAGGAGAATGCGGCGGTGGCTTGGACCACACATTACTGGGGGTAGGAAAATTACAAGTGCTGCCCTTGGTAGTATGGAGCTGCCTTTGATAAACGTGTTGCCCCTACTAATACATGTGCTGTAAATAACAAGATCCAATTTTAATTATAAATTTCAAACCCTAGTTTGAACCACTATTGTTTGGTTTGCAACTATAACTAACTCCAACTACACACAGTTCAAGTTACTGCAATTTGAACTTTGAACTACTGTTATTTGGTTTACTAGTAGTTAAACTATTGCATTTCTAACTCCATTGTTGATTCTGGTGGAGTTGTAGAATGTATTTGTAATTCTAGTGTTATTAGCCTTTTGCTGTAGTTTGACTCAGTCGACTGTGAATATCAACTACTCTAGTTGGAATTCTTATATTTTTTTGGAATAATTCCAACTCCAATAAAAGGGAGCTTGGTATAATCAAGACTACATAAGTTGGCTACAATGTGAAAAAAAAACAAGTGTTTAATTCAAGTTTAGATATGCTCCGGTCGGTGGACTTGGTGCGCAACATAGCTATGGGTGTAAAACGAGCCGGGTTGGGTCGAGCCTAGAGATGCTAAGCTCGAAATGGCCGGGCCTTGGGTCAAGGTTCTAAGCTCGAACCCAGCCCGTGTATACATATATTGGAAATTTCGAACCTGATCGAGTTGGGTTTAGGTTAAAACATGTATTTCTAATGAAAAAAGATCTTTAAAGGTTTATGTGTAGGTTTGAACATTGAACTTGATAGAGTTTACATAACACTTTAGCCTCTACACTAAATTCTTTTAATATTAAAGGTATGCAGTTTGTATATATACACTTGTGCATGTTTGTGCCTGTCAGCACTTGAATGAACATCTTTAGTGGCAACACACCCCCGACCGCCTTCAGGATTGTAGTGACTGCTGTCAGCATCAAAACAGTTTCAGAAAGGACACCCACGGTTGTCAAGAGGCACAAAATTCATGATATTTAAAAATATAGAGAACATTAATTAACCATTTAGATGATGTAAAATATATCGATGAAGAGAGAAATCAATCTATATATACTGCATATCCAAAGATGATTTTGTTGACTATCAAACTCAATCCAACATCCAGATAACCCCACAGCATGAACCAATATATATGAGATTAATTAAGAAATTTTATTTGAACTACATAGTTCAACATGTGCAGGCCCTTTATATGTTTGTGGACGCGGAAAAAAGCGCGGGTCGTCTTTATTGCGAATCACACGAGATTACAATTGTGGCCGGGACCCGGGTTGCTCGGGTGTAGCGAGTCCGGGTTGCGGCGAGTTTTGATCAGGGGATTGTGGGAAAGATCTTCTGGGGGATCCCTTTGATCCGCGTCTCCACGTGGTGTTCGTGCGAGAGCTCTGAAGGGGCTGCCCAGGACAGGGGTTTTACAGGGAGAGGGTTTTGGAGAGGCTAAGGAATGTCCACCGTTGCTTTGTCCCTTCCGTGCTTCGCGCTTTCTCGGCTAGGGGGTTTTCGGCTTCGTTCCTCGGTCTTCGCTTCTTCCTCGTTCCTTGTTTGACCTCAGTGTCCTTGATCGTCGGTTCGCGGCGTCGATCGAGCTTTTGGCGTTGGCTTTGGCTTTGGCTTTTTGGCTTTGGCTTGACTCCGGCGTGGCTCTGGCTTTTGCTTTGCTTCGACGCTTGCACTTGGACGTAGCTGGGAGAGACTTGCGATGCTTTCGTTCTTCCGGACTTCGCGTCGTATCGGCTAGAACGTGCGGTGCTTTTGCTCGTGGCCGGCGTAGTCGCTTGGCTTTGGCACTTGCGTTGCTTTGGCGCGGGCTTTACTGGGGCTTTTGCTTTGGCTTCTTGCGTTGGCTTTAGCTTCGGCGTCAACTCGCTCTTCTTCTTCGAACGACGTGGGCTACTTCTCCGGTGCTTCGACGGTTTACGTATCGACTGGACTTCTCTTCTTCTCCGGGCTTCTTTGGCGTGATCGGAGTCGAATAATGCTTTCGAAGATAGTGGGGGTAGCACCGATCTCCGTGCGACGGTTGTGGCGTCGGCTTTTGTTGATGAAGACGACGAGGGTAGCGACGGTCTCCGTGCGACGGTTGTAGCGTCGGCTTTTGTTGATGAAGACGACGGGGTAGCGACGCTTCAGACTATCTGCTCCAGGCTTTCTTCTTCGTGGATGGCGCAGGTGTTAGTCGAAGACGACGGGGTGATGACGCTTCGCTTCTCTCCTCCGAGCTTTGGGGCTTGATCGGGATCGAGGATTTGTTGGAGACGACGGGGTAGTGCCGCTCCTCTTCTTCTCCGGGCTTTTGGGCTTGATCGGAGTCGAAGGCTTGTTGTAGACGATGGGGTAGTGCCGCTCCTCTTCTTCTCTGGGCTTTTGGGCTTGATCGGAGTCGAAGCTTGTTGGAGACGACGGGGTAGTGCCGCTCCTCTTCTTCTCCGGGCTTTTGGGCTTGATCGGAGTCGAAGCTTGCTGGAGACGACGGGGTAGTGCCGCTCCTCTTCTTCTCCGGGCTTTTGGGCTTGATCGGAGTCGACGCTTGTTGGAGACGACGGGGTAGTGCCGCTCCTCTTCTTCTCCGGGCTTTTGGGCTTGATCGGAGTCGAAGCTTGTTGGAGACGACGGGGTAGTGCCGCTCCTCTTCTTCTCTGGGCTTTTGGGCTTGATCGGAGTCGAAGCTTGTTGGAGACGACGGGGTAGTGCCGCTCCTCTTCTTCTCCGGGCTTTTGGGCTTGATCGGAGTCGAAGCTTGTTGGAGATGACGGGGTAGTGCCGCTCCTCTTCTTCTCCGGGCTTTTGGGCTTGATCGGAGTCGAAGCTTGTTGGAGACGACGGGGTAGTGCCGCTCCTCTTCTTCTCCGGGCTTTTGGGCTTGATCGGAGTCGAAGCTTGTTGGAGACGACGGGGTAGTGCCGCTCCTCTTCTTCTCCGGGCTTTTGGGCTTGATCGGAGTCGAAGCTTGTTGGAGACGACGGGGTAGTGCCGCTCCTCTTCTTCTCCGGGCTTTTGGGCTTGATCGGAGTTGAAGCTTGTTGGAGACGACGGGGTAGTGCCGCTCCTCTTCTTCTCCGGCCTTTGCTTCTGGCGTCTTCGGAGTCGAAGGGTTCTTCTTCTCCGAGCTTTCTTCTTCGTGCACGGAGTCGAAGGGATGATCTTCGTGTGCAAGGGCCTTCACATTGATGAGGACTTTCAGTAAGCCGATCCCTCAGGACAGGCTTGACTGTGCCTCGTGAAGCCTTGGGTCGATGAAGAAGCGTCTCCTCTTCTGCAGAGCTCTGGCGTTTCGTCTTCAATTTCCCGACCATTTTTTCCTTCCCCTACCCCCTCTATTTATAGGCAAAGAGGTGGGGAGAGAGATATGGGAACTTTTTAATTTTAAATCCCTTTTGTATCTCTCTCATAATTACCCGGATTTTATTCATCCATTGATGAGGGGAATAACATTTAGTTGTTTTCCTTTTCTGGCGGGTGCAATTATGGCTGGATTTTGCGCACGAAATCGATGGCGATCGGGCGCTTCGTCTTGTGCGTCGGATCGAGGGATCGGCGCAGATCCGCGTGTGTGCAGACGTCATACGCTACCTCCCCCCGCGCATGGCGGTATTTCCTTCCTTTTCTTTCTTTTCTTTCCTTTTATTTTCTTTTCTTTTCTTTTCTTTCCTTTCTTTTCTTTCCTTTTTTTTTCTTTTCTTTCTTTTTCTTCCCTTTCCTTGCAGGGCCGGCCGGCCCCTCCATGGGGTTCGGTCCCCTCTAGGGCCGGCCCTATGGGGTTCGGACCCTAGTAGGGGCCGGCCCCTCTTGAAGTGGGGTCCGGGTCCGCATCGGCGAGCGCGAGTCGGGTCCGCGTGTCGGGTTTGCATCCACGTCGGTGCGCGCGAGTTGGGTCCGCGTGTCGGGTTTGCATCCGCGTCGGCACACGTAAGTCGGGTTCGGGTCCGACGAAATTCGTGTGCCTACAATGTTAATCAAGAAAATATAGCTAGAAAATAAAATTTAGCAATTTAACTAATCAAGAAAATAAAGATCTCACATAAACAAAGTTAAGAAATAGAAATTAACATTGAAAATGAATCCAACTGAAAAATTCCAAAGTCCATCGACCGCTTGATCACCTTGCCCCGTATGAATTCTTTGAGAGATCCAACAGATCACATTTGTTCGATCCGATGTCAATTCCATCAAAGAGCCTGAAATTGACCTCCATGGAATGGTCCCTTGTCATTTAGAAGACACCAAAAGAACTCACCACCCTTTAATATGTGAGCTACCCATGGGCGGTGCTACATATGGGTGAGTGGGTCAATTGACCCCACTCACCGATTCAAATCTATTAATTTTTTTTTTTATCATACTTTATTTAGTTTTGACTGTTGGTTTGACCCCACTTCACTAATTCACCAAATCCTAATTCATGCCGGCATGTGAACAATATTTTTTAATGTAACTTTTGACCTCACTGATACAACTTTTTGGAGCCGTCACTGGTTCAGCTACCGATACCACCATATTATAAAACATTACCATCCCATACAGAAAGGATATCACAATCTATGTATCCATACCCCCCAATATCAATTAGCAGTTTTGGGTCCTTACTTCCTTCCATTCTTTTACATATGTTTCCATTTTACCCTTCACAATATATAGTAATCCGTATCTATTATTTTGAATCATATATCATGAAAGCAAACACAAAGGTTAGGATTGTAATAAGTCATTTTTACCCTTCCCATTTTATTCCTACACAGATCACAAATACCATCTAAGAATATTACCTTTTTGCCATTGATCAATTGAGTTATTTATCCATTTAAAAAACCAACGACTATTATGGGAATATCAATTCCACTAACCCACTAACTCATTCTTCCTTCCATCCTACTTTTGTTTTCTATTTTACCCTTCTCTTCTTTGCCACTAATCAGTTGAATCTTATTTATACATTAAAAAAACAAGAGCTATAATGGGAAAGTCAATCCCACTAACCCATTCTTACTTGCATCCTACATTTTGTTCCCCATTTTAATATTCTCAATCCAATGTTTTAAAACAACATTAAGAGAAATATTTGGGTAGGGTATGGGCATAGGAACTCTATCTAATTAACTTTCGAGTATGGATATGGATACCCCAATACCCATACCTGAAGAACCCAATTGTCCCTCTAACTTGTGACTCGACTCTGACCTAAAACATTGGGTACAAGTATGGGTACAAATGTACTTAGTATGTGTATGGGTTGTGCAAGGTTTGGGTAGGGTATGGTTATAGGAACTCTACCCTATAAACTTTCGGGTATAGGTATGGGTATGTGTACCTTAATACTTTTTACAAATTAAGCTTGGGTAAGGTCTGGGTATATAAACCCTATCCGATTAACTTTTAGGTATGGGTAAGGGTATGTGTAGATCAATACCCATATCTGAAACCCCAAACCCGATTGTCTCTCAAACTTGTGTATATAATATAGTTTGACACGTACATATACCCCATATTTGGATCCTATGTCATTAAAATAAAAGCAAGGAATGAAGTGTTGCATTCTTGCACTTCCCATTGTGGCCCTACATATTACCAAAAACAAACATTTATGACTTTACAAAAATTATCAATATGCCCTTATGTTCCTATCAGTATTTTATGTGTCCATATCCTATACTAAAATGACTATTTTTAAATGAGTATGTGTAAAAGGGTCCATCGATCAGCAATTGTTGCACGTGAGATAGTGCACTAGTTAAAACCATTCAACAAGTGCATAACCCTCCTATCATGATTGTTTTTTTTTTTTGGTTTCAAAAAAAAGATTTGTTTTTTTTGTTGTTCCGAGAGCATCAAGATTTTTTTTTTTTTGCAATTAAAACACCAGCCAATCCATTGCTCTCATTCACTCTTTATTGGGATACTGGGTACCAATCCCAACGGGCTGTCCAGAGCCAATAAATCCGAATAAAGAGAAAGGAGATTGACGGGTCAGTTGGAAACATTCACATTAATGTTCTTCAGAATCTTTATAGCGAACTCTTCAAAGTGAGAAGAAAAACAATCAGGGAAGTCAAAATTACAGAAGTCGGAATAGAAGTGTAGCGTAGAGAGTGACATGTCAGTTGGAAACATTCTCATTAATGTTCTTCAGAATCTTTATAGAGAATCTCTTTAAAGAGAGAAGAAAAACAACCAGGAGAGTCAAAATTACAAAAGTCAGAATAGCAGTGTAGCGCATGGGAAGGTAAGAAGTCTGCCGCCTGGTTAAGTTTCTACTCACATGACAACATCAAAAGTCAAATGCACAAAAACGGAAAAGATAAGGATAAATCATAAAATCAACAGCATAGGAGATCAAAAATGTCATGCACGATGGAAGCTCCTTCAGGTCACTGGTGCTAATTCCTGCGCCCTCGTTATTGTGAAGGTCACCTTCAACTGTACTTGGATCGACGGACAGATTTACACCGTTTTCTTTTGTCGATGACAAACTTGTTATTAAAGCGACCCGTCCACCGGGACCGGTTTTCGAGCCGGGCCGGATCGGGTTTTTACACTGTTAATTACAGCCGCACGATGACAGACGACCCGAGAGCGACGCCCGGCGGGGCCCACCCACCAGGATCCGAAAATGCAAGCTGTGCAACAGTTGGAACTACAAATAAGCCAGCCAAACACAGTTAATGGCCAGTAGCAAAGATCTGTGGATCTGAGATGTGGGCCCCCTTGCAGGCCTCCACGTGAATCATGAGGGTTCGCGTGGGGGGTTGGTTCAACCACCCGAACTCACGAGACCCTTCCTTCCTTGTAGTCCTCTGAAATACTGAAAAGTGGAGTGTGGCCGTCAGCCGGCGAGGGCACGGAGACTCCGTCCCGCGGGTTCGTCGGAGATCAGCTACGGATGGGCGGTAAAGTTACCCCACCCTGACTCTGCACTACAGTTCTCCATGCGGAGCTCCTCTGCTTGCTGATCTTAGGGTTCCGATCGCTCATTGTTGCAGCCGCTAAAGACGGCCGAGGAGGAGGAGGAGGAGCGGAGAGCTTGTGGTTTGCCGCGAATCCGAGCAAGCGATGGGGGGAGCTGTTCTTCCTCCTCTACACGCCCTTCTGGCTTACCCTGTGCCTCGGCATTGTCGTCCCCTACAAGCTCTACGAGGTCCCGACCTCTGCTCCCGTCTCTTCCGATCTTCTTTCTGAGACAAAGATCGTTTTTTTTTTTTTTTTGGGGGGGGGGGGGGTTTGGTGAAATGCACTTCGGCCCCCTGAAGTTTAGTTCAAGAACACTTAACCCCACTATTGTTTGAAAACTACATTTTGTCCTCTTCGATTCAGTTTTGATCAGATAAAAGTTATGTGGACTTAGTGAGCCGTCCCTGAGACTTTGAAATGCTGTGGACGAAATTGCCCTCCGCAGCATTTCAAATTTTCTTTTGGTATGCCACCGAACCAGTGAACCTAGCCACCGAATGCCGACCACTGAACTGCTCGTCGCCGCTGGAGCTGCTCGCCGCCGCCGCCGAACCTAACCTAACCCTAACCCTAACCCTGAGATCTACAGGACGTGGGATGAACCCTAGACCTGAGATCTGCTGCTCGGCGAACGCAACCGCCGCCGGAGCTGCTCGCCGCCGCCGCCGCCGCCGCTGCTGCTCGGGAGAGATGGGAGAAGAAACCGGGGGTAGTTTCGGGTTTACGAAGAAAGGCAGGGACCTTAGGCTAAATGAAACTTTAAGGTGACCTGTTCACAGGATGTATCTGTTGTCAGCGACCTCTCACATATTAACCCTAAAAATTACCAGGGAATCAAGTAGTTGACAAAAGTGGGTATTGTGCTAACATTTCAAACTTCAGGGAGCGATTTGCAACAAAATAAACTGTAGGGGGGTTTAAGTGTTTTCTAGCTAAACTTCAAGGTGGCAAAGTGTAAGTTACAATTTTTTTTTTTAGGTTCTGTTAATTCTGGAAGTGTAGTGTATTTTGATCTGGATCTTAGGGTATTGATTATAGAAATCTGATTGGTTCTGTGAATTTTGAAATTTTCTGACTGAATGTGGAACTACTGTGATGGCAGAGGTTCACTGAGCTAGAGTATTTGCTCATAGGGCTGGTTTCTGCGGTCCCATCGTTCGTGATCCCCCTTTTCCTTGTAGGGAAGGTGCGTTCTTGAATTCCTCGTGATTATTATTATTATTATTTTCCTGCTAGTTGTTAGCTAATCTAAGTATTTATTAAAGAGTAATGCTATCTGAACATACTGCGGGACAACCTCGCGGGCGACCGGCGGTGGTGTTTGGGCGTCGGCCAGCGCTCAGTGTGTCGGCCTTGGCACCAAGCCATGGCCGACGCCCCACACCACCGCGGGTATTCGGCGAGGTTGTCCCAGTGGTATGTTCAAATAGCATTACTCTTATTGGAAGGATGCACCCCACCCTGCTAAAGAATAATGAAGAGAGTGTTCTCAGTTGCTGGCCCAGTTTTGTCTATAATTATATGCATGTATTATTGCTGGAAACATTGGTGCTGTCTGGCGTGCTCGCATGCTCCTTTTTATATTGGAGCATGCTTATCACATGTATAGCGTATCTTTCCTGTTGATTTTGTAAATTTGTGGTGGATTTGCTTGATAATGATAAAAATGATGAATTGCAGCCCAAGGATACTTTTTTTTTTTCTAGGTAAGGTAAAAGATGAATCAAAGATTTTGTACTGTTATGTGAAAGATATTTTAAGATGGATTCTCATTTCTTTTTCCACTCTTCCCCGCGTTGATTCTATCTTTGCTAAGCGCGGGTTCGCTCATCCTTGATGGCTCACCTAGGCAAGGCAAGGCAAGGCTGTTTTGGGTTCTCCTGTCTTGAGTTGGCGTCGGCGTCTTTCGCATGCCATTTTCTATAAATAAAATTTATGAAAGCTATCGTGTTAATGTTGGGTTCAATGGTCGAACCCATATGGCACAACCTATCGGGTTTTGTTTTAACCGATTGAGGATTGCCATTCGGTTCGAATTAGGGGTAAATTTGCCGGTGGCTGCGATTCCCGGTTCTGATGGTCGTGGACGGGTGGTGGCTGCTTCTTGGCCGATGGCGACACCGCTCCATAAAGATCGAAACCTTATCCTCAAGGCAGAGAACATGGACCGGATTTCAGCTAGGGATTACCCTCTGAGTTGTTTTATATGTGTTACCACAACCCTAGGAGAGAGAGAGAGAGAGAGAGAGAGAGAGAGAGAGAGAGAGAGAGAGAGACGGTTAGGGTTTAAGAGAATGACTGACAATTCTTATTAGGGCAATAACCATGAATATATAGACACATACAAGTGTAGAGAATGAGTCCTGTATACCTAACTCATATGTATAACTTACAATATATATTAACACCCCCACTCAAACTCACGGTGGATCAAATCATCAAACACTGAGAGTTTGCTAATAAGAAACTGAAAACGAGGAGATGGATGTGACTTTGTGAAACAATCAGCAATCAGATGTTGTTTCTCATGTATCTCCTTCTTCTCCCTCGTGTCCCTCGTCCCCATCACCTGTTTTTTCATTTCCTCAGGTGTATTCTCGTCATCGTCCGCCTGTCCCGTTGCCTGTCATCCCTTTGTCTGACCGTGACTCCTCTGGTACGCCGTCTACTTTGAGCAGCCTCCCTCTACCAGTATTCCTCCTTGCTATCCCCAGTACGAGCGCCGCCACCTCGATCACTTTGGCTACTCTCCTGACCGTTTTGGTTTTGCTGCAGTCACTTCCTATTCGCATGCGTTCACTACTTACCTTACCTCCCTTCACACAGACAGAGAGCTCAGGTCCTACAAAGAGGTACTATAGTATCTTGCGTGGCAGCAGGTTATAGCTGAGGAGTTTTAGGCCTTTGAGCAGACTCGGACGTGAGAGGTTGTCCCTCTACCTGCTGGTGTTGAGCCCATTAGTTGCAAGTGGGTTTTCAAGATCAAATGTCGTCCCGATAGCTCTATTGATTGGTACAAGGCTCATCTCATTGCCAGAGGCTTTACTCAGTAGTACGTGATTGATTATGAAGAGATTTTTGCTCCGGTGGCTCAGATGAACACCATTTAAACTTTGCTAGAGGTTGGTCCATGCTTCAGATGGATGTGAAGAATGCGTTTCTTCACGGTGATTTCTCCGAGGTTGTTTATATGCAGCCTCCTCCTGGTTTCAGCACGCCCCCTCAGTACATTTGTCGTATCCATCGGGCTATTTATGGATTCAAACAGGCTCCTCGTGTCTGGTTTGAACGTTTTTGTCGTGCAATTATTGAGATCGGCTTTGTGGAGAGCTTCCATGATCACTTTATATTTGTGCAGACTTCTCCCCAAGGCCGGACCATCATTCTTCTTTATGTTAATGACATGATCCTAACTGGTGACAGCTCTGATACCATGTTACAATTCCCGTGCTTCCTCAAAACCGGTGATGAGAGGGAGGGGGCAACAATATATAAAGATGTGGAACTCCCACCCCTTTACCGATGTGAGACTATTCTCAACACCCGCCCGCCCGCAGAGCTCCTCTCGATCGGAGGGAGGGACAAGATCTCGATCGGAGGGAGAAAGGGTGTGACGGGACCGCATAGAGGTGAGACGAGGTGGGACCTAGCTCTGATACCATGTTACCACAACCCCAGGAGAGAGAGAGAGAGAGAGAGAGAGAGAGAGAGAGAGAGAGAGAGAGAGAGAGAGAGAGAGAGAGAGAGAGAAATGGCTTGGGTTTGGGAGAATGATAGATAATTCTCATTAGGGCAATAGCCACGAATGTATATGCACATACATGTGTAGGGAATGAGTCATGTACACCTAACTTATATGTATAACCTACAATATACATTAACAATATGTACATTCAAATCCGACCCGACCCATTTCGGGTCGGGTGCAGACTGAATCCGATCAGGCCCAGTTATGGGTCAGGCCCAGATCCATTAGAAAACTAGGCCTGCTTTGGACTTTATCGAACTTGTTCTAAGCCGGATTTGAGCTCTCAAAGGACTCGTTGAAAAACTCTTTCCAAGAGCTACACAGCCATGACAATATTTTGGCCATTTGATAATGTTTTAAAATCGAAAAAATTGTTGAAACTCTTATGACTCGTCACTCTATGTATGTAAACATTGCTTTCTTGATTTATCACATGATTATGCATGTATTTATTTGCACAAAATTTTAGATATATTGCATCATGAACAAAATGTTTAGCCTTGTTAATATATAGAGATGGATCGGGTTTTATGTATAGTCGGGTCGGGTTCATGTGCTATTGATGTACATATATATTGGGCATTAGTTCCTCAATAGAAATTATTCCATTCTCTCCAAACCCTAGCCGTCATCTCCTAATATGGTATCAGAGCTTTAAGATTTCTCTGCGGTGAAGGCAACTCCTCCGGCACCTCCTCTTCCTCCTGCACCGGCCTCCTCCTCCTTCGGCCTTCCCCTCAGGCACTGATCTCCCCTCCGGCAATCCACTCGACCACCACCGGCCTCCCTTCTCCCTCGTGCACCCCACCCTACCTACACCTCCTCCTCCTCCGGCTTTCCGACAACCCCCCAGCAGCTCCTCCCGCACCGGCAGCCCCTCCAGCTCACCGGCAGCCCCTCCAGCACCCGATTCCCCCCTCCGGCAGCCCCTTCAGCACTCTGGTAGCACCTCCAGCCCCCTTCTGCACCCGATTTCCCCCTCCGGTAGCCCCTCCAGCACCTGATTTCCCATCTGGGAGCCCCTCCAGTCCCTCTAGCAGCCCCTACACTCGATTTCCCCCTTCAGCAGCCCCTCCAGCACTCCGACAGCACCTCCAGCACCCTCCTGCATCCAATTCCCCCCTTTGGCAGCCCCTCCAGCACCCTCCTGCACCCGATTCTCCCCTCCGGCAGCCCCTTCAGCACCTGATTTCCCATTCGGGAGCCCCTCCAGCCCCTTCCCGCACCGGAAACCCCCCCCGCCTCCTCCTGCACCTCCTGCAGTCTCTGTCGCCCCCTCTTGCACCCCCTGAAGCTCTCGCCGCTCCTCCTGCACCTCCTGAAGCAACCGCCACCACCCTCCTGCACCCCTTGAAGCACCCGTCGCCCCCTCATGCACCCCTGAAGCCCCGCCGCCCCCCTCCTGCACCTCCTGCAGCCCCCGCCGCCCCCTCCTGCACCCCCTGCAGCTCACACCGCCCCCTTCTGCACCCCCTGCCTCCCCCCATCGCCCCACCGCTCCTCCCCTGGCCCTCCTCCTTCCACCATAGTCCCCCCCGACCTTCTCCTCCACCGCAGGCCCCCCTCCTGCCCGTCTCCTCTGTACCGGACTGCTCATGACCTCCCTTGTATCGGCTCACCCCCGTACTTCAGGGGTATGGCTTCCTACAGCATTTTTCGGCTCCCGTATTGCCTGCATACAGTAGCTGATCGTCGAGTCCCCCCGTCTCCTCGTTTTGATGGTATTCTCGGGCCACGTCCTTCCACTACGTCAGTCGACTGTGGACGTCGTCAGGGTCCCCTCCGCCATGATGGTGGGACTGCTGCTGCCGCTGATCTCCCTACTCCAGCACCGTCTGTCACCACTCCTACTCAGTCTCGGTCTTACTCCGATCGCCTCCAGCGCTTTGAGGAGTTACTGTTTCGATACCTCGCCTCCACCAACTCTTCGATAGATCACAGTCTCTCTGCCATTCCGCGTACTATTGCTCTATGGATCTTCGACTCGGGTGCCTTCTGCCACCTTACCTCCGATCCTTCTGTGCTCACGGACTGTAGCCCTGCTCCCACCCACCTGGGGATCCACACTGCTGACGGGACTCGTGTACCCATTTCGCAGTGTGGATCCATCACCCCTGCCTCCGATCCCACTGGTTGCCTAACCTTACCTCGTGTTCACCTCACTCCCCGCTTAAACATTAACTTAATATCTATTAGTTTTCTTTGTGACTCGGGCCTGATTGTTACATTTACTTCTTCTTCTTGTTCTGTGCAGAATCCGCGGAGAGTTGGGCTAGGTCGTAGAGTAGGGAGACTCTATCAGTTGGATCACCTTCAGGTTTCTACTTCTACTTCGTCAGCTCTGTTTGTTGCCTCTGATGCCGATTTGTAGCACAGAAGGTTAGATCACATATCCAGTGATCGACTCCAAAGCGTTTTTCGCTCTAGCACTTTGGGTCGAGTGTCCTCCCCTCTCTCTGTCTGCACTGGGTGTCGATTAGCAAAGCACCTTGCTATTTCTTTTTCTACTAGTGTTTCTCGTTCCAGCGCCCATTTTGATCTCGTACACTCTGACGTGTGGGGTCCGGCTCAAGTTGCCTCTTTTACTGGTTTTTTGTATTATGTGAGCTTCATAGATGATTACTCCCGCTGCACCTGGGTATATCTCATGCGTCGCCGCTCCGAGATTCCTCATATTTATAGGATTTTCACTACTATATTTCACACCCAGTTTGGTCGGCGCATTAAGACTTTTCGGTTTGACTGTTCCCAGGAGTATCTCTCCTCTGAGATGCGTGAGATCTTTCAGACTCACGACACTCTTCACCAACAGTCGTGTCTCCACACCCATGAACAAAACGGAGCCGCCGAGCGCAAACATCGCCATGTCTTCGAGACAGCACGAGCTCTACTTCTGTCTGCTTCTGTTTCACATTCCTACTGAGCTGAAGCTGTCCTGACCGCTGTTCACCTCATCAACATCACTCCGTCCTCCTCCCTCTCTGGTGTTTTCCCGTACGAGCGGTTTTACTCCACATCTCCTGACTACTCTCTTCTTGTACCTTTGGGTGCACGTGTTTCGTTCTCCTCCCTCCCCATGAGTGTACCAAACTCTCTGCTAGGTCTGTTAGGTGTGTTCACTTAGGACTCAGTCGGGAGCACAAGGGATATCGGTGCTACGATCCCTTGGCTTGCCGGATCCGTGTCTCTCGTCACGTCTCCTTTGTAGAGTATGTCTCGTACTTGTTCACTGAGTCCCGGGATCTTTCCTTATCACCTACGTCATCCTCTACGCCGTCACCCCCTCTCACCATCCCCTTCCTGCCTCCGTATCCTGCTTCCACGCCCACCTTCCCGGTTGAGCCTCCTCTGCCTTCCTTACCTCCCCTATCTCCACCACCTCCACCTCCCCCGCCACCTCCCCCTTCTTCGTCTCCCCCGTCACCTCCACCACCACTACTTGTCACGCGTGTCTACGTTCCTGACAGATATGACTACTCCCCTGATAGATTTGGTTACTCTGCTTTTACCCCTGCCTCTTCTGACACCACTGGACACTTCGCTGTTGCTTCCTACTTTCCGTACTACCAGGCCTTTTTCACTGCTCTCCACTCCCATCGGGAGCCCCAGTTGTACCGTGAGGCAGTTTTGCACATAGAGTGGCGACAGGCCATGACAACGGAGCTTCAGGCATTTCAGCGGACTCAGACGTGGGACTTGGTTCCTTGTCCCTCTGGCGTGGTGCCTGTCAGCTGCAAATGGATCTTCAAGATCAAGATTCGATCTGATGGTTCCATTGAGCGGCACAAGGCCCGTCTCGTTGCTCGTGGCTTCTCCTAGGAGCATGGGATTGACTACGACGAGACTTTTGCTCTAGTTGCTCGGATGACTACTGTGTGCACCCTCTTAGCTGTGGTAGCTGCTCGAGGGTGGCATTTCCATCAGATGGATGTCACCAATGCGTTCCTTTACGGTGACCTCTCCGAGGAGGTATATATGGCTCCTCCACCGGGAGTTCCTGTTCCTCCAGGGCACATTTGCCGTCTGCGTCGGGCTATCTATAGGCTCAAACAGGCCCCTCGTGCCTGGTTTGAGCGCTTTCGCAGTGCAATTCTTGCCGCTGGGTTTGTAGAGCGACATTCTGACTATGCCATGTTCACCCGCTCCTCCAGTCAGGGTCTTGCTATTTTGCTACTGTATGTGGACGATATGATTATCACTGGGGACGACAATGCCACCATAGCATCCCTTCAGCATCACCTCCAGAGTCAGTTTGAGATGAAAAATCTGGGCCCTCTTCGGTACTTCCTTGGCCTTGAGATTGCCCGCTCGACCCGTGGTTTGTTAGTATCCCAGCAGAAGTACATTTCCGACATTCTTGCAGATGCTGATCTCACTGACTCTCGCACTGCTGACACCCATGGAGCTCAACTTGAATCTCCTACCTACAGATGGTGAGCCTCTCCGGGACGTCTCCAGATATCAGAGATTGGTTGGTATACTAGTCTATCTCAATATGACTAGACCTGACATTGCTCATGCTGTTGGCATTGTCAGTCAGTTTGTTCAGGCTCCCCGATCTGTTCACTATGTTGCAGTACTCAGGATCATTCGTTATCTTCACGGCACCATCACTCGCTCTTTGCTTCTCCCCTCCACCTCTACTCTAGTACTGCATGCCTACTCTGATGCAGACTGGGCAGGAGATGTTGCTACTCGTCGTTCTACCATCGGATACCGCGTATTCCTTGGTGATTCCCTTATTTCTTGGCGCAGTAAGAAACATGAGTCTGTTGCTCGCTCCAGCACCGAATCCGAATACAGGGCTATGGCTTTCACTAATGCAGAGATTGTCTGGCTTCGTCGCCTTCTTCTTGACCTGGGAGTTGTGATCTCCGAGCCCACACCCCTATTCTGTGACAACCGGAGTGCTATTCAGATTGCTAGCAACCCGGTTTTCCATGAGCGGACAAAACATATAGAGGTTGACTGTCACTATGTTCGTCAAGAGTTCATTGCCCGCACCATCTCCTTGCTATTCATTTATTCGATAGAGCAGACTGCTGATTTTCTCACGAAGGCTTTTACAGTTGCTCGCTTTAGGCATTTTGTCAGCAAACTCTCGGTATATGATCCACCGTGAGTTTGAGAGGGAGTGTTAATGTAAAGAGATGGATCGGGTTTTATGTATAGTCGGGTCGGGTTTATGTGCTATTGATGTACATATATATTGGGGATTAGTCGCTCAATAGAGATTATTCCATTCTCTCCAAACCCTAGTCGTCATCTCCTAACAAGCCTAAACTATCTAACAAGTAACAACACATAGACACATATAAATGATGATTAAGAAACCTTTAATTGAGGTTGGGTAGACATTTGGGTTCATGGTGAAACCTAGAAATAATACATCGGTACATGATCATAGGCCAATAAGTAGGAGTAATAGCACTCCATTAGATCAACCCTAGGGGTTTAGGAAGATCAGTAAAATAGTCACTTAGGATTATGGTAGAATAGGCTAGAGTTCTGCGGTTCTTGCCCAAAGGTGACCAGCTTGTAATACCCTAATTATCTAAGGTTTGGACAGGGTGTCTCATTTGGACTGGAAGTTACACTCTTTTGTGGTTGGACTAATAGTCTTGCCCAAAGGTGTCTAGGAAGTTCACCATAGGATGAGTGGTGCTGGACAGTGTTTTAAAAAACTCGCCCCAGGGTACACCCGGGGCTCGCCCCGGGGCGGGGCAGTCCTAAAACGCCTGGGGCGGCTCCAGCTGGGGCTTTTTTCCTATTAGGCTTACGCCCGAACCACTGGGGCGTACGCCTCGAACGCCCGGGCACTTCTTGTACGCCCCAATGGCCTGGGCTTACGCTCCACTGGAGTTTGTCTGCATAGTTGAAAAAAAATGATTTGATTGCTACCATGTGATCCTTTATATGCGTCTTACTCTCTTGAATAACGATTATGATATTTTGGGAACAAAAGTTGTTTTAAATTGGTTCTATATCATGTACGGAATGGTAGAATCTATGGAATAAAAACATTGATAGTTTGAATTTTGGTTAGAAACTTATAATTAGATCTTAAATGATATTGAAAGACAATGACAAGTTCATTTTTATTATCGTTTTTTATATATTTGTGATTTATCAACCATGTTTGTAGGCTTAAATGCTTTGTTTGCTAACTTTGCTCATAGTATTTTTTTATTTTGTTTGTTTTTAATCTATTTTCACTCTTTTATATAATATTATTTATTTATATATATATTTTTAAATTAAAAAAATAAAAATTCATGGGGCTTACGCCCCACGCCCTGGGGCTTACGCCCCGCCCCACAGCAGGCAATACGGCCCCGCCTCTGAAAACACTGGTGCTGGATAGTTAAAGCAGGTCTGGGAGCGGAGGATAACCGTCTTTTTTCAAAGGTGAGGAAGTGTTCAAATCAAACTGACACTGTATAGACTAGTCCTGTGTGCGACTTGAGTCACTATTTGGGGGGCGAATCGCATGTCAAAATCACGTGCCTAAAGGTGTGATGAGATGATGCACTCGTTTGTCCCGCAGAGTGGAGGGATACATACATAAAACACTCGGCTCATCCATTCTTACCCTAGATTTGGATGAGTAAACTGTAAAATTATAATACAAGTGAATGGCTCAATTTGAAAGATACATCATTGATACGTTCTTGTTTATTGGACGACTCTTTGATCCAGAAGCATCTGTCTGACATTAAGCCTCTCACTAGTTCCAACTATGGGAACTGGAAGATGCAAGTGGAGATAGTACTTGGATGTCTAGATTACGGCTTCCTTCTCACGATTGCCAAACTTGTAGAGCCTACTAACACCTCTTGTCTCTCCGATGAGGAAGCTCATGCTAAATTGGTCAAAGCCAACAAACTTGCGATGCTGATTATCAGATCATCGATTGACCAAACTATTCAGGGGGGATTCCTATTTTTGAGGCAGCTAAAGACTTACTTGAGACCATCAAGAAGCAGTTTGAGGAATCAGTAAGAGTCAGATAATATAACCATCTGGTCAAGCTGATAAATCTGAAATATGATGGTAATGGGGATTTTCGGTAGCAAATCCTCAATGTCTCTCATCCGAGCATTCGCCTCAAGGAGTTCGAGCTTTAATTAGAAGATGATCTGATGGTTCATTTTGCAGTACTTCCAAGCAAGTTTGACACCTTTAAGTTGAATTACAGCTCTCAAGACAAGAAATGGGACATTAGTGAGCTTATTGCGATATGCATTGCCGAGGAAGAGAGACTAAAGACCGGGAAAGATGAGTGACAAATCTAGCTCAAGGAAGACTGACACTTCATAAAGCTAGCAAGATGCAGTTTAAGAAGCCATGACATAAACTTCATAAAGCTAGCAAGATGCAGTTTAAGAAGCCATGACATAACAAGTTTGAATAGAAGAAGGGTCCTAGCGCCTCTATAGCATCTCCTAGCACCTCTTCAATGGCTCCTGGAAAGGTCTAGAAAGGTTGAATGTTTTTTCTACCAGAAGACTGGTCACATGAAGAAAGATTGCTTCAAGTACAAGGAATGACTGATGAAGAAGGGTAGGGATGAACTCACCCTTTGTTTGTCCGAAATCAAATCTAGTAGATGTACGTCCAAACACTTGGTGGATTGATTCGGGTGCCTCTGTGCACATTTCGACTTCTTTAAAGTGAATAATCTACAGTTGGGAGGCAAGACCAAGTGAGTAGTTGTCCTAGGGAATCCGCGACCCGTCATAGTAGAGCTCTTTGGGACTTTTAGATTGATCTTAGATTTTGGTTACTCTTCAGATTTTACAGTTACTTTCTATGTACCTTCAATGTGAAGGAATCTTATTTCAGTTTCTAGACATTCTGCATCTGGATTTAGTTTCGTATTTGAGGATTGTTTAGTTTCAATTAGAAATGGTTTGGATGTTATTGGCCATGGATATGTAATTGATGGTTTGTATAAATTGAACTTGGATGCATGTTTTTATCCATCTTTATGTCTGTCTGTGGCTGCACCTTCTTCTGGTTCCAAGCATCATAGGTCGAAAATTCTTCTATGCTTAGGCATTATACACTAGGACATGCTTCGAGAAAGCGATTGGAGTCTCTAATCAAGAATGATGTTCTAAGACCCTTGGATTTCTTCGATTTTGATACATGTGTAAACTGTATCAAAGGGAAGCTAACTGAGTTGAGGATATATGAAGCCTCTAGGAGTGAAGGTTTTCTTGATCTCATTAGCATAGATATTTGTGGATCGTTCCCTGCTCCCTCTCATGGTAGTCAGCGCCTCAGCGGTACTTCGTCTCTTCATAGATGATTTTCCACGCTATACCTATGTCGTCCTCCATCATAAGCATGAGGTGTTAGACGTGTTCAAAATCTTCCAAGCTGAAGTTGAGAAGCAATTAGAGCGGAAGATCAAATCAGTGCGTTCTGATCGAGGTGAGGAATACTATGGTCGAAGCGATTAGGACAACACACATCACGGTCCATTCGTTGAGTGCCTGAGGAAACAAGGCATAGTTACTCATTACCTACTAGGTCTTAATCCATTGCTTGAGTTTCTCAAATTTCCAGGCCGCTGAATAAGTACAAACTGCTAAATGACAACGGGACCGGAATTACCCCACCCACAATTAACCAAATCTATGGTCATTGGTCACTCACTATATTGACTGTCATAGTAACTAGTGAAGAAAACAATGTGAAAAATGGAAGGAACCTCCATATGACAAACTTATGGCTATGGCTGAAGATGAAATTGCATTTAACATATTTTTTCTAAATGGTTGTCCTGGTAACTATCATTTGAACTTAGTTGTTCCACATGTGTTTGTTATACTAATGTAGCTTTACTACTCCTAGACCCACCTTCATATATATTTTGTAAGTTAACTTAGCATCAGTAAAAACCCTTGATACTTAAAACCCCACCAATGGGAGACTTTTAGTTGCTTTGTCTCGAAGGTATTAATTGTTGTGTTTTCCTTGCAGGCGGACAGTGGCAAACATTGGAAGGATCGTTACTGGGTAAAGGTAATGTATCATTTCTATGACCTTGCAAGTTAAAAGAAGTGATCATGTTTTTCTCTTTTTTTTTGTTTGGGGGGGGGGGGGGGGGGGGTAGGTTTTTCTCTTCTTTTACTGTTACTGATGGAGGATGGATTTGTCTACTCCTTGTTGCTGCTTTGGCCTTCGAGGTCCTCTCTTGGACCATGATTTCCTTGTGTGTGTGTGTGTGTGTATACACACATTCGTATGTATATATCACAAGCTAATTTTACATCTGTTTGCTGAGTAACTACAAACACGTAAAACAATATATGTAATTAACTGCATTTGATTTCCTGCTATCTCATAAAGGGTCTTTGTTTTCGTATTTAATGATTTTATAGTCACTCGTTACTATACCTAGATGAGTTGTAGGCTAGACGAAGTGTTTCAAATCTGGACTTTATGAGGTGTTCTGTTTGGTTCGTTTAGGAGTGTTTATGGATAGGTTGAATTTAAAATTTTTCTTGCTGATAAGATTGTCATATGAAACCCATGCTGTTGATGCAAGTATGCAACCATGCAACCAATTATGTGGGGTACACCAGCTTTCGACTCAACTTCAGCTTGTTAAGAAACATTGATTAACAGAAGTACGTATGTAAGCATAACTACAATGTAAACTGAAATGGAAGTTCTGAATTTACAGTTTTTCATGAGCAAATGTAAATTGTTCTTGTCCAATGCTTTTTTGGGCTTATTTTCTACCATTCTGCTATCTATACTGTTAGTATTTTTGTAGAGAACAGTTTTTGAATATTTTCTTTTCATTTTCATGACATGACATGTATCTGACACTGCTGCAGGCAAATCTATGGGTTATTATATTTAGTTATGTTGGGAACTACTTTTGGACTCATTATTTCTTCACAGTACTTGGAGCATCATATACTTTTCCATCGTGGAGGATGAATAATGTAAGAGGATTTATTTAACCTTCTGACTTCATGTCCATTTTTGGAGTTTTGTATGGTCAATGCATATTGTTGATAGAAATTCGAGAATCATGCTCTTCTGCTTGGGACATGTTAGTAACGGTCAATTATAAATTTGTTGTAAAAAAAAAAAATCCAGGCGTATATCACAACCATAATCATAATCCTCATCTTAACACTGGTTAATTGTATCCTTCTGCCATTCACTCTTCTTAAAAGGGCTGTATCCTCAGTCGACACAAGCGTTTATCTTTTCTTGCAACTTCTAGGTCATCTTAGGGGTTCCATCATTTTTCTTGAGCCTCTGACATGAATCCAAGCTGCACTTCATACTAATGTTCCTTAAAATCTTTATTGTTCTTGCCTAAACCTTCTAAGTCTGTTTCTTCACAGCCTCATACTAAACTGTGATTGAGGAAAAAGGTGTGATCTACAATGGGTCTGCTTTATTAAGGAACTTAAGTTGCACTGTTATTCTTTTACCAAATAGCTCATTGCTTTATTATGTTTCTTTGATCTTACCTCTTACAACCACTTGTCAACGTGATGTCACTCCTCCGGTTTTTTTAACTACAAATGCACCTATCTCATGAAAAGCCATTTTACCTATGATAGAGAAGCATAAATGATTCTAAACAAACTCGCCGAGAGGAGGGGGTCGAAGATGATCGCCTCGTGTTTTCTTCTTCGCAAGGGTTTTGAGAGAGATAGTGGGGGAGGAGAGGAAAGGAGGGGGAAGATCCTGAGTCCACCGGATTCAGGGAATCCACCCCTGATGGATTCCAATCCAGGAAACCCTAACGAAGCCCGCAAGCCGTCAATTTTTTTTTCATCAATCATAAGCCTTTTTTCATTCATCAAAGGGGAGGCCTATAAATAGACGTATATTACTTGGTCTCTAAGAAACCATAAAATAATTGCCAAAAATAAAAAAGATAATACTTTCCATAACTGAAAGATCTTAAAGACCAAATCTATCATAAATCTTAACTAAATGACATCTTTAAAATTACCATATTTAATAATCTGAAAATAATGTATTTTCGGATTAAAATAATAATTTCGGAATAAAATGATTATTTTATTTTGAATTTAATATTTTATTCTGAAAATACTATTTTAGGAATTATGAAATCCGAATTTTATTTTAATTAGGCCTAGAGTGTGTGTCGAACGTGGAAGTCGTGCATGTCGAGCCCTGTCCCCATCATTCACTCCAAGTTAGAAAGAACTCGTCCACGAGTTCTGTGGAGCCGTGGCAGGGGCCGATAGTGAAGCTGACATTACTAGGGTCGTCGAAGGATCGTCTCGAAGTCCGCAATTGATGATGGAGGCCTAGTTGGTGTGGTCGCGCTGCACTATAGTCATCTCCTAGGTCCCACACGAAAGTGGTGCTTTCGTCGAGCGGGGATTAGGAGTCAGAGAAGTACTGGTACTGGCTGACATAGACGGTTGCAGGGGCTCGCTGAAGTAGCAGCTTGATGGAGAATATGCCCAGATGGAGGTGGTACTGACAGATGACCAAAGCCGTGGGTGGATGGTCTAGCCCAATGAAGTCGATCGTCGGGATTGGTCCGCTGAAGTCGACACCCAGCTTCGGCTTGAATGGCGAAAGTAGTCCATAGGAGTCAGTATAGGGTCCTCCGGCCGTGGAGATGGAGCCGGTGGTGCAGGCATCGCAGGTGGTGGCACGAACAGTAGGGAAGGCTCCTCTGGTGGAGGCACGGTAGGAGTTGTCGGTGCACGAGGTACAATTGAAGCACGAACTTTGCGTCTCTGTCGGACCATTGTTTCTTGCTCAATATCATCCATAAGCTACATCACATCATCAAGTCACTCTTCATTTGAGCTTTCTTGGTGCAAGACTATTGGATGAATGGTTCGACTAGTAGTGCCAGTCCTCTGGCTCAACCTCTAATGGGAGAAACTGTAGAGCGACGAACGTAGACACGCGTGACAGGTGGTGGTGGTGGAAGTGGTGGAGGAGGGGAAGGTCGTAGTGGGGGAGGCGTGGGTGTGGGAGCAGGATACGGAGGTAGAACGGGGATGGAGAGAAGTGGTGGAGGCGTGAACGGTGACGCATACGATGAGTAAAGATCCCGGGACTCTGGGGAAAAGTACGGGACATCCTTAACAAAGGAGACGTGACGAGAGACACGGATCCGACGAGCCAAGGAATCGTAGCACTGATAGCTCTTGTGCTCCCGACTGAGCCCCAAGCAAACACACCTAGCAGACCTAGCAGAAAGTTTGGTGTGCTCATGGGGAGGAAGGTGAACGAAACACATGCATCCAAACGTGTGACGAAGAGAATAGTTAGGTGGATTAGAGTGGATGCACTCATACGGACTGTGGCACCGGAGAGAGCAGAGGACGGAGTGATATTGATAAGGTGAACAGTCGTCATGACGGCTTCAGCCCAGTAGGAGTGAGGAACAGAAGTAGAGAGAAGTAAGGCTCGTGCTATCTCAATGACATGACGGTGCTTGCGTTCGACAACTCCGTTCTGCTCATGGGTGTGGGGATAGGACTGCTGGTGAAGAGTGCTGTGAGATTGAAGAATCTCACACATCTTTGAAGAGAGATACTCATTTGCACAATCAGACCGAAACGTCTTGATGCGCCGGCTAAACTGAGTATGTATCATGGTGGTGAATCTCTGATAAATGTGAGGGATTTCAAACCGGTGACGCATAAGATAAACCCAAGTGCACCGAGAGTAGTTATCGATAAAACACACATAATACATGAAACCAGAAATAGATGCAACATGCGTAGGACCCCAAATGTCAGAATGCATTAAATCAAATAAAGCGATAGATCGGAAAGCATTAGCCGAAAAGGGGAGAGTTAGATGCTTTGCAAATCTACAACCCGTACAGATAGAGAGAGGGGAGGACACACGACCCAAAACGCCCAAACGGAAAATGGTTTTGAGACGATCACTGGATAAATGACCTAACCTTTGTGACTTTGAGTCTATGATTTTATGTCGGTGACTCTTGGTCTATAACTTTATGTCTATGACTTTGAGTCTATGACTTTATGTCTGTGACTCTGAGTCTACGACTTTGTGTCTGTGACTTTGAGTTTATGACTCCAAGTCTATGACTTCGTGTCAGTTAGATACCCTCGCACCTCAAAACCCTGGTTGTAAGGGGAGGTCCACAACGGGTATATTAAGCGGCTGATGGGTGCCTCCCTTACCGATGTGGGACTATCCGTTAACACTTCCCCTCACGCGGAGCACGCGCGGCAAGGATCCTTCCACGCGGAGCATGCATGGCAAGGCACGATCGGTGGGGAGCACCCGGAGCGGGAGCAGGAGACGTGCTAGTTATGATACCATGTTAGATACTCTCACACCTCAAAACCCGAGTTGTAAGGGGAGGTCCACAACGGATATATTAAGCGGGTGATGGGTGCCTCCCTTACCGATGTGGGACTATCCGTTAACAGAGTCTATGACTCTGAGTCTAAGACTTTTATGTCTGTGACTTCGAGTCTATGACTTTATGTCTGTGACTCTGAGTCTATGACATTATGTCTATGAGTCTGTGACTTTATTTCTGTGACTATAAGTCTATGACTTTTATGTCTTTGACTCGGAGTTTATGACTTTGTGTCTGTGACTCTGAGTCTATGACTTTATGTTTGTGACCGAGTCTATGACTTTGTGTTTGTCTATAACTTACTCTATGACTTTGAGTCTATGATTTTGTTTCTGTAACTCTTGAGTCTATGGCTTTATGTCTCCGACTTCGAGTCTATGACTTTATGTCTATGATTCTGAGTATATGATTTTATGTCTGTGACTTAGAGTCTAAGACTTAAAATTTTCGGTCTCCCAGACTTGAAACTTTTCAATGCCTACTATCACAAATAAAAAACTATTGGTTACGCATCCCGAGTATCCTTTTTTTTTTTTGAAATTGGTATACACATGAAAAGTATCAGATACGTATCCTTGAGTATCCGATAGGTATTGGATAGTGGATATATGCTAAGATAAGATACGGATTCAGAGGGGGTCTAGAGGTATCCGTGCTTCATAGGTCCCATCTTCTTTAATCTCACCCATCCAATGGATGAGGTGCATTTTTCGCTCTCTTGGATCGTTGTCAAGGAGTAAATATAACTTGCCTTTCAGACATCCTCTTAACTATCGATAAACCCTGGGAACTCCAACAAATTGCTCTTATACAAGGGAAAAAAAGCTATCTTCATGAATATCTGTTAAAATTGATGTAAGCTGGATTTAAGAATTTCACATGGTATGTAGATCGTTTGTTGATATAAGAAGCAGCCTTCTTTAACTAAATTGATAAAAACTTATATTATGATTATGAGGGATTCTATGTGGACACTAAGAGTTCAAAATCAGGTGTCTAAATCTTCTAGAAAATTGCAACCTTTGTGCTAGCCTACTTAGGATATATGGATGGTGATGGTCCCTGCTGGATGTGTTATCTACTATACGCATTTGAACTTTACCCTTTTTATTGCATGAAGGGTAAGTTAAATACATAAATATTATATTGTATTTTCCATGAGAGGACTTGTGTTTCACTGTTTGATACAATTTCGCACATTATTGATTTTACTTGTATTCTATGCCCTTACTAACCATGAATAGCTACCGTGGCCTCTACTATGCACGTTCTAATTGCCGTGGGATAGTTATTGGCAATCATATAGTAGGGTGCTTAATTCTTAAGCTAACATAATCTAATCTTTTCTCTATTGTAGGTACCCCATACAACATTCCTTCTTACTCACGCTTGCTTCCTGTTTTACCACATGGCATCAAATATAACACTTCGTAGACTACGTCACTCCATCGCTGACTTACCACAGTCCATTCGATTGGCCACTGAAGCTGTGTGGATTTTAGCCCTCTCTTACTTCATAGCCTACTTGGAAACTTTGGCTATTTCAAATGTATGTAGTATACATTCTTCTCATTTGTGATGGTATCTTGTTGATTATTATCTTCAACTCCTATTGTTCATAGAGTTAGAAAAGTGTTGCTTGTACAGCTTTTTGCATTTAAAAAGTTGATTTTCAGTTACTATAAAGATATTTTTAATATAATGTATATGCAACCTAACAACCTGGTAACATATACTTGCATACTTCATGTGAAGCTCCATAGTCAAGCTTCCTTGATCACTAGACATTTAAATAATAAAAAATTGCACATGAATGGATGTCAGTATTCAGGAGAAGTGAAGTTATAGCCTTAAGTAACTTTAGATAAATGCAATATGAAGACCTAAAAATGTATATTATCAGTACAGAATACAACATTTTAGATTTACATTTAGAAAGAGAGGCAACATTTTAGATTTACATTTAGAGTTGGCTACCTTAAAGCGGATGACTACATGCAATATCCAGCAGAATGCTTTCAGTAAATATGACATAGATCGAAAATGAAGACGTAATGGTAATATTAGCCATTAATCTTCGTAAGTACATGTCTAGAAAAAGAAGCAATCTCGGATGATTTACCATGACTTGATTAAACTAATGGTTGGAACTGACTTCTGTAAAGAGGGTGGCTACATGGAACATTCTCGGCCTGTTAGAATTTCAAATTCGCAATGATGTCCTCTACAAAGAACGATTCTTAGGAAATTTATCCTATACTACATATTCACATGGTAGAAGAAACTAGATTCTTAACCATATCTGAGAGTCAATTCTTTAGTATTCTCTAAAACACCATATCTTGAGGACATCCAACATGTTTGCTAAAACTTGAATCTGTGCGCACGTTTTGGCATGTGATTCTTTGCCAATTGAAGAACTCATTGAATTCGTTTTCTTATTATATATTACCTTCTGAACTATATGGACAGTTGGATAAACTAGCAGGCATGCATTGCATTATTAGTAAGATATAGTGAATGCCTGTGTTAAGGTCATTTGACCATATTCCGGAAATTGGATAGGGAAATAAATATATTAATCCTAGTATTGCACATAACATATGTATTTATGAATCTTATTATCTTTTTTTTATAATTATACTATATAGTATTTAGATGAAGTTTTTGACAGTTCAAATCAGGAACTAATGGGTTATAGGTTTTATTCATTGGAAAGGTTCTAGAGAAGAATTAAAACTCCATAATAGACACCTTGATTCACTCAAGGTTCCGGCAGTCAAATTTTCACTATGTAAAAGGACTTTTGATGAACTAGAAGATGGTATTATGTAGATTTAATTCTGAACATGGTCTGATGGCATTTTTGTGAGAATTGTGTGCTTCTTTTGACATCTCTGATGTTATCATGTCATTCATATACATTTTGTTCTTGCTTGTGAAAATATTTAACTATTTCATTTTGGTCACTTGATTGTTCACGAAAAAAGTTCAATTTAAGAGATTCCTTGTCCTTCAGTTACAGGTACACTTCGATTGGTATGACTAATAATTTTACCCTTTTACTCTAGAATGTTTTTTCTATACTTGCAAGTTCCAATGGTATTCCAATGTCAAATTTTTCACCCCATGGTTTGCCAGTTTCCTGCAGAGGGTAAAGCCTCCAATAATCTAGTCAATACTTCTTCCACCAATTCAGCTTAGCATTATGTAACTCAAAGCTCTCTTTTTGAAATAGTTGGCATTATGGAACTATATACGAAGTAAGTTCATAAAGCCAGCCGCCTTCATATGACAAAGATCCGTTTTATGTATGTAGCTGTTTTGCCTTTTGTACCGAATTGTTTTGCTGTATCATATAGTTAATGTAGAAAACTGAGTTGGATTGGAGGAGAATTTGTAATATAGCCTTGCAGGATTAGCTTGTTGGTGGGAGGTATCAAGGTTTTAAGTTGTTACGGGAGATTAGGGTTTGGAGAGAATACTCCTTGTATTGATGATGAATTATGTAACACTGCATCTCCTTATATAGGTTGAGAGCGTACACCATTACAATACCACAGACCATGTGGAACTAAACTAGGACTACAAAATGTACAGTTTATAATTAACATTCACCCTCAAACTCAAGGTGTGTCAAGCATTGAGAGTTTGCTAATATAATACTGGAAATCAGCACTAGGAAGGGCCTTTGTAAGAAAATCAACAATTTGTTCCTTGAGGAGATGAAAGGTAAAGAGATCGTGCGAGCTAGAAATTCCTGTCGAACATAGTGATACTTGATCTCAATATGTTTCGTGCACTCATAGAAGATTGGATTGCTGACAATCTGGATGACGCTTTTGTTGTCACAGTATATTGTTGTGGTTGTGGAGTGGAAAACACCCAAATTGCCTAACAAGTGTCGCATCTGGACGATTTTTGCAGTGGTGTGCGCCATGGCACGATACTCGGACTTGGCGGTAGACTTTGAAAC
Source organism: Chamaelirium japonicum (assembly GCA_947650365.1). NCBI lineage: Eukaryota > Viridiplantae > Streptophyta > Magnoliopsida > Liliales > Melanthiaceae > Chamaelirium > Chamaelirium japonicum. The sequence goes on from OX393556.1 coordinate 22,549,268, forward strand.
TTTGTTTCGTTTCTTGCTACGCCATGAGATGAGCGAATTGTCAAGAAACAAGCAAAATCTAGTGGTAGAGCGACGAGTGTCACCGTTGCCTTCATAGTACGTGTCAGAGTAGGCACGCAGTACTAGGGAGATGTGGAAGGCATGAACAGTGACCGAGTCATGGTGCCACTGAGATAGCGAAGAATCCATGGGCTCCACACAGGATTCCGAGGTGTCGTGCCATGCTTTCTCAGGCCCACCTGCTTCCAGGAGATGGAATACCATGGGCTGAAGATGGTTTGGGAACATGGACTGCATCAGCTTCTCTAACTGATGGTTGACTTTACTTCCATAACTTATTATACTAAAAAAAATTTGTTGATCAGAAATTATTTCTATGATTTGTACACATAGGATATACCTTTCCTCTTAATGCAATTTCTCTTTCTAAAGGAGTAATCTATTTCTCTGCAAATAAAAATTAGGTATCAGAACAGTTGATTATCCAGTACAATAAATATTGGCTATGATTGTTTTAAGTTTCTAGACTTGTAAACCTTTATTATAGAAACGTTCTTTAGTAGTAGATTATATTACAATTCATTCATCCATGTCAGCTTATAGTTTCTTGTGCTCCATGTATGCAATAAAAGTAGCTTCATGCTGATATAATCTGGATTTTCTTTACTGCAATAAAAGTAGCTTCGTGCTCATATACACCGTGGCCCATTTATATAGCAAATTAGCAAGGTTCTTTAGTTTTAGTTTACGTTCCTATTCATCCATCCATCCATGCATCCATATCGTCGTATAGTTTCTTGTACTCCATAAATGCAATAAAAATGTAGCTTCATCTGATATACTCTGGATTTACTTAAAATGAAATAAAGGAGCCTTATGCTAATATACACTGGATTTTCTGAATCTTTGCAGTTTCCTTACTATGAGTTCGTTGATCGGGCATCGATGTATAAACTAGGATCAGTGTTTTATGCAATTTACTTTATTGTGAGCTTTCCCATGTTTTCAAGGTAAGATGCTGGTTTGGCATTATTTTCAAGATCTCATTGTGGAAAATGAAGAATATTTCGGTTCATGCAACAAGTTTGATAACTATTTTTCGTCGCAGAAATTATATATTAGCACTCACTTTTTTTCATCTCAGACATTACATACTGTCACTCTTTTTTCTGTTTTTTATTACACTTTATTGCATTGAAGCAACAACACTAGCAGGTAGATGAAATTGAAGTCTATGATCATTTACCTCTGTATGCATGTTTATAAGTTTGTATTTGTAAGTGCATAAATTCATGCATACCTAAGACGGTTTATATTTTGCCTCCATTAACGTACCATATACTCAATTTTACATTTTGCAAATTATTAATATCTTATATCCATTTTCTTTTTCCCATTGTGGAACTAAGTTCATTCCACTATAGGTATATAATATCTGTACTTTCCTACCAACCTTTTTGGTGATCTTAAAATATAATTGGACGTTTAACCAAACCATACCCCTAAACTTTGAAAGCTACTGCATCAGACCAGGTTGTAAAAAAATTTTGAAGCATGAAATAATTTTAAGTTGGGGACCAGTGAATTGACAAAACTACCCATCTTGTACTTTTCCCTTTAAACTTGTTAATGTATGTACCGGGTCGGGTTCTATGTACAATCGGGTCGGGTTGTGTGTGTATACATGTACTTATATATTGGGCTCCAGTCTCAATGAGAACCATTCCATTCTCTCCAAACCCTAGCCGTCATCTCCTAACATGGTATCAGAGCTGGCCTGTCTCCTGCTTCTGTTCCAGGTGCTCCCCACCGATCGTGTCTTGCCACGCGTGCTCCGCGTGAGGGGGAGTGTTGACGAATAGTCCCACATTGGTGAGGGAGGCACCCAACACCTGCTTAATATACCCTCTGTGGACCTCCCCTTACAACCCGGGTTTTGAGGTGTGAGGGTATCTAATTGAGAGCTTACTACCTATGCAATCAAAGTCGGTAGTCGGCCCTAGTCAGTCAAGGGCCGACTAGGACTAGTCGGCCAAAACTTATTCTAACCCCTCCCCCCTCCCTAAACATATATGATATATGAACTAGCATAAATGTTAATAAGTATATGATATTAGTCGGTTAATAACAATACATTACCTTCACACTTCACATCATGAGTATAAATACATAAGTAACAAAATACAATTGTATTGGCTTCATGCCCGTGTCAGAAGACTCAGAACTAAGAATTCATCACAATATTTGTTTGATGATGTTTAATCTGTGAACAGCCCCAATTTTGATTATAGGGTTATATGGATATCAATAAATAAACAATAATTATTTGTCTATGTTTTTATCTAAGATTCTCAGGTGCTCAACAGATGATTATAGGGAAGAGCCATAGTTGTGAGTCTTGCGACTCAAGACTTTGAGCCAATGTAAAAATATCCAAACAAAATTGCTTTCAAAGACTCATTGCAAAAAAAAATTTTGCTTGCAGAATGCTGCCTGGGGACTAGTCGGCAGTCGCTAGTCGGGAACTAGTCGGACTAGTCGGGATTCCGCCCAACAATGACAAAATCGGAATTAATTGGTCGGCAAAATGCCGCATGGGGATTAGTCGTCGACTAGTCCCGATTTTGATAGCATTGCTTACTACCCGCCGTGGTGTTTTTCGACGGTTCTTGGTCCGGTGGGTAGGTAGACAACTTTCTGATTGCACGTGGATAGACGAGAAACAATTGAGGACATAGCGAGCAGACCTACTAGAGGAAGGTAGAAGAATATGAATGGGTTGTCCGCTTTTACCGTTCCACCCCCACCCAATAGATGCATTGGTATATAATCATAAACAGGTGTCAACATAAAACTATAAATAAATTGGATACTTGAAAGCCTAGGTAGAACTCTTCTAACCTCGTATATCTATATGCACACTGACATTCATTAATGATGTCTTTCAAATCGTCTGACATGCTCTAGATTTTGTATGGCAGTCTTTCGATCATTTCTTGGAGATGGATGTAGTCTTTTTTTTTTTTCCCAATCTAAATCAAGCAATCAGAATGCCACCTTAGTGCAGGCTCAACTGAGCAGTTATGTTTTCCGCCGTTAGGCCACGTCTAAACTAAGCTTGCTAAGACTTGCATTGAATAATCCTGGCATTGGTTAGATATCTTAATACTTTTCTGTGGTGCTAAATTAATTGCCTCTCATGTGCAATTGGTGTGATATCCAGAATCGACGAAAAAGACGGCGATCCTTGGGACCTTCCGACGGTGGCTGTTGACGCGCTGGGCGCCGCCATGCTCGTGACTATTATACTCGATCTATGGCGTATATTTCTGGGGCCCATCATCCCAAACCGTGAGTCGAGGCAGTGCATTCAGCCAGGGCTCGCATGGTTCGGCATGCCCGAGAGCTCCATGCTGAACGACAGCACGTGATTGGAAGTCTAGGAGTCTTTGTATGTATTCGGTCGTGTGTCAAAAGTTGTGTACTTTAAAACACGCAACAGTTCGAAACTTCGAATCCGCGCTATGTTATCTGTGGGTTATGGAAAGAATGCGATTGTATTTGTAGAAAACCCACCCCAACATTATGACAAATTAGTGATTGGTGCACACTGGTTCCGAAAAAAAAAAAACCAAAATAGTTCTTGAAATTTGTGAATTATTCATGATTTATTCTAGAACCTCATATTTAATTTGATAATTGTTTTATATTAGCTATAGATATATATTCAATGTGTACTTACAGTAAATAGTTCCGAAATATTGGTGAAATTGCTCTGTATTTTTTTGGGATTTTTCCAAACTCTACACTCAAATGTTTTGTATGGTTAAAATGCCCTTCTTTCTATGTTTGTGCAGCCTTTATAGATGATGTTTTGCTGAGGGGTAATGCTTCTCAGCCATCCAGCTTTCCATCCAGATAAGTTCATCCTGATCACCGCCGTCTGTTGCACCCAGCCCCGATAGATGAATCGCACTCAGATCGACTTGCAGGCAAAGGGACGGCTGTGATCAGGTGCGAAGTCAGGATGGCCCGATCTGGATGGAAAACTGGATGGCTGGATAGCATTGCACTTTGCCGAGCATTCTGATTACCACCACTGCTTATCGCCGCCGGTGGGTGGTGGCCAACAGGACGACGAGCATCTGGTGGCCGGTGGGGGTGGTGGACGATAGCAGATAGCGGTGAGCGGCGGCGGGAGGTGGTGGTGGTGGAGGGTTCATCCCATGGCCATATATCATTTGTTTACTGGTGGAATTCTTCGCACCTCGATGTCTTTCCGTTACGCAAGTGTCGTGAAGGAAACGATCTTAAATCCAACAGAAGCTTGACCCTATCCAAAGCGAGGAGTTCATACTCCAACCTCCAACCGAATCGGAGAGGAGTTTGAACCCTGCATTTTGTATAGGATTGAGCAATTGAGGAGGAATTCAAACTGCAACATTAGTTCGCAATACATAGGACCAAACGACGGGGCAACTCAACCATGCATGATGAGACATGTGAGTTCGAGCTCTGCCAAGCCTAATGACGGTTATTGGAAAGATTACAAGCTAAGTTGAACCTATAGCCCTGAATTGATGCTGATCCATAGAAGCAGACATGCTCAAAACTTGGATGTGTATCACGATAGCATTCTTGGATCCCTAATTACCACGAAATCCATGTACGGTACCAAATTTGCCTATAAAACTAGTAAGAAACCCGGGCAATGCCCAAATGTACTTGATGCACGTTATTTGGGAAAGACGACATTGCAACAGTTCGAAGAAGTGTGAAATCTAAAATGAGTGTGATTCACTTGTTAGAGAGAGAGAGAGAGAGAGAGAGAGAGAGATTAACATCAAATGATCATTAAATGCCATTGAATGAAAATTTATCTTTATGGTAGGTTTTTAAAGGGATTTAAAAGAGAGCCGTGTTCACACACGGAAGAAGAATTCTCGCTCTTTAAAAGACGTCCACGTGTTGACAACACGGGAGAGTCTTCCATTTTAGCATAGATACTAGTAAGAAACCTAGTCATTGCCCTAATGTGCTTGATGCACGCCATTTGGCAAAGACGACATTGCAACTGTTCAAAGAAGTGTGAAATCTGAAGTGAGTGTGATTCACTTGTTATATATATATATATATATATATATATATATATATATATATATATATATATATATATATATATATATATATATATATATATATATATATATAGAGAGAGAGAGAGAGAGAGAGAGAGAGAGAGAGAGAGAGAGAGAGAGAGAGAGAGAGAGAGAGATTAACATCAAATAACCATAAAAATCATTGAATGAAAATTTATCTTTATGGTAGGTTTTTAAATGGATTTATAAGAGAGCCGCTTTCACACACGGAAGAAGAATTCTAGCTCTTTAAAAGACGTCCACGTGTCACAACACGGGAGAGAGTCTTCCATTTTAGTATAGATACTAGTCTTAACCCCGGGCAATGCCCAAAAACCTTCGACATAAATCTTAGGCCCTTTCAAAACATGTCGATACTCACAAACCGTAGTTAAAAACATAAGGATAAAAAAAGCTAGTTTAAAGAGAAAGAAATTTTATAAAAATAAACAAATTGAAGAAAATATTGCTTATTAATATCTTTTGCACGATCTCTGTTACAGAAATAAAATAACGACAAACACCACCTTATGAGAAAGATTATAAATCAGATCGAAATACCAAAGAAAATATTATAGAAATAAATAAATTCAAGAACTTCGTCGACTATTCGTGTGTCACGTCTACATCATCGACCATTTGCTGCCTAAGTTCTCTACCATTTCCCATACAATTGTCGGTTGCTTTCCTTTTTGTCGTTGGGCATTGTCGTCGCCACCAGCTCGATTGCTTGCAATTGACAATTAAATATGATTCACCACAACATTGGGTAGAGAATATAAATTCAACAATAACAAAAAATATGCATCCTCCTACAAACTCTATGAGAAATTAGAGATAAAGTAGTGAGTAAGGAAACAAAAAGATAAAAGTGTCTTCATTTCTACATTTAAACAAAGTTGGAAACCTCCGAGAGCGATTCATAATCAAAGCTTGAGTTCCCAATGATAGGCATCCACGGAGTCGCCATCAACTGTATCAGCATGCTCATGTCAATGATAGCATCATTGTTGTATGGATTAGTCCCAAGAATCAGAAAGGTGAGATCAATGAACTCGATCAAATAAAGAACCAGAAAAAACAAATCTAAAAATACAAATCAAGTAAAATCTTAGCTAGAGTACCAATGATGCAACGTAAGACTTACAAATCAACCAGATAAGATCATAATCTGCCTCAACAAATCTGAGTTAAATGATATATAGTCCACTAACTCTTCAATCAAGCGGCCATTGATGCTCATCAAATTGGCACGAACTTGCTATTCACAACACCATCTCTTTTAAACGCTAGATTTTAATGCACATGAGAGAGAGAGAGAGAGAGAGAGAGAGAGAGAGAGAGAGAGAGAGAGAGAGAGAGAGAGAGAGAGAGAGAGAGAGAGAGAGAGAGAGAGAGAGAGTTGCAATACTTACCGATCGGGTTGTGGTGATCTACATAGGAATAGGGGCCGGTCAATATAACTACCTGTTGAAATACCTCCCTAGAATGCATCCGTCCATGATTTCCAGCTAGCATCCCTTCCCATTCCAACCAAAGAGGAGGAGTTGCAGATTTGATGCTATAAAAGTGCTTTTAAGAGAAAAGGAGTAGGGGCAACTTGCACCATATTAATGTTGTGGTGATGATGAACCAAAAGCCTCAACAATCGACTCATACGATGGCTTTAAATGAAAATTGAATGGAATATTATGAGAGGAACCGAGTTCACACAAAGGGAAAAGACTTGTATCTCTTCAATAGGAGTCCATGTGTCACAACACGAGAGAGAGAGAGAGGACTCTGTTTAGTATATAGTACTAGTAATAAATCCGGATAATGGCCGGATGAACGTGATGTACGACGTTTGGCTCAGATGACATTACAACTGTCCCAAGAAGCGAGCAATCTAATGTGATCGGTGTACTTCACTCGTTAGGGTGTGATATATAGTACTAATGATTTTCCTAATTAGTATATCAAATTAGTATTAATTGTCATTCAATGTGTATTTATCATCTTAAAAGTAGATTTTTAATAGGATTTTATGAGAGAGAGCCGTGTTCACACACGGGAGAGGGATTCTAGCTCTTCGAAAGAGGTCCACGTGTCACAACACAGGAAAGAGGGCTCTAGTATGAAACCCGGGCAATGCTCGAATATGCTTGATGCACGCCATTTGGCAAAGACGACATCGCAAATGTTGGAAGAAGTGTGAAATTTGAAGTGAGTGCGATTCACTTGTTAGAGAGAGAGAGAGATTAATTTGTTTGGATGTGATTCACTTATTAGAGAGAGAAAAAGATACAGAGATAGAGAGTATTAATCAGTATTAAATGAAGGTTAATTGTCATTGAATGGGTATTTATCATACTTATCATATATTTTTAATAGGATTTATGAGAGAGAGAGAGGCGTTCACACACGAAAGAAGGATTCTAGTAAAAAACCATGCACGCCATTTGGCAAAGACGACATCGCAATTGTTTGAAGAAGTGTGAAGTCTGAAGTGAGTGTGATTCATTTGTTAGAGAGAGAAAGAAAGAAATATTAACATCAAATGACCATTAAATACCCTTGAATGAAAATTTACCATCTTTATGCTAGGTTTTTAAATGGATTTAAAAGAGAGCCACGTTCACATACGGAAGAAAAATTCTAACTCTTTAAAAGACGTCCACGTGTCACAACATGGGACAGAGGCTTCCATTTTAGTATAGATACTAGTAAGAAACTCGGGCAATGCCTGAATCTGCTTGATGCACACCATTTGGCAAAGACGACATCACAACTGTTCGAAGAAGTGTGAAACTGAAGTGAGTGTGATTCACTTGTTAGAAAGAGAGAGAGAGAGAGAGAGAGAGAGAGAGAGAGAGAGAGAGAGAGAGAGAGAGAGAGAGAGAGAGAGAGAGAGAGATTAACATCAAATGACCATGAAATACCATTGAATGAAAATTTATCATCTTTATGGTAGGTTTTTAAATGGATTTAAAAGAGAGCCATGTTCACACACGGAAGAGGAATTCTAGCTCTTTAAAAGACGTCCACGTGTCACAACACGGGAGAGATGCTTTCATTTTAGTATAGATACTAGTAAGAAACCCGAGCAATGCCCAAATGTGTTTGATGCACGTCATTTGACAAAGACGATATCACAACTGTTTGAAGAAGTGTAAACTTTGAAGTGAGTGTGATTCACTTGTTAGAGAGAGAGATATTAACATCAAATGACCATTAAATGCCATTGAATAAAAATTTATCATCTTTATGATAGGTTTTTAAATGGATTTAAAAAAGAGCCGCGTTCACACACGGAAGAAGAATTCTAACTCTTTAAAAGGCGTCCACGTGTCACAACACGGGAGAGAGGCTTTCATTTTAGTATATAGTATAGATAAATATAGATATCATGTACTAAGACTTTGCATTTTATTTGATTTCATTGACAAATCAACTCATCACTATTTTAAATTTATGGTCAATGAGCAAAAAGCATAAGGGCATAAGCACTTTGATATTAAGATGGGTTAGTTCTAAGCCGCATCATTACAAGGGAGGCTCTCAGTTTTGAGGGGCCACTGGATTAGTGACTTGGTATCAGAGCAGGTCCCACTCTGTCTCCCCTCGTGTGGTCCTATCACACCTCTTTCTCTTCGCTGACGCCTCTCCCTTCGTGCAGGTAAGTTTCCATTGAAACGCGCTCTGTGTGCAAGCGGGTGTTGAGCGGATAGTCCCACACTGATTAGGGGTAGGAGATAACATGTCTTCATATACCCGTTGACTCTCCCCCTCATAACCGGTTATGAGGGGGCGCTTGATTAGTGACTTACAACAAGGGTGGAGCTAATTATGGCCCACGAAATACCTAAGGCAGACCCTGATCTAAAGGCCGCTCCCTCTTTTGCCAAATACATCCCCCGTCTGAAAGACACCTCTTTGTTGCCTCTGTTGTGCGCGTGCAAATAGCCGCCATCAACTGCCTCTGCTACTAGCTGCCTTCACCGCCGATAATCCATCACCGCTAGTCAGTCTCCTCCTTCTCCCCTTCTTTCTCGTCCTCATATTTCCTCCTCCCTCTCCCATCCTCCTCATTTTCCTCCTTCCTCATCTTTAATTTCCTTCTTCCTCCTCTTTCTGTCTTCATCTTGGAAATCACACATTCGGTCTTACCAGTCTGAATGCACCTTTCTGTGCATTCAGCTGGCCTGGTAGAATGCACAGAAGGTGCATTTGGCCACCAATGCCGAATGCACCTTTTGTGCATTCTACCAAGCCGACCGAATGCACAGAATGTGCATTCAAACTGGTAAAACTGAATGCACGATTTCCAGGATAAGGAGGAGGAAGAAGGGGACGAAAAAGGAGGAGGGAGAAGGGGAGGAAAATGGTGGAGGATGGGAGAGGGAGGAGGAAAGAGGAGGAAGTGGCGGGTTGCCGGCAACGAAGGCAAACAACATCCTGCACATGGGTGGTGACGAGGCGGCAGGCATGGACCGCCGAAAGAAAAAGGGTAGGGACGAAACGTGGACACATCGGATATTTTTTTCAAATTTAAGTTAGTGTTGCCTTGGTATTTTGTGGGCTGTAGGTAGCCCCACCGATACAATTAATAAACCTCTACAATTGGGAATTTTATTTTTTTCGCAATCATACATCAAGTATATAATACCTACACCATCAAGCATCTAGCGGCACCTATGGACCGGAATCCAACAAAACAATGTCTTGAAGGGCGAGCCGAAATTCGTTGGTCCATATCTTTGCCAAATCCAAGCTATTTACCTCATGAGCTGACCAATCTGATGCATGATTTTCTCTGTAAATGTGAGTCACACAGTGGTGATGCAAGTTATACAAAAGTCTAGAGTCACACTGTTGATGCTTAGATTGCTATTCATTTTGGTTCAAAGTTGAAATTTGTTAGTTCAAACCTACTCAAATCTTTCCTCATAATCACTAGCCACACAAGTTCTTAAGAATAAATACTATAGTTTACTAAAATAAATTTACAACATACATGGAAAGTGATTACTAAAATGATTGTAATTTAAAAGAATGGTTTCATGACTTTTCTCAGCAACACAAAAGAAGGGAAGAATGATATCAAGACTCATAATACACCTTTCAAAGGGCATTAGGGTTATGAAACTTCCACTTGGCCCATTGATCAATGGATAGTATGAGGTCGTCGATGTGTACATTGTTAAGAGAGAGAGAGAGAGAGAGAGAGAGAGAGAGAGAGAGAGAGAGAGAGAGAGCATATATTTACAGTGTGTGTGTGCGAGAGCATATATTTACAGTGTGTGTGTGTGCATATATTTACACCTGTGAAGGGATGAAATACACACTATACTTCCCCATCCATGAGTCTGGCAGCTTAAAACACATCTCTCTCTCTTGAACTGCTTCAATCTTCTACTGGGTATTCCTGCTTGGATGTAACAATGAATACCATGCCAAGGATCAGCAAACCAGACCCATATCTCTTGCAAACCCTGAAGGCCAAATTTCAGGTCTTGGTAAGGATAAAGCACCCTTGCAGCTGGTCTCTGCATGGCCACTGTGAACGTATAGGCTCTCTTCTTAAATGAACAAATGTACACCATGATGTATTACTGACTCAGACCTCGACAACTCCTACCGCTTCCTCGTCAGTTGTATCAGGCGTGACAGTCTCTTCTGGTGTGTCCCCATCTCCGGAGTCACTTTCTGGGTCCTTTTTCTCACTGACTATTAACTTCTCTCTGAGCTTGCTCATCAGCTCTTCTCCGGCGCCTTCATTCTCAGAAAAGTAGCGCTTGATGGCGTCCTTGCCGTGGAAGCTTAGCCCGTTGATGCTGTAGAATGCGCCCGCTTTCGTGATGAGCTTATGCTTGCAGCCTAACTCTATGATTTCCGAGTGACGGCAGATCCCCTTGCCAAACTCGATCTCGAACTGAGCAGTCTTGAATGGCGGGGCGTGCTTGTTCTTCACAATCTTTACTGAGACTTGGGTCCCCACAACCTGCCAAATTAACAATTTTGTGTTATTATTTTTGTTTCTCTAGTGTTGAAGCCAAGACATGAAAAGAGTTCACAAACAATAGAGAACACATGCAGCTGAAACTCTTACAAAGCATGTTACCTAGATTGTAACAAAAATTAAATAAATAAAAAGAATTTAGAGAAAATGTGCAAATTGATACATTCATTGTTGTCAAGTGCGACCACGTATGCGATTGTGCAGTTGCATATGCGAAAGTAGCAGGGTATTTTGGTTGTGCGAACACTGCATATGCGTATAACAGCATGTGTGTCCACATGCATAACATAGGCGATGAATGATTGTCATCAAGGGAAATAACATAGGCGATTGTGCAGTCGTAAATGTGATCAGGCTCAGCCTAAGTTGTATGATCGCACATTGCACTTGACAATGTTGGATACATTAGATAAAATCTTTTTAAGACACTACATTTCCAGTAGGGGGGATATGCCCAGGTATTCTAGAATGAAAGCTTCATAAATTTTCCAATTCCTTGACTAGGAAAGGTTGGAAATGAACTGCCTAAGAAGGTCAAATTTTCAACATAGTTGGACACTTCTTCAGGTTTGATGTCTACGAGGACCATGAATTCTTCTTCGCTATAAATAGGTCTACTTCAGGGGAAATTTAATCACTTCATAAACATTTATTACAAAGTTAGAAAAGCTCACATTGGCAGTGGACACAGCCTTGACAGAAATGGATTGCAAAGAGAGCTGGCCTCAATTAATACGGATAAGACTTATTTGTATTTTGGTTATGAGTCTTATGACTACATTCATACTCCCTGGTTTCATGAGCTTGTCAGTGTTAGCATTACAACCACCCATAAGGTAAAGTTCTACCTGCTAGCTAGCTGTTCTTGGAAGTATTGCTGGAAAGGCGACATAAGTTCATATAAATCCATGCCCTCCAGCATAAAACTAAAGCCCAATTTATTTGTAACATTTGTCGGTGTTTGCCTATGGCACTCCCTATTGGTCCAGTTAAGAACATGTCTAATTAGTCACTTAAGTGACGATGGGACTAGCACATACATTAAGTAGAGAATCCCCTGTATCATAACCTAGCATAACGCCTAACTTTTAAAGTACATGATCAAACTATACTCGGAGACGGCTGTTGGAATGCAAAAAACATACTACACAAGTACAATGTAATTAAACTCTAAAAATGACAAGTGGGCTGAAAATAGTGACTTCGGATAAAACCAAACCTACAGCAGTTATGTTTCTCTTCAAATATTTATGCGCATTCGATGGAGTCCAACATGCATTTATATTAGATGCTCGGCAACCTTAGCATAGTAGGGATTAATGGTGTGAAGGAAGGTCAGGCTTTGCTGCTTTGTTGGAAACCTTGGAGCAGGAGTGCTAGCCATATGGTGGTCTTTTTAGGAGCATGTGTCAGCCGGTTTGACTACATCAGCATTTAATTTGATAACCATCGATGGCCCAGAGGTGATCTTCAACAGTTCAACACTTCGGAAAATATGATGTGTTATGATCTTGATTTAGAAATGCTTGGAGTAGGAAGATTAGGAGATTCAATCCGGTGTATTTTTAGCTTAGTTTTGTTGTTTCCTAGTATGTGGTGATCTCTTTGGTGAGTTGGTAAATTTGGTGATAGTATAATTATAGGGTGCAGTTTTGTTAGTCGACGATTGACAAAACTATTAGTTTGGATTTACTAGCATATATTAGCTTTACGTCTCAACATTGCTCTGGATATATGTAGTAGTTTGGATCTACTAGCATATATTAGTATTATATATTTATTTTATTTTGTTCAATTTTTGCTTGCTTCTCCACTATATTGGAGATTCAGTTAGGTTGACAGCCGGTCGTAAAACATTGTTCAATGGTTTTTGTGGAGCTTTATTCTTCTTCTTCCCTCCTTTATGTCTTATTCAATTTATTTGTACTTAAGCTCCATAGTAGACCCCATGTTGAGGGAATAAAGACCTGAATGATAATGATGATAATTATACTCAAATTATTCCAAATCAACTTCTTCTAAGTGCACTGAGTTCTATTGGGAACCAAGTATCCAAATACATGCCACCAGTTAAGAGGAGAACGAGGTGTATGGTTAAATAAAAGAAAACTGAATGAGGTCAGAATCCCTTCAGGGATCTGGCGGCGTGACAATTTCTTAGATACATCACTATAGTTTCCACCTCGGGATGATAGAATATCATTTTTCGTAATACAAGTCATAATATATATACACTGATGTTTTAAATCTTCTCCTTATTTAATAACACAAATGCACTGATGTTGTTCCAATATCTAGACCTATGCAGTATATATGCCAGAGTTTCCACTTTCCACCTCAAACTTGAAGCAAGTGAAACACTAACATTGAGTCAAATAAGCACGAGTTTTTACCTCTTCTCCCTTTTTGACAAGTCCAATTCTTTTAATGTTGAGGCGGACGGATGCATAAAATTTCAAGGCATTGCCACCAGAAGTAACTTCAGTTGGTCCTCCAAAGCCTCCAAATGTGCTTAGCTTTGATCTCACCTACAAACATGTTACGCAGCCCATGTACTTGATATCAATTTGAAATGCAACTAATAGTTATTGTACTAATTTAAGTGAAACAACTTGTTCCAATGATGTGCCATGTGTTGCTAATGTTGGTAGAGGTATCTTCGTTTGGAACAATATAACAAGGAATCTTTAGATGTTAAATACAACTCACAAATCAAGAGGGACATCGGATTTATAGAACGTCTCCCACTTGACAGAGTAAAGTAATAAATTAACACTGCTTATATAAGTTAATTTGCTTATCGAGATAAGCAAAACTTTCAAGGTTACATAGGTAGAATCTTGTAATGAATAGAGACTCTATTATTGATGAAGATCAGTTGATGTAATACAAATGTATAACAAATCTTCCGGAATAAGTTTACTGTTGTAGTTCACCTTAGCTAGTTGTGCTCTGATGTTCATGCCATTGCCAGGCAGGACTCCCTGCCCAGCTCCCTCTCTTTCTCTTCTCTCACTCCCTTTCCCCTCTCTTTAAATCTTAATGCTTCACAATTAATTGAGTGGGATGTTGAGGTGTAACATAGCCAGCTAGTTTCGCTCAAATTTAAATCTAAATGTCTTCATAATAAACATGACCATCTCTAAAATAATGCTCATCTCAGTGCTATTAATGAATCTAATTTTTTCATAATCTAATAGGTTAGATTAGATGAGTGCGATTAATGAACCGTCTTAGCAAATAATGGGTAATTAAAATGAGGTTACTTTTCTCTCATTTGTCTAGTCTTTGCTGTGTGACAAATGGTATCACAGTCACAACTCATATCATTCTTGCGAAGTTGACAGCATCAGTCCCATCTCAAAATGGATTTCTACCAAAATATCCACTTACTGATGACTCTAATCAACAAATTCCTAGGGAAGAATCACATTAGTAGCCCACCAACATAATTGCAAGTACTAGCATTGAAGCAGCATTTCCACAAAATTAGAGACCATAACCATAACCATCAAGCCATGTCCCATATACTTGGGGTGGGCTTTATGAATCATTCTTCGCCATTCATTTCTATTTAGGGCTATATCTGTTGTCAATGAAAGTTTTTCCATGTCAAAATCAGAGAGCATAATGGTAAAATTTGTCTAAGATAACATCAAATACATTTTGATGGTTATATGTAACCAGAAAATGGAACTGCACATTAGACAAAAACATACGAAAATTGAAGCCAGAGGTTTCATGGAAAACATAATATTACTAATGGGTTGACAAACAGAAGCGGAGGTCCAAAAGGCGAGTCTGGCAGTGTTTAGAATGACATGAGGATGTGATTTTGCTGTTTCACGAAAACAGCAAGGACGTCATTCCCACAATCACACAAGTCCAATCAGTTTCATTGTCAGTTGTGGTATAGAATGAACAAAAATTCTATTGAAACATGTACGCAATGCCCAACGATACTACAGTCGCAGCCATTTGCGTGGCTTAATTGTCAAGTGTGGTACAAATTAAGGACCGACCTGCACCCCGTAATCAAGCTAATTGTACAGCAGTGATTGTGGGAACAGCGCCCTCGCTGTTTTGGTGGAGAAAAACAAACCTGTGTACTTGCTACTAAGAGAAGGATAATGGTCAACCCTTTCACTCATTCCACAACATACGTTCCCACTATCCAGCCATCAGAGAGCAGTAAAATAGGAAGGTACTGACTATAAAACACAATTGACAGATTGAAGCAGCTTCTACATTAGTCCTTTACGACAGAAAAGGCAAAAGAGGAAAGGAAACATACATTCAAGGTTCATAAATTTAAGGAGTAGATAATGAACATATGTACTATTATTTTCAGAACCGTTCAGATTCAGAGAATCCCTCAAGTAGATGCATAAAGCTGACCACAAATAGAGCATAAAGCAGACGCTTCCTAAATAAGATTACTTACCAAGTTGGCTAAAAAAAAGATATCATGTGCTTGAAACTCACCTGATTAACAAAGATCAAGATTGACTGGGAGAGAGACAGCGAATGGCTCAACTTGCGAAGAGCTTGGCTCATCAGCCTTGCTTGAAGGGCCATATGTGCATCGCCCATCTCACCATCAAGTTCACTTTTAGGGACAAGAGCCGCTACCTGCACTTCAGACTAAAATATTGTTAAGAACAGCCCAAATTCAGCAGGCAATTGATTTAATTAATGAATAATCATGAGCACAAATAGAATCGATATTTAGCACTGGCTAATACAATCAAGGTACTAAAAATCGATATATTTCACGAAATTTCACAAAATATATTGGTTAGTTGAAAGCTCGGTATGAAATCCGGCATACAAAATTGAATGGCATAGAAACTATTATGATTTTCCGATATTTCGTGATATTCCAATGAAATATTTCCATCTACACGAAATATCGCGATATCAATATTCAGTACCAACACAAAGGGATTTGTCAAAATTCTGCAAAAATTTCGGAAAATTTTGCGAAATGACACCGAAATTGTGGGATTGATTGATTATAAAAGGGTGCTTGTGGCCTGGTTCTCAGCAGTTTTTTTTTAAGTAAATAGAGATTTTCTCCATTTACTTTTAAGTTATTATATTTTCAGTTTTAGTAGGAGAAAACAATTTTCAGCGTTTTTTATAAAATCCACATGGTGAGAAAAGTGATTAAATCTGTTAATGTACATATAGATGGGTCGGGTTTAATGTATAGTCGGGTCGGATTGTATAGTGATACATGTACATATATTGGGCTTGAGTCCCTCAATGGAATGCATACTATTCCTCTCCAAACCCTAGCCGTCATCTCCTAACATGGTATCAGAGCACTAGGGTTCTCCCTCGCGGCGACGTCGACGACGGTCATCTCCTCCGGCCTCCGTTCACCTGATCGGCAGTCCCCCAGCCCCCCCCTTCCGGCCTCCAGCACCCCCCCGGCCCCCCTTCCGGCCTCCAGCACCCTGCCGGCCCCCCCTTCCGGCCTACAGCCACCGCCGGCCCCCCCCTTCCGGCTTCCAGCACCCCCCCGGCCCCCCCCTTCTGGCCTACAGCCACCGCCGCCCCCCCCCCCCCCGTTCCTGCCTACAGCCATCGCCGCCCCCCCCCCCCCCCCTCCTCCTCCACCCGCCCAACCCCCGGCACGCCTCCTCCGCCCTCCAGCACCCCGCCGGCCCCCCCTTCTCCACCCGCCCACCCCCCCTGGCCCCGCCTCCGCCCTACAGCACCCCGCCGACCCCCCTACAGCCCCCCCGACCCTCCTACAGCCACCTCCGCCCCCCCCCCCCCTCCCCGACCCCCGCCACCCTACAGCCCCCCTCCGCACCACCCGACTGCCCCCTCCGGCCTCCTCCTTTGCTCCAGCAGCCCACCCGACACCTCCCAGACACCCCGCCCCACCTTCTCCTCTGTACCGAACTACCCGTCTCCTCTGGACGGACTGCCTCAGACCTTCCTTGTGCCGGTTCGCCCCCGTACTTCCGAGATATGGCTTCCTCCAGCATCTCTCGGCTCCCATATTGCCTGCACACCGTCGCTGATCGTCGGGTCCCTCCGTCTCCTCGTTTTGCTGGTATTCTCGGGCCACGTCCCTCCACCACATCAGTTGACTGTGGACGTCGTCAGGGTCTCCTCCGCCATGATGGCGAGACTGCTGCTGCTGCTGATCTCCCTACTCCAGCACCGCCTGCCACCACTCCTGCTCCGTCTCGGTCTTACTCCGACCGCCTCCAGCGCTTTGAGGAGTTACTGTTGCGATACCTCGCCTCCACCAGCTCTTCGACATATCACGGTCTCTCTGCCACTCCGGGTACTTCTGCTCACTCTTGGTCTTACTCCGACCGCCTCCAGCGCTTTGAGGAATTACTGCTTCGGTACCTCGCCACCACCAGCTCTTCGACAGCTCACAGTCTCTCTGCCACTCCGGGTACTACTGCTCCATGGATATTCAACTCGGGTGCCTCCTGTCACCTCACCTTTGACTCCACTGTCCTCACTGACTGTTCTCCCACTACCACCCACCAGGAGGTTCGCACTGCGGATGGGACTCTCGTCCCTATTCCGCAATGTAGATCCGTCACTATTACCTCTGACCCTTCTGGTCGCCTGACCCTAGCCCATGTCCATCATGCCCCCCGTCTTAACATTAATCTGATCTCTATCAGTTCTCTTTGCGACTCTGGTCTGACTGTCACCTTCACCCCTTCTGTTTGTGTTGTGTAGGATTCGCGGACGGGTCAGAGGATTGGGCTGGGCCGTAGAGCAGGAGGACTTTACCAGCTGGACCATCTCCATGTGTCTTCCGTTCCTGTTGCGTCTGTCATGTCTGTTACCTCCGATGCCGACCTGTGGCATAGAAGGTTAGGTCACATATCGAGTGATCGACTCAAAAGCGTATTCCGTTCGGGCGCTTTGGGTCGAGCGTCCTTCTCCCCTCTCTCTGTTTGTACGGGTTGTAGACTAGCAAAGCATCTAGCTCTTCCATTCTCTGCTAGTGCTTCCCAATCTGATGCGTTATTTGATTTAGTACATTCGGACATTTGGGGTCCTGCACCTGTTGCATCCATTTCGGGTTACATGTACTATGTGTGTTTCATCGATGACTACTCTAGGTGCACCTGGGTTTATCTTATGCGTCATCGGTCTGAAGTCCCTCACATCTTTAGGAGATTCACCACTATGATACACACTCAGTTTGGTCGGCGCATTAAGACCTTTCGGTCTGATTGTGCCAAGGAGTACCTCTCCTCCAAGATGCGTGAGATTCTTCAGTCTCACGGCACTCTTCACCAGCAGTCATGTCCCCACACCCATGAGCAGGATGGCGTTGCCGAACGCAAGCATCGTCATGTCCTTGAGACCGCACGAGCCTTGCTCCTCTCTGCGTCTGTTCCTCACTCTTACTGGGCTGAAGCTGTCATGACGGCTGTCCACCTCATCAATATCACTCCGTCATCTGCTCTGTCCGGTGCCACCCCATATGAGCGCCTTCACTCCAGCCCACCTGACTACTCCCTTCTTCGCACGTTTGGCTGCACGTGCTTCGTTCTTCTTCCTCCCCATGAGCGCACCAAACTCTCTGCGAGATCTGTTCGGTGTGTTCACTTGGGGCTCAGTCGGGAGCACAAGGGGTATCGTTGTTACGATCCCTTGGCTCGCCGGATCCGTGTCTCCCATCACCTTTCCTTTGTTGAGGATGTCCCGTACTTTTCCCCTGAGTCTCGAGATATTTCCTTGCCTCCTGTGTCACCCTCCTCGCCCTCATCACCTTTCCACATCCCCGTTCTACCCCCGTTTTCTGTTGCCCCACCCACGCCTACTCCACCTCCATCTTCCCCGTCACCACCACCACCACCATCTCCTCAGTCTCCCTCACCACCACCACCTCCACCACCACCACCACCTCCTCAGTCTCCCTCACCACCTCCACCACCAACCGTTACTCATGTCTATGTACGTCGGTCTGCAGCTCCTCCTCTAGAGCCGGTTCACACTGGTACTCCCTCGCCTGATGCTGCTGCCCCCTCCTCCCCGGTCGTGGATCCTGCTCCTGTTCGGCGCTACCCGGCGCACGAACATCACCCTCCTGACAGATATGACTACTCTCCTGACAGGTTTGGCTACTCTGCTTTTCCTTCTGACTCTCCTGACTCTTCTGGCTACTCTGCCAGTGTCTCCTATTCACCATCCTTTCAGGCTTTTCTTACTGCTATACACACCCATCGGGAGCCCCAGTCGTACCGTGAGGCAGCGTTACATCCAGAATGGCGGCAGGCCATGTCAGTTGAGCTTGAGGCTTTTCAGCGGACCAAGACCTGGGAGTTGGTGCCTTGTCCCTCCGGGGTGGTGCCTGTTAGCTGCAAGTGGATATTCAAGGTCAAGACTCGACCTGACGGATCCATTGAGCGGCACAAGGCTCGCCTCGTTGCTCGCGGCTTCTCCTAGGAGTATGGGATTGACTACGAGGAGACGTTTGCTCCAGTTGCTCGGATGACTACTGTGCGCACCCTCTTAGCTGTGGCAGCTGCTCGAGGGTGGCCTCTCCATCAGATGGATGTCACCAATGCGTTTCTCCACGGTGATCTCTCCGAGGAAGTCTACATGGCTCCTCCTCCGGGCACTTCAGTTCCTCCAGGGCACGTGTGTCGGTTGCGCCGAGCCATCTATGGGCCAAACAGGCCCCTCGTGCCTGGTTTGAGCGATTTCGCAGTGCAGTTCTGGCCGCCGGGTTTGTTGAGCGTCACTCTGACTATGCCTTGTTCACTCGCTCCTCCAGTCAGGGCATTGCAGTTCTTCTCCTCTATGTGGATGATATGATCATCACTGGGGATGATAGTGCCACCATCGCCTCTCTCCAGCGGCACCTCCAGAGTCAGTTTGAGATGAAAGATCTGGGATCTCTTCGCTACTTTTTGGGCCTTGAGATTGCCCGGTCAGCTCGTGGTCTGTTGGTCTCCCAGTAGAAGTACATCTCCGACATCCTTGCTGATGCTGCTCTTACGGACACGCGCACTGCTGATACACCCATGGAGCTCAATTTGAAGCTTCTCGCTACAGACGGTGAGCCGCTCCAGGATGTCTCCCGCTACCAGAGGCTGGTTGGGATGCTCGTCTATCTCACCATGACCCAGCCAGACATTGCCCATGCAGTTGGCATTGTCAGTCAGTTTGTTCAGGCTCCACGGTCAGTACACTATGCAGCTGTTCTTCGGATTATCCGCTACCTCCGGGGCACCATCACCCGTTCACTACTGTTTCCCTCCACCTCTCCGTTGGTGCTGCGTGCCTACTCCGATGCAGATTGGGCAGGAGATGCAGCCACTCATCGCTCGACTACAGGATACTGTGTGTTTCTGGGTGATTCACTGATTTCGTGGCGCAGCAAGAAGCAGGAGTCTGTTGCTCGCTCCAGCACCGAAGCCGAATACAGGGCTATGGCTTCCACCACCGCCGAGATTGTCTGGCTTCGCCGTCTTCTGCTCGACTTAGGAGTGGTGATATCCGGGCCCACTCCTCTCTTTTGTGACAACCGGAGTGCTATTCAGATTGCTAGCAACCCGGTCTTCCATGAGCGAACCAAAGCATATTGAAGTTGATTGTCATTATGTTCGCCAGGCGTTTATCGACCACACCATCTCCCTGCCTTTCATTTCCTCATCGGAGCAGACTGCTGATTTTCTGACGAAGCCCTTGACGATTGCTCGCTTCCAGCATTTTCTAGGCAAACTCTCGGTTCATGATCCACCGTGAGTTTGAGGGGGAGTGTTAATGTACATATAGATGGGTCGGGTTTAATGTATAGTCGGGTCGGATTGTATAGTGATACATGTACATATATTGGGCTTGAGTCCCTCAATGGAATGCATACTATTCCTCTCCAAACCCCAGCCGTCATCTCCTAACAAAATCAACTACTTTTTAGCTCAAAAAAATCCCCAAGATGTAGGTACAAGTGCATCTAGAAAACTATGGTCTGTCTTAGGAAATTTTGAATGGATAAGAACTTTCCTATATAAAAACTTTTTTTCCAGACTTATTAAAAAAACAGTGTTTCACATTTCAACATAATTTCTACACAATTTCAAACTTGCATAATTTTCTTATTTTAAGTCCGCTTTCAAAATCGTTTGAAGCATTATTTTAACAATCAACTAATCTTTATTTTGAAAATATTTTTATCCACAAAAAAGATTAAAAAGCATTTGGAAAATATATATCAAAACCGGACCAAACAGGATTGCACAAGACTCACAGACTCAATACATTGAATACATGCTAGGTGAAGCCCTACCCCCCTAGATAGAGTACAAATATTATTTGAGTGTTCCAAAGTGTGTATCTAAATTTGGTTTATGACTATCCAGAGCTCCACTAAAAAATTCTATTAAAAAACCAATATTTCTACCATTTCTATAAAATTGCAATATTTCCACACTGTCGAAATATTTCCATATCCAGAAGGTCGAAATTTCCACCAAAATGGAGATTTCGAACCTTATACAATAGTTAAAAAAATCACAGCCTTGATTAAGCACAATAATGAACACCACGAGAATACAGTTAGAGCCAGTAGATTAGATAGATTCAGTACTCAAAGCACAGATGTTATTTTAGATATAACAAACTATTTACTTTCTGGCAGATAATCTTGGGTCGAACCAGGGACTGGATTTTCCAGCAACAATACTCGGAATTCTATTAATGCTATTTTATGCAAGCATTGATAAGAAGTTTAGTTTAGTTGGCATGTAGCAGTTTGATACATGATCAGTTAACAATCAAAAGATTCAAAACTACAAGGACCAAACTGGCCAGCACAGATTAAGTAGAGGAGGTAATGCTAATTATGTAAGTACTATTGAAATCTGTAAGATGAAAGCTCTTGAGATGCTGATTTAAAGGCGAAGACATAACAACATGGTAATGTCATCATATTTTTTTCCCGTGTAACGAGAACTGAACTCAACTAGATAAAGCTTTTATACTGAAGCAAAGTAATATCCTGATACAAAATGTTGAGTCTATGTTTTTTACCTAATAGGCTATTTCTACAAGCATATCAATTAAATGCTAATTTTTCACACACAAAAAAAAAATCAATGATCATTTTATCCTTAGAAAGTTCTGCAAATCATCAAAGAACTTTGATGTCAATCATATATTTCAGTGTGAAGTCATTTCAAGAGCGAACGACAGCCACTAAACCTAAACCCATCAAGGCAGGATCAGATACGGAGAACAATTCTAATAAAAAGGCTCCACAAAAAGGATTGAGTAAAATCTTACTATAAGGGCAAAAATCCTGACCAAAGCAAATTTGGCAAGAAAAAGGCAAGCCATTAAATTAGAAGGCTAGTTTTCTATGGCATGGCAGATTGTACTAGTTAAGACAAGAGTTAAGGCTACTAAATTAATCAACTTTACCACCAGTCCTACGACTACTATTCAAGTTATCAAAATAAACATCACATCGTTTCCTACCTGTTCAGTGAATCTGTTTTGTCATTTCAACTTGAATCCAAAAACCTTTTCATTGGACCATCTCCAACCTACATTGCACATGTCTATATCATTTGAAATAATTACCCCTTGCTTTATCCTCAACTGAGTGTGGCAAGGATGATTGTCCGGGGGAAAGCCGGTATTCTGCATCGATTCACGCTGGTCGTTGAGGCTACCCACCGGAGACGAGTCGATGCTGGGGATCCAGTCTTCTCCGTCGATGTTGGGGTAGTTCGGTTGAGCTGCAAGAAAGGTAGCTAGGTCAGAAATAGTCGGCTCCTTGTGCATCACGGGCCCTCTAATGCCTAAGTCAGTTCTATCAGACAAAGAGGTACAGAGCAAGCTCAGAGAAAGTTTAACGGGGGGTAGGATTCACCTACTTTTGAACCCCCACTACACAACACATGTCCGACCATGTAGTAGCTAGGTAGCGGTGATCGACTGACGCAGACGGCACTGGTTGCTATCAGGCAAGCGTGGCGCTACGCTACAGAGGTGTCATGCTTCCCATTGAATCTCCCTATGTCACCACGGGACAGATGTATAAATGTAAGGTGGGAGCAAAGGATCTCCATGTGTCATGATATGATTGGCACAGGATGGTGTTGGCGTCGCCCATAGGCTGGTCAGGGTAGTTGAGCACGTCGCTCTCTTGTCCCATGCGTTGTGCTCTCAGTGGCACCAGTGGCCTGACCGTGTCAGCTCTACGGGCCCGTCGTCAAGTTGCCCGTAGAGTTATAAGCTCTACGGACCTATAAGCTTGCCATCTTGTCCCCTCTTGTTCTTAGGTGCCGAGGAAACCACCAGGTCGCCAAAGGGTTGATCCTGCTTGGTCGTCGTGGGTCGTGTTCCTCGTGCACGCCCTCAGTTGAGCTCACTGCTGCTGTCACCCACGACATCACCACCAGGTCACCCAAGGGATGATCCTGCATGATCGCCGTGGGATGTGTTCCTTGCTCTTGGCCGAGCTCCTTGTTGACGTCACGATGGCGTCACCCACAATGTTGCCACCAGGTCACCCAAGGGCCAATCCTATGTGGTCGTCGTGGGCCATGTTCCTCATGCACTCTCTTGGTCTAGCTCCCTGCTGACGTCACCCGAGACGTCTTCACCAAGTAGCCCAAGGGTGGATCGTAATCACCGTGAGTAGTGTTCCTCTATCCTTAGTCGGGCTTAGCCGTCGTTGCTTTAGGATCTTCTGGGGTTTCCATAATCATCATCATGATCCAACATGGTGAGTGTCTGTGTTGCCACATGTCACTCATTTCGAAGCCACGTGAACAATGAACGGGTGTCATTTTGGCACCCAAGATGATTATGTCAACGATAAGCATGGTGGCATGAGGATGTTGAGATAAATGTGCGGCAAAACTAAGAAGGATATAGGGTCTCGAATTATAATTGAGGGATCAAGAAAAAGGAGGGGAATGCCTAAAAGAACATTACTACAAATTGTTAGAAAATATGTGAAGAAAGCTTGCAGTGCCTACCAAATTACTAGCGAAGAAGATTCCAAAAAGCCAAACTAAAATAGATTGGACAA
Organism: Chamaelirium japonicum; assembly: GCA_947650365.1. Taxonomy (NCBI): domain Eukaryota; kingdom Viridiplantae; phylum Streptophyta; class Magnoliopsida; order Liliales; family Melanthiaceae; genus Chamaelirium; species Chamaelirium japonicum. The sequence continues at coordinate 22,573,449 of OX393556.1, forward strand.
GGCCCGATGGTTATAGTTTGCCATAATAGTCCTCTACAGATTGAGTTTAGGCTTAGGCCTAGTTGAGCATGGAACATATTGCTACTATAGGTTGAAACCCAAGCTAAAAGTGCATATGTTACTCATCAAGGCCGCACCAAGTGGATTGCACCAACATGATCGTACATAAGGGATTATATATATATATATATATATATATATATATATATATATATATATATATATATATATTTCAGAAGAAAGGGATAGTTCGAAAATGTAAGTGGCGGTCCAGATTTATAACCCCCAATCCATCGGTCCCTTACCAAATCGCCCCGATCATAGCCCCCCACAACCCGTGACCTCAAGACCTCGAGCCCCAAATCTCGCCCCATCCCTTTCTAAATCTCCCAGTCGTCTGATGATCACAGCCGTCCGACCCTCACGATCTGAGAGAGAGAAAATGACCAAGAGAACGGCACCGATCGACCCCAAGCCCCAAATCTCACCCCGTCCCTTCCTAAATCTCACAGCCATCAGATGCACAATACCCCCTGATCACAGCCGTCCTCACGATCCCCTCCTCAAATCCCGCACAGCCCCTCGCGATCTCAGAGAGGGAGAGACCAATAGAGAATTGCACGATCCCCTGCCAAGATCCCGCAGTCCCTGACGATCCCGCGCAGCCCAATCCCTCCCCAAATTCCGCAGTCCCTGACGATCCCATGCAGCCCGATCCCGCAGCCCCCTAATTCGCGCCCCTCTCCTCCCTCATTCCTCTCTCTCTCAACCCTCTCCCTCTCTTAATTAGGTAAGGTATCGTGAATCCAGCCCCTCCCTCCGCACCACAATCGCCCCTCGATCGCCCACCAAATCCTACAGCCTGATCACCCATTACTTGCCTCCCAACGGCTATGACAAACCCATCACTCCCACCTCACGATAACAGCCCGCAATCAATGGATATCAATCGCGCCCACAATCTATGCACAATCACGATCCCCTCTCCATAATGACGGCACAATCATCTTTTCTCCTCACCCTCCCAACCCCAAAAGATATATTGCGAGAAACACCACAATTGTAAGGTTACGCCACAGCAGTCTCATCTAAGTACTCTACTCTCTCTCCCTTTCTCTCACTTTTCTTTTTATTTTTTGGATCTGCCATGTAACGTTTTTACTTCAGCTTACCTTTGTTTTTTTTAAACAGGATGTAAAAAGTGATATCTTCTTTGGGTTTTTTTCAGCCATGTACACTCGCGACTCTCTCTCTTGCTTGGTTTTTTTATTGATCTGCCATGTACCCTCGCTCTCTCTCTCATGGTTTTTTATTGTGCTCCAAAAAAATGCTCTTTTTTTATCAGTTGAATTTTGCAAAGGTTTTTTTTTCTTCAATCTTTTGTTTATCTGACATTTTCTTATGTTTTTTTTATTGTAAAGGTTTTGATTGCAAAGGTTTTCATTGTACCCTTCCTCTGTTGATCTGCTCTGTTTTTAAAAAAAATTATATATGCATATATTTGTTATCTAACTCACCACTGAGAATGTTGGTGCCCGGTGGCTATATTGATCTTTTCTGTTTTTTAAAAAACTGATATTTTCTTTTTGGTTTTTTTGCTAAGAACCCTTCCTCTATAAAGGCAAAACTCGCACCACGTGTCATTCTTACCATTGCGATCAAGTCTGAACAACTGGTCAGAGTTTTAACATAGCTTCTGAATGAATTGAATATTTTATATTCATTACACCACGAAGTTCAGGTTTGTCAAATTAAACTGATACTCCATATATGTCTGTGTTCCAACTGCCTACCGTCTCTGAGCTCGCTGCAGCCTTCACGGAAGATGCCATGCACGAATGCGACCCTGTACTACCCGTTGCGTCCACCGTGCCTTCCATTCCCGACACCACCATATCCGGTTAGTTCCATCTATATTTCCTCCACTCTCAATCATTCTCTCTATCATATGAATAAGCATCATGGTTATACTCTCTTTATCTTCTCAACAGGAATTGCATGTTCACGCTTAGTCTCCTCCACGGTTAGTAATTCTACGACCTGAGGTATGATATTTATTGGTGTATGTTTATTTTTTATTACAAATATCTTAAATGATTTTAAAACGAATCCAACATTTGTTCAATAATTCATCATTTGATCGGTACTATTATAATCATAATGCCTTTTTAAACGACTTGCTAGGGTGTTACAAATATCTTATTGGGTTTTAAAATGCATACAACATTTGTTCAATAATTATGTATTTGATCAGTAGTATTATAATCATAATTTTTTTTGAAAAAACTTGCCATGGTGAATGACGGTTCCATAGAGCCCGCTCTGCCTCATTAAGTAGTTTCTATAAGAAATTGGTAATCTACCTTTGCTAAGTAAATAAAAAATAAAGCTACATTAACACAGATAGTTGTTTTACTGGAAAAAAAAACAATGCAATGAATCAAGAAAAAAACCAAGTATCGCCTCGACGGATAGTTGTTTCATCAAGTAGTTTCTATAAGAAATTGGTGATCTACTATTGCTAAGTAAATAAAAAATGAAGCTATGTTAACACGGATAATTCCTTTACTGGAAAAAAGAAAACAATGCAATGAATCAAAAAAAGAAATTAAGCATCGCCTCGACAGATAGTTGTTTGTTTAATGGATAAAATAAAACGCAATGATAATTCAAAAACATTGCGGAGATAATTCAAAAAACTCGCTATACCTCCTCAAGATTTTTCTGTAAGACGTTAGCATGCGGTGCGAGCTTCGGCTCAACGGAAGAATTATAAGAAATTGATAATCTGTCTTTGCATCTCCTTCAAATAAAAAATAACTATATGCTAGCCAACTTGATTTAAAGGGATAATATGCTAACCATAAAAAGAATGATTCCATTTGGAAAAATTTATTGTTAATTTCATTTGGAGAAACTCATTGTTAAATATATTGTTAATTTCATAAATATTGTAAGCTTCAGTAATGTTTCAAACATCCAATGCAGTTCCAAACCATACTAATCAACAATGGAGATTCTCAACGGGCAATATCGCAACGTGCTCGAAGAGCTAGATAAAAAGAAGCGAAACAAATCCAAAATGATATAAATAAAGTAAAAAGAAATATGACAGATACGACGCTTTTGCTAGTCTATTGAATTTACTCCTAATCAGTTCTCAACACGATCTACCATGGACTACATCACAATCGGTGTTAGCCAGATGAAAAACACAGTTGAAATGACACTTTCACCAATGCGGATATCGTCTACATCACCTAGAACAGATAGTCGCGTGTTATTTTCGTGTGTTTCTAATATAACACCATCATCGCGTACATTAGCCCAACGTCCACGGAGGGCAAGAGAAAATAAAACTAAAGAGAATGATACAAGACCAACTACCAACACAATTTACTCTAGAAGACACCACAGCTGGTGGAAGCTCATGTTTGGTGCAAGGTATAAACAATGAGAGGAAGAAAAAAGTTGAAACGACACATTATGATAAAACAATATCACAGTATGCAATGTCCCAGACTCCCAGCATACACAAAGAGTACAAGAAAAACAAGCTAAAACAAATATGGTGTACTCGATGGAATTGTCAGAGAATCGTATAATCGAAGCAAATGTTGAAAATCTACCAAATGTGTCATTTCAGAACCTTGAACCCAAGTTACAATCAGTCGTGTTCAATTCAAGTTCCTCACGAAAATGATAACATAAGATGTGATGTGTAAGCTATTTATATTGAACATGTATCCGATTATAGATATGAAGATGTAAACTCAAGAGAGACGGGACTGACACTTCAAGTTCCAACTAGTCGTCATTGCCTTGGACGCATGGATATTTTCTATACATTTTGTTCAGCTCTACATTGGAAAGAGGAACAATTAACCGCATCACCAATTAGACAACCTTTATTTGGAATGTACTACTTACAAGGAAAAGTTAAGTTACCACCACTTTCTACATTGCCTCTGGCACTTGAATCACTCTACGAAGGTTCCGATCCACGATCAATATCATTTCGGAAGAATATTTGAGAATATAATGCAACAAATGCTTTTACAAGTCTTGGTGCAAAAATGGATGATTGATCGTTATATGGATGTGGGCCTATGTCCTTTATAATACACGAAGAGTTACGTCACCAAACAAGAGTATTATTTGATCTTCGAGATCATCGTAATCCAAATATATCGAGAGATGTCTTAAGTATCATACAAGATACTATTTTGCAAACTAATACTTTTTGCAAATTATATAAACATGCACACGAGATTTTACGTATAAACGAAAATTCTCAAGATAACAATAATGTATTGGCATATCTACATTATAGACATGATACAGATCGTCGTCATTATAATCTTCCAATATATGAAATTGCTATTATATTATAGGGAGATGGAAGTGAGACTCATGCTTCTCGAGACCTTATTCTTTATTTGAGAGGAGGCCAAGAACTGAAATGAATCAATGAACGTCATCCTGTGTATTTGTCGTTGCACTACGTACTTATGTTCCCTTACGGATAACAAAGGTGGTCAGAAGATCTGGAGCAGTTCGAAGTCATAAATAATTGCTCAAGCAATTCCCGACTTACTTATACAGAATATTTTGCATACCAATTATTCCCTCACCCAACCGAATATTTGACAATCTTATGTGGAGAAACATTGTTCCCAAAAATTTTGGTTGATGCATGGGCCGCGAATGAATAAAATCGTCTCCACTTTGTTAAACTCAATCAGAACATGATACGGCTAGATATTTATAAGGGTTTAAAAGATATTGTGGAAGAGAGTTTAACTGCAACTGAAGTTGGAACGGGATTTATTTTACAATCATCGCATTCTGGTAGTCTAAGAAATATGTATGAAATCTTCCAAGATTCCATGACGATCACACGATATAACAAGCATCCAGATATATTTCTTACTGTTACCACAAATCCTAATTGGCCAGAGATTCAAGATTAATTATTGTCTTATCATAATGCGGTTCTTCGGCCCGATTTTGTTCTTCGCGTCTTTGAACTGAAACAAAAAGCAATAATGAAAGAAATTTTATATAATGAGATATTTGACTAAGCAGCTGCACATGTATTCACAATTGAATTTCAAAAGCGAGATCTTGCATACATGCACGCGCCTATCTTCCTTTAACATACAAATAAGGTTTGACCAGTTGCACAAGTTGATCAAATCATATCAGCTGAATTTCTAGACCCGGACACGCATCCTACACTTTTTGAAACTGTTAAAAAATGCATGGTTTATGGTCCGTGTAGTGCTAAAAACCAGCGTGCATCATGCATGAAAAATGATCAATACACCAAACGTTATCCACGAAATTTATTGATGAAACATCTATGAATCTAGATGGTTATCCTATTTATCGATAAAGTTTATATTGTGAGGGGACAAGAGGTCGATAATAGAGATATTGTTCCATATAATCCACATTTATCTATAATGTTCGACATTCATATTAACGCTAAGGTATGTGCATCCGTTCATGCAGTTAAATATATCCATAAATATATTTATAAGGGACATGATAAAACAACTATGGTTTTGGAAGATGAAATTCAACAATACATTGATTCACGACATAACGATCTACCAGAAGCAGCATGGAAGCTACTTGAGAATTCATTACATCAAGAGAAACCAAACATTGTACAATTAACAATTCATCTACCCGGAATGCATCACGTTACTATTAAGACAGCATAAGAAATTAAGGATATTATTTCTAGAGCGGCTAATCAAAAGCCAACTATAACATCCTTCTTTGATTGCTGCGCTGGAAATCATACTGCATAATAGTTTACTTATTAAGAATTTCCATAATCTTTTTTTTGGAGTAAGACAAATAAAATATAGACCCCAAGGCAACGCAGTTTTGCTATTGGCATAATGTAGTTCGCAAGCCCAAATAAAGGCGAGAAGTTCTTTCTTCGTTTGTTGTTTACTATCGTGAAAAGGCCACAATCATTTTAATGTTTACGCACGGTGAATGATATTGTTCATTCGACATTCAAATCAACATGTGCCAAACTGGGATTAGTAGAAGATGATGCAGAATTGATACAATGTCTTACAAAGGTAGCTATCTAAAATACAGGATATCAATTATGGAGATTGTTTAGTATTATACTACTGGAATGTTCTCCATTACAACCTGATATATTGTGGAATATGCTTGCACAAAATATGTGTGATGATCTTCAGCACAAGGAGTTTAATATTCTCAATTCAATAGAGGAACAAGTAACAAATTATGGTTTGTATCTGTTAGACCAACTACTTTCACAAGCACGTTAAAACTTATCAGATTTCCCACCTTTACCTTTTCTAGGAGTTTGGAGTCTGGTGATTGGAAATAAACTAATTTGGGAGCAACAACAGCTACAGTACGAAGGACTTTAAGATCTTTCAAGAAATGAATTCCTGATAGTAACTAAATTGTTTCGGTTGGATTTGTTTCGATCTGTAATAATGCAAATAAGGATTCAGGTTGTAAAATTCAATAAACGATAACATATGGTTTTCAAATTGATGTCAGTAATTTATAAGAAAATTATCATAAATAAATATTTACCTCCATCAGAAAGTTGGCAAAATTAACATTTTTGGGTTCTGCCATATCCAAACGCATTTTGCGTACCATGTATAAAACATGTACATGATTCCATAGTACTGAGCTATGCAGCCACAATTTGCTCCTGCACACTTTCGGAATAATAGGTAAGATCTGTCGGAAATCACCATCGAGAACAGTAATTCCACCAAATGGTTTATTATTGCCACTTATATCTTGAAGTGTCCAATTAACAGATTCAATGCAATATATGTGTTGCATTGTGATTTTATTCTAAACAATCAGCTTAGTTTCTTTAAAAAGATCAGAGCATGTATCGATTGCTTTGTGAATCCACAATTTGACTTCTCTAATATATCAAGCGAAATCTTGAATGTCGAGTGTGCAGTCCGTCCTCCAGATAATAATAATGATGCAATACCAAACGACACAACCATAATGACAATATGACCAAGACTACGGCGAGCGCCTGCAATTGTTTTATATACAATCATCTTGCCAGTCCCAGCATCCACTTAGAAAAAAAAAAAAATTTCGTCAATTATTGAATACTGATTCTATTACTGCATTGTAAGCATAAAGCTGCTCAGTGTTAAGACGCTCAACATTAGCTGTTGTTTCTTCTTGTAGTCCTTCGTACTGTAGCTGTTGTTGCTCCCAAATTAGTTTATTTCCAATCACCAGACTCCAAACTTTTACTGGCAAAGGTAACAGTGAGAAATCTGATAAGTTTTTACCTGCTTGTGAAAGTGATTGGTCTAGCAGATACAAACCATAATTTGTTGTTCCTCTGTTCGATTGGGAATGTTGAACTCCGTACGAAGCATGTGTTGAATATCACATTTTGTAAAAACATATTCCACAATGAATCAAATTGTAATGGAGAACATTTTAATAGATTGATACCCTGTACTTAAGATAGCTGCCTCTGTGAGACATTGTATCTATTCTACATCATCTTCTAGTAATCTAAGTTCGGCACATGTTGATTTGAATGTCGGAAGAATAATATCACTCATTGTGCTTAAACATTCAAATGATTGTGGCCCTTTCACGACAATAAGCACAAATGAAGAAAGAACTTCTCGCCTTCATTTGGGCTTGCCAAATACATTCTGCCAATAGAAAAACCGTGTTGCCTTGAAGTTCATATTTTATTTGTCTTACTCCAAACAAAATGTTATGGGAATTCATGATAAATAAACTGTCGTGCAGTATGATTTCCAGTGCATCAATCAAAAAAGAGCGTTGAGTTTGACGTTTGATTAGTCGCTTAAGAAATAAATCCTCAATTACTTTTGTTGTCTTAAAAGTAACGTGATGCATTCCAGGTAGATGAATTGCTAATCGTATCACGTTTGGTTTCTTTTGATGTAATGGATTCTCAAGTAGCCTTCATGCTGCTTCTGGTCGACCAATATATCGTTAATCAATGTACTGTTGAATTTCATCATCTCCCAAACCCATAGTTGTCATGTCATGTCCCTTATAAATATATTTATGGATATATTTAACTGCACAAACGGATGTATACACTTCAACGTTAATATGACAGTCGAACATTGTAGATAAATATGGATTATATAGAACAATATCTATATTATCGATCTCATGTCCCCACACAATATAAACTTTATTGGTGTCACGACGTCGATAAATAGGATAACCATCCAAATCCATATATGTTTCATCAACAAATTTCTGTGGATAACGGTTGGTGTATTGACCATTTTTCATGCATGATATACGCTGGTTTCTAGCACCGCACGGACCATAAACCATATATTTTTTAACAGTTTCAAAAAGCATAGATATACGTCCAGGTCTAGAAATTCAGCTGATATAATTTGATCAACTTGTGCAACTGTTCAAATCTTATCTTCATGCTGAAGGAATATAAACGTTACATGTGTGGAAGACCCCGCTTTTGAAATTCAATTGTGAATACATGTGCAACTGCTCGACCAACATCTCATTATGTAGAATTTCTTCCATTATTACCTTTTGTTTCAGTTCAAAGAAGCGAGCAACAAAATCAGGCCGAAGAACAACATTCTGATAAGACAATTCATCTTGAATCTCTAGCCAATTAGGATTTGTGATAACAGTAAGAAATATATCTGGATGTTTGTTATATCGTGTGATCGTAATGAAATATTGGAAGATTTTATATATATTTCTTCGACTACAAGAATGCGATGATGGTAAAATAAATCTCTTTCCAATTTCAGTTGCAGTCAAACGCTCTTCTGTAATATCTGTTAAACCCTTATAAATATATGCTCGTATGATCTTATTGAGCTTAACAAAGCGAAGATGATTTTTTTCAATCACGACTCAAGCATCAACCGAGAATTTTTGGAACAATTTTTCTCCATATAAGATTGTCAAATATTCGGTTAGGCGAGGGAATAACCGGTATGCAAAATATTGTGTATGAGTAAGTCTGGAATTGCTTGGGTAATTATTTATGACATCAAACTACTCCAGATCTTCTGACCACCCTAGTTCTCCATAAGTAAACATAAGTACGTAGTACAACGGTAAATACACAGGATAACATTCATTAATCCGTTTCAGTTCTTAGCATCCCTCAAATGAAGAATAATCTCTCGAAAATCATGAGACTCGCTTCCATCTCCCGGTAAAATAATAACAATTTCATCTGTTGTTGGAAGATTATAACGACGGCGATCTGTACCATGTCTATAATGTAAATATGCCAATACATTATTGTTCTCTTGAGAATTTTTGTTTGCACAAAATCTCGTGTGCATGTTTATACAATTTGCAAAAACGATTAGTTTGCAAAATAATATCTTGTATAATGCTTAAGACATCTCTTGATAGATTTAGATTATGATGAACTAGAAGATCCAATGCAGTATTTGGATTATAAATATAAAGCAGTGAATAAACCGGATCCTTTCCAATATCCAGTAATAATGCTCATGTTTGGTGACGTAACTCTCCGTGCATTATAAAGAACGTATGCCCACATCCATTTAACGATCGATCATCCATTTTTGTACCAAGACTTGTAAAAGCATTTGTTGCATTATATTCTCGAATATACTTCCGAAATGACGTTGATTGTGGATTGGAACCTTCGTAGAGTAATTCAACCGCCGAAGACAATGTAAAAAGTGTTGTTACTTAACTTTTCCTTGTAAACAACACATTCAAAATAAAAGTTGTCTAACAGGTGATGCGGTAAATTGTTTCTCTTTCCAATGCAGAGCTGAACAAAGTGTACAGAAAATATCCAGCGTCTAAGGTAATAACGACCAGTTGAAACTTAAAGTGTCGATCCCGTCTCTCTTGAATTTACGTCTCCACATCCATAATCGGATACATCTTCAATATAAACAGCTTGCAGATCGCATCTCATATTATCATTTTTGTAAGGAACTTGAATTGAACATGTGACTAATTGTAACTCGGGTTCAAGGTTTCAAAATAACACATTTGGTAGATTTTCAACATTTGCTCCGATTGTATTATTCTCTAGCAATTCTATGAAGTACATCATATTTGTTTTACCTTGTTTTACCTTGTTTTCTAGTGCTCTTTGTGCATGCTGGGACATTGCATACTGTGATATTGTTCTATCAGAAGGTGTCGTTTCAACTTCTTTCTCCCTCCCATTGTTTATACAGTGTTCTAAAAAACGGCTCAGACGGCCGCCTAAGCGCTAGGCGGCCCCCCACCGCCCAGCCTAGGCCCTAGGCGCTCCAGAAAAACGGCCAAGCTCCCAGGCGGACCTAGGCTAGGCAAGGCAATCGCTTAGGCGGGCTGAGGCTGGCCAGATGGGCCAGGCAGGCCAGACGGGCTCAAACGTGCTCCTCAGCGGTAGTCACTCTCTTGATCTGGTCTTCCTCGACGACAGTCCCTCTCTTGGATCCAGCTTTTCTCAACGGTGGCCCACCCTTTTTTAAAAAAGAATTAAAAAAAAAGCCAAACTGCCTAGGCGCCGCCTAGCACCACCCGACTATCGCCTAGCGCTTTTTAGAACCTTGTTTATACCTTACACCAAACATGAGCTTCCACCACCTATGGTGTCTTCCAAAGTAAATTGTGTTGGTAGTTGGTCTTTATCATTTTCTCTTCAGTTTCCTTTTCTCTTGCCCTCTGTGCACGTTGGGCTAATGTGCGCAAAAATGGTGTTATATTAGAAACACAAGAAAATAACATACGAGTATCTGTTCTAGGTGATGTTCTAGTCTTCTAGATGATATCCGCATTGATGAAAGTGTCGTTTCAATCGTGTTTTTTATTTGGCTAACACTGATTGTGATGTAGTGCATGGTAGATCGTGTTGAGAACTGATTAGAAGTAAATTCAACATACTCTGGCAAAAGTCGTATCTGTCATCTTTTTTTTTCCTTTGTTTATATCATTTTGGAATTATTTCGCTTCTTTTTCTCTAGCCCTTCGAGCACATTGCGATATTGCATGTTGAGAATCCCCAATGTTGATCAGTATAGTTTGGAATTACATTGGATATTTAAAACATTACTGAAACTTACAATATTTATGAAATTAACAATTTAACAATGAGTTACAGCAAATGAAATTAACAATAAATTTTTCCAAATAGAATCATTCTTTTATGGCTAGCATATTATCCCTTTAAGTCGGGTTGGCTAGCATATAGATATTTTTTATTTGAAGAAGATGCAAAGGCAGATTACCAATTTCTTATACTTATTCCGTTGAGTCGAAGCTCGCACCGCATGCCAACTTCTTACTTATAGAAAAATCTTGAGAAGGCATAGCGAGTTTTTTTAATTATCTCCGCAATGTTTTTGAACTATCAATACTTTGTTTTATTTTATCTAGTAAAGAAACAACTATCCATCGAGGAGATGCTTAGTTTTTTTTTTTGATTCATTGCATTGTTTTCTTTTTTCCAGTAAAGTAATTATCCGTGTTAACATAGCTTCATTTTTTATTTACTTAGCAATAGCATATCACCAATTTCTTATATAACCTACTTAATGAAACAACTATCCGTCGAGGCGATGCTTAGCTTCTTTTTTTGATTCATTGCATTTTTTTCCAGTAAAGCAACTATTCGTGTTAACATAGCTTCATTTTTTATTTACCTAACAAAGGCAGATCACCAATTTCTTATATAAACTACTTGATGAGGCAGAACGGGTTCTATAAAACCGTCATTCACCTTGGTAAGTTTTTCCAAAAGAAATTATGATTATAATACTACTGATCAAATGAAGAATTATTGAACAAATGTTGTATGTGTTTTAAAACCAAATAAGATATTTGTAACACCCTAGCAAGTTGTTTCAAAAGGCACTATGATTATAATACTACTGATCAAATGAAGAATTATTGAACAAATATTGTATGCGTTGTGGGTGCAAATTTTGGCAGAAGTTTACCAACTACCGCGGGACCCACCGGCCCTGCCTGGTGGGACCACGAAGACTACCACGGGACCCACCGATCCTGCCGGGTGGGCCCACGAGGACCACCGCGAGATCCACCGGCCCTGCCCAGTAGGCCCACGAGCCTGTAGAATCCCCCAGAAGACGGCAGCGGAGCCCACCAGCTTTACCTGGAGGATCCCCAGATATGACAGCAGGAACCGCCATTCACCCCGGAATTCCTCCCAGAGAAGCCTATAAATAGCAGAGCCTTCGAATGTAAATGGATTGAACTCTCAGTTCTAAAAAACCAGAGCTCTGGGATTTCCAACTTCCCATCTTCCACCTCTCTTTGATCTTCTTTTTCTCTCGAAGAGATTAGAGTTTTCAGTGATACTCGGCCTGTCGAGATCACTTCAACATAAGTGTTAGTGAATTCGGGTTGCTCCCTATAGCACGGAGACGTAGGCTTCGGCTGAACTCCGAGATCACATCTCTTGTGTCAAACTCTCTCTCTGATTGCATATCTCTTTCTATTGACATATCAAAAGACTTCAACTTCAATCAACAGATCGACCAACGATCTTCGACGTCAACTTCAACTCCAATTGACTGGTGCTGCGAAAGTCTTCGGGTCGGCACGAAGATTTTCCCCCACATGCGTTTAAAAAACAATTAAGATATTTGTTACAAAAAATAAACATAATCAATAAAATATCATGCCTTAAGTCATAGAATTACTAACCGTGGAGGAGACTAATGGTGAACATGCAATTCCTGTTCAGAAGAAAAGGAGAGTATAAACAGGATGCATATTCATATGATAGAATGACTGAGAGTGGAGGAAACAAAGATGGAACTAACCGGATATGGTGGCGTTGGGAAAGGAAGGCACGGTGGGCGCAATGGGCAGTACAGGGTCTCATTCAAGCATGAAGCTTTCGTAAAGGCTGCGGTGAGCTCAGAGACATTAGATAGTTGGAACACAGACATATATGGAGTATTGGTTACATTTGATAAACTTGAACATCGTGGTGTATTAAATATAAAATATTTAATTCATTCAGAAACTATGTTAAGACTCTGACTGGTTGTTTAGACATGATCGCAATGGAAAGAAGTTGACACATGGAGTTCTGTCTTGACGGATAGTTGGCACGTGGTGCAAGTTTTGCTTTGACAGAGGAAGCGTTCATGGCAAAATAAAAGAAAAGAAAATATCAATTTTAAAAAAATACAGAAAAGATCAATATAGCCACCGGCATTCTCAATGACAGGTCAGATAACAAATACATGCATATATAATTTTAAAAAAACAGAGCAGATCAACAGAGGAAGGGTACAATAAAAACCTTTGCAGTCAAAACCATTGTTTGAAGTTTCGGTTTTGGTTTCAGTCGATTTCGGAGTTTCGGTTTTGTTTTTTAAATTTAAAATAATTATAAAATATAAAAATAATATAAGATAATTATATCGGTACCCACTTCATAGTGGTCTTGTTTTCCAAAGAGCGTGACTTTTGCTTAACCCCGATTTTTTGTCAAAATGTTAAAAAATTATGATTCTGAATTTTGGCCAAGTCTAAAAAAAAAAGAGCTATTGTGAAAGAATTTTTTTATAGATTCAAAATATTTTTAACGAACTTTGGGTTTTTAAGTTGATCTTATACTTGTAGATTTCTGAGATTTTTTCCGATCCAAAATAATTTGCGGTTTTTTTTACACCGAATTTTCTTTTTTAGCCAAAAGCTAAAGTCTGATTTTGTATAGGAACTTAAAAATTACATTTTGATTCCTTTAGATTTTGATTGTTTTGATACTTTTATTAAATCCAAATGGGGGGTATTTGCTTATTTACATATAAATGGAGAACATAAAGATCATTTAATTAAATATTTTTTTATGTAAATATGTCTGTCAAACTGTCATGCTGAAATACACCTTATCCTGAACCCAGTCTTGCTTTTACTGAGTGCTGAGTTTCGAAACCCGAAACTGGAGGGTTTCAGGACCAGTTCTAACCGAAACCGATCCGAAACAGCCGAAATGGATCGGTTTTGGCCGAAACTCCAAACCTTGATTAAAACCTTTATAATAAAAAAAACGTGAGAAAATATCAGATAAACAAAAGACTGAAGAAAAAAATACCTCTGCAAAATTCAACCGACAAAAAAAGAGCACTTTTTTTGGTGCACAATCAAAAACCATGAGAGAGAGAGTGAGGGGATATGGCAGATCAATAAAAAAAACCAAGCAAGAGAGAGTCGCGAGTATACATGGCTGAAAAAACAAGAGAAGATATCACTTTTTACATCCTGTTTTAAAAAACAGAGATTAACCTGAAGTAAAAAACGTTACATGGTGGATCCCAAAAAAAAAAGTAAGAGAAAGAGTGTTAGAGAGTAGAGTACCAGGATGAGGTTGTTGCGGCATAACCTTGCAATTGAGGTGTTTCTTGCAATATATCTGTTGGGGTTGGGAGGGTGAGGAGAAAAGAGGATTGTGGCGTCGTTATAGAGAGGGGATCATGATTGTGCATAGATCGTGGGCGCGATTGATATCCATTGATCACGGGCTGTTATCGCGAGGTGGGAGTGATGGGCTGTCATAGCTGTTGGGAGGCAAGTAATGGGTGATCGGGCTGCGGGATTTGGGAGGAGATCGAGGGGCGATTGTGGTGCGGAGGGAGGGGATGGATTCACTGATACATTACCAAATTGAGAGGGAGAGGGATGAGAGAGGAGAGGGCATGAATTAGGGGGCTGCAGGATCGGGCAACGCGGGAGTTCCGGGATCGGGTTGTGCAGGATCGTCAGGGACTGCGGGATTTGGGAAGGGGATCGTGCAATTCTCTCTCTTGGTCTCTCTTCGAGATCGTGAGGGGCTGTGCAGGATTTGGGGAGGGGATCGTGAAGTGGCTGTGATCAAGGGGGTATTGTGCATCGGACGACTGTGAGATTTATGAAGGGATGGGGCGAGATTTGGGGCTCGGGGTCGATCGGTCTCACTCTCTCAGATTACAAGGGTCAGACGACAATGATCATCAGACGGCTGGGAGATTTAGAAAGGGACGGCGAGATTTGGGTCTCGGGGTCGTGGGTTGTGGGGGGCTATAATCGGGGGGATTTGATAAGGGAGGGAGATCGTTTGACCGATGGACCGGGGGCTATAAATCTGGACCGCCACTTATACTTCCGAACTATCCCTTCCTTATGAAATATTATATATATATAGAGAGAGAGAGAGAATTGTGATATGGTACAATGTGCGCCCACAGGCTACAGCAGCCCGATCGGGGATGAGTGCGATTCACTAGTCGAGGTGGGGTGCATCAGACGGATGTGGGCACACACAGCACGCACCGCACACTGCATTTTATCGTCTCTCTCTCTCTCCATATATATATATATATATATATATATATATATATATATATATATATATATATATATATATATATATATATATATATATATATAGAGAGAGAGAGAAGGGTTTGGTGAACTTGAGTTCACAAATGAATGATGAAACATGGTTTATATTGCGCCATGCGTCCACTAAAAAGACATAAAGCAAGTATGAGGGGATAGGCATTTAAGAGGATTGAACACTGAAAAGACATAAAGCAAAAAGTAAAAGAGGGTTAAACACTTTCTCAGGACAAGTGGCAGCTTCTCCATTCGAGTTCACCATTTGAATGGTGACATCGAATTCAGCTTCCCGAGCCCCATATCTCTCTCTCTCTCTCTCTCTCTCTCTATATATATATATATATATATATATATATATATATATATATATATATATATATATATATATATATAGAGAGAGAGAGAGAGAGAGAGAGAGGAATGATAAAATGCGGCGTGCGGTGTCACACCGCAGTCATCTGATGCACCCGCTGCGTGTGTGCGATGCACGCAGCGGTGCATCAGATGGCTGCGGTGCGACACCGCATCCTAACACGCCCCTATATATATATATATATATATATATATATATATATATATATATATATATATATATATATATATATATATATATATATATATATATATATATATATATATATATATGAGGAATGGGATGCTGCCTATCAAAACAGCATTTTTTGCTGCTTTGAGACATTGTTTGACCATCCTAGAAGTTTTGGAATTTGATGAAATTTGGTGAGGCTGTTGTCTATGGTAAGATGATCATTCTCACAAATTTTCATCAAATTCCAAAACTTCTAGGGGGTTCAAATGGTCGAAGAAAAATCAGTCGTCTGCAGTCACAGTTAAAATCTGCAGCATTTTGCTTCGACCATTTGACCCTCTTAGAAGTTTTGGAATTTGATGAAAATTTGTGGGGATGATCATCTTACCCTAGACAACAGCCTCACCAAATTTCATCAAATTCCAAAACTTCTAGGATGGTCAAACAATGTCTCAAAGCAGCAAAAATGCTGTTTTGATAGGCAGCATCCCATTCCTCTATATATATATATATATATATATATATATATATATATATATATATATATATATATATATATATATATATATATATATATATATATATATATATATATATATATATATATATATATATATATATATATATATATATATGGGAATAGGGAGTATGGTCCTCCCGATTAGCCAACACGTTAATCCTCCCCTATATTCAGGTGTTACATGGTACTTTTTAACCATTTTTTTAATGGATGGTCAATCCACTCTACTTAGATCAGGATTTTAAAAAAAACCTTAAAACAATCCGATCAACAACCGACAAATTTAACGGTAAAATGTAGCTCACAGATATCCCTTGCTATTGTTAATTTAAAAATGCCACTTGGCTTTTTTTTCCATTTTTTTTTCATGATCATTTTTAGGAGGGGTGAACGCACCTTTACCAACTCCTAACTCCGGTTAAAAAGTGCCACGTGTCACCTGAATTGAAGGATGAACTAGCATGTTGGCTAGTAGGGAGGACCATGCACCTTATTCCATATATATATATATATATATATATATATATATGAGGGTCGAGAACCTATGCCAGTGTCGTACAGACTACCCAAAGACATATGGTGAATGCGACACCAGAAGCTTTAGAATGTGCTGATTTTTGTGGATAATCTTAGGTAAGGTGATTATTCTCATAAAAATTCAGCACACTCTAAGTGCCATGTGTCATGATTCTCGAGAAATCACTATATGTCATAGGGTAGTCCCTACGACACTATCATAGGAACCCATTTACATATATATAATGGAAAATGATGTACAATTTTATTAGCTTTCTTTTATCAATAAAATCATGTATAATGTCAGACTTTTCTGAATTTATTTGAGCAATCCCTTATTCATTGATCCTTCTTCTCTTTCTTCGGCATCCCGTCTCTCTTATGCTGCAATCGGTATAGCATTAGAGATTTATAATACAGTGTCATTTCACTTGCATACTATCATTTTTTGTTTTGATTCATGTCTTATTTTATTTTCTAAGTTTATTAACTTTCGCTATTTTATTTTGTTTTTTTCTTAATACAAAATTGCTGCACTACTCAAATAAAACATGGCTCAAACACAAACTTTATGTATATGGTCCCATCAACCTTTTAGGTCAGCTTCACTATTGTTTCCATTTTACTGATTATACATCAACCCACGACAAAGTATGTAGATTATGTGTTTAATAATATTTTTGAACGTGTGCACTCCACCATCAGAGTTGTGCAACAAGCAACAAATGATCGGTATAATACATCTGATGAAAAGTAAAATAGCTAGGTAATTAATTAAGAACTGATGCCAATGCGATAACTATCATAACAGGCAAACAAAAAGTAATACATAGTTTGGAAATGAAAAAAGCAGATGGTAGTCGTAAAGACATGCAGTATGTGCAAAATAAGCCGTTATGAACCATCTACTTACACTGTCCACAACCACAACATCAACTGAACCACTTCGAATTAGGGTGTCCACAAGACTGAGTGCATGCTCACCACAATCCGGCTGAGAAAGAAGCAACTTATCCATTTTTACACCAATGGATTGTGCCAACGCTGGATCAAGCGCATGCTCAGCATCTACAAAAGCACAATAACCTGGAAAAATAAAATATATCAAATGAAGTCAATAGATGCAAAATTCATGTATCATTAATATTTGAAAAACTGAAAAAAAAAATGGTGAAGTTAAATTATTTTCTTTCCTCAAAACCATTATGACAAAATGAAAAGAAAAGCTGTAATCACTTAAGAAGGCATTGACAAGAAATGTGAATGCTGATTAAAATTTCTTGGACAATTCAAGAATCGTTATACGAATTCATTGAAAATGTTTTATACATACAAATCAATATAATTGAACCGCTTTCAAGAAGAAAAGACTCCAAATTTGGCAGTATTACAAAAATAAGAATTTAGCATGTTGCACTAAACATAAAATAATTTACAACAAGGAGAGGCAATAAGATTAAT